>NC_069403.1:3199108-3215643 GCF_026875155.1 Cherax quadricarinatus | reverse complement strand
CCCTTTCCCCCTTTTTTCCTTTTTCCCCCTTCCCCTCTCTTTTTTTAACACAGGTTTGACAGGTTAAGGATCCCTAGCTTTATTGGAAGGCTCTTTACACGGTTAAGGATTCTAACTTTATTGGCAAGCTAAGAGCTGTTACCTTCATCAGCTCATTTGAAAGCATTTTTATTGTTATGAGACATACAAGTAGGAAACAGGTTGAAGTTGGAGCCATCTGTGGGCCAGCATTTTCATTTGATCAACTGACTTTATCTCGTTGACATCATTATGCTGTACGAATGTGTTCCATACTCGAGTCATCCTGGGTATATATGATCTCAGATGGAGTGATGTTCTGGAGAAGGGTACAGCCAGAGTGAAGTTGCTGCTTTCTGACCGTCTTGTGGCATAAAAGCTTGTTTCACGCTGTCCTCGAAATGGATCCAAGTGCGGTACTTTGACAATATTGGCCTTGTACATAACAGTAAGGCCACCCACTTCCCTCCTATGTTGAAAGCTCTGCTGAAATGACAGATCTATCCAGGATGGGTCCAGGCGAGAGATGAGATGTCTTGCTCTGTTCTCCACTCTGTGAAGCAGTCGCAGATGAGAGAGGGGGCAGGCAAACCAAGAAAGTGGGGCATTCTCTAGGTGTGAGCGTACTTGTCCCTAGTACAGAATCTTGCATCCCCTACTGTCAAGCAGATGCAAGATACGGCGGAGTGCTGTAAGCTTCCTGGCTGCCTTGTTTGGAAGATTTACAACATGGTTCTTCATGGTTAGTTTGGAGTCAAATTTCACCCCAAGGATATCAATTTCTTCTCCAGGTGCCAACACCCTCCCATTCATCCTATCTACTGGACCAGCATTACCATCATGGTGCCTAGAGACGATCATCATTTGCGTTTTCTCAGGTGCAAATGTTGCTTGCCATCTATTTCCCCAAGCTGATATAGCTCTTAGCTGGTGATTGATGTAGCTTAGAGCAGCTGGCATTTCTTCTCTTGGATAAGTGAATGTCAGTGTACAGTCATCTCCATATGCATGTGATTCTGGGATGAGATAAAGAAGGTCGTTGAAGTAGACATTCCATAACAATGGTCCCAGCACGCTTCCTTGTGGAACACTTGCCCCAATAGGATGTCTTGCTGATTCCGTTCCATTGAGAACTACACTTAGAGATCTACCATGAAGGTAATCACTGAGGAGACATAGTTTAGAGCCTGCAATTCCCAGTGCTTGAAGTTTTGCTAAGAGGCCCTAGTGCCCTTCCCCTCTCCTTCTCTTGAGCTTCCTCTCTCTTTCTCTTGAGCTTTCTTTCTCTTTCTCTTGCCCTTCCCCTCTCTTTCTCTTGCCCTTCCCCTCTCTTTCTATAGCCCTTCCCTTCTCTTTCTCTCGACCTTCCCCTCTCTTTCTCTTGCCTTTCCCTCCCTTTCTATTGCACTTCCCCTCCCTTTCTATTGCCCTTCCCCTCTTTTTCTATTGCCCTTCCCCTTTCTTTCTGTTGCCCTTCCCTCCCCTCTCTTTCTATTGCCCCCTTTCCCCCTCTCTTTGTCTTTGCCCTTTCCTCTCTCTTTCTCTTGCCCTTCCCTTCTCTTTCTCTTGCCCTTACCTTCTCTTTCTCTTTGCCCTTCCTTTCTCTTTCTCTTGCCCTTCCCTCTCTCTTTATCTTGAGCTTCTCTTTCCTCTCTTCATTCTTCCTTCACAACAGCTACTCTGTCTCACCTTTATTCTTCCTGTCTTTGCCACTGTCTCCATCCATCTTAATGAGGGTCTAAACTCCCGTCTGTCTCCCCTCCCTTCACTATCACTCCCCTCCTCCCCTCACTATCTCCCCCTTCCCTCATTTTCCTCTCTTCCCTCACTCTAACTCCCAGCCTTAACGTCACTACACTATCCCCTTATATCCCACATTTCGTGACCTTTAATACTGTTACTCCTTGACTAGCTCCTCTTACTACCTGACCTTAATTTCAGAAGCTAACCCTAACACCCCTGATCCCTTAACTGAAGATCCCACCTTAACACCCTTACCTTAGCAGCACCTTAACCGTAACTCTTATAAACCCTGAATTTAATTTTCCCTTTTTTTTTTTTAAAAAGGGGGGGGGGGAAAAACCGGGGTTTTGGGGGGGGAAATTTTTAATTAAAATTTTTTTTTTTGGGGGGTTTGGGGAAAAAAAAAGGGGGGAAACCCCTTTTTCCTTTTTTGGGGGGGTTTTAAAAAACCTTTCCCGGGAGGGGCTTTTTTTTTTAAAAAAAGGGGGGTTTTTTTTTAAAAAAAAAATTTTTAAAAAAGGGGGGGGGCCCCTTTTTTAATTTTTTTGGGGGGGGGGTTTTCCCCCCCTTTTTTGGGGGGGGTTTTTTTTTCCCCCCCTTTTTTTTAATTTTTTTTTTTCCCCCCCTTTTTTTTTTTTTTAAAAATTTTCCCCCTTTTTTTTTTTTTTTTTTTTTTCCCCCCCTTTTTTAAGGGCCCCCCCTTTTTTGGGGGGCCCTTTCCCTCTTTTTTTTTTGGTTTTTTTTTTTTTCCCCCCCCCCTTTTTTTTTTTTTTTTTTCCCTTTTTTTTTTTTTTTTTTCCCCCCCTTTTTTTTTTTTTCTTTTTTTTTTTTTTTTTTTCCCCCCCCTTTCTCTTTTTTTCTTGGGGGGGGCCTTTCTCTTTGGGGGGGGGGTTTTTTTTTTTTAAAAAATTTTTTTTTTTTCCCTTTTTGAAAATTTTTTTTAAAAGGGGAAACCCCTTTTTTTTTTTCCCCCCCCCAAATTTTTTTAAAATTTTTTTTTTTTTAAAAACCCCCTTTTTTTTTTTTTTCCCCCGGGGGGGGGGGGTTTTTTTTCCCCTTTTTTTTTGGGGAAAAATTTTTTTTTTTTGGGGGGTTTTTTTGGAATTTTTTTAAAAAAATTTCCCTTAAAAAAAAATTATTTTTTTTTTTTTTTTTTTTTTAAACTTTTTTTTAAAAAGGGGGGAAAAAATTTTTTTTAAAAAATTTTTTTTTTTTTTCCCCCCCCCTTTTTTTCTTTTCCCTAATTTTGGGGGAAAATGTTTCTTTGTTTGGGGGGCCCTTTTCATTCCCCCCCTGTGTTGGGGAAATTTTTCCTTTAACCTGTAAATTTTTTGATCCCCCTTTTCTTTTTCCCGGGCCTTTTTTCCCTCTTTAATTATTTAAGGCCTTTATTTTCATTTTCGGGAAATTAATTAAAATTTTCAGAACTGGGGTGGGGGGCTAAATCTCTTTAAATTTAAAGATTTGCATTTAATTTTTTTAAGGTAAGTTCGTTTCGTTGGGAAGGGGGGCCGTTTGGCCCGTGGGGGGGGGGTTAAAGGGGTTGGGAAGGCGGGGTTTTGGGGGCATTGCCCCCATATTCCCCCGGGGGGGGTTTGCTAGTTTCTGTTTTTAACAGCAGACATTTCTGTTTTTGGTTTTTTTTCGAAATTCGGTTAAAAAGGAAAAGGCTCAGTTTTTGGGCCCCCCCAAAAAAGGGGCCCCAAACCAAACCTTTTGGGGGGGGGTTTTTCCCCGTTTGCTGTGGTAGAAATTTTTAGCTCAAAATTGATTTCGGGGGTTGGAATCCCCTTTCCGGAAAGTGGAAAACTTGGAACTGTTTTTAAAAGATCAAACCCCCCTTTTCCCTGAAAAATGTTTTTCCAAATTTGGGTTTGTGGGTTGTTTATTTTGGCTGGGTGGGGGTTTTCCTCTTTTCCTGGGGGAAAACTGTTTTCTATTTCCCGGGAAAAGGGTAACATAAAAGAAGCTTTTAAATTATATTTAGAAATTTCCCCCTTGATTTTAGAGAATGAAATTCCCATAATTCTTGAGAAAATAAAGATTTATTAAAATTTTAATTATTTCAAAAATTAAATTGTTAAGGGGAATGCTTAATTTTACAAACTGGTATTCTCTTTGCAATATATTTTCCCATAATTTTTAATCTAGTTTCTTTAATGCTTTAAAAGGCATTTTTCGAACTGACGTGGTAATAGAAAGCTCAAAATTGCAGTTTTTTGCAAAACAAACCTAAACCCCGGCCGGAATTGAAAGGGGGTCTAGAGTCTCAAAATTCCGGGTGGGGTTTTTTCCCGGGAACCGGGGTTAACCCCCAAAAAAATTCATAACTGGTTTTAAATTTTCTCACGAAAATTGGGGTTAAAATTTTGGGGTAGTGGTCTAGGGAAAGCGGGGAAAACAGTTTTGAATTCTTGGGGGTTCAATTCCCCCAAAAACGGGGGTAGGAGGGCTTAAATGGTTGATGTATAATTAATACCAGAACGGGGAAGTAAAAGCCACTAAAGGGGAAAATTTTAAATTCAGAAATTTTTTTTATCCCTTGAAAAAAATTTGCTTTAAAACAAAAAGCCTAAAAGGTTTTTTAATTTATTTTTTTTTTTTTCGGAAAGTAGCCAAATTCCAAGGGGGTTTTCGTATTTTCATAATTTTAGGGAAGGAAAAGTTTTTCCCCGAAGGTTCAAGAAAAATAACCAGAATTCGTGGTAAACCTAATTAAAAATTGTGTGGGGGGGGGGGTTTTAAACCCTCAAAATTTTTGTTTTATTTTAAAATTCCAAAAGTTTTTTTTTTTAAAAATTTGTCAAAATTTGCTTTAAAATTTTCCCAAAAAGGGGGTTTTGGGCTTTTTTTGGGAAAAAAACCTTTTTTAATGAAAGGGGGCCCCTTTTTTTGGGGGTGAGAGGTTAGTAGTCCCAGAATTGTGTGGTGGAGGGGTTTAGTACCCCAATTAATTGCTTTTTGGGTTTTGGAGAGTCTAGTATTAATAATTGCTGTGGTGGAAACTAGTAGTCTAGTAATTGCTGTTTGGAATTCTAGTAGTCTAAAGTAATTGCTGTGGTGGAGGGGGCTAGTAGTCTAAAGTAATTGCTGTGGGAAAGGGGTTTTAATTTCGGTAATTCCCGGGGGTTTTGGCAACGTAGTCTCAAAAATTTTGCTTGGGGGGGAGGTTTGTAGTCTAAAGTAATTGCTGTGTGGGGTTTAAAAAATTTTTATTCTCGGGAATTTCCTGTGGTGGAGGGGCCTTTAACTTTTAATTTGCTGTGGGGGGGAGAGCCTGTAGTTTCAGAATTGCGGGTTTTTGGGAAAAGATAGTAGTCCCAGAAATTTGCTGTGGTGGAAAAGGCTAGTTTTCTCGTAATTTGTGGTGGAGATTTTTATTAGTCTAAATAATTGTGTGGGGAGGCTGTAGTTCAGAAATTTGCTTTGGAGAAGGGGTTTTAAAGTCTAAGTAATTGCGGGTGGGGGAGGGGTTTAGTAGTTCAGAAATTTTCCCTGTGGGGTTTTTTAGTTCCTCGGGAATTTGCTGTGGTGGAGGGGCTAGAATCACAGTAATTGTTTTGGGGGGAAGGGTTTTCCTCAAAATTGCTTTGGGGGTTGGAGGGGTTAGTAGTCCTTCGGTAATTTTTTTGTGGAGAGGTTAGTAGTTCATAATTGTTTGGGGGGAAAGGCTTTTAGCCCTCGTAATTGTGTGGGGGGAAAGGTTAGTAGCCCTCAGTAATTGCTTTTTGGGGGAAAGGGGTAAATTAGTTTTAAAATTTCCCGGGGTTTGGGGGAGTTAAAAGTTTCAGTAATTGCTTGGTGGAGAGGCATGGGTCTCAGAAAATTGTTTAAGGGGGGTTGGTTAGAAAGTTTTGGGGGGGTTAGGTCTAAGTTTTTTTTTTGTGGTGGAGAGGGTAATTCTCAGAAATTTGTGGGAAAGGAAGGCTAGAAAATTCAGTAATTCCCGGGGGTTGGAAAGTCTAGTTCTCGGAATTTGGGCGATGGTGGAGAGTCTATATTCTCAAAATTCAACTGGAAAGGCCAGAGCCCTGGGGAATTGTTTGTGGTGGAGGGTAGTAGTCTCAGAATTTGCTGTGGGGAAAGAATAAAAGTTCAAAAATTGTTTGTGGGGAAAACTAGTAGTCTCAGAAATTGCTGTGGTGGAGAGGTTGTAGTCTCGGGAAAGGGTTGGGGGGGGAAAGGAAGAAGACCAAAATTTGGGCTGGGGGGAAAAGGGCAATTTCCAAAAATTGCTCTTTTTTGGGTTGGTTTTAAAAAAAGGTTTTTTAAAAGGGCCTCAAAATTTTCTGTGGTGGAAAGGAAGAATTTTCAGAATTGCGTGGGGTGGGGGGGGTTAAGTCTTAAATAATTCTGTGGGGGAAAGGCTAGTAGTCCAGTAAATTGTTTTGGGGTTGAAGGCTATTTGTTCAGAAATTTGGGTTAGGTGGAGAGTCTAGTAGTCTCAGTTTTGGGCTGGTTTTGAGAGGTGGGTAGTTCAAAAATTTGGGCTGGGGGAGAGGCTAGTATTTTTAAAGAAACTGTGGTAAAAAGGGGTTTTAGAAAGTCCCAGAAATTTTTGCCTTGGGGGAAAGGCTTGCCTCATTTTAATTGCTGGGGGTGGAGGGGTTTGGGTGTTAAGTAATTATTGTGGGGGAAGGTTAGTAGTCTGGGAATTGCGTTTTTGAGGGCTTTTAGTCCAGTAATTGTGGGGGGAAAGGGTTTGCCGGGGGGGGGGAGAGGCTAGTAGTCTAAAAAAAATTCCGGGGTTTGGGGGTTTATAGTTTCAGAAAATTGCTGGGGTGGAGAGGCTGGTGGGGATCAGAAATTGTTTGGGGTTTGAGAATCTAGTAAAGTCTAATTGTTTTGGCTGTATTTGAAATTGTTAGGGTAAATCTCAGTAATTTGTTTGGGGGTGAAGGGCTTTCGAAAATTGCTGGGGTTTGGAGAGTTTGGGTTCAGTAATTTTTTGGGGGGAGGAGTTAGTTTTTTTTTTCCTTTAAATTTCTGTGGTGGGGGAAGCTAGAAAACCCCGGGAAATTACTGTGTGGAGGGTTAGGTCTAAATAATTGCTGTGGGGGAACCAAGTAGCCTCGTAATTGCTGGGGGAAAATTGGTAGTCTCGGGGAATTTTGGGTAAAAAGGGGGAAAAAAAACCCAGTAATTCTTTTGGTGGAGGGCTAATTTTTTAAATTTTGCTTTTCGGGAAAAATTTAGTGGTCTCAAAATTTTCTTTTTAAAGGGGTTTTGAAATTTCCCCATAATTCTGTGGTGGAAAAGGGAAAGTATTAATTAATTCCCGGGGTTGGAAAAATTATTTGTCTTCTTTAATTGCTGTGGGGAAGAGGCTAGTAGTTTTTGGGGGTTTAAGGAGTTTTTTTCTGTGGGGGAAAAAAGGGTTAGGCCCAAATAATTGCTGTTTGGGGAACCCCAAGTTTGCTCTTTTTCTGGGGGGGAAAGGGCTAGAGCCTCATTTAATTGTGTGGGGAGGGAAAAAGTAGCCCTCAGTAATTGTTGGGGTTGAGGCAAAAAGGTAGCCCAAGTAATTTGGGGTGGAAAAGGGTTAGTAGTCTCGTAATTGCTGGGGTTGGACAGGTTATTTACCCTCATTTAATTCCCTGGGTGGAGAGTCTATAGCCTCAGTAATTGATGGGGTGAAGATAGTAGTTTCATAATTGCGGGGTTTGGAGGCTAGAAAATCCCAGTAATTGCTGGGGTTGAAGGCTAGTAGTTTCATTAATTGCTGGGTTTGGGGGAAGGCTAGTAGTCCCCAAAAATTGGGGTGGTGGAGAGGCTAGTAGCCCTCAAAAAGGCTGTGGTAAGGGGCTAGAATTCTCAGAAATTCCCGGGGGGAAAGGGGGCAAATAGTCTCGGGAATTGCTGTGGGGAAGGGGGTTTGAATTCTGTAATTGCTTGGTGGGTTAGAAAGCCCCAAAGAATTTCTGGGGGGGGGGGAGGGCTAGTAGTCTCAGTAATTCTGGGTTAGGGGCTAGTTTTTTTCATTAATTCCCTGTGGTGGAGAGGCTAAAGTCTCAGTAATTGCTGTGGGGGAAAAGGGGTTTAGTATTCCAGAAAGTGGTTTGGAGAGGTAGTAGTAAAAAATTTTTTTTAGGTTCTTTGTTTTAAAAGGGGGAGGTTTGTACCTCATTTAATTGCTGGGTGGAAAGGCTTTGCCCCTTAAAAAATTTGGGGTGGGAGAGCTAGATCCCCCCAGTAATTACTGGTGGGGGGCCTAGTAGTCTCAGTAATTCCTGTGGGGGAAAGGGTAGAAAGCCCTCAGTAATTGCGGGGTGGAGAGCTAGTAGCCTCAGTAATTGTTTTGGTGGAGGGCTAGAATTTCCCCGGGTAATTGCTGGGGTTGGAGGGGGCTAGTGTTCATTTTGGAATTTGGGGAGGGGTGCGAAGGGGGGAAGAGGAAATTAGTCTCAGTAATTGCTGGGGGAAGGGCTAGTATTTCCCCTTAATTGCGTGGTGGAGGGCTAGTAGTCTCAAAATTTGGGTGTGGGGGGGGAAAGGAAATTTTTCCCAGTTTTTTCCCTGTGGGGAAAGAGGAAGGGAAATCTCAAATTTGGGTGGAAAAAAGGTAAAGCCAGATTGCTGGTGAGGGGGGCAATAGTCTCATTTAATTTCGGGGAAGAAAAGGCTAGAAATTCCTCAGTAATTGCTTGGGGTTTTGGAGGGTTTTTCCAGAAAATTTGCTGTTTTTGGAGGGGCTAGGGGTTAAATTAATTTTGCGGGGGAAGGGGTTTAGTCTCATTAATTCTTTTTGGTTAAAAGGGCTAGTAGTCTCATTTAATTGCTGTGGTGGAAAAGGATTATTTTGTTCAGAAATTTGTTGGGGTGGAGGGAAAAGTATTTCCCCCGAAATTGCTGTGGGGGAGGGAAAAAAAATTTTTCTTTAATTTGGGCGGGGGTTTGGAGAGGAAAAGGTCTCGGAATTTCCTGGGTAAAAAGTCTATAGTCTCGGGAAAATTGCTGTGGGGGAAGGGGGTTGGGTTTCCTTTTAATTGCTGGGGGGGTTGGAGGAGGTTTGGCCCAGAATTTTTGGGGGTTTGGAAAGGAAGGTATTTCCTAAATAATTGCTGTTGAGAGGGAAGAGTCTCGAAATTTACTGGGGTTTAAAAGGGGTTATTGTTCGGGAATTTTTTTTCTGTGGGTGGAAGGCTTTTTAAAGTTTCTGAATTGTTTGGGGGTTAAAGGGGAATTTAAAGGTGTCTCAGTAATTGGGGGTTTGGAGGCTATTTATTTGGAAATTTGGGCCGGGGTTTTTAGGGGCTAGTAGCCTCAGAATTGCTGTGGGAGATTTTTGGTCCAGTAATTGTTTGTGGGGGAACAGCTTTCTCGGAATTCCTGGGGGAAGAGGTTTGGTAATCTCAGTAATTGGGGGGTTTTGGAGGGTAGTAGTCTCAGTAATTGCTGTGGGAAGGGGAATTTGTCACGGGAATTGCGGGTGAAAGGGGCCATAGTTTTATTTTTTTGGGCTGTGGTGGAAAACTAGAATCCAAAATTGCTGTGGGGGGAAAATTTTTATTAGTCCGGGAATTGGGGGGGAAGGGGTAGTATAAAAATTTGTTGGGAAAGGTCTTTTTGTTAAAAAGGTTTTGGTAGATTAGTTTTCCCCTGGGTGGATGGGGGCCCAAGAATTTCCAGAATTGCTGGGGAGGGGGGGGCTAAGGTTTCAGAAATTACTTTTGGTAAATCTAGTATCTGGGAATTGTTTTTGGGGGAAAAAGGTTTGTTCTCGGGAAATTGCTGGGGGGAAAAAGAAGTTTTTAAGTTTTAGAAATTGTGGGGTAAGAGGCTAGAAGTCTCAGAAATTTGCTTTGGGGTTTGGAGGTTAGTAGTCTCCTTTAATTTTTGCGGGCGGGAAGAGGTAGTAGTCTCAGTAATTGTTTGGGGTTGGGAGAGGCAGTATTTTTCAAATTTGGGTTGGTGGAGGGGCTAGAAATTTCCCCAGAAATTTGTGTTTTGGGAAAAGGTAGGTTCAAAATTTGCGGGGTGGAGATCTTGAAATCCCGGGAATTTTGCTGTGTTGGAAAGGCTAGAAGCCCTTGGAAATTGGTTTTGGGGAAAGGCTAAAGTCCCCAAAATTTGCTGTGGGGGGGGGGGAAAATGGTATTTCTCGGGAAATTTTTTGGGGGTGGAAAGAATAAAACTCAGAAAATTTCGTGGTGGAAGGTAGTAGTCTCATTTTTTTTCTTGGTGGAGAGGAAGTAGTTCAATAATTGCTTGGGGGAGGGGCTAAAAGTTCAAAATTGCTTTTGTGGGGGGCCTAGAAGTCTCATTAATTGCTGTGGGGGGAAAACCTAGAAACCCTAAAGTAATTGCTGGGTTTGGGCGGCTTGGTAGTCTCAAAATTTGCTGGGGTGGAGGTAGTAGCCCCTAAGTAATTTTTTTGGTGGAGGGCAAAGTATTCAAAATTGCTGGGGGGGAGAGGTTAGAGTCTAATTAATTGCGGGGTTTTTTGGGAAAAGGTTAGAAGTTTTAAAGAATGCGGTGGTGGAGAGTCTAGTAGTCCCCCGGAAATTTGTTTTGGTAAGGGGAAGTAGTTCAGAACCGGGTTTTGGGAGAGGCTAGTAATTCAAAAAGGGTGGGTGGAGAGCGTAGTCTTAGTAATTGCTGTTTTTGGGAAAACTAGTGGTTCAGTAATTGCTGTTTTAAAGAAGTTAGTAGCCCTCAAAATTGTTTGGTGGGAGGCTAGAGTCTCTGGAAAATTGTGTGGTGGAGAGGCTAGAATCCCATAATTTTGGGGTTTGGAACCCCTTAGTCTCAGAAAATTCCCTGTGGGGAAAAGGCTAGAAATCTCAAATTGTGGGGGGAAAAGGGGCCTTAGAATCTCAAATTTTCGGGGGTTGGAAAATTAAAGTAGTCTCAAAATTTTCTGTTTGCGGGGAGAATTTCCTGGGGGGGGGAAATCTAAAGAATTGTTGGGGTAGAGGGGCCCTGTATTCTCAGTAATTGTTTTGGGTTGAGGGGTTTTTTGTCTCAGTAAATTGTTTGTGGAGAGGCTAAAAATGTCAGTAATTGCTTGTTGGAGGGGCTAAAATTCCCCCGGGCAATTCGGGGGGGGAAAAGGGGTCTAGTAGCCCCTCAGTAATTGCTGTGGGGGGAGAGGCTAGGGGTCTAAAGTAATTGTTGGGTTGGAGGGCTATTTGTCCCCGAATTGCTGTGGTGGAGGGCTAAAATTTAAGAATTTTTAATTTTAATTAATTCCTGGGGTAAGAGTCTAGTAGTTTCAGTAATTGTTTTGGGGGGAAAAGGCTAAAAGTCCAGTTTTTTGCGGGTTGTGGAAGGTAGAAATCTCAGTAATTGCGTTTTGGAAAAGGGGCCCTGTTTTCCCTGGAAATTTGTTTGGGGTTTGGGGAGTCTTTTAGTCCCAAATTGAGGGAAAGTTACTGGGGTTTTAAAGTAATTGCTGTTTTGGAAACGGGGTAGTTTTTTAAAATTGCGTGGGGGAAAGGGACTAGTAGTCAAAATTCTGGGTGGGAGGCTAGTAGCCCTCAGTAATTGTTGTGGTGGATAGTTTTAAAAAAGTCTCAAAAATTTCGAGGGGGGAAAGGAGTTAGAAAAGCCCTTTAGGGGGGAAAATTTTTTGCTGTGGGGAAAAGGTTCAAAGTGACCCAAATAATTGTTGTGGTGGAAACCAGTAGTTTTCAGTAATTCTGTGGTGGAGGGTTGAAGTTTCAGAATTGCTCGGTGGAAAGTTTAGTCTCAGAAATTGCTGGGGGTTGGAAGAAAATAGTCTGTAATTGTTTTTGGGGAGGGGTCTAGTCTAAAATTTAATTGCTGGGGTTTGAGGGGCCCAAGAATTCAGAAATTTTGCATTGGCTTTTATTAGCCCTCAAATTGCTGTGGGGGGAAAAGGTTAGTAGTCTCAGTAATTTGGTTTTGGTGGGGAGTTGGGTTTTCTCAGTTTTTCTTGGTGGGGGGCCCCAGTAGTTCAGAAAAGGCTTTTATGGGGGGGAAAGTATTTCCCAGAAATTTGTTTGGGGGGAAGGGGCTAGTAGCCTCAGTAATTGTTGGTGGAGGGGGTTAGTAGTCCCAAAAATTTTCTGTTGGAAGGTTAGTATCTCGGGAATTGCTGGGTGGAGGGTCTATTTAGTCTCTAATTGTTTTGGGGGAAGGGGCCAAATAGCCCCGGAAATTGCTGTGGTGGAGGGGCCGAAGTTCCGTAAATTCCTGGGGTGGAAATTAAAGTAGTCTCAAAATTTTTTTGGGGTTTGGGGGTTTAAAAAGTAGTTTTCAGTAATTCTGGGGAGGGGTTAAAATTAAAGTAATTGCTGTGGGTGGAGAGGGCTTGTAATCTTTCCCGAAATTTGCTGGGGGTAAAAAGGGGCAAGTAGTCTTTTTTGCGTGGGGGGGGAGTCTAGTGGTCTCAGAATTCGGGGGGGTTAAGGGGGTAATTCTCAGTAATTCCCTTGGTTGAGGGGTATTGTTCAAAATTCTGTTTTTTGGGGGGAAAGGGTTTGGAAAATTCAAATTTGCTTTGGGGGAAGAGGTTAGTATTTCCCTCAAAAAACTGTTGGGGAAAAGGGTCCTAAACCCCTCGGGAAAATTGCGGGGTTTTGGGGAAAGGCTGATTTTCCCAAATTGCTTGGGGGAAAGGGGCTGTGGTCTCAGAAATTGTTGGGGAAAAAGGGGTTTTGTATTTTTCAAAATTTTGTTTGTGGTGGAAGGCTAGTAGTCTCAGTAATTGCTGTGGTGGAGAGTCTAGTAGTCTCAGTAATTGCTGTGGTGGAGAGGCTAGTAGTCTCAGTAATTGCTGTGGTGGAGAGTCTAGTAGTCTCAGTAATTGCTGTGGTGGAGAGGCTAGTAGTCTCAGTAATTGCTGTGGTGGAGAGGCTAGTAGTCTCAGTAATTGCTGTGGTGGAGAGTCTAGTAGTCTCAGTAATTGCTGTGTGGGAGTCTAGTAGTCTCAGTAATTGTTGTGAAGAGGCTAGTAGTCTAGTAATTGCTGGGTGGAGAGTCTAGTAGTCTCAGTAATTATTGGTGTGAGGCTAGTAGTCTCAGTAATTGCTGTGGTGAGAGTCTAGTAGTCTCAGTAATTGCTGTAGTGGAGAGGCTAGTAGTCTCAGTAATTGCTGTGGTGGAGAGTCTAGTAGTCTCAGTAATTGCTGTGGTGGAGAGGCTAGTAGTCTCAGTAATTGCTGTGGTGGAGATGTAGAAAGTTTCAGTAATTGCTGGTGGAAGAGGTAGTCTCAGTAATTGCTGTGGTGAAGGGTAGTAGTCTCAGTAATTGCTCTGGAGGAGAGGCTAGTAGTCTCAGTAATTGCTATGGTGGAGAGGTTAGTAGTCTCAGGAATTGCTATGGAGTAGGTCTTGTAGCTCATATAATTGCTGGGTGAGAGGCTAGTAGTCTCTGGAATTACTGTGTGAGAGGCCGACATTCTCAGTAATTACTGGGTGGTGAGTCTAGTAGTATCAGCAATTGTGTGTTGGAGATGCTAGTAGTCTCAGGAATTACTAAGGAGGAGAGTCTAGTAGTCTCAGTAATTGCTCTAGTGGATGTCTAGTAGCTCTCAGTAATTTTTTAAAGTGGATGGGGGGGCTAGTAGTCTCAGTAATTGTTGGTGGAGAGGCTAGCAGTTCAGAAATTGAGGGTGAAGAGGCTAGAAGTCTAGAAATAGTGATTAAAGGGATTAGTTCAGTAATTGCTGTGGTGGGATTCAAGAAGCCCATTATTTGCTGTGGTGGGGGGTTTGTAGTTCAGAATTGCTTGATTAGGGTAGTAACCTCAGTAATTGCTATGGTGGAGAGGATGTGTCACAGCAATTTCTGTGGTGGGAGTCTGTAGTTCAGTAATTGTTGTGGGGGGTTAGTTAGTGTCTAGTAACGGCTGTGGTGGGGTTGTGTTTCTAATTGCTTGGCGGAGAGGCCAGTACCCTCAGTAACTGCTGTGGAGGAGAGGTTAGTGTTCAGTAATTGTTGTGGGGTGAGGCAAATTGTCTCAGAAATGATGTGGTGGAGAGTTTTTTAGTCCAGAATTTAAATGGGGTTTGAGGGCGCAGTCTAGTAGTTGTTGGGGGAGAGTATGGTAGTCTCAGAATTTGTTGTGGAGGGGGTTTAGTAGTCTTGGAATTGCTTGGTGTGAGTCAAATAATCTCTTAATTGTTTGGTGGGGGTAGTAGTCTCTGAATTACTGTGTTGGAGTGCCGACTTCTCAGTAAATTGATGTGGTGGAGAGTCCTGTTTTCAGTAATTGTGTGGGGGGGATGCTAGTAGTCTGGAAATTACTAGGGTGGGAGTTTGTTTTTCCAGTAATTGCTTGTGGATTTCTATATCTCGTAATTTTGTGGTGAAGAGGCCAGTGTTCAGTAAATGTTGTGGGGGAAAAGGTTAGTAGTTCAGTAATTGCTGGGGTTTTGAGAGGCTAGTAGTTCATAATCCTGGGGTTGGTTTAGTAGCCAGTAATTGCTGTGATGGAGAGGTTAGAAGTTCGGAATTTTCTGTGGTGAAGAGGTGTTTCCCCAGAAATTGCTGTCGTGGGAGTTAGTAGCCCAGTAATTGTGTGGGGGAGATGTTTGTAGTTTCGGAAATTTACTTTTGGGGAGAGTCTAGTGTCTCAGTAATTGCTTGGTTGAGTGGCTGTTTTTCCAGTAATTGCTGTGGTGAAGGTCTAGTAGTTCAGAAATTCTTGGGGTAAAAGGGGGGTGGGTTTTTTCAGTAATTGCGTGGTGGAGGGCAATGGCTCATAGATGCTGTGGTGGGGGGCTGATGTCTCAGTAATTGCTATGGTGGAAAGTCTAGTAGTTCAGTAATTGCTGCCCTGAAGGGGCTAGTAGCGTAGTATTTGTGTGTAGAGGGTAGTAGTCTCAGAAATTTGCTGGGGTGGGGGGTAGTAGTTTTACTAATTTCTGTGGTGCAGAAACTAGTAGTCAAAGGGGAATTTTGTTGAGGTGGGGAGACTAGTAGTCTCAGTAATTGCGTGGAAAAGGAGGCTTGTGTCTCATACTTGCTGTGGTGGAGGGCTATTAGTCTTAGTGTTGCTGTGGCGGGAGTTAGAAGTTTCAGACTTTTTGAGGAAGAGGGCTAGTAGTCTCAGTAATTGCTTCGTGGGGGTTAATAGTCCAGTAATTGCTTGGTGGGGCTGGTGGTCTCAGTAATTCTGTGGTGGGAGGTTTAGTAGTCTCGTATTTGCTGTGATGGACGGTTAGTAGTCTCAGTTTGTGTGGGGAGGTCTAGAAGTCTCGTAATTGTGGGGTAGGAGTCTAGTGTTCGAAATTGCGGGGTGCCGAACAGGTTACAAGCCTCAGGAATTGTTGGAGGAGAGTTAGTAGCTCAGAATTTTTGTGGTGGAGAGGTAATATCTCAGAAATTTGCTGTAGTGGAGAGGCAAATGTTCCAAAAATTGTGTGTTGGAGAATCTAGTAGTCTATAATTGCTGTGGTGGAGAATTTGTATTTCCAGAAATTGTTGAGGAGAGAGGTATTGTTGTAAATTTTTGGGGGGAGGTCTGTAGCCCAGTAATTGCTGTGTGGAGGGGGTTAATGTCTCGGGAATTTGCTTGGAGGGGATTTTTTGTCTTGTAATTGCTGTGGGGGAAAGATGCTATTTGTCAAAAAGATTAGAGTGGTGGACAGGCTGATATTCTCAGTAATTGCTGTGGTGGAGAGGCTAGTAGTCTCAGAAATTTCAATGGTGGAGAGTCTAGCAGTCTCAGTAACTGCTGTGGTGGAATATCTAGTAGTATCAGTAATTGCTGTGGTGGAGAGGCTATTATTCTCAGTAACTGCTGTGGAGGAGAGGTTAGTAGTCTCAGTAGTATTTGTGGAGTAGAGGCTAGTAGTCTCAGTAATTGCTGTGGTGGAGAGGCTAGTGGTCTCAGTAATTGTTGTGGTGTAGAAGCTAGCAGTCTCAGTAATTGCTGTAGTGGAATGTCTAGTAGTCTCAGTATTTGCTGTAGTGGAGAGGCTAGTAGTCTCAGTAATTGCTGTGGTGGAGAGGCAAGTAGACTCAGTAATTACTGTGGTGGAGATTCTAGTAGTCTCAGTAATAGCTATAGTGGGAAGGCTACTAGTCTCAGTAATTTCTGTGGTGGAGAAGCTAGTACTCTCAATAATTGCTGTGATGGAATGACTAGTAGTCTCAGTATTTGCTGTGGTGGAGAGGCTAGTAGACTCTGTAATTGCTGTGGTAGAGAGGCTAGAAGTCTCAGCAATTGCTTTTGTTGTGAGGCTAGTAGTCTCCGTAATTGCTGTGTTGGAGATGCTAGTAGCCTTAGTAATTGCTCTGGTGGAGAGTCTAGTAATCTCAGTAATTGCTGTAGTTGAAAGCCTAGTAGTCTCGGTAAATTGCTGTGGTTAAGAGGTTAGTAGTCTCAGTATTTTCTGTGGTGGAGAGGTTAGAAGTCATGGGAATTGCTCTGGTGGAGAGTATAGTAGTCTTAGTAATTGCTGTGGTGGAGTGGCTAGTAGTCTCAATAATTGCTGTGGTGGAGAGGCTACGAGTCTCAGTAATTGCTGCGGTTTGGAGTCTGGTAGTATCAGTAATTGCTGTGGTGGAGAGTCTAGTAGTCTCAGTAACTGCTGTGGTGGAGAGGATAGAAGTCTCTGTAATTGCTGTGGTGGGGAGGTTAGTAGCCTCTGTAATTGCTGGGGTGGAATAGGTTAGTAGTCTCAGGAATTGCTGTTCTGGAAAGTTTAGTAGTCTCAGTAATTGCTGTGGTGGAGAGGCAACTAGAATCAGTAATTGCTGTGGTGGAGAGGCTAGTAGTCTCAGTAATTGCACTGGTTGAAAGTCTAGTGGTCTCATTAATTGCTGTGGGGGAAAGGGCTATTATTCTCAGAAAATGCTGT
>NC_069403.1:3171612-3198608 GCF_026875155.1 Cherax quadricarinatus | reverse complement strand
GGGGCTTTTCTTCTAAATTTTTTGATGGAAATGGTGGATGGATGTGTGTGTATATACCTTTTGAGTTTCGTGAGTTTTTCTGCTTCCGGAGCCCGTTCATAGGCCAGGCTTGTTTGGTTCGTGCCTGATTAATCAGTGTTGCTGCTGGAGGCCCGTTGCATTACATATCCATCACAGCCTGGTTGATCTGGCATCTGGTGAAGATACTTGTCTAGTTTACTCTTGAAGACTCCTACACTTATCCCAGCAGTGTTTAAATAATATTTTTATTTCTACAAGTACAAGGTATACAGGTCTAGCTGACATCAGTGACATACTACTATATAGAAAGCCGCTTATGTTATGCAGAGCATTTCGGGCAAATTGTCAGTTTTGTTCCAGGATACGACTACACCAGTCCACTAACACCCAGGTGCCCATTATACTGATGGGTGAACATGGACGCCAGGTGTCTTATGGAAACACGTCCTAATGTTTTCCAGCCGTACCGGAGATTCGAACTCCGGACCTCAGTGTGTGAGCTGAGTGCGCTAGCGATCGATCTACGGGACTCCTGATATCTTCTGGTAAGATGTTGAATAATCTGGAGCCTCGGATGTTGGTGTAGTGTTTCCTTATTCTTCCCACTGCATCCTTTACTCGGTTTATTTTACACTTCTTCCCATCTCTCTCCTCCGCTCCAGTGAGTATATATTTAAGACTTTAAGGCGTTTCTCTCTCCTGGCCTTAAACAGGGCCGCCAACACTGAAACATACTTAAACGAGAGTATGTGTTGAAGTTCTTGTTACCTACCCCGCCATCTTCCTGGCTGTCGTGACATTTATCCCTTGAAACAAAGGTCAGTCGACTTAATTACTCCAGGTCTTTCACATGTTCCTTTCGTTCTATTTGATGGTCGTCTTTGTGTTTTATATAGTGTCCCTTTTAAGTTAATTCTTTCTATGTTTAAGCAACTGTAACTTATCACCATTGAATGTCATATTGTTCTCCACTGTCCATTGGAAAACCCTGCTTATATTTTCCTGCAATTTTTCAGTGTCTTCCACCGAGGTGACTTTTATTCTTATTTTGGTGGTATCCGCAAATGATATAAAACTGTGACGGGTATTTTTATGCTTGCTATGAAGATAAAAACAGTAAGGTGCCAGGAGAGTGCATTAGGGTACTGAACTTTTTAACTCTCTGATATCAGATTTTGCTCTGTTTACTATTTTGTGTTCTGTCAGTCAGAAAGTTAAAAAATCCATCTGCCTACCTTCCCTGTTATGCCAGTGGAACACATTTTGTGTACAATGATCACATAATTACATTTGTCAGACGTCTTTTCAAAAATCTTTGTATATTACATCTGTCTTTTGGTTTTCTTCCATCGCCTCTTAATTCTGTCTTATTGATGTAGCAGATATGACAGGCATGATCTTTCAGTTCTAAAAACCTGCTGATTTCTGTTGTGCAGATTTTCTTTTTTATAATTTTTTAGTTTGGTATCTCATTACTCTTTCGAAGACTTACGTGAGAAGTTAGTGGTACTGGTCTGTAATTTTTAGCTAGTGCTCTACTACCTCTCTTCTGTAAAGGAGCTATGTCTGCACTCTTTAAGCTCTGTGGTATTTCACCTGTATCTCCCAAAGCTATCGTATTCTGGACAAAGAGCTTAGACCTAGATGAGAGTTAATAAGAAAATAAATTAATGTTACACAGTTAGCTTCACTTCGTTAGTGTCACATCAACCTGTGTGTTTTAAATTTCATTCCGACATCCTGTACCTATGTCCTGGATAAATTTGAACCCTGTGGTTCGCTAGCTCTGGTCGCTCCTGTACTCCTTGATGTTTTGTACTACACCTCTTATCTTTTTGACCAGATGTGAAAAATAACTTTTTGCAAATATCCGAGATAATTGCCTACCTTCGCTGTACTAGATTATAGGCCCAGTAGGAAAAAAAAAACTTGAAAAATATTCCTTACTCGTAAGTAAATTGTTACTGTCAACTACTATTGTATAGTAATATGACCTTTATTTGGGGAAGGGGGGCAAGTATCATTCTTTATATTAATAAGGAAAGCGTATAAATTTTAAATATGCTAATTTACTCATCATAATGAAGTCATGAAATATTTGTATTAGGACTGAAGTCACTCGTAGCGAAACGTTTCCTCTAATACATGTCCTGAACTGTACACAAGTCTTGTTCCATATTGTCATTCCATTGCCAGCAGAGTACCAGTGTAAGTACTGTTTTGTTGTCAACAGAGGACCATTGTAAGTACTGTTTTGTTGTCAGTAGACGACCATTGTAAGCAGGAGTACATGCTACTAGCCAGGATATATTGTATCGCTCATTCTTGCACCAAGAATGCTCATCGTTCAGATTGAAACGTTGCCGGTTTGTCTGCCTCGTTGCCAAACTTAGCGCGGCCGCTTATTTACCTTATTTATACTTAAATATGCTCTATAGATTAATAGGTAGCCTCCCTATCTGGAGTCTACCTGGAGGGTGTTTCCGGGGGTCAACGCCCGCTACGGCCCCAGTCCTGGCGAGGCCCTGGTGGATCAGCCTTGATCAGCCAGGCTGCTGGCCGCACGTATTCAACGTACGACCACAGCACCTGCTGATCGGCACTAGCTTAAGTATCGGACCCAGCTTCCTCTTGAAGGCAGCTAGGGTCTATTCCGTAATTTCTCGCTATGCCTGGTGTAAGACTGATGAACAGTCCGTGATCCCTGGACTACTTCTGTTTTTCTTTGTACTAATGGTGCCCCCACTTTTCTTGGGGGTAGTTGCACCGTCTGCCAGTCTTTTAGTTTCGTAGGAGTGATTTGTGGTGTGCAGATAGGACGCATCCCTCTAGGATTTTCCAGGTGTAGATTACGATGCAACTCTCCCACTCCTGCGCTCCAGTGAGTACAGGCCAAGTGACTCCAGACGGTCTCAGTGCTTGACGGAACTTAAATATGCAGTAAAAGGTTCCTGTATATTCTGTTACTAGCCTTGAAATGGAGCTGTTAGTATACAGCAATATTTCCATCCAAGAGAGAGAGTGATGGTTTAAAAGGATTATCAATTGTATGGGAATCCCTGTTCTGAAGTCTCATTAATCCATCCTATAATTTTTCCTCGCAGATGTGATAGTGACACTACTCTGATCCTTGAAGTTTACATCCTCTGACATTAACACTCCTAAGTTTCTTGACACTACTTTTCCACTTTGTGTGATTAGTGTTTGTAGTATATACTCATTCTATTATTTCTCTGGTTTTCCATACGGAGTAGTTGAAATTTTCATTGAACATCAGATTGAATTTTTTATTACCCAATGGAAAAGTTGGTTTATACCTGCTGGGATTATATTGTTCTCAGTGAATGACATTCATAGTCTAGTATCATCCGCAAACGATGACACGGTCGATGGTTTATATCTGTCTGTTACGAGAACCGAGGAACAGGATGGAGCGAGTATGTGCCTAATGGAATCAGAACTTACACTGTGCAGCCCAATTGAACTGGTTACTATAATCTTTATATTCTATTGGTTAGAAAGTTGAAGATCCGTATTCCCACTTTGCCAGTTTTTTCCTTTATCATGCTTTCTCTTGCAAGATCTTTGGTATATCTTCTTAATTCTGTTTGTTACAGTGATCGAGACTAAGAATAGTGTCCAGTAGTTGAGAGGCAGGATTCGACCCTGCTGTAAATACATTACTGCCCTGATTGTGGGCAGTTGGAATCCAAGTGATGTGCGATCATGCCCCGTAGAATGCTTTCAAATAATTTAATGATTGTGGAACATTAAAGCTGTTGGTCTATAGTTCATACTATTGCTTGCTGCCTGTCACCTTTGATGGAGCTAACGTTTTATTTTTTTGTGATTCGGGTATTACACTCGTGTCTAGCCTCCCCATCATGGTATACTAAGGGCACGCGATAGTATTTTTTTCGAAGTACGGCGAGTTAAGATTGTCAGAAATTTGGCATACTTTACCTTAATTTACCTAACGAAGGTAATTTAATTAGTAATCCGAGGAAAATATGAAAAGTTAATTTGTGTTAATGATATTTATAGATGGAGAGTTTTATATAACATGTTAGTTTGTGTATAGAGAAGATGGACCACATAAATAACTAAATGAGTTGATGTGAGCAGCTGCGTATACAGATCTCTCAGGATGTGACAGAACAGAACTTACGTTTAGCGTCAGCGCTCCGTTTTCTTACTTCAATTGTATCCTTCATAATTTCGTCGTGTAGGTGATGCCCACTGTGCCAAACATCTCATTAGAAACGATCGTATTCCGTACCTTTGTCCTGTCCTCTTTGTAAATTGGGCCAATGGAAGGCTTCCTGTATGGTTAATGTCCGCGTTTCAGTGGTGTCGAGAGCTTGTGTTCCCTTGGTTTAGTTTGCTGTGTTAAGACATACGCAGCTCCTGGACACCTTAAGAGGTTGTGGTGTTGTACAGTGATGTTGGTGTTGTCTGCAGTGATGTGGTGGTGTTTGAACAGTGATGTGTGGGGGTTGTATCATGAGAGTGTGGTGTTGTTACAGTGTTGTGTGTGTTGTACAGGATGTGTGGTGTTGTACAGGGGATGTTGTGGTGTTGTACAGTGATGTGTGGTGTTGGTAATGATGTGTGGTTTGTACAGTGATGTTGGTGTTTGTACAGGGATTGTTTTGGGTACAGTATTGTTGTACTGTGATTGTGTAGTACCGTGATTGTGTGTTGTACAGTGAATGTGTGTTGTCCAGTGATGTTTTGTACAGTGATGTACAGTGAATTGCGTGTTGTAACAGTGATGGTTCTGTGTGTGTACAGTGATGGTTCTTGTGTTGTACAGTGATGGTTCTGCGCGCGCTCGCGCGCGCGCGCGTGGTGTGTGTGTGTGTGGTGTGTGTGTCTGTGTGGGGTTACAGTGATGTTCGGTGTGGGTTACAGTGATGGATCTGGTATTGTTATGGGGGGTGGGGAGGGGGGGGGTGTTGGGGGGGATATAAGGGGGGTGGGGGAATATATATACGGATGGTTCGGTGTGTTTGTACAGTGATGGCCTGTGTGGTGGTACAGTGATGGTTCCTGTGTTTGTGTGTTGGACAGGGATGGTTCTGTGTGTGTGTGTTGTACAGTGATGTTGTTGTGTGTTGTTGGTACATGATGTGTGTTGTGTGTTGTACAGTGATGGTTGTCTGTGTGTGTTGTAACAGTATGGGTTGTGTTGTGGGTTGTACAGTGATGGTTTGTGTGTGTTTACAGTGATGGTCTGTTTTGTTGTACAGTGATGGTTCTGTTTGTTGTACAGGGATGGTTCGGGGTGTGTGTTGTACAGTGTATGGTTCTTGTGTGGTGGTCAGTGATGGTTCTGTGTGTGTTGTACAGTGAGGGTTCTGTGCTGTGTGTGTGTGTGTGTGTGTGTGTTGGTACAGTGATGGTTCTTTGTGTGGTGTGTGTTGTACAGTGAGGGTTCTGTGTGTGTGTGTGTGTGTGTGTTTAACAGTGATGGTCTGTGTGTTGTGTGTGTTGTACATTGGAATGGTTTCTGTGTGTGTGAGTGTGTGTGTGGGGTGGTGAGTTGTACAGTGAGGTTCTGTGTGTGTGGTGTGTGTGTGTACAGGGATGGTTTCTGTGTGTTGTTGTACAGTGATGGTTCTGTTGTGGTTGTGTGTGTGTGGTGTGTGTTGTACAGTGATGGTTCTGTGGGTGGTGTTGTGTGTGTGTGTTGGTACAGTGATGGTGCGTGTGTGTGGTGTGTGTGTGTGTGTGTGTGTGTTGTACAGTGATGGATCTGTGTGTGTGTGTGTGTGGGTGTTGTACAGTGATGGTTCTGTGTTGTGTGTGTGTGTTGTACAGTGATGCACAGTGATGGTTCGGTGTGTGTGTGTGTGTGTGTGTGTGTGTGTGTGTGTGTGTTGTACAGTGGGATGGTTGTGGTGGTGTGTGGTACAGTGATGGTGTGTGTTGGGGTGTTGTACAGTGGAGGTTGTTGTGGTGTGGTGTGTGTTGGTGTGTGTGTGTGTGTGAGGTGGGTGTGTGTGTGTGTTGTACATGATGTTCTGTGTGTGTGTGTTGTACAGTGATGGTTCGGTGTGTGTGTGTGTTGTTGTGTTTACAGTGATTGTGCGTGTGTGTGTTGTACAGTGATGGTTTGTGTGTGTTGTGTGTGTGTAGTGTGTGTGGTGTTGTACAGTGATGGGTGGTGTGTGTGTTACAGTGATGGTTGTGTGTGTGTTGTACAAGTGATGGTTGTGTGTGTGGTTGTACATGATTGGGTTGTGTGTTGTGGTTGTACAGTGATGGTTGTGAGTGTGTTTGTACATGATGGTTGTGTGAGTGTTGTTCAGTGATGGTTGTGTGTGGGTGTTTGTACAGTGATGGTGTTGTGTGTGTTGTACATGATGGTTCTGTGTGTGTGTGTGTGGTTGTACAGTGAATGGTTGTGTGTGTGTGGTTTGTACAGTGATGGTTGTGTGTGTGTGTGTGTGTTGTGTGTGTGTGTGTGTGTGTTGTGTTGTACAGTGAGGGTTGGTGTGTGGTGTTGTACAGTAATTGTTGTGTGGTGGTGTTTACAGTGATGGTTTGTGTGTGTGTGTTTTAACAAGTGATGGTTTGTGTGTGTGGTTGGTCTACAGTGATGGTTGTTGTGTGTGTGTTGTACAGTGTTGGTTTGTGTGTGTGTGTGTGTTGTGTGTGTAGTGTGTGTGTGTTGTACGTGATGGTTTCTCTGTGTGTGTGTGTTGTACAGTGAGGGTTTATGTGTGTGTTGTACAGTGATGGTTCTGTTTGTTGTACAGTGATGGTTTGTGTGTGTGTCTGTGTTGTGTGTTGTGTTGAACAGTGATGGTTCTCTGTGTGTGTGTGTTGTACAGTGAAGGTTCTCTGTTGTGTGTGTGGTTGTACAGTGATGGTTCTCTGTGTCTGTGTGCTGTACAGTGAGGTTCTGTGTGTGTTGTGAGTGTGTGTGTGTGTACATGATGTTGGTGTGTGTGGTTGTACAGTGATGGTTGTGAGTGTGTGGTTGTGTGGTGTGTGTGTGTGTGTGGGTGTGTGTGTGTGTGGGTTGACAGTGATGTTGTGTGGTGTTGTACAGTGATGGTTGGGTGGTGTTTTTTCCGTGATGGTTGTGTGTGTTTGTACGTGATGGTTGTGTGGTGTGTTGTACAGTGATGGTTTGGTGTGTGTTGTACAGTGATGTTGTGTGATGTGTGCTGTAACAGTGATGGTTGTGTGTGTGTTGTACAGTGATGGGTTGTGTGCGTGTGTTTGTACAGTATGTTGTGTGCGTGTGTTTTACAGTGATGGATGTGTGTGTGTTGTACATTGATGGTTGTGTGTGTGTTTGTACAGTGAAGGTTGTGTGTGGTGTTGTACATGATGGTGTGTGTGTGTTGTTCAGTGATGGTTGTGTTTGTACAGTGATGGTGTGTGTGTGAGTTTACAGTGATGGTGTGTGTGTGTGTTTGTACAAACGGGAGAATGGTTGTGTGGTGTGTTGTACAGTGATGGTTGTGTGTGTTGTACAGTGATGGTTGTGTGTGTTTTGTACAGTGATGGTTGTGTGTGTTGTACAGTGATGGTTGTGTTGTACATGATGGTTTGGTGTTGTACAGTGATGTTTGTGTGTGTTGTACAGTGATGGTTGTGTGTGCTGTACAGTGATGGTTGTGTGTGCTGTACAGTGATGGTTGTGTGTGTTGTACAGTGATGGTTGTGTGTGTGTGTTGTACAGTGATGGTTGTGTGTGTTGTACAGTGATGGTTGTGTGTGTTGTACGGGATGGTTTGTGTGTTGTACATGTGGTTGTGTGTGTTGTACAGTGATGGTTGTGTGTTGTACAGTGATGGTTGTGTGTGTGTGTTGTACAGTGATGGTTGTGTGTGTGTTGTGTACAGTGATGGTTGTGTGTGTGTGTTGTACAGTGATGGTTGTGTGTGTGTGTTGTACAGTGATGGTTGTGTTGTGTGTAGTTATCAGTGAGGTTGTATGTTTGTACAGTGATGGTTGTTGTGTGTTGTTGTACAGTGATGTGTGTGTGTGTGTTGTACAGTATGGTTGTGTGTGTGTGTTGTACAGTGATGGTTGTGGTGGTGTGTGTTTACATGATGTTTGTGGGTGTGTGTGTGTTGTGTGTGGTGTGTTGTACAGTGATGGTTTGTGTGTGTGTGTTGTACAGTGATGGTTTGTGTGCTGTAATGATGTTTGTGTGTGCCGTACAGTGATGGTGTGTGGCTGTACATGATGGTTGTGTGTTGCGTAACAGGATGGTTGTGTGTGTTGTAACATGATGGTTGTGTTTGACAGTGATGGGTGTGTTTTGTTGGTACGTGATGGTTGTGTGTGTTGTACAGGGATAGGTTGTGTGTGGTGGTACAGTGATGGTTGTGTGTTGTACAGTGAGTTGTGTGTGGTTTACAGTGATGGTTTGTGAGTTTGTACAGTGATGGTTGTCTGTGTGTGTTGTACAGTGATGTTGTGTTGTGTGTTTGACATGATGTTGTGGGGTGTTTGTATCAGTGATGTTGTGTTTTGTGTGTTGTTTAACAGTGATGTTTTGTGTGGGTGATGTTTGTACATGATGGTTGTGTGTGTGTGTTGTACAGTGATGGTTGTGTGTGTGTGTTGTCAGTGATGGTTTGTGTTTGTGTGTTGTACAGTGATGGTTGTGTGTGGGTGGTGTGTACAGTGATGGTTGGTGTGTGTTGTGTGTGTGTGTGGGTGTGGTGTTGTACAGTGATGGGTTGTGTGTGTGTGTTCAGTGATGGATGTGTTGTTGTTTGTACAGTGATGGTTTTTGTGTGTACAGTGATGGTTGGTTGTGTGTTTTGTACAGTGATGTTGTGTGTGTGGGTGTGTGTTTGTACATGATTGTGTGTGTGTGTTGTACAGTGATGTTGGTTGTGTGTGTTGTACAGTGATGGTTGTGTGTGTGTGTGTGTGGTGTGTGTGTTGTACAGTGAGGTTGTGTTGTGTGTTGTACATGATGGTTGTGCTGTGTGTGTGTTGTGTGTTGTGTGTGTGTGTTTGTACAGTGGAGGGTTGTGTGTTTGTGTGTTGTACAGTGAAGGTTGTGTGTGGTTTTGTAACAGTGATGGTTGTTGTGTTGTCCAGTGATGGTTTGTGTGTGGGTGTTGTACAGTGATGGGTGTGTGTGTGTTGTACATGATGGTTGTGTGGTGTGTGTGTGTGTGGTGTGTGTGTTTGTGTGTGTAGTACAGTGATGGGTACTCTGGTGTGTGGGTGTTGTACAGTGATGGTTCTTTTTTTTTTTGGGGGGTGTGTTGTAACAGTGATGGTTCTGTGGGTGTTGTACTGTTAGGTTGTGTGTGTGTGTGTGTGTGTGTGTGTGTGTGTGTGTGTTGACAGTGTGGTTCCTCTGTGTGGTGTGTTGTAACTGTGATGGTTCTGTTGTGTGTGTGTTTGTAACATGATGGTTTCTCTGTATCTGTGGTCTGTACAGGTGATGGTTGTTTTGACTGTTGTACAGTGATGGTTGTGTGTGTGTTGTCAGTGAGGGTGTGTGGTGTGTTGTACAGTGATGGTTTGTTGTGTGTGCTGTACAGTGATGGTTGTGTGTGTGTTGTACAGTGATGGTTGTGTGTGTTTGTACAGTGATGGTTGTTGTGCGTGTGTTTGTACAGTGATGGTGTGTGCGTGTTGTTGTACAGTGATGGTTTGTGGTGCGTGTGTTGTACAGTGGATGGTTGTGTGTGTTTACAGTGAAGGTTAGTGTGTGGGTGTTGATACATGATGGGTGTGTGAGGTGTTGTACAGTGATGGTTTGTGTGTTTGTTGTACAGTGATGGTTTGTGTGTGTGTGTACAGTATGGTTGGTGTTGTACAGTGATGTTGAGTTGTGTTGTACAGTGATGGTTGTGGTGTGTGGTGTTTTTTACATGATGGTTTGTGTGTGTGTTGTGCAGTGGATGTTTTGTGTGTTGTACAGTGATGGTTGTGTGATGTTGTACAGTGATGTTTGTTGTGCTGGACAGGATGTGTGTGTGGGTTTGTACATGATGGTTGTGTGGGCTGTACAGTGATAGGTTGTGGTTGTTTACAGTATGGTGTGTGTGGGTGTTGTACAGTGATGGTTTGAGTGTTGTATCAGTGATGGTTGTGTGTGTTTACGGTGGGGTACAGTGATGGTTGTGTGTTGTAACAGGAGTGGATGGTTGTGTTGTGTTTGTACAAGTGATGGTTGATTGATCTCAGCTGGGTTGGCTACACAGTGTTGACAGTCTGGTTGTGTGGCGTGTTGTACAGTGATGGTTGTTGTGTGGTTTTGACAGTGATGGTTGGTGTGTGTGTTGTACAGTGAGGGTTGTGTGTGTGGTGGATGTACAGTGGATGGTTGTGTGTGTGTTGTACAGTATGGTTGTGTGGTTGTTTGTACAGTGATGGTTGTGTGTGTGTGTTTGTACAGAGATGTTTGTGTGTGTGTTGTGTGTGTGTGTGTGTTGTACGTGATGGTTGTGTGGTGTTGTACATGGGGTTGTTGTGTGTGTGTGTGTGTGGTACATGATGGTGTGTGTGTGTGTGTGTGTGTGTGTGGTTGTGTGTACAGTGATGGTTGTGTGAGTGTGTAGTACATGATGGTTGTGTGTGTGTGTGTGTGTGTGTGTGGTGTACAGTGATGGTTTTGGGTGTGTGTGTGTGTGTGTGGTGTGTGTTTACAGTGATGGTTGTGTGTTGTGTTGTACAGTGATGGGTTGTGTGTGTGTGTGTGTGTGTTGTACAGTGAAGTTGGTGTTGCTGTACAAGTGATGTTGCGTGTGCTGTACAGTGATGGTTTGGTGTGCTGTACATGATGGTATGTGTGTGTTGTACAGTGAAGTTGTGTGTTGTACAGTGAGTTGTGTGTGTGTGTTGTACATTGATGGTTGTGTGTGTGTGTTGGTACAGTGATGGTTGTGTGTGGTGTGTTGTACAGTGATGGTTGTGTGTGTGTTTACAGTGATGGTATGTGTGTGTGTGTTGTACATTGATGTTGTGTTGTGTGTGTGTGTGGTGTTTGTACAGTGATGGTTTGTGTGTGTTGTACAGTGATTTGTGTGTGTGTGTTGTACATTGATGGTTGTGTGTGTGTGTGTGTGTGTTGTGTGTGTTGTACAGTGATGGTTGGTGTGTGTGTGTGTGTGTGTGTGTTGTGTGTGGTGTGTGTGTTGTACAGTGATGTTCGTGTGTGTGTTGTTACAGTGATGGTTGTGTGTGTGTGTTGTACAGTGGATGGTTTGTGTGTGTGTTTGTACAGTGATGGTTGTTGTGTGGTGTTGTACAGAGATGGTTGTGTGTGTGTGTTTGTACAGTGATGGTTGTGTGTGTGTGTGTAGTACAGTGATGGTTGTGTGTTGTGTGGTGGTGTGTGTGGGTTTACAGTGGATGGTGTGGTGGTGCTGATATACGTGATGGTTTGTGTGTGCTGTACAGTGATGGTTGTGTGTGCTGTACAGTGATGGGTTTGTTGTTGTACAGTGATGGTTGTGAGTTGTACCGAGATGGTTTGTGTGTGTGTTTGTACATGATGGTTGTGTGAGTTTGTATGAAACAGTGAATGGTTGTGTTTGTGTTGTACAGAGATGGTTGTGTGTGTGTTGTCCAGTGAATTGTGTGTGTGGTTGAACAGTGATGTGTGTGTTGTGTGTGTGTGTGAGTGTGTGGTGTGTGTTGTGGTGTGTGTGTGGTTGTGTTAGTACAGTGATGGTTTGTGTGTTTTGTACAGTGATGGTGTGTGTGTGTGTATTGGTACAGTGATGGTTGTGGTGTGTGTACAGTGATGGTTTTGATGTGAGTTGTACATGATGGTTGTGTGTTGTACATGATGTTGTGTGTGGTGTTAGTCCATGTGAGGTAGTGTGTGTGTGTTGTACAGTGAATGGGTGTGTGTGTGTTGTAACAGTGATGGTTGTGTGTGTGTTGTACAGTGAGGTTGTGGTGTGTGTTGTACAGTGAGGTTTTGTTGTTGTACAAGTGATGGTTGTGTGTGTGTTATGTACATGAAGTTTGTGTTTTGGTACAGTGAGTTGTGTGTGTTGTACAGTGATGGTTAGTGTGTTGTGTTGTACAGTGATGGTTGTGTTTGTTACAGTGATGGTTTGTGTGTGTGTTGTACAGTGATGGATGTGTGTGTGTGTACAGTGATGGTAGTGTGTGGTGTTGTACATGATGGTTGTGTGTGTGTGTGTTTGTACAGTGATGGTTTGTGTGTGTTGTACAGTGAGGTTGTGGTGTGTTGGACAGTGATGGTTGTTGTGTGTTTGTACAGTGATGGTTTTGTGGTGTTGTGCAGTGAATGCTTTTGGTGTGTGTGTTGTACAGTGAAATGGTATGTGTGTGTTGTACAGTGATGGTTCTGTGTGTGTGTTGTACAGTGATGTTGTGTGTGCGTGTTGTACAGTGGTTGGTTGTAGTGGTGTAGTACATGATGGTTGTAGTGTGTGTAAGTGATGGTTGTAGTTTCACCAGGTTGTGGTGTACGGGAGAGCTGGTGCCTCACCCGCACACCTCTTCAAATTCTTGTTACGTATTTTTATATTGAAACCGCTATGTTAAATATTTGTTTATATACTGTGTGTTCAGCAGTGTGTATAAAAGGGTGCACTTGACCTAGTCTCAGGTATATATATCACCTTTCTTCCTGCTACAACAACACCGCCTCATGGCACCCTCTCAACTACATACAATGAATTTTTTTTTTCTTCTGTCTGTCTCTGTCTCTGTCTGTCTCTCTCTCCATTTTTAGACGGCGTTTTACTGGGTTAGGGTAAGGGGTTCCTAACTTTATTTACAACCTTCTATCTCCCAGCCCACATAAAATCCCACCACGTACACCTGCCCGAGTGATCATGGCCAGGAATAGTCTGTTGTATATATGAGAATTTTTGGGAGAAATATGAGTGGCATTGATTGTGAAATATGTGGTAAAACACCCCATGCAACCATGGTAAATGACCTAAAACAAAAAAGTCGTTTCTGGATTTGCCTCAGTGAAAGGGACAGCTGGTCAGGCATAAGAGATACTGAAAAGTGAAAACCTAGAAAGCGTAAGGAAGTTTCTAAGGAGCTTGCTAGATTTATACAGTGTGGAAACGGGATAAGGAACAAGGAAAGGGAGAAAGCCGGCAAATAAGAGTGAAAACCAAGAGTGGAACTAAAGAGTGGGAAAACGTCATACAGAGCAAGTCGGAAAAGAATGAAACTGATACATAACGTAGCGGAAAGGGAAAGGAAGAGAAAGCTAGAGCAGGAACAAACGAAAACGAGAAAAGGGAAGAAATTAGCCTAGAAGAAAGTGAATAAAAGAACTCAGATTAGGTGGCAGAACTTGGGAATGACACAATCAGTAAATATAGGTAGTCAGAACATTTGCAGATACTATGCAAAAGGTATGTACCTATGTGGCAGAGATTGCTGGAATAAATACACCAGAAAATGTGTCAACATGTTGAGGAAGGGAAAGTGTTTTCAACAAAGAGTGCAGCAGAAGGTACTTCCATCCAGTAATGTGTAAAGCTTCAACACAGTCCAGAGAATATGACCTGAGCTGCCCAGACCAACATATAAAAGGAACTCGACGCTACAGAGTTAGCAGAGAAAGGGAAATTGAGCAGCAATCTTTTTTAGACAAAAAGAGAAAAGATCGAACCAAAGGAAGAGAAACAGGGGGGAATGGTACAGGGAGGACAGGTGGGCAGTAAAATGGGGTCCCAAATGGTAATTCCTGCTTCATATTTGCAAATATTCTGGGTTTGAAATCAAATAAAAATGAGTTAGCTGTGTCAGTGGGCTCCTAACAGAAGCGAATGCTATGTTTGGAGCATTTACAGAAACACACAAAAGGGATGTTTTGGACGGAGAGATATAGAAAACTATAACATGTATAGATGTGATAGAATTAATAGGTCACAGGGAGGAGTAGGATTCTAAGTGAAAGACACTTTCTGTTGCACAGAAGTGCTGAACTCTACGAATGATATAGTAGAAATTCTAGGGATTAAAGTTGAAAATAGGAAACTGGTAATTATCCTAGTATACAAACCACCATCAGCAACTGCTGAGGAATTCGCAGATCACTTAAGGAAGGTAGATACCTATCAGGATAGGCTAGAAAATCCCACACCAAATATTTTACTCCTTGGAGATTTTAATCTCCCTCATGTAAAATGGCGCAACGTAATGTTATACCAGAAATATCTCCGGGAAGCACCCTGGCTCAACAGGCACGTAACAGGGAACTAATGAGGCTTTGTGAAAAGTACTCTTTAAACCAACAGGTAATTGATCCCACTAGAAATGAAAATACCCTGGATTAATGCCAAAAACAAAAAATGGGGAAAAATTAAAAAAAAATAATCGTTAAAAAAAGCAACTTTTAAATGGAAAAGGCAAATGTAGAAAATTTTCAAAAAATTTTTTTAAACAAAAAAAAGCAGGAAAAAAAAAATCAAAGTAAAATTGGGGTGGGAAAAAAAAATGTAAGACCCCACTATAAGCATCTATTATAAAAGTACCATTAGGAAAACCCAAGAAAATTAAAGGGGTAAGTTTAAGGGGGGGAAAACGGACTTTTTAAAAACAAAATAGCTCCGGAAAGTAGTTGGGAGGAACGTTTTTAAAAAAAATGGGGCTACCTCACAAATACAAAGGGATAAGGAAGGAAAAACCCCAAAATTTTTTACCACAAAAAAATCCAAAAGTTTAGAGGGGACTCGTAACGGAGATAAACGGGAATTTTAGGAAATTAAAAAAACAAAGGATGGTTTTAAAAACCCACTTGAAAAGGGTTTGAAAATGCGAATATTTTTCCACAAAAAAGGGCCCAGCAGAGAACAATGAATTGTCAAAACAAACAAAAAAAAAATTAACAGGCCCCATCCCCACACAAAAAAAAAGAAAGTCCCAAACACGGCCCTCGTTTCTTTAAAATTTAACATAAAACCCACCGGGAAATTTTGATAATTTGAAACACAAAAATTTTTAAACCACACCCCAATTTCCGAAAACTGAAAAGTAGAAGGAATTAAATTTCCGGGGCCAGAAAGAACCAACATGGTTTTATTGGGATAGTTCCGTGCTAAATTTGGAAAAAATTTGGAAAAACCCCAAAAAGGATGTTTTACAAACCAGAGGGTTACCAATAAACAAAAACCCACAAAAGACCCTGGGTTTAATAGCAGTGATTTTTTTTAAAAAGAACAAAATTAAAACAAAGCCCGCAAGGAGAAAAAAGTGGCCCCAAAGATTTCCGGCCCCCGGTTTTTTCCTTTTGGACATAAAACCCCCCGCCTTTTTTTGTTTCTTTAAAACCTTAAAATAGTAAAGTTGGAGGGCCGGTTCAGGAAGAAAAAATTTACAGGGGCTGGGAAACAAATCGTTTTTTTTTAAAGTCCCTTAGGTTGAAAGAAAAACTAAAAGGCCTGATACAAAATGGGGTACCTTTGAAGAAAGGGGAAATAAAAGATGGGTAATTATTGGGATTTTTAAAAACAAATTTAAAAAAGATAAAAAAGGGAAAGAATTTTTAAAAATTTAAACCCAAAAATTTTTTATAATTAAATTATTTATTAATATTTATGTATTAAAAAAAAAATAAGGGGAACAAAAAGATTAGAGAAGGGAAAGAAAGATAAAACCGGGAAAGGAAGAAAATTATAGGAAAATATTTTTATAGAAATAGATTTATATAGAAGTTATATAGAAAGAATTAGAAAGAAAGTTATATTAAGTTTATAATATTTTTATAAATATAATATAAAAATTATATAAATAAATTATATAATAAATAAAAAGGGAGAGATATGAGGGGGAGAGGGAATAGAGGGGGAGAGAGAATAATAGGGGGGAGGATAAAAAAGGGAGAGAGAATATAGGGGGAAGATTAAAGAGAGGGGAGAGATAAGGGAGAGAGAAAAATAAGAGGGAGATATAAAAATATAGAGGGAGAGATATATAAAGGGGGAGAGAATATATTAGAAAAGAGATATATATAGGAGAGAGAATAAAGAAGGAGATAAAAATATAAGGAGAATATAGAAGAGAGATATGGAGAGAATATAGAGAGAGAGATATGAGAGAGAGAATAGAGGAATATAAGAGAGAAGATATAAAGAGAGAGTTTTAAAGGGGGGATTATAGAGAGAAGATATATATAGAGGAATATAAAAGAGAGAGATATATATAGAGAGAATTTAGAAGAGAATAATAGAGAGAGAATATAGAGAGAGAGATATATAGGAGAGAGATTATAGAGGAGAATTTTTAAGAGAGAGAATATAGAGAGATAAAGAGAGAGGATATATAGAGGAGAAATATAGAGAGAGAGATATATAAGAGAGAGATATATAAGGGGAAGTTTAAAAGAGAAATATATATAGAGAGGATATAAGAGAGAGATTATAGAGAGAGAGATATAGGGGAGGAATGAGAGAGAGTATAAAGGAGAGATATAAGGGAGAAAATAAGAGGAGATATATAGAGAGAAGAAATTAGAGAGAGAGAAATAGAGAGAGAGTTTGGGAAAAGAGGTTTTATAGAAGAGAATAAAGAGGATATATAAAAATGAGAGAATATAGGAGGGGATTTTAGAGGAGAAAATTTAGGAAGAGATATAGAGAGAGAGAAAATTTGAGAGAAAAGATAAAAGAGAGATATAAAAAATTTAAAGGAAAATAAAAAAAATAAAAAGAAAATAAAAAGAGAGAGATAAAAAGGAGAGAAAAAAGATATAAAGAGGAGAGTATATATAGAGAGAGAGATATATAGAGGGGAGATATAAAAGGGGTTTGAAGAGAATATAGAGAGGGATTTTTAAAGAGAGAAAAATTATATAAAAAGGATATAAATATAAAAATTTGGTATAATATATTAAAAGGGAGAGATATATTAAGAGAGGATATTTGAGGGGAAAATTTTATATAGGAGAGATATATATAGGAGGATATATAAGAGAAAATTTTTAGAGAGAGAGATAAAAGAGAGAGAAAATAAAAGAGAGAGAATATATAAAGGATTTTTAAAAAAGAGAGTTTTTATAGAGAGAGAGATAAAAAGAGAGAGAGATAAAGAGGTTTTTGAAAATTAAAAATAAAAGGGGAAAAAGAGAGAGATATAGAAGGAAAGAGAGAAGATAATAAGAAAAATATAAAGAAAATAGAGAGAGAATATAAGAGAGAGATATAAAAGAGGGGATATAAAAGAGAGAGAGATATAAAGAGAGGAGATAAATATAAAAAATTAGAGAAAGAGAGAATTTTATTAGAGGATTATATTAGAGAAAAATTAATTAGAGAGAAATATTAAGAGAGAATAATTTAAAGGGGGAATAGAGAGGATTGTTAGAGAGATATGTTAGAGGATTGTTAGGAGATATGTTAGAGAGATATAGTTAGAGGATTTTGTTAGAGGATTATAGTTAGGGGAAATAGTTAGAGAATTAGTTGAGAGATAAGTTAGAGGATTTAGTTAGAGAGATATATTAGAGGATATAGTTAGGAAAATTTAGTTAGAGAGATATAGTTGAGGATAATTAGAGAGATATGTTAGAGAGATTTTTTTAAAGGGGTTAGAGAGATATAGTTGAGGTATAGTTAGGGATATATTTTGAGGATATAGTTAAGAGATTATTAGAGAGATATATTTGAGGATATATTTTGAGAGATATGTTAGAGAGAAAAGTTAAGGAGATATAGTTAAGGATATAGTTAGAAGTGGGGGAAAGAAATATAGTTAGGGGAATATAGTTAGAGAGAATAGTTAGAGAGATAAGTTGAGAGATATTAAGGGTTTAAGAGGATATGTTAGAGAGTATAGTTAGAGAGATATAGTTAGAGAGATAAGTTAGAGAGATATATTTAAAGGAGATATGTGAGAGATTAGTTAGAGAGTATATTTTAGAGAGATATAGTTAGAGAGAATAGTTGAGAAATAGTTAGGGATTTTAGGTAGGGATATAGTTAGGAGATATAGTTAGGAGATATGTTAGAGAGTTATAGTTAGAGAGATATAGTTAAAAGAATTGGGTTTGAGAAAATTAGTTAGGGGAAAATTAGTTAGAGAGATTGTTTAGAGAGATATAGTTAGAGAGATATGAGGAGAATAGTTAGGAGATATAGTTAAGAGAATATTTAAAGGAGATTAGTTAGGAGATATAGAGAGAAGAAAAAAATTTTAAAAAAATGGGATGCTTAATGTGCTGGATGTAGTGCGGTGGAAAGAAACAGGATTGCTGATGTTATGAATAAAAAGAATTTGGTGTCCTGGGCCCCAGCGAAACAAAGTGAAAGGGGGGAGGGGAGTTTCTTTGGGGGGAAATAAAGGGGTTAAATCGGGGTACTGAGAGAGTTAAGCAAAGGGAAGGGGGAGCAGTAAGTTGGTGACAGTTTTTGGGAAGGGGAAAAGAGAGTATGAAAAGTGTAAATTTAAGAATTTTGGGTTTTAAAAAGGTTGGATGTGAGAAGTGGGTCTAATAAAACGTTATGCACCTGGGGAAAGGGTGCAGAGGGAGAGAGAGATTTTGGGGATGTTAAATGAATGTAAGGAGCCTTTGAAGCAAAAGAGGGAAGTAATTGTGGTAGGGGCCCGAAAGCTAAAATAGGGGAAAATCTTAGAGAGGGGTGGTGGTTAATTTTGGGGTGCCCGGTGTAATGATTAAAGGGAGCCCTTTGATTGAACTTTGTATGAAAGGGTTTGTTTTTGGGAATACTATTTTAAGAAAAAAGAGGATAAATAAGTATAAAGATTGATGTAGGGGGAAATGAAAAGTAGTTGTTTGATTATGATTGGTAGATAAAAGATGTTTAGTAACTTCAGGATGTCATGTTTTTTAGAGGGGGCCCCAGATATATAGTCACTTCTAGTTGTACTCACTGAGATAAAAGGTAGAGGGATACAAAGGGGAATAGAAACACAGGGAAGGAAGGTGAAGGTTTTAAAACTAAAAGAGGAGGCAGTTGGGTAATTATAAACAGCTATTGGAGGATGATGGGCTAAAAAGAGATAGGGAATGGGGTCGAAGAGGTATGGGGTGGGGTTTTAAAAAAGTAGTGTTAGTGTTCACGAAGTTTTTTGGTTACGGAAAAGGGGGGCGGGAGGGGAAGAGGAGCGATTGGTGGAATGATGATGGAAGGAGTAGTAAGGGGGAAAAAGTTAGCATACGAAAGTTTTTTACAAAGTGAAAGGGTGCAAGGGGGGAAGAGTAAATGGAGAAAAAGGGGAAAGGTTTAAGAGAGTGGTGAAGCAAAGTAAAAAAAAGAGCAATGAGAGAGTGGGTGAGATTTATCAAAAATTTGTTGAAAATAAGAAAAAAATTTTGGGGGTGAGATTTAAAAATTAAAAAAGCCTAGAGAACAAATGGATTTGTCAGTTAAAAATAGGGGAGGAAGTTTTAAATGGAGAGTTAAGGTATTGGGAAAATGGGGGAATTTTTGAGGAAATTTTTAAATGTTGATGAAGATAGGGAGGGGTGTGATTTGGTAAGGGCAAGGAGGAACAACATCTTGTAGGGGGAGGAGAGAGTTGTGAGTGTGGGGGAAGTTCGTGAGGTAGGTAAAATGAAAGGGGGGAAGGCGCCGGATTGATGGTTTTAAATTAAAATGGTAAAAGCAGGTGGGGATATGTTTTGGATTTGGGTTGGTTTCAATTATTTTAAAATGAGGGAAGGGGGTAAGGTACCAGGGGTTGGCAGGAGCATGCATAGTTCTTTTAAAGGGAAAGGGGATAAAAAGAGTGCAAAAATTTGGGGGGGGTAAGTCTGTTGAGTTACCCGGCAAAAGGGATGGGGTTTTTATGAAAAGGTAAATTTGGGGAATAGGATAGGAAAAAAACAAGGAGGCTTAGGGAAAATAGGGGGTGGTGGCCGATGTTTCAGTGAAACATTAAGTGAACAGTATAAGTAAGGCTAAAGAGGTCTTTGTGGCATTTTGGATTTGGAAAAAGGGGTAGACAGGGTGGGGGTAGGGGGGGAATGTGGCAGTGTTTCGGTGTATGGGGTAGGGGGTAGGTTACGAAAACGGAAAGTTTTTACGAGGGTGGAGGTCAAAATTAGATAGTGGAAAGAGGGAATTATTTCCCCCTAAAATAAGACAAAGGTGTTTGGTTCAGTGGTTGTTTAATTATTTGTGGGGGGGTTGTAAAGGTAAAACGAGGGCCTTGGCAAGAGGGTGGATTAAAAGATAAAAGAATCCCAAAAAAATGGGGTTTAAATTGATGCGCGGGCATGACACTGTGCCCTTTGGGGGATTCTGAAGAGAAGTTGCGAGATTGGGGGATAATTTGGTTTGGGTGTGCAAAAGAAAAAATTGAAAGTGAATAAGGAAAGAGTAAGGTTTTGGGAAAAAAAAAGATAGGGAGAAAAATTGGATTCAGATTGGAGGGGAGGTATGGAGGAGGGGAAAATTAATATTTTGGGAGTGGAGTGTCGGCGGATGGGTCTTGAAAAATGAGGGGAATCATGAAATTTATGGGGAAAAGGGTGGGGTGGTGCACTTAGGAGTCGTGGAGACAAAAAAATTTGTCCTTTGGGGGCAAAGAGGGGAAATTTTGAGAGTATAGTTTTTTCAAAAGCTCTTTTATGGGGGGTGAAGAGGTTTATGAAAGTTGCGCGAGGGAGAGGCGGGGGGCAGTAAGATGTCGTTGAGAGCAATTTTTGGGTGTGATATTGCGAGATTGTAGTTTGGAAATTAGGGGGAGGTGGGGATTACCAAACGTTGTCCGAGGGGGAGGGGGGTTGTTGAGGTGGTCGGACTGGGAAGAAAGGAGCGAAAAAATGACTTCAAAAGTGTTCATCCCGAGTGGGGGGCGGGGGGAGGGGGGGGGCCTGGAAAGGTTGGGGGGGGGGGTAAAAGGAGGTTTTGTTGCGAGGGCTTGGACTTCCCGAGCGGTTTAGGGGTTTGAAGGATGTGGAGACAAATGGTTTTTAATACTTGACGTGCGTTGGGTTGAGCAAAGTAACTTTTGAAGGGGTTTAGGGAAACCGGGGGCGGCTTAGTCCGGAGATGGGAAATACAGTCTGCCTCTGAAGGAGGGGTGTTAATTGCAGTTTAAAAACTGTAGTGGAAAAACCCTTCGGCAAGACGTGATGGAGTGAATGATGGGAAAGTTTTTCTTTTTCGGGCCCCCTGCCTTGGTGGGGAACGGCCAGTATGATAATAATAAAAAAAAAAGAGAGAGAGATGTTATTTCTGTTCTTACTGTGAACCGGTTTTAGTGCCGATGAAGGGGCGTAGGAGCAAAGTTTCAGCCTGGACTAGTTTTGGGTTTTTTTTGGGTGGATTTATATTTCAAGGGCCAGTGTGAGGAAATGATCGCAAGCCCGTCCCTGGAGGGGGAGCACTTGGGTCGTCAAAATCGTCGGCCCCAGGGGTGAGGGAGGGCATGGGGGCAGGCGGCGTGCCCCATAGAGGCCGGCTAAAGAGGGCAGCACCTGAGTGGCGCGAAATATGAACTTAGCTGGCAGACAGCATGGGCTGTTGGCGCGTACAGGCTGTCTACAGATAGGAGAGATATAGAGAGAGATATGAAAGAGATATAGAGGAGATTTGAGAGAGATATAGAGAGAGATATAGAGAGAGATTAGAGAGAGATATGAGAGGTATAGAGAATATGAGAGAGATATAGAGAGGATATAGAGAGAGTTTGGAGGAATAGGGGAAGATATAGTTAGAGATATGTTTGAGATATAGTTAGGAAAGTTAAAAATATAGTTAGAGATATAGTTTGAGTTTAGTTAGATAGTTAAAAGAGATTAGTATATTTAGGGGGAGAGTAGTTTTAGTTTAAAATATTTTGAGTATAGTTAGGGAAGTTAGAGTATGAGAATTTTTTTGAGATATGTTAGGAATAGTTTGGATAAGTTGGATTTGTTAGAGATTTTTGAGTTTAAAATTGAGAATAGTTAGAGATATATTAGATTTTTTTAGGATTAGTTTGGAGTGAGAGTAAGAGATAGAGAGTAGAGAGTAGAGAGTAGAAGTGAGAGATGAGAGAAAAAGGGGATAGGGAGGTGAGAGATAGAGAGATGAGAGAGAGGGAAAATAGAGGGGAAGGAGAGTAGAGAGATAGGAGGAAAAGGGGGATAGAGAGAGGGGGAGATGAGAAGAGTAGAGAGAGATAGGAGAGAGAGATAGAGAGAGAGAGAGAAGGGAGAGAGAGATAGGAAGAGAGAGAGAGGGGAGAGAGAGGGGGAGATGGAGAGAGAGATAGGGAGAGAGATAGGAGGGGTTTGAGGGGAGAGAGTTTTAGAGAGAGAGAGTTAGAGGAGAGGGTTTGGAGAGAGAGTTAGAGGGGAGTTGGATATATGTTAGAGATATATGTTAGAGATTTAGTTAGAGATTTTAAATTTTTTGAGATATATAGTTAGAGATATTGTTAGGTATATTTATATTATATATATTATTATATATATATATTATATATATATATATATATATATATATATATATATATAATATGTATTATAGAGAGAGAGAGAGAAAGAGATACATAATATATACCTGGAAAGTACTAGAGGGCCTGGTCCCAAATCTGCACACTGCCATAACATACTGGAGTAAGAGAGATGGGAGGAAGTGTAAATTAAACCCAGTGAGGAGCAGGGGTGAGGTGGGGACAAGAACACTGTATCAACATCCGGGGTCCCAGACTATTCGCATTTTACCAGAAGATATCGGAAACACGGCTGGGGCAAGTGTGGAAACCTTCAAGAGGAAACTGGACAAGTATTTTCACCGATGTCGGATCAACCAGGCTGTGATGGATATGTGGGGCAGCGAGCCTCCAGCAGCAACAGTCTGGTTGACCAGGCAAGCACCAGACGAGCCTGGCCCATGGCCAGGCCTAGAGAGTAGATTCTCTCGAAACTCGTCAAAGGTATTCAAAGGTACAAGCTAAGAGCTGTTACCTACATCAGCTCATTTAAAAGCCTTTTTATTATGAGACACAAATATGTTAGAGGATGAAGTTGGAGTCATCTGTAGGCCAGCAATTTCATTGGATCAACTTATTTTATTTCTTTGATATGCTGTACGAACATGTTGTAGACTCAAGTCATCCTGGAATAAATGATCTCAGATGAAGTGAGAGATGATCTGGAGAAGGTTAGTCAATGTATTCGCTGCTGGCCGCCCATCTTGTGTAGCTCACTTCTCGCTCTCCTCGGAGTGAAAGCACGTGTGGTACTTTGCCTTATTTACCTTGTACATAACAGTAAGGCCACCCTCATCCCTCTGGAGTTGAAGGCTCTGCTGAAATGATGAATCTATCCAGACTGGATCCAGGAGAGAGGTGAGGCGTTTTGTTTGTTTTCTACTGTCAAGAAGTCGCAATATGAGATGAGGGGAGCAGGTAATCCATGAAAGCGGAGCATACTCAGTGTGAGTGTACCTGTGCCTCGTACAGAATCTTGTAATCTCTACTGTCAAGCTGTCGAGAGGTTTCTCTGTGCTTGCACCCGCATACACACGCTATATCTCTAGGGCCTCACTGGTGTGCCCAGGGCTAGGAAGAAAACGTGGGTTGTAAACCAGGCTGCCCAGCTTTTGAGACATTTGTGGCAGAGTGGTCTAGAGAATCACTTGGGAACCTTGCCAGACTCTCCTGACGTGGTTTCGAATCCTGCTGACTGCAATCTGTGTCATGTGGGGGTTCGATAACGTGGGTTGGGTAATAACACTCATGTTGGATGTTCTAGTATATTGGTGGAATATAGGGGAGCACCAAGCCTTGACCTGCCGCCTGTCTAACACCTCTACTTGAACTGGCTAGCAAATGCAACTGCGTTGTACTTGCCATCAGTCTTCTGAGCTAGTACGGCACCTATGCCAATAGAACTAGCATCTGTTGTCAGATAGAAGGGCTTAGAAAAATCTGGAAATTTAAAAATTGGAGCAGATGTTAGCTTTTCTTTTAGTTTGGAATGCTCTTTCTTGACGGAAGGTCCAAATGAAAGGAGCATCTTTGTTAAGCAACTCAGAGGAGCAGCTATGGAAGAAATATTGGCAATGAAAGATCTGTAAAAACCTGTTAAGCCCACAAAGGATCTTACGGCATCAGCAGTTTTGGGAGTGTGGAAAATTTAGTACTGCATTACTTTACTTTGGTCAGTCGTAACCCTCTAGAGTGACTATGTGACCAAGAAACTTGATTTCTGATCTGAAAAATTGACATTTAGACAGTTTGATCTTTAAATTGGCTTCTTCAAGCTTACCAAGTACTACATCGTCTTTTCAAGTGTGTATCCACGTCTTTAGACATGACGATTATGTCGTCTAAGTACACATAAGTGCATTACCTATGCGACCTCTAAAGATATTAGTCATGAGCCTTGAGAACGTGATAGGGGAGGATCGTAATCCAAAGGCCATATGGAGGAAGTGATAATGGCCTCTAGGAGTGGAGAATGCAGTTAGCTCTTGGCTGTCCTCTTGAAGAGGGACTTGCCAAAACCCTTTGTAACAAGTCCAGGGTCGAAAAGAACTTCATCTTCGATTGTTACGTGAAAGATCACCAAGTACAGGAAGTGGGAAGCGATCTGGAATAGTTTTCGCATTTAACTTCCTAAAGTCAATCACTGGGCACCAAGTACCATCCTTCTTAGGTACTAGGATCAAGGGCGCATTCCAAGGTGAATTGCTAGGTGCAAAACTCCATCATCTAGCATTTGATTGATCAATTCTTCTGCGACAGGAATGTGTGAATGAGGCATTCTGTACGCAGGTAGATAGGTCTAGTACCAGGTTCAAGTGGAATACGATGGGACAATAAGTTCGTTATACCCATCTTCCACCTGGTAAGGCAATGGCTTTACGACGTTTGTTCAACAGAGTCAACAAACGCATGACCTCGTCTGGAAGTCAGTGGGAGCTTAGTCTTTCTCTGCTGGTGGAACGGATTGATCCAGTGAAGTGGATGAGGTCTCCCCGGTAAGAAATAGCACCGACCACTGGTCAGGTGGCAACTCATCCTCTACCTGAACAGGGTAAGGATAGTGAACAAGGTCAACAAGATTGGTATTTTGCTCTGAGGCGAACACTGTGACCAGAAGTGTTAGCTAGGAAGAAATGGATCTACTATCTCCTACAACATGTAAGGATGGCTCAACAAATAAACCCTTTACTTTGCAGGCATCACTGCCAACTAGGACGTTATCACCATCGGAAACTAGGAACAACAACAGACACTCTAGTGAGGGCACTAGCCGCGACAGAAACGTCTTTCTGCAGGCAGCATGTGACATCAACAAGAGATGGCATTACTAGTTGCAAGTAATCGTTTTCGGACAAGGCGTCCCCTGTGGAGAAACTACTACTTGTGTGTGTGTAATTATATAATATATGTAATGCGCTCATGTATGGTTTTTATAGGTCACCGCCCGCCCGATCCTAGACCAAGTCTTCCAGATGCTGACTGGTCGACCAGACTGTTGGGAAATGACTATTGCAAAATTGCTTTCCTCCCGCGGTCGCACGTTTGATAAACACACATACCTTGTTTGTTGATACACTAGGTGGTTTGGTACACTGGTGGTGTACACACCTGGTTAATATGCTGACTATAGCTGGCCCCTCAAACTTGTATGAGGCACGCATACACCTGGTAGTTGCGTATGCACTTGTTCGTTTTTTTTGTGTCCGGAGGTTCTTAAACGCGAACAATAACTGTGTTAGCATGAGTGAACCATGTACTCCCATGTATGTAGTCTTTGATGCATACGCTTAACAAGACTTAATATACACTTCCAGACAGTAATAACCTGGATGATAGGGAAAAAAAACCCGGTCAATAGCCTTTAGTCTCCAGCAGAGGCGGTGTCTTGCCCTCACTCACTACACGATCAATATTGACTTGGATGACATGAGTCATGGCCTGTGACGTCATAGGTGGTAGTGTGGGTTTTACCCAGTGTTTACCCTCTATATGAATGATATACAATACCCACAGGATAAAGAATTAGCAAACACGTATGCAACATCTGGTATCATTATTTGTGAATGTTTCGCCATCCAGTGGCTTTTACCAATACAAATTCAAGGACATAACGGGAAGACTAGAACTAATACAGTGTTTGCTCTCATAATTGCTGTATGCTTATCTCTCGGGGCATTTATTGTACCCTTGCTGCCCAGTGTGGGGCAATTTGTGGCGTCTGCTTTGCTTCCGTTTTTATAAAGGATAAATTTTAGTGCACAGATTTGGAAGTAGTTACTCTAATAATTTCCAGGGAGTGCAATGCAGTTTTAGTGATTTTAGGTGTTTACAGTGATACTCTCTTAAAACACTGGTATATTCCTAAGTCTGCAATATTGTCACTCTGGGTTTGGCTGCAAATGATGTAATGCCAATAATAAAGAAAAAGACGCATGTTGCACAGCAAACTTTTATTAAGAGTTTTACTGTATAGAGTTTTGTAAAGTTAGTATACAAGAACATTCCTGTGTACCAGAACCTTACTCTCGCATTGCCTTTTATTAGTAATTGCCAAAGAGGTATCTTTAAGCGGCGAATCTTGTTTCATCTGGAGGGGGGTTTCAGGGGATTCAGCGCCCCACGGCCTGGGACTAGGCATCGTGGTGGATCAGGACCTGATCAACCAGGCTGTTACTGCTGGCCGCACGTAAACTGACGTACGAACCACCGCCCGGCTGGTCAGGTACTGACTTTAGGTACCTGTCCAGCTCCTTAAATACAGCCAGGGGTTTGTTGGTATAATCCCCTTCATTGTATGTTGGGAGGCAGTTGAACAGTAGAAGCGGTTGATAGATTTTTCTTCCTGAGGGATGTGCGGGGGGTTAACGCCCGGACCGGGCCTCCTGATGGAACTAAGCCTGATCAATCAGACTGTTAAGCTGGTCGCATGCAGCCAAACGTATGAACCACAGCCCGGCTGATCAGGAACTGATCTGAGGAACATGTCAAGTTATCTCTTGAAGACAGCTAGAGGTTTGTTGGTAATTCTCATACCCATGAAGGGAGGGCACTGGAAGAGTCGGGGACCTCTTGACACAGTTCTTAGTGTACCC
>NC_069403.1:3154112-3166612 GCF_026875155.1 Cherax quadricarinatus | reverse complement strand
CTCCTGATCATTTCTTGTGAGTTCTCCACCTTCTGTCCTCAATCTGATCACCTGGTCTTTGACTGTTGTCTTCCTCCTGATGTGGCTATACAACAGTTTCGGGTCAGTCTTGATTCTTGATGCTATGTCATTTTCATACTGTCGCTGGGCCTCCCTCCTTACCTGTGCGTACTCATTCCTGGCTCTGCGACTGATCTCCCTATTTTCGTGTGTTCTCTGCCTTCTGTACTTTTTCCATTCTCTATTGCACTTTGTTTTTGCCTCCTTACACCGTAGGGTAAACCAGGGGCTCGTTCTGGTCTTCCCGTTGTTACTGTTGCCCTTGGGAATAAACCTTTCCACTGCCTCCTTGCATTTTGTTGTTACATATTCCATCATTTCATTTACTGGCTTTCCTGCCAGTTCTCTGTCCCACTGGACCTCCTGCAGGAAGTTCTTCAACCCTATGTAGTCCCCTCGTTTATAGTCAGGCTTTTCCCATTCAACTCCTGTTATTCTCTCCACTTGCAGCTCTACTATGTATTCAAAGCACAGAACCATGTGGTCGCTAGCTCCTAGGGGACTCTCATACTTTATGTCCTCAATATCTGAGCTGCACAGGGTGAACACAAGGTCCAATCTTGTTGGTTCATCCTCCCCTCTCACTCTGGTAGTGTCCTTAACATGTTGGTGCATGAGGTTTTCCAGCACCACGTCCAACATCCTGGCTCTCCATGTTTCTGGACCCCCATGTGGCTCCAGGTTTTCCCAGTCAATCTCCCTGTGGTTGAAATCCCCCCATAACCAGCAACTTTGCTCTGCTGGAGTGAGCTCTTCTTGCCACCTCAGCAAGTGTCCACCATTGCTCTGTTGCTCTCTTCATATTCCTCTCTTGGCCTCCTGCAGTTCTGTGGTGGATTATACATCACTGCAATGACCACTTTGTGTTCCCAGACTGAAGTGTACCTGCTATGTAGTCTCTTTCTCCTTCTAAATCTATTCCTTCCATTTTCTCGAATTTCCATCTGTTTTTTACGAGCAGAGAAACCCCCACCTCCCCCCTGCCCCTTTCTATCTTTCCTCATGACCCGGGTATCCTGGGGGGAAGATTGCATCTGTTATTGTCTCATGAGTTTTGTTCTGTAACTGCTATGATGTCTGGGGACTTCTCTTTGATTCTTTCTTGGCCATTCCTCATTTTTATTCGTTAATCCATCTGTATTTGTGTACCAAACCTTCAACTTCTGTTCTAATACTGTAACTGTGGTGCGGGGGGGGGGAAGCAGAGGGATCGGTGTGTGAGGGTTGGTTTGGATTGTTCAGTTGCCTTGGGGGTGTCGTGGCTGGAGTCCTTCTGCGGGTGTTTCGGGGGGGTGCGCTTGTCCTTCCATTTGATCCTGGGTTTTTCCGCTCTCCTTTTTTTCATTTCCTCCCATTTCTCCTTTCGTTTTTGAACTCTCTCTTTCCTTGTCTTCCTTTCGTCCTGTGTTCTGTCTCGATCGAGGTACACACTCCGGAACTCCTGCTTGCCTCTCAGCCGTGCTTTCTCCTGCAGGATCATGGTTCGGGTTGATTCTGCCTTGAAAATTACTTTGAGAGGCCGATTCCTTTTCTTTGTGAACCACCCAATTCTCCGAAAATTTGCCACCTGGGTCATGTCCCCCTCGCCTATCACCTTCATGATACCTACAATCGCTTTTTTCTCCTCCTGCTTTCTTTCATCATAAGTTTCCCCTTTATCTTCGTCTAGCCCATAGACAAACACAGATCTTTCCCATTCCACCTCCCACTGTGACTCCCATTGCATCCTCTGATGTGTTTTAGTTCCTTCCCGTGGAGTGTTCCTTCCTTCAGTCCCTTCCCTAGTTATGGTCCCTATGCTTCTTGGTTTATCCTTCCTGCTCACCTGCTCCTGGCCCCCACAGGTATCTGGTAAGGTCCTTGCACATGTCCTAGTTCCTTCAATGTCTTCCAACCTCTCATTCTGTCCTAGTGTGTCAGTGTGTGTGTCAGTGTGTGTGTCAGTGTGTGTGTCAGTGTGTGTGTGTCAGTGTGTGTGTGACAGTGTGTGTGTGTCAGTGTGTGTGTGTCAGTGTGTGTGTGTCAGTGTGTGTGTGTTCAGTGTGTGTGTGTCATGTTTTGTGTGTCAGTGTGTGTGTGTCAGTGTGTGTGTGTCAGTGTGTGTGGGGTCAGTGTGTGTGTGTCAGTGTGTGTGTGTCAGTGTTTTGTGTGTCAGTGTGTGTGTGTCAGTGTGTGTTTTGTCAGTGTGTGTGTGGGCAGTGTGTGTGTGTCAGTGTGTGTGGTCAGTGTGTGTGTGTCAGTGTGTGTGTGTCAGTGTGTGTGTGTCAGTGTGTGTGTGTCAGTGTGTGTGTGTCAGTGTGTGTGTTGTCAGTGTGTGTGTGTCAGTGTGTGTGTGTCAGTGTGTGTGTGTCGTGTGTGTGTGTCAGTGTGTGTGTGTCAGTGTGTGTGTGTCAGTGTGTGTGTGTCTGTGGGGTGTGGTGTTTTGTGTTGGGGTGTGTGTCAGTGTGTGTGCGTGTCAGTGTGTGTGCGTGTCAGTGTGTGTGCGTGTCAGTGTGTGTCGTGTCAGGTGTGTGTGTCAGTGTGTGTGTGTCAGTGTTGTGTGTCAGTGTGTGTGTGCAGTGTGTGTGTGTCAGTGTGTGTGTGTCTGTGTGTGTGTGTGTCTGTGTGTGTTGTGTGGTGTGTGGTGTGGTGTGGGCATGTGTGTGCGTGTCAGTGTGTGTGCGTGTCAGTGTGTGTGTGTCAGTGTGTGTGGCTGTGTGTGTGTTCAGTGTGTGTGTGTGTGTCAGTGTGTGTGTGTGTGTACTCATTTGTACTCACCTATTTTTGGTTGCAGGGGTCGATTCACAGCTCCTGGCCCCCCCTCTTTGCTGTGTCAGTGTGTGTCAGTGTGTGTCAGTGTGGTTTTGTCAGTGTGTGGTGTCAGTGGTGTGTGGTCAGTGTGTGTGTGTGTCTGTGGGGTGTTTTGTCAGTGTGTGTGTGTGTCAGTGTGTGTGTGTGTGTAGTGTTGTGTGTGTGTCAGGTGTGTGGGGGTGTGTCGTGTGTGTGTGTGTCAGTGTGTTTTGTGTCAGTGTGTGTGTGTAAGTGTGTGTGTGTGTCATGTGTGTTTGTGTCAGGTTTGTGTTCAGTGTGTGTGTGTGGTCAGTGTGTGTCAGTGTGTGTGTGTGTGTAGTGTTTTGTGTGTGTGTGTCAGTGGGGTGTGTGTGTTCAGTGTGTGTGTGTGTGTCAGTGTGGGGTGTGTGTGTCAGGTTGGTGTTTTCAGTGTGTGTGTGTCAGTGTGTGTGTGTTTAGTGTGTGTGTGTCAGTGTGTGTGTGTGTGTCAGTGTTTGTGTGTGTGTTGTGTTTCAGTGTGTGTGTGTGTGCAGTGATGTGTGTGGTTGTGTCAGTGTGTGTGTGTGTGTCAGTTTTGTGTGTGTGGTGTCAGTGTGTGTGTGTGTCAGTGTGGGGTGTGTGTCAGTTGTGGTGTCTGTGTTGTGTGTCAAATGTGTGTGTGTGTGGTCAGGTGTGTGGTTTTCATGTGTGCTGTTTGGGCAGGTGTGGTGTTTGTGTGTGGTGTGTGGTGTGTGTGTGGTTCAGTGTGTGTGTGTGTCAGTGTGTGTGTTGTCAGTGTTGTGTGTGTTCAGTGTGTGTGTGTGTCAGTGTGGTGTGTGTCAGTGTGTGTGGTGGTCAGTGTGTGTGTGTGTCAGGGGTGTGTGTGTCAGTGTTGTGTGTGTCAGTGTGTGTTGTGTGTCATGTGGGTGTGTGTGTGTGGTGTCAGTGTGTGTGTGTGTCGTGTGTGTGTGTGTCATGTGTGTGTGTGTCATGTGTGTGTGGTGTTGTGTTGTGTGTGTTGTCTGTGTGTGTGTGTCAGTGTGTGTGTGTCGTGTTGTGTCTGTGTGTCTGGTGTCTGTTGTGTGTGGGCTGTGTGTGTGTGTGTGTGTGTGTCTGTGTGTGTGTGTCTGTGTGTGTGTGTCTGTGTGTGTGTGTCTGTGTGTGTGTGTCTGTGTGTGTGTGTCTGTGTGTGTGGTCTGTGTGTGTGTGTCTGTGTGTGTGTGTGTCTGTGTGTGCAGTGTGTGTTTTTGTTGGTGTGTGTGTACTCTTGTACTCCCCCTATTTGTGGGTTTCAGGGTCGAGTCACAGCTCCTGGCCCCGCCTCCCTTTGCTGTTGTCAGGTTTGTGTGTCTGTGTTTTGTAGTTGTGGTGTGTGTCCCGTGTTGTGTGTGTGTGTGTGTGTGTGTGTGGGGTTTTCAGTGTGTGTTTTAAATCACCCAGTTTAGTTGCGGGGTCGAGCCGAGCTCCTGGCCCGCCTCTTCAACCCGATCGCTACTAGGGCAATTCCCCTGAGCCGTGAGCTTTATCATACCCCTCTTAAACTATTTATGGATCCTGCCTTCCCACTACATCGCTTCCCAAACTATTTCCCCTTAGTTGACTTACTCTATGGCTGAAAAAATACTTCTAAATCCCTTGTGATTCATCTGTGTCTTCAGGGTTCCCAACTGTGTCCCCTTTAAGTGTCCAATCTCTGGAACATCCTGTCCCTTTGTCCCCCTTGTCAAATTCCTCTCAGATTTTGTATGCGTTATCATGTCCCCCCTATCTTCCTGTCCCCCAGTGTCGTCAGGTTTGATTTCCCCCTTTAACCCCTCCTCGTAGGACAACCTCTTACTCTGGGACTAGTCTTGTTGCAAACCTTGCACTTTCTCTAGTTTCCCTTCAACGTGCTTGGCTAGGTTTGGGTTCCAAACTGTGGCGCATACTCCAATATGGGCCTAACGTACACGGGTACAGGGTTCCCGAATGATTCCTTTATTAAGATCGGAATGCTGGGTTTTGAGGTTTCTAGGCGCCCATATGCGAGCAGTTATTTGGTTGATGTGCGCTTCAGGAAGATGTGCTGGTGTTTACTCACCCAAGATCTTTCCTTGAGTGAGTTTGTAGTCTCTGGGCCCCCTAGACTTGGACTCCGTCTGTGGGGCTTCTTTTGCCCTTCCCCAATCTTCATGACTTTGCAAATTGGTGGGATTGAACTCCAGAGAATTGTGGACCAGTTGCGCCTGTCCAGATCCCTTGTAGTTCTGCCTGGTCTTCGATCGAAGTGATTCTTCTCATCAACTTCGTCTCTGCAAACAGAGAACCTCGAGTCTATTCCTTCCGTCTGTGTTCACAAAAACCAGAAACAGCACTGGTTCTAGGACTGACCCTGCAGGCCCCGTGGTCACAGGGGGCCCACTCTGCACCTCGCCGTACCATGGGCTCGCTGCTGTCTTCCTGACAGTATTTGTCATTGTAGGGGCTTCCTGTTTTGCTTGGTCAAGGCTTTGACCAAGTCTCTTGTGTTTGGGAAATGCGTCAAACGCTTTTGCAGTCCAAGAAATGCAATCCACCCACCCCTCTCTCTCTTGTCTTTCTGCTGTCACCCTGTCATAGAACTCCAGTGGTTGTGACACAGGGGTTTCCCCTCCCTGAAACCATGATGGCTGCTGTTGATGAATCGTTCCTTTTCTAGGTGTTCACCACTCTTTGAATCTTCTCCCTGATTTTGGGATACTATACATGTCGTGAACTGGTCTGTGTGGGTTGGTAGTGGGTTGGGGGTGGTGGTAGTGGTGGTATGTCTTTTGTGTGTCAGTGTGCGGGTTTGGTTTAGTGTGTCGTGTGTCATGTGTGCGTGTGTCAGTGTGTGGTGTCAGTGTGTGTGTGTGTGTGTGTCAGTGTGGTTGTGTGTGTAGTGTGGTTGTGTCATGTGTGTGTGTGGTCAGTTTTGTGTGTGTCAGTGTGTGTGTGTGTCAGTGTTGTGTCTGTGTGTTTTGTGTTGTGTGTGGTGTGTGTGTGTGTGTCAGTGTGTGTGTGTGTCAGTGTGTGTGTCAGTGTGAGTGTGTGTGTCAGTGTGTGTGTGTTGTCAGTGTGTGTGTGTGTGTCAGTGTGTGTGTGTGTCAGTGTGTGTGTGTGTGTGTGTCAGTGTGTGTGTGTGTGTGTGTGTGTGTGTGTGTGTGTGTCAGTGTTGTGTGTGTGTGTGTGTGTCAGTGTGTGTGTGTGTGTGTGTGTCAGTGTGTGTGTGTGTGTGTGTGTGTGTGTGTGTGTGTGTGTCAGTGTGTGTGTGTGTGTGTGTGTGTCATGTGTGTGTGTGTGTGTGTGTCAGTGTGTGTGTGTGTGTGTGTGTGTCAGTGTGTGTGTGTGTCAGTTGTGTGTGTGTCAGTGTGTGTGTGTACTCACCTATTTGTACTCACCTATTTGTGGTTGCAGGGGTCGAGTCTTAGCTCCTGGCACCGCCTCTTCACCGGTTGCTACTGGGCCCTCTCTCTCCCAGCTCCATGAGCTTTATCAAACCTCGTCTTAAAACTGTGTATGGTTCCTTCCTCCACTACGTCATTTTCTAGGCTATTCCACTGCCTTACAACTCTATGACTGAAGAAATACTTCCTACTATCTTCTCTGACTCATTTGTGTCTTCAACTTCCAATTGTGGCCTCTTGTTTCTGTGTCCCCTCCCTGGAACATCCTGTCTGTCCACCTTGTCTATTCCACGCAGTATTTTATATGTCGTTATCATGTCTCCCCTGACCCTCCTGTCCTCCAGTGTCGTCAGGCCGATTTCCCTTAATCTTTCTTCATAGGACATTCCCCTTAGCTCTGGAACTAACCTTGTCGCAAACCTTTGTACTTTCTCTAGTTTCTTGACGTGCTTTATCAAGTGCGGTTCCAAACAGGTGCTGCATACTCCAGTATGGGCCTGACATACACGGTGTACAGTGTCTTGAATGATTCCTTACTAAGGTATCGGAATGCTGTTCTCAGGTTTGCCAGGCGCCCATATGCTGCAGCAGTTATCTGATTGATGTGTGCTTCCAGAGACATGCTCGGTGTTATACTCACCCCAAGATCTTTCTCCTTGAGTGAGGTTTGCAGTCTTTGGCCACCTAGCCTATACTCTGTCTGTGTCTTCTGTGCCCTTCCCCTATCTTCATGACTTTGCATTTGGAAGGATTAAATTCGAGAAGCCATTTGCTGGACCAGGTGTCCAGTCTATCCAGGTCTCTTTGAAGTCCTGCCTGGTCCTCATCAGATTTAATTCTCCTCATTAACTTCACATCATCTGCAAACAGGGACACTTCTGAGTCTAACCCTTCCGTCATGTCGTTCACATATACCAAAAATAGCACTGGTCCTAGGACCGACCCCTGTGGGACCCCGCTCGTCACAGGTGCCCACTGTGATACATCATTATGTACCATGACTCGTTGTTGCCTCCCAGTCAGGTATTCTCTGATCCATTGCAGTGCCCTTCCTGTTATATGCACCTGATGCTCTAGCTTCTGCACTAATCTCTTGTGAGGAACTGTGTCAAAGGCCTTCTTGCAGTCCAAGAAGATGCAATCAACCCACCCTCTCTCTCGTGTCTTACTTCTGTTATTTTATCATAAAACTCCAGAAGGTTTGTGACACAGGATTTGCCTTCCGTGAATCCGTGCTGGTTGGCATTTATACTCTTGTTCCGTTCCAGGTGCTCCACCACTCTCCTCCTGATAATCATCTCCATAATTTTTTCATACTATACACGCAATGACACAGGTCTATATTTAGTGCCCCTTTTCTGTCCCTTTTTTCCCCCAAAGGCCCTTTCCCTGTCCCCTACTGTAAAAAATTCCCTTTAAAAACTCGTTTTGAGCTCCTACATTCCTCTTGATCGTTTTTTTTTGTGAGTTCTCCACCTTTTTTCCTCAGCCTTATCACCGGGCCCTTTTGGCCGTTTTTTTTCCCCCTCCTAATGTGGCTAACAGCAGTTTCGGGTCAAAATTTGACTTTCAAATGCTATTCTTTTTTCATACTTTTCCGCGGGGCCTCCCTCCTTACTGTGCAACTTTTTCTGGCTCTTCTACTAATCTCCTTGTTTTCCGGGGTCCTTTTGCCCCTGTCCCCTTTTCCCAAATTCTCTGTTGCACTTATTTTTTGCCCCCTAAAACTTTGGGGAAAACCCAAAGGCCCCTCTTTTGGTCTTCCTATTTTTTCCCTTTTTCCCCTTTGGGCCAAAAACTTTCCCCCGCCCCCTTTGCCAACTTTGTTGCCACATGTTCCATCATCTCGTTTACTGTTTTTCCCCACCTTTTCTCTGTCCCACTGAACCCCTTTCGGGAATTTTCCCCTTCATACCTGTGTAGCCCCCCCTTTTATAGTTTGGCCTGTCCCCTTCTTTTCCTGTTACCTTCTCCCCCTTTTTAAATCACTTATAGTCAAAACTCAAAACCACTTTGACGTTTTAGCCCCAAAGGGGGGCCTCTCGTAAGTGATGTCCTCAATGTCCGAACTGCTCGGGGGAAACCCAAAAAACCAGTCTTGCTGGCTCATCCCCCCCTCTCTCTCTGGTTGTGTCCCTGACATTTATGATGGGGTTTTTCAAGTCCCCACACCCCTTTTTATCTTGGCTCCCATTTTTCGGGCCCCCCCATGGGGCCCCGGGTTTTTCCCCAGTCATCCCCCTTGGGGGTTGAAATCGCCCTTTACCAGTAATTTTGCTCTGCTCGAGTGAGCTCTTTTTTGGCCACCTCAGCCAGTGTGCCCACCATCACCCTTTTGTTTTCCTTCGTACTCCTCTCTTGGCCTCCTGCATTTTTTGTGGGGGGGTTATACACCCAACCCCAAATGATACTTTTGTTCCCCCGGGACTGAATTGTCCCTTACAATGTAGTCTCTTTTTCCCCAAACATGTCCATGCCTTCCATTTCCTCAAATCCCCATCGGTGTTTTATAGCAGTGCAACCCCTCCCCCCCCTCTACTCCCATCTTTTCCTCAGGATTAATTTTCCTTTGGGAAGGGGCCCGTGTCTGTTTTGTCCCCCAGCGAGTTTTGTTTTTTGTTTATTCTAGATTCCCGGGGGTTTTTCACTATTTTTTTTGTTCCACTCCTCTGTTTTTTTGTTATTTCCAAACCCCGTTTGTGTACCAAAACCCTTTAGTTTCTTTTCTATCATTTTGGTCATGCAAGGAATATTGGGGTTGGGGGGCGAGAGCCTTGGTGGGGGCCCTTTTGGGGCTGTGGTGTAGGTGGGGGGGTTTTGTTGATGGGGGGGGGGGTGGAATGCCCCTAAGGGACAAACTGTTGGGGGGAGGGGTTTTTGATATGGGGTTGGTGGCAGAGGGAAAAGTGATGGGTTGTAGTATAAAGGGTTTCTCATTCGTTGGGGGAAAGTCGCGGTTTGGGGGTCCTTTGGTGGGGGATTCTTTGGGGTGTGTTTGCCCTTTCTCCCCGTGTTTGGGTCCTGCTCATTTTTGTTTCTTCTCGTTCCCCTTGCGTCTCTGTACCCTTCTTTCAGGTAGTCCTTTTTTCTTGTGTTCTGTCCCCGGTCGAGGTATTTCTCTCTGGCCCCCCCTTTGTCCCTCGTTTGCTTTTTCTTTCAGAACCCGGTTCGAGCTGATTCTTCCTTGGGAAATTACTCTGGGCAGGCCGTTTTCCTTCCATCGCAAACCACGCAATTTTTCTGAAAATTTGTCCCTGGGTCCATATTGCCCCTCCCTATTGTTTTCAGATGCCTTCAATCATTTTTTTTCTCCTCCTGTTTTTTTTCTTCAAAGTTTCCCCCTTGGCTTTTTGGAGCCCGTACACAAAACTGACCTCGCATTTTCCCCTCCTCCCACTGATCTCCATCTGCTTCCCCTGAGGCATTTTATTTCCTTCCATTGACATGTTTTTTGCCTTCAGTCCCTGTCATATCTGAAACTTCTATTCTCAGTGAACTGTCTTTCCTGACCAGCTGTCCCTTGCTACTGCGTTGGCGTTTAGAATCTCTGCATATAGCATACCTTCATTGTCTTCGGACTGTCGTTTGATCTTAGTGTGCTCATGTCTTTTCCCTGGCCCCATGTGGGTGATAAGGGCCTTCGTGTACGGCAGTCTCCGTTGTTTTCTTTCCGTCCCCCTTGTCTGCGCCTGACTTTGAATTTCCTGATGTCACATCTGAATTGTCAATTCTCTCTCTAATCTTGTTTCAGGCTTTGCAGTTTCTCTTCTAACACTGTATCCTAGCTTCTGCTGCTAAGACTTGTACTTCCCACTTCCTGCACTCTTCAGCTATCTGCTCCTCCCATTCTTACCAAGCTCTACTATCCCCTTCCTCCCCACTCTTCCTCCCTTTTTTGGAGCTCTAACTCCGTCTTTCCTCCCTGGTTCGTCTACCAGATCTCTGGTTTTCCCGTCCTCAAAGGGCCACCCATTTTATTACCAAGAAGAAGGCTAGAGAGGAGAGGTGCAGGGGAGAGGAAAGGTAGAAGAGGAGAGAGAGGAGAGAGAAAGGAGAAAGAGGAGAGAGAGTATGGGGTGAGGATAAGACCAAGGGGAGAGAGAGAAATGGAGGGGGGAGAGAAAGGTAGAGAGAGGGAGAAAGAGAGGGAGAGAAAAGAGAGGGAGAAGGGATGCGGGGGAAAAGGCTATGAGAAGAGAAAGGGAGAGATGGAGAGAGAAGCCTATAGACATAGAGAGAAGAAGGGTGAGAGAAGGGTTATGGGAGAGAGGAGAGAGGAGGAGGGCGGGGGAAAAAGGGCTATGAGAGAGAAATGGGAGATGGGGGAGAGAAGCCTATAAAGGGGAGAGGAGGGTGAGAGATAGGGTTATGGGATGGGGGAGGGAGAAGAGAGGGAGAGGGGGAGAGAGGGGGGGGAGAGAGGGAGAGAGGGAAGGTGGAGGAAGATGGGAGGAAAGTGGAGAAGAGTGGGAGGAAGAGTGGAGAAGAGTGGAGGAAAAGGGGAGGAAGGAGAGAGGAAGAGTGGGAGGAAAGAGTGGGAGGGAGAGTGGGAGGGAGGTGGGGGGGGGAGTGGGAAGGGAGAGGGGAGGGGAGAGTGGGAGGGAGAGTGGGAGGGAGAGGGGGAAAGGGAGAGTGGGAGGGAGAGTGGGAGGAGAGAGTAGGGAAAAAGGCTTGAGAGAAGAGAAACCGAGGGAAGGAAAAGATAGGGATGAAGGAGGGGAAAGGGCGGGGGGAGGAAAGGTGTGTGGGGGGTGAGGGGATGAAGTCAGATTCCAAGGATCACTTGTGTACTCACCTAGTTGTGGTTTACAGGGTCAGACTCACTCCCCGGCCCCGAGTGTGTGTGGGTGGTGTGCACATCAGTTTTTATATGTCCCAGAAATACAATTCACCTCTGTTGTATCCGTAATACTAATAAATATCCATTAACACTGAGAGTAATTCTAATATTATAATACAAACGTGTGTTAACAAGTCATTCTTTCACCCATTAGTACTACCTTTTACTACAAGTGTACCCAATACTTTGCTTCTCAGATTGTACTGTCTTTGTGTCCTAAAACATTATCTCTCGAAACTTTGTCAGGCTGTAGTCCCATTAGCCCACACTTAATCCTCCTGCCTATTCCTTGCTCCTACAAATTTTATCTTCCTACTACTGCTAGGGTTGTGGTATGATAATCCCTCTGAGCAGGGTTTAGATAGCGAGCTACCAGCGACCGTAGGGCCGGCTCTACCACTCAAAACTTCCCGCCAACCACAAACAGGTGATTTGTACGTTACTCCTCAAGGGACGTCCGTCCAGATGCCTGATGTACGATGCTCGCTGTACGGATGACTCATCAAACCCCGCCCTTTCCGCCGCTGACTTCTTCACTATTCTTTTCTCATTGCCCTTTTGAGTCCTCAATTTTCCACACTTATCACTGTATACTGCTACTTTATAAAATTTTCACTTCACTTTTGGTAAGTACACTTCTTATTTGTGATGACAAACCCAACCTTTAGGCGGGTCTACTCCCTCAGGCCCTACTGCTTTCCACCACCTACTGGTTGTTCTAGCTGCTAAAACACGCCCTAAAAGCACTAAGATTCCCGGGGCCTGGCGCTTGTGACCCACTAACACTACGTGTGGGGTCAGTGTGTGGTGTCATGTTTGGTGGTCAGTGTGTGTGTGTGTCATGGGGTGTGTGTTTATGTTGTGTGTCATGTGTGTGTCAGTGTGTGTTGTCAGTGTGTCAGTGTGTGTCAGTGTGTGTGTGTGTCCCGGAGTGTGTGTGTGTCAGTGAGTGTCAGTGAGGGGTCTGTCAGTGGAGTGTGTCAGTGTGTGTGTCATGAGTTTTGTGTGTCAGTGCAGTGTGTGTGTGTGTGTCAGTGTCAGTGTGTGTGTGTCAGTGTGTGTGTGTGTGTGTGTCAGTGTGTGGTCTGTGTGTGTGGGGTGTGTTGTTGTGTCAGTGGTGTGTCAGTGTGTGTGTGTCATGTGTGTTGTCTGGTGGTCTGTGTGGTCTGGTTTTTGCTGTGTGTGTCTGGGTGTCTGTGTGTGCAGGTGTGGGTGTCATGTGTGTGTTGTGTCGTGTGTGTGTGTCGTGTGTGTGTCTGTGTCGTGTGTTCTTGTGCATGTGTGTCGTGTGTGGGGTGTGTCTGTGTGTTGTTCTGTGTGGTTTTTTCTGTGAGTGTTCTGTGTGCGTGTGTCTGTGGCTGTGTGTGTCGTGTGGGTGTCAGTGTTGTGTCATGATGTGTGGTCGTGATGTGTGTGTCAGTGATGTGGTGTGCATGATGTGTGGTGTC
>NC_069403.1:3070323-3153612 GCF_026875155.1 Cherax quadricarinatus | reverse complement strand
TAAAGATGTTATGGAACTTCAGGAGGATTTAAACAAGCTCTATTCTTGGTCAGAAAAGTGGCAGATGCAGTTCAATGTAGATAAATGCAAGGTTCTGAAGCTTGGGAGTGCCCATAACCCTAGTACTTATAAGTTAAATGATGTAGAACTTAGCCATACAGATTGCGAAAAGGACTTGGGGGTTATGGTGAGCAGCAACCTTAAACCAAGACAGCAATGCCTAAGCGTACGTAATAAGGCAAATAGATTACTGGGATTTATATCATGAAGTGTAAGCAACAGAAGTCCAGAGGTCATACTGCAGCTTTATACATCATTAGTAAGGCCTCACCTAGATTATGCAGCTCAGTTCTAGTCTCCATATTACAGTGGAAATAAATGGTATAAAATACCGACACAATGGAAATATAAACACATATGCAGTATAATGTGATCCTTTATTGACTACGTTTCGCCCACACAGTGGGCTTTTTCAAGTCACAAACAGAACTACCTGGGGTGGAAGGAACGCGAGTATTTATAGTCGGGTTCAGAGTGCTGAGGTCAGGTGGAGAATGCTGCATCTGATGATGTACCGAGTGGGGTTATAGAGTCTAAAATCTTGGGTAGCTTGGAAAGGAGATTGGACAAGTTTGTGAGCAGACCTTCTACAGTGTTCTTATGTGGGATAGCGATGAAGAAGCTTCTTGGCAAGTGGTTCAGCTATGTTAAAGAAGCCACTATTCTGGTTGAAGTTTTTCGGATATAGAAATAAGTGATGATTCCAGGATTCTTCGGAAATTGAGTGTTGTCTTCTGTGGCGATAAGTCTTAGTTTCGTAGTTTATCAAGTGGTTGTGTGAATTACGGTGTTGTACGCAGGCATTCCTTGTGTCGTCAGCCCTGCTTGCGTATTGGTGTTCTGAAATACGTGTTTGGAGGTCCCTTGATGTTTCGCCAACGTATAACTTGTTGCAGTCATTACAAGGGATTATGTATACCCCTGCAGAGGGGGGAAAAGTTTTGCCCTGTCTATCATGGAAATTTGTCCTTGATGGTCGTGGTTGTGGAGGTAGATACTTGAAATGAGGTATTGGAAAGATGTTGGAAACGTGTTTGGCAAGGAGTTGGTGGGGAGGACTATGTATCTCTTCTGGGCAGTGTTTTCTCTGGGTGTGTTGAAGATGTTTAATGCCCGTCGTCTGCAGTCTCTGATGAAGTGACGAGGTAGTGAAGTTTAGAAATACTTGTTCAATCATCGTGCATTCTTCAAGAAACTCATTGCTGCGATTCTGAGTGCATGCAGGGAAAAAGCCTATAATTACACCACGTTTGGTTTTGGTGTCGTGGTGAGAGTAAAAGTGGAGAAGATCGTTTTGGTTGGTGGGTTTTCGATAGACTTTAAAACGAAGTTCGTGGTCAGCTTTGCAAAGCAGAACATCAAGGAAAGGTAGAGTGTTGTCGACTTCAAGTGTGAACTGGATTGAAGGCTCGACCTGGTTGAGCTTGTCTTGGAGAGCTTTAACATTGAAGCGTTTAGGAGTTATGAGGAGAATGTCGTCAACATAACGGAGGGGCTCAGAACAAGGGAAGAAACTTCTGCACACCATACCCAGCAACCCCAGACCTGCCAGGATGTACGGCCTGCCAAAAACTCACAAGCCAGGTATCCCACTGAGGCCCATATCCTCGGGAATAGGCAGTGCTCCCCACCAGCTCTCAGGAATTCTCGCTAAACACCTCTCTAAACTCTTGGGCACTATCAGTCCAGCACGTCTCAAACACTCGGGTGATCTTCTCAATCGCATTCGCAACATCAACATCAGGAACAAGAAACTTTCCGCCTTGACGTTAAATTCCCTATTCACCAAGTACCTACTACACAAGCCATCGATCTCTTGCGCAGGAAAATTGACGATTCACTTGATCTTCCCATTTCCCAGCGAGCGATTTCTCGACCTTGTTGAATATGTGTTTGCTTTACGGATTCTCTTTCGAAAACCACCTCTTTCAGCAGACTTTGGATTACCCATGGGTTCGCCACTCAGTGCGGTCCTGGCGTACTATACATGGAACATCTTGAAAGCCGAACGTTTCTCCACCATTATTCCTTGTCTGTCAACTCGGCTCCGTTATGGTTGACGAATTATCCTCATAACTCCTAAACGCTTCAAGGTAAAGCTCTCAAGACAAGCTCAACCAGGTCGAGCCTTCAATCAGTTCACACTTGAAGAAGAAGTCGACAACACTCACCTTTCCTTGATGTTCTGCTTTGCAAAGCTGACAACGAACTTCGTTTTAAAGTCTATCGAAAAACCCACCAACCAAACATTTTCTCCACTTTTTACTCTCACCACGGACACCAAAACCAAACGTGGTTGTAATTTATAGGCGTCTTCCTGCGTGCATCAGAATCTGCTGCAATGAGTTTCTTGAAGAATGCCTGATGATTGAACAAGTATTTTCTAAACTTCACTATCCTAAATCACTTCATCAGAGACTGCAGACGACGGGCATTAAACATCTTCGACACTCCCAGAGAAGACCACTGCCGAGAGAGATACATAGTCCTCCCACCACTCCATTGCCAAACACGTTTCCAACATCTTTTCCAATACCTCATTTCAAGTATTACCTCCACAACCACGACCATAAGGACATTACCAGTGATAGACAGGACAAGCTCACCCCTCAGCAGGGGTATAACATAATCCCTTGAATGACTGCACACAAGTTATACGTTGGCGTAACTTCAGGGACCTCCAAACACGTATTTCTGAACACCAATACGCAAGGCAGGTCTGACGACACAAGGAATGCCTGCGTACAAACCAAATTCACACAGCCACTTGATAAAATGCAGAAACTCAAGAACCTTATCGCCCACAGAGACAACACTCAATACCGAGAAAAAGTATCTGGAATCATCACTTATTTCTATATCCGACCAACTTCAACAGAATGTGGCTTCTATAACATAGCGAACCACTGCAAGACGCTTCTTCAATCGCTATCCCACATAAGAACACTGTAGAACGGTCAGATCAAAACTTGTCCAATCTCCTTTCCAAAGTACCCAAGATTTTAGACTATAACCCTACACTCGGTACATCTTTCAGACGCAGCATTCTCCCCTGCCTCAGCACACTCTGAACCTGACTATAAATACTCGAGTTCCTTCCACCCAGGTAGTCTGTTTGGTGATAAATTAGACAATGTGCAACTCTTGGGTATCTTTATTGAGGGAAAACTGTTTCGCCACTCAGTGGCTTCATCAGTCCATACAAAGGAGAATCTTGAAGATCAGGAGGGAATGAGGTAACAGTTCCCTCAACCTTGAGTCGATTGGTCAGTCCATCAATTATTTCTAGATTGATTGACTGACCACATCGACTCAGGTTGAGGGACTGATTACCTCCATTTTCCTTCCTGTTCAAGATTCTCCTTTGTATGGACTGATGAAGCCACTGTGTGGCGAAACCAGCTAGCTAGTATAGTATTGGGAATAATATTAGAAATAACGAAACAATGTTATAGAAATGCAGTTAGAAGTCTGAATAGATGTATAACGCACTATGATAACATGGACGTAGATAAGTACCTATATTGAGCAACTGGCAATATGAACACTGACCGATGTCGTAGTGGCCAGGGCTTTGGCTTTGTTACAAGTACTTCTGGTAGTTTGGCAGACACACACATGATCAAAGCAAATACAAAGTATGTGGCCAGCCCTATGGTCACTGCTAAAGTGTCCGCTTATTGAGGAATAAGAGAGACAGTATAATAACCTATGTCAACGTACCTTATTAATGAAAGTAAGATACCAGATGTATTAAGAAAATTTCCCCAATTTGCTTGCAACAGACAAGTGTAGCTATGAATGAAGATGTACTCCCGTTAAACCCTTTTGGGTTTAACGGGAGTACATTTGCCATTTGTGTACCCATTTGTTCCTGAGCTACCATTCACAAGATGGATAGAAAGCGTATATCAAATTAAGCACACTTAGCGCCTTTGGGCAAGACAGACGGACAGAAACAGACAGACGGACAGACTTGGGTGCGTGCGTGTGCACCACTGGATTGTTATTTGTTAGAAACTTCAGGATGAGTAATGAGGATATGCTCAAGCACACCAGTAGATAATTACACAGTTGCAAACAGCCTATTTCAGCAGACCCAAGTAACTGACCACTGCAAACTCAAATGTATAATGGTAAAGGTCGTGTGCCTCCTCTCTTTCAGAGAACTTGCGTGTGGCATCAGCAGGGTTGGGAGGCTTCACATGTGGTGGAACTCACCGGCCACAAGTGACAACAATATCCCATCATCATTATGGAAGCTACCGTTTTATATTGTGTACACGTATGTACACACACACACACACACACACACACACACACACAAACACACACACACACACACTACTAGCATTCAAGACCACTGTACACACTAGCATTCAAAGACACTGTACACGTGTACATCCAAGCCATTTGGAGTATGCAAGACACCAGTATCTGGGACCACTACATGGTACAAGCATGTCAAGAATTGGAGGAGAAAGTGCAAAAAGTTTGCAACAAGAATAGTCCCGGAGGGTAAAGGGATGTCCTGACGAGGAGAGGATAGATGGAAATCGATCTGACGACACTGGAGGGCAGGAGGTATAGGGAGGACATGATAACGACATTTAAAATTCTGAGAGGAATTGAGAAGGCGGACAGAGACAGGATGTTCCTGAGATGGGACACAGTTACAAGGGTCACCAACTTGGAAGTTGAAGTGATCGGATGAGTCTCAAGGTGTTAGGAAGCATTTCTTCAGTCACAGTTGTCAAGAAGTGGAACAGTCTGGAAAGTGATGTAGTTGAGGCAGGAATTATACATAACTAAGAAGAGGTATAATAAAAAAGGCGGAGCCAGGAGCTATGAATCGACTCCTGCAACCACAATTAGGCGAGTACACACACACACACACCTACCTTGAGATGGTCTAAGGGATATAGTGATGCTAATAGTTAGTGTTCTCAGCTCTCTGGACATTTTTCATCTACCAGAGTTAACTGACATCCTTCCACAATGTAAGAATGTAGAAAAGGATGGCCAGTTATAACTGCACATCCGGCCTGTCACAAGCACACCTGGCAACTATATCAGTGTCAACATCATGATTGAGCCATAAATGGGAAGGTATCCAGGCAAATTATATGATTCCTAATGGTTATAATTATAACCATAATTTTTAAAGGAGGGGGACTGGTATGCTGGCGGAAGTCAAAGGCCAGATGACCCTAAAGCTCCAGCTGCGGATCTTCATATGACAGACTCCCGTCAGGAAACTTGTTGTTTCCTGACAAACCTAACCTAGATAAAATACGAAAAATAAGAGCACAATTTAGTTAATTTTTCATGTTTATGTTGATGTTTATTGTCAACGACTTGGAGTGAGGGAATATTATCCCTCTTGTTGTGTTTTAATATGTTGGTTGTAAAGTTCAGTGCAGCTAAGCTCGGTTATTAGTCAACTCACCCACTTGTTTACTCTCATGATGCTCATCTTTATACACGTACTACTATACACGTATTACTATTGTAAACATTTGTGGGTGTTGCACTGTGACCTGAACTGAGGTACGAGTGCAACCATGAGGCTCACTGGTTAGCAAGGTATCTAATATGCATGTGACGCAATAAATTCTTGCACTGCTGTCTTAAGGAAGAGCAGACTCGCACTCTTCTTAGTGAGGCACGTGTATAACAGTCATACAGTGGATAGTGTGTATATGGGTATGCAGTTGACAGTCGTATTACAGTGAACAAGGAAGATGAGTCTGACAAGATGATTCATGTTCAGCTGGAGTCAACTGGTGGCATGACTGACCTAATATGTACCGACAATGGCTGCCATCTTGCAAACATTAAATACCTCCAATTCTTCCCTAATAAGCACTCACCATTATCCTCAAGGCTTCCTTTTGCAGTACTTATACTTTATTACCTGTTTTAGACAGGAGAGGAGGGAGAGATAGGAGGGGGCGAGAGGGGAGGAGAGGAGGGAGAGAGGGGGAGAGGAGGGGAGAGAGGGGGAGAGGAGGGGAAGGAGAGGGGAGAGGAGGGGAGTGAGGGGGAGAAGGGAGGGGGAGAGAGGGGAGTGGAGGGGGAGAGTGGTACGCGAGGGGGAGTGGAGGGGAGAGAGGGGGAGAGGAGGGGGAGAGAGGGGGATGAGGAGGGGAGAGAGGGGGAGAGGAGGGGAGAGAGGGGGAGAGGAGGAGAGGGGAGTGGAGAGATGGGGGAGAGGATGAGAGGGGGAGAGGAGAGAGGGGGAGAGGGGACAGAGAAGGGTCGGGAGAGGGGAGAGTGGGGGGAGGGAAGAGCGAGAGAGGGGGGGGAGGAGAGAGGGGGAGAGGAGAGAGGGGGGGTAGGAGAGAGGGGGGAGAGGAGAGAGGGGGAGAGGAGAGAGGCAGACTGCATATCGAGAGGAGGGGAGAGAGGGGTGGAGAGGAGGGGTGAGAGGGGGAGAGGAGGGGAGAGAGGGGGGGAGGAGAGAGGGAGGAGAGGACAATGAGATGGGCGGGATGAGGAGATGAGGGGGGTGAGAGGAGAAGGGGGGAGGGGGAGAGGAGAGGGAGGGGGGGAGAGGAGAGAGGGGGGACGAGTGAGAGAGGGGCGGGAGAGGAGAGAGGGGGGAGAGAGGGGGAGAGGAGCGAGGGGGAGGAGGAGGAGTGGGGGGAGGGGGGAGAGGAGTGCGGGGGAGAGTGAGAGAGGGGGGAGAGGAGAGGAGGGGGGAGAGGAGAGAGGGGGGAGGAGGAGTGAGAGTAGAGAGATGAAGAGAGAGGGAAGAAGAAGAGAGAAGAGAGGGGGGAGAAGAGAGGGGGAGAAGAGAGGGAGAAGAGAGGCGGGAGAAGAGAGGGGGGAGAAGAGAGGGGGAGAAGAAGAAGTGAGAGAGGGAGAAGAGAGAGGGAGAAGAGAGAGGGAGAAGAGAGAGGGAGAAGAGGAGAGGGAGAAGAGAGAGGGAGAGTGAGAGGGAGAAGAGAGTGGGAGAAGAGAGGAGGGAGAGAGAGAGGAGAGAAGAGAGAGGGAGAAGAAGAGAGAGGGAGAAGAAGAGAGAGGGAGTAGAGAGAGGAGAAGGAGAGAGGGAGAGAGGAGGGAGAAGCAAGAGGAGTGAGAAGAGAGTGGGGGAAGAGAGAGGGAAGAGGCGAGAGGAGAGGCGAGAGGGGAGAGGCTGATGAGGAAGAGGCGAGAGGAGAGGCGAGTATGAGGGGAGGCGAGTGAGGGAGAGGCGAGAGGGAGAAGGCGAGAGGGAGAGGCGAGAGGCAAGAGGCGAAGGAGGGAGAGGCGAGAGGAGGAGGGAGAGGCGAGAGGGAGGGCGAGGCGAGAGGGAGTGGCGAGAGGGAAGACGGCGAGAGGGAGGGAGAGAGGTGAGAGGGAGAGGTGAGAGGGAGAGGTGAGAGGGGAGAGGTTGAGAGGGAGAAGAGAGAGAGAGAGAGGGAGAGGTGTGAGAGGAGAGAGAGGAGGATGGAGGAGGTGAGAGGGAGAGAGGAGAGAGAGAGTGAGAGGGAGAGAGAGAGAGAGAAGAGGTGAGAGGGAGAGAGGAGTCAGAGAGAGGTGAGACAGAGAGAGAGAGAGAGAGAGAGAGGTGAGTAGAGAGCAGAGAGAGAGAGAGAATGCTTTTTTTTTCGACCGGGTGTGGCACCCAGGACCTCTTAGCAAAACTGCAAGCACTGGGAATTGCAGGCTATACACATGTCTCCTCAGTGATTACCTTCATGGTAAGATCTCTAAGTGTAGTTCTCAATGGAAACGGATCAGCAGGACATCCTATTGGGCATGTGTTCCACAAGGGTAGCGTGCTGGGTCCATTGTTATGGAATGTCTACTTCAACGACCTTCTTCATATCATCCAGTATCACAGCATATGCCAACCGGACTGTACACTTGACATTCACTTATCCAGTGAAGAAATTGCCTGTGCTCTAAAGCTACATCAATCACCAGAAGAGCTGATCAGCTTGGGGGAAATAGATGGCAAGTAACATTTGCACCTGAGAAAACGCAAATGATAATGGTTCTCTCGGCACCATGATTGTAATGCTGGTGCAGTAGTAAGGATTGAATGGGAGGGTGTTGGCACTGGAGAATTTGATATCTTGGGGTGAAATTCGACTCCAACTTGACTATGAAGAACCATGTTGTACAATCTTGCAAACAAAGCAGCCAGGAAGCTTACAGCACTCCGCCGTATCTCACATCTGCTTAACAGTAGGGGTTCCAGCATTCTGTACGGATGGCACAAGTACGCTCACACTTTGTGTATGCTTCCACTTTTCTTGGTTTGCCTGCCCCCCCCCCTCCCCCCCATATCCCCATTACCTGCACTGCTTGACAGAGTAGAGAACAGAGCAAAGACGTTCATCTCTCGCCTGGAACCATCTGATGGAATCTGTCTTTTTCAGCAGAGCCTTCATACACAGGAGGGATGTGGGTGGCCTTACTGTTATGTACAAGGCCAATATTGTCAAAATGCCACACTTGGATCCAATTCGGGGACAGCGTGAACAAACTTTTATGCCACAAGACGGGCAGAAAAGCAGCAACTTCACTTGGCTGTACCTTCTCCAGAACATCATCATCTGAGATCCATATATACCAGGATGACTGGTATGGAACAATTCGTACAGCATAATTATGTCAACGAGATAAAGTCTGTTGATCAAATGAAAATGCTGGCCCACAGATGGCTCCAAGTTCATAATGTCCCTATTGTATGTCTTATAACAATAAAAATGCTTTCAATGAGCTGATGTAGGTAACAGCTCTTAGCTTGCCAATAAAGTTCAGGGAATCCCTTAACCTGTAAATTGCTTGTCATAAGCTAGGGATCCTTAACTTGTCATACCTGTGTAAAAAAGAAAAAGAGGAAGAGGAGTGAAGAGGAGCGAGAGACGATGAGAGCGAGGAGGAGGATTGAAGAGAAGAGAGAGAGGAGAAGAGAGAGAGGAGAAGAGGAGAGAGGAGGAAGAGAGAGAGGAGAAGAGAGAGAGGAGAAGATGGTGCAGAGGAGATGAGGAGAGGAGAAGAGAGAGAGAGGTGAAGGAGAGGAGAAGAGAGAGGCAGTGGAGAGAGGAGAGAGAGGTGGGGATGAGAGGAGAGAGGAGAGATAGAGAGGAGGAGGAGGAGAGAGAGAGAGAGAGGAGAGAACAGGAGAGTAGAGAGAGAGGTGAGAGGGGTGTGGAGAGAGAGAGAGAGAGAGAGAGGAGAGTGAGAGAGGGAGAGAAGAGGAAGAGAGGAGAGAGAGAGAGAGAGAGGAGAGAGAGAGGAGAGAGAGAGAGAGGAGGAGAGAGAGAGAGGTGAGAGAGAGAGAGGTGAGGAGAGAGAAGAGTGGCAGAGAGAGTGAGAGTGGTGAGAGACGTGAGAGGAGAGAGAGAGAGAGAGGAAGAGAGGAAGAGGAGAGGGAGGAGATGGAGAGAGAGAAGAGAGAGAGAGGAGCGAGAGGGATGAAGAGAGGAGAGAGAGAGAGGAGAAGTAGAGGAGAGAGAGAGAGGAGAGAGAGAGGAGAGAGAGAGGAGAGAGAGAGAGGAGAGAGAGGTAGAGAGGAGAGAGGAGAGGGAGAGGAGAGAGGAGTAGAGAGGAGAGAGAGGAGAGGGGAGAGAGGAGAGAGAGAGGAGAGAGAGGGGAGAGAGAGAGGAGAGGAGGAGGAGAGAGAGGAGAGAGAGAGGAGAGAGAGAGGAATGAGAGGAGAGGAGAGAGAGAGGGAGAGAGAAGAGAGAGAGTGGAGGAGAGAGGAGAGGGAGAGTGAGGGAGGGAGAGAGGAGGAGGAGAGAGAGAGGAGGAGAGAGGAGGAGAGCAGAAGTGCTGAGAGCAGAGAGAGGAGAGCAGAGAGGCAGGAGAGCGAGAGAGGAGAGCAGAGAGAGGAGAGCAGAGAGAGAGGAGAGCAGAGAGAGGGAGGAGAGCAGAGAGAGGAGAGCAGAGAGAGGAGAAGCAGGAGATGAGGAGAGAGAGAGAGGAGAGCAGAGAGAGGAAGAGCAGAGAGAGGAGAGCAGAGATAGGTGGTGCAGAGAGAGGAGAGCAGATGATAGGAGAGCAGAGAGAGGAGATGCAGAGAGAAGGGAGAGGGTGTGAGGTGAGAGGAGAGAGAGAGGACGTGATGAGAGATGAGGGTGGAGAGGTGAGACGAGAGGATTGTGTGGAAGAGAGTGTGAGAGAGAGAGAGTGGAGGAGAGAGAGAGAAAGAGAGAGAGAAGGAAGAGAGAGAGAGAGAGAGAGTGAGAGTGAGAGAGAGAGAGTGTGAGGAAGGAGATGAGAGGGAGAGAGGGAGAGAGAGAGGAGTGAGAGAGTGAGGAGGAGAGAGAGTGAGAGAGAGAGTGGGAGGAGAGAGAGAGTGTGAGAGATTGAGAGAGAGAGAGAGTGTAAGAGAGAGAGAGAGAAGAGAGGAGAAGAGGAGAGGGAGGAGAAGGAGAGGAGAGAGAGAGAGAGAGAGAGGAGAGAGAGAGGAGAGAACGAGAGAGAGAGGACGAAGAGAGAGAGAGAGAGGATGAGAGAGAGAGAAGAGAGGAGAGAGAGAGAGGGAGGAGAGAGAGGTGAGAGAGAGGAGAGTTGTGAGAGAAGAGAGACGAGAGAAGAGAGAGAGAGGGAGAGAGAGAGAGAGAGAGGGAGAAGAAGAGGAGAGAGAGAGAGAGATGAGATGAGAGGGACGAGAGAGAGTGAGAGAGAGAGGAGAGAGAGAGGACAACAGAGAGTGGAGAGAGAGAGAAGAGAGAGAGAGAAAGAAAAAGAGAGAGGAGAGAGAGGAGAAGAGAGGAGGAGAGATGGAGGGAGAGAGGGAGAGGATGAGAGGGAGGAGAGAGGAGGAGAGAGAGGAGGAGAGAGAGGGAGAGGGAACAGGGAGAGATGAGGAGGAGAGAGAGGAGGAGAGAGGGAGAGAGAGGTGGGAGAGAGGAGGAGAGGAGAGGTGGAGAGAGAGGAGGAGAGAGAGGAGGAGGAGAGAGGAGGAGAGAGAGGTGAGAGAGAGAGGAGGAGAGAGAGGAGGAGAGAGAGAGGAGAGGGAGGACTGATGAAGAAGCGAGATTACACAACACAGCCGGCAGCCAGCAGCGACATATTTACTCTGAACATTACTTCATCTGAGATCATTCCCAGGATGACTCGAGTCTGAAACATGTTCATACTTCATAATGATTTCAACGAAATAGTCAGTTGATCAAATGAAAGTACTGACCCACAGATGACTTCAACTTCTTCCTATTCCACATTTGTGTCTCATAACAATAAAAAGGTTTTCAAGTGAGTTGATGAAAGTAATGCTGTAAGTCACGTAATAAAGATTAGGAAAGAAATCCTTACCTATCTTGTAAAAAAAAAAAAAAAAAGAAAAACAATAAGTCATATTTAACAATGATATCAGTGTTCCTTCCAAAAAAATGTTCGAAGTATTTTAGGCGGTCAAGTGTGCAGCTGATATAATTCTCTATTGTTCACAGAACTCAATGTCAATATCAATGATTTGGAAGAGCGGCAGACTGAGTGCAAATATTAGTGACAAGATTTTGGTTGTATGTGGTATGTCAAAGTCACTGTCAATGCTAGCTGTAAGGCGGCGATGAGTTTGTAATGTTTGGAGCGTTGGCAATAATTGTAGAACAACGGTCAAGAAGAAAGGTGTGTTCAGCGGAATGGGAGGGGGGGAGGGAAGGGGGGGGGCGACTAAACATTGATCCAAGGATACTCGGGGCCCAAAACAGCCAGCATCAGTCATATATAAAAATGATATCAAAAGTTACACCACCAGTGGCATATTCTCTTTATTGTCTTCAAAGTATTTTGCTGCCACATGAGGGCTTCTTTAGTTCGAGTACCGGATGATTGTATCACTGAAGACATGGAAAAACAAGATCATTCTGAAGTGATTAGTCCTAGCCTGATAAGTTGTCAGCCCCCTCGTCTGGAGGTAGAGGCATGGTGGTAACAGCTTATAAAACAGCAAGAGGGAAGTGTAACAGCGTGAGAGGAGTTATTCAGAGCCACTATCTTGATGCACAAGGCTGTCATGTTAACACATGACAGCCTCAGCGTTCTGTCATATTAACATATGACAGCCTTAATATCGTGTCAGGATGCCTAACTTAATAACGGCTTAAATACTCCCCCTAAAGGTGTGTACACGTTCTACATGCCCTGCCACTGGATGATACTTACATCTTTATATACGACTGATGCTTATCTCTTGCATAGAGGGTCCTTGGATCCAAGTTAATAGTCCCCCCCCTCTCCCCGACACCTAGGTTGACCAACTGTTCCACAATAAGTTCTCAGTTCTCTATTGTGTCAAACGCACCTCTAAACTCGATAAAGGTAAGCTCTGCAGCAAGTCTGCGTGAAGTACTCAGCACAGCAACCTGGCTGCTTCCTCTAGGAAGGAACACATACAGAGTGGGCCAAAGTTGATGCATTTGTACACGCAGGAAGTTAACTAGATGGATCTAAAAACTTACGATAGTTCGTTTTTGGGGGGGAATGTGTACAATGAGTGTCCAGCAGTCAGGTATGATACCATCCTCCAAGTTAAACTTATATATAGAGTAGAGGGTTGTTTGGGAAGTCTGAGGAATCGAAGTGTGTTACAAAAAGCAAGGAAAAAAGGAAGGTTAGAGAAAAATATAATGGGGTGGGAGTCAGAGGGTAAAGAAGGGAGATTACAATGGAAAAATAAGAGCGAAATAGGGGAAAGGGGATGAAGGAGTAAATAATTAGAGGGTGAAGGGGGGAAAAGGGGAGGCGAGGGTGGAGATTTATGCTTCCCGGAAGTGGCGGATGGAGGAGTGGGTGGAGTGTGGTATAGAGGGTGGCGAGGAGAGTGGGTGGAAGGGTGGAAGTGTGAGTAGGTGAAGGGGAAGGAGGCTGGTGTGGTTAAGAGTAGTATACTGATGAGTTACCATCATCAGTGTCGACATACTGTGATATCTGTTGACTGTGATCTTATTGCGTGCATGTGTGCAAGAGACAGACGAGGCTAGGGGTCCCATACCAGTCAAACCTCACTAAAGTATAACAAGGGCCCAGTTATTCCCGGAACCTGCCTCCCAAACTCCCATCTATCCACCAAGATCCACTTTTTTTTACAAAAACCATTAGAGTTAAGAGAAAAACAATTAAGGCTGGACAAGTTGTCGCACGTTACCTTGGTCTCCCCACCAGCCTCCTCGTGTGTCAACTACCCCCCAAAAAATGTGGGGGTTCAATGATCCACTACGCAGGTTGTTTATCGCCCCTATCAGCGTGACGTACGTGCGCGTGCGAGTGTGCGCGTGCGTGATAACATACCTGTTACGCAATGATAGCGAACGAGCGATAAGATGCAAAATAACCACAAGGAATGAAAGCTTTAGGCTTTCGTGTTGCTCACACTAGGCCTATTAAAATATTACAGGAATAGGAAAAGTAACATGTACCTATAAATTGTGAAAAGTCGGTGTAGTAAGTACCCTGAGGCCAGATTTTCATGTTGACTGCTGATCAGCCAGTCTAGAGTCTTACACCTGCCAGGCAACACCTGTGTACACAAACCATACCATACCATACTGCGTGCGGCCAGCAGTAACAGCCTAGTTGATCAGACCCTGATCCATCGGGAGGCCTGGTCATGGACCGGGCCGCGGGGGCGTTGATCCCCGGAATAACCTCCAGGTAACCGGCCGGGATTGAACCCGCGGTCATAGAGTCTCAAAACTCCAGCCCGTCGCGTTAGCCACTAGACCAGCTAGCCACAATAAGATTCATCCAACTAGGTATATTTCTACACCATAGGAAGGTTAGCACAGGCACCACTGTGACCACAAATGCAAGTTTTTACAGACGAATCTCCAGCTAGCGTGGCCGTGACGAACTCTAGCTCAAGTCCCTTCACTGCCGTCAACATGACTCAAGAAATCATAATGACACGATTGCAAACAAACCATACCCCCGGCCGGGATTGAACCCGCGGGTTCAATCCCGCGGGTTCAATCCCGGCCGCGGGTTCAATCCCGGCCGCGGGTTCAATCCCGGCCGCGGGTTCAATCCCGGGGGTTTAATCCTGGCCGGGGGTATGGTTTGTTTGCAATCGTGTCATTACGATTTCTTGAGTCAACCTGTGTACACGCTTCACCTCGCCTTACTACCCACACTCAACACTCACCACGACTAAGAGAAATAAATGACCATTATAATCAACAATAATATAAATATACAGTAAATAATTAGAGGAAGCCTTCACAAAATTTAACTTGAACAAGAACACCAACTGGACTCAAACAAGTCATGTCCTTTATGAAATATGATGGAAAAGTATTTTTAATAACGTGGATCCGAACCAGTGTCTTGAAAGGATCAACTGTCGCAGATGAAGCATGCTCAAAGTACAAAGGAAAAAAAATTAAAAATGTGAACCAGAAAAAGACGCTCTACAGAATCACAGCTTCTGAAGGCGAATAGATAAGTATCTGAAGTGTGAAAAGATAGCCACACACAAGGCCCGAAATAGAAAAATTTGACCTTTAGTTAATGAATTGACAGTTCCAGGAAGGGATGGTTAGAGAAAGATAAAGCGTAGCAGCCTAGTACCCTGTGATTACCTTCCTGGTGATCCTGAGGGTAGTTCTCATGGAACAGATCAGCAGATCTACTGGGGGCAAGTGTTCCACAAGGAATGTTCTAGGACCATTGTTATGGATGTCTACTCAATGACCTCTTCCCTGAATCCCATGCATATGCAGAGACTTGTACACCGCATCACTTATCCAAAGAAGAAATGCCAGCTGCTTAAGCTACACAATCACAGCTAAGAGCTATATCAGCTTGGGGAATGCATGGCCAAGTACATTTGCCTAAAAACACAAAATGTGATCTCTAGGCCATGATGGTAATGTGTCAGTAGTAAGGATGAGGGGCGTGTTGGCCCTGGAGAAGTTGAATACCTTGGGTGAAATTTGACCCAACTGCCATGAAGAACCACGTTGTAAATCTTGCAAACAAGGCAGCGGAAGCTACAGCACTTCGCCGTATCTCGCATCTGTTGACAGTAGGGGTTGCAAGATTTGTAGAGCACAAGCACGCTCATCATTGAGTTGCTTCCTTTCTTGGTTTGCTCCCCCCCACCACTTCACCTGCGACTGCCTTGACGTAGAGAAACAGAAGGAATCCATCTCTCGCCTGGATCTGTCATTTCAGCAAAGCCTTACACGGAGGGATGTGGTGGCCTTTACATTTTATCACCGGACCAAACAAAGTACATTGGATCCACTTCGAGGACAGTGTGAAGCAACTTCTTACCACAGCGGACGAAAGCAGCAACTTCACTCCGGCTGCACCCTTCTCCAGAACATAACTTCATCTGAGATATTTATCCCAGGATGACTCGGTTTGGAATCATTCGTCTTTGTATGGTCATAACAATAAAGATAATTTCAAATGAGCTGAATGTAAGGTAATACTCTAGTTGTCAAATAAAAAGGGGTACTTAACCTAACTTGTCAATAACTGTGTCACAGAACAAGAGCAGGGATAGGGAAGAAGAGAAACTAGGACCTATTTCTCTTGTGAATTACCTTCATGGTAGGATCTCTGGGGAGTTCTCAAATGAATCAGAATCAGCAAGAATCCTATGGGGCAGTGTTCCACAAGGAACTGTGCTGGGACCATTGTTATGGAATGTCTACTTCAATGACCATCTCATCCCAGAATCCCATGCATATGCAGACGACTGTACACCGACATTCACTTATCCAAGAGAAGAAATGCCAGCTGCTCTAAGCTACATCAATCACCAGCTAAGAGCTATATCAGCTTGGGGAAATAGATGGCAAGTAACATTTGCACCTGAGAAAACACAAAATGATGATGATCTCTAGGCACCATGATGGTAATGCTGGTGCAGTAGTAAGGATGAATGGGAGGGTGTTGGCACCTGGAGAAGTTGATATCCTTGGGGTGAAATTTGACTCCAAACTGACCATGAAGAACCACGTTGTAAATCTTGCAAACAAGGCAGCCAGGAAGCTTACAGCACTTCGCCGTATCTCGCATCTGCTTGACAGTAGGGGTTGCAAGATTCTGTACGAGGCACAAGCACGCTCACACCTTGAGTATGCTTCACTTTCTTGGTTTGCCTCCCCCCCCCCCCACTATCACCTGCGACTGCTTGACAGTAGAGAACAGAGCAGGACGTCTCATCTCTCGCCTGGATCTGTCATTTCAGCAAAGCCTTAACACAGGAGGGATGTGGGTGGCCTTACTGTTATGTACAAGGCCAATATTGTCAAAGTACCACATTTGGATCCACTTCGAGGACAGCGTGAAGCAAACTTCTATACCACAAGACGGGCAGAAAGCAGCAACTTCACTCCGGCTGCACCCTTCTCCAGAACATAACTTCATCTGAGATCATTTATCCCCAGGATGACTCGAGTTTGGAACACATTCGTACTTGTATGTGTCATAACAATAAAAATAATTTCAAATGAGCTGATGTAGGTAATAGCTCTTATGTTGTCAATAAACCAAGGGGTCCTTAACCTAACCTTGTCAAACCCTGTGTAAAAAAAAAAAAAGAGAGAGCAGAGGAATTGAAACAAATGAAACTAGGAAATCCAAAATATTTCGACTCTTGTGGCAATTCCATGGCAAAATCCACCTGCAGTATCAGGCCCTGGCTCGAACAAGATGGGACTTAACAATGATGAATGCAAAGAAATGAGTTACTGAAGTCCAATATGACTGTTTAGTGAGCCGTTCTGATGAACGGCTCACTAAACAGTCATATTAAGACTGATCAACAACCAACAACCGAACAATCAACAAGCCGAACGATTTTTTTTGTGAACCTGACTCAAAACCTTGTTAATATATCCAACAATACCGACACCAATGGACTTCAAGAAAGCCACTGAAAACCTGTCCATGCACTCTGCTCTAAGCTCAGACTCTTGGAACCCCGTGTTCATCAAGAACTGCAAGAAACCCTTAACCTATGTTTTTAGTATGCTATGGAGAGGGAGCCTAGACACGGGTGTCATGCCGTGTCTAGGCTACAGCCCCACTCCACAAAGACGGCAACAAAACAATAGTGAAGAATTACAGACCGATACCTTTAGCGTCTCACATTATAAGTCTTTGAATGGCTGCTAAGAAGCATGATCGCCAACCGCTTGTATTCCCAACAATTGCACAACCCATGGAAACATGGGTTTTGAGCAGGTCGCTTCTGCCTCTAGCAACTACTGGGACCACTATGACATGGTCTTGGATGCACTGGAGGACAAATAATGCAGATATAGTATACACAGACTTTGCAAGCGCCTCTGGCTAGTGCGACCATGGTGTAATAGCACACAAAATGTGTCCTAAAGAAATAACCGGAAAAATGGATAGATGAATCGAACTTGCTAGCCAAGAGAACAGAAAGTAATAGTAAACAAAGTCAGAGGCAGCATCAGAATTTACCTGGGTTTCTCAACTATTGAGGACTGTAAATCTCCGAGCGGATATAAACCAAGTCTTCCAATGGGCCACAAAATTATGATTTCAATGAGGACAAATTCCACTTACTCCATTATTGAAAACTTGAGGAAATATTGGATAAAACGGACTATAGAACAAATTCTAACCACAAAATATGAGCGAAAAAATGCGAGGAATTTGGGAATGATAATGTCAGAGGATCTCACCTTCAAGGATCACAAGTCATCATCACAACTGCGAGGAAAATAATAGGACAGATAATGAGAACCTTCAAAACAAGGGATGCCATGCTAATGATCTAATGTTAAAGTCGCTTATTCTCTCTAGGCTGGAATACTGCTGTAAACACACACAACCTTCACAGAGCGTACAAGTTCAGTCAAGGACTTCAAATTAATGGGACCGTTTAGTCCCGTTACCTGTACTACTTGGAACACGGGCGAGAAAGATACTTCATAATTTAAACTTAGAAAATACCAGAGACACTGGTCCCAAATCTACTCTCACAAATCATTCCCTACGAAATCAAGACTCGACAGGCAGTGCAACGAAAAGCTTGTCAATACCAGACAGCCGAGCTGTAGTTCGTACATTGGATTGTGTGCGGTCAGCAGTAACAGTCTGGTTGATCAAACCCTGATCCACCACGAGACCTGGTCATGAACTGGGCCTCGGGGGGCGTTGACCCCTGAAACACTCCAGGTAGACGAGGACTTAACCAGACTTTTAGACCCTGAAATTCTGTTGTTGAATGATCAGTTTTAAAATATAGTTAGAAATATATTTATGAGTCATTTTGAAGAATATTTTTAAGAGTCCAGGAATTAGTATCAACCCAGACTAGTTATAATTAGTATCAACCCAGACTAGTTATAATTAGTATCAACCCAGACTAGTTATAATTAGTATCAACCCAGACTAGTTATAATTAGTATCAACCCAGACTAGTTACAATTAGTATCAACCCAGACTAGTTATAATTAGTATCAACCCAGACTAGTTATAATTAGTATCAACTCAGACTAGTTATAATTAGTATCAACCCAGACTAGTTATAATTAGTATCAACCCAGACTAGTTATAATTAGTATCAACCAGACTAGTTATAATTAGTATCAACCCAGACTAGTTATAATTAGTATCAACCCAGACTAGTTATAATTAGTATCAACCCAGACTAGTTATAATTAGTATCAACTCAGACTAGTTATAATTAGTATCAACTCAGACTAGTTATAATTAGTATCAACCCAGACTAGTTATAATTAGTATCAACCCAGACTAGTTATAATTAGTATCAACTCAGACTAGTTATAAAGGTGTTTATAAAAATAAATGATTGTTGTGTTTTTTAATGAGAGTTTTGTTAGGTTTTAACTCCAGGAATATCACCACTGTAGAGGACCAAGTGAAAGCTTTAAATAATGAAAAAAATGATAGTTATCCAGAGTGTGGAAATAAGAGCTTTTAAAGTTGCAGGAATATGAGCACAAGTACAGACTACGGGTTTGGAGAAACATCTCTGCAAATAACTATGTTGATAAATTATACACATGTGCAACACTTGGATATCTTTATTGATCAAACGTTTTGCCACACATTGGCTTTATCAGTCCAGCATAATAAAGATTGATGGACTGATGAAGTCACTGTGTGGAGAAAGGTTTCCTCAAGATATCCAAGTGTTGAACATGTGTCTAATTTATCAACTTATCGGTTCTTTGAACCATTTATCTGGATAACAATGTTATAATAGAGGGAGGGAAGTAAGTGATCACTAACGTACAGATTACATCACTTGTATTACACTTCATCACAACTTCATATTTCAGAGAATTATAATACTGGGGAAGATTGTATACAAGTGTGGAAATACAATTATTTATTACACTAATAACGAAAGTACAGCAAGAGAGAACTGCTAATAAAGTAGTACATGTGGAAGGTTAGTGGCAAGAGTAAGAATGTTAGAGGCGGAAATACCTTACTGCAGCGGTCTCTTACAACAAGGTTCTCATGGGCCACCACTGTGACCCATCAAACTTTCTGTGATGTATAACTATACGCACTGGCCTGGTGTTTTACGACTCGCTCGACACGAGTTCTAACCCCACCTGTACCGTGTTTTTTTCCCACCTATTTATATTCAGTTTTGTTTGCAGGGATCAACTGATTGCTTCTGGCACCGTTTAGCTAACGTATCTCTGTCTTCAAGAGGGATCTAGACAAGTTCCTCACACCCGTTCTTGGCCAGCAGGGCTGTGGTTCGTACACTGCACTGCGTGCGGCCGGCAGTAAAAACATGGTTGATTAGGCCTTGTTCCTTCAGGAGGCCTAGTCTGGGACGGGGTTGCGAGAGCGTTGACGTACCATACTCCCCCTTCCACCGGGAAACTTCTTTCAGGTAACAACAGGGTTCACTGTTGGTCTTCAACATTCCATTATACCTACTCTTGAAACTCTGCATGACATTTGAGATTCAATATATATATATATATATATATATATATATATTATATATATTATATATATATATATATTTATTATTTATATTATTTTTTATTTATTTTGACTTAAACAGCAACGCTCTTCTTGCTGAATAAGGCCAGAGAAAATTTGTGTACGCAATAATTTGGCAAAAATCATTCTGAACCTAACGAAAAAAAGTTATTTCATTGTGTTTGCTTATTATCATTATGTTTGTTTATTATATTGTGTTTGCTTATTAGTTGGACGGAGGTAGTAATGGGGTATCCTTCTGAAGCCTTCTACAGTGGCTCCTGAAGTATTTCATATATCAGCTACGAACAGGAGACATAATCGTGGCCAACGAATGTTGATATAGTGTTCTCTTCCTGTGTTCATGGCGTCCCTGCTTTTCACCGGGTTTACTGTATACCTCCTCCCATATTTCTCACTTCAGTACGTTATTTTGGTAGTGTGTAGGTTTGGGAACAGGTCTTCAAGTATCTAACACACATACTATCACGTGAGTATCGGTTAATGGCTTCTGGATCATCCACAGAGCGCGGTTAATGGCTTCTGGATCATCCATAGAGCGCGGTTAATGGCTTCTGGATCATCCATAGAGCGCGGTCTCACACTAGGCGTCATGAATTATAGTTAATATTAATGTCAAACGAACTATTAGAGAAAAACACTAAAGTAAGGAGAGGAGAATGCTTCGCCGCTGCCGCCAGCGCCACCTTCATCTAGCGTTACAATGAAGACGTATTAAAGTTTTATATACGTGACAGGACTAGTCCCGTTACATATGTGGTGCTCTGGTAGCTTACGTAAGCTGATTTATGCCTTAACACCCTCGCTGCACATTCCATGCGCTCAGCTTCTTTACATTAAACCAATCACACATTTCTAACCGACACCCGATTCTCCAAGCAATTAACTATGTAAAGAACAAATATAACACCAATCCTCCCTCCACACACAAATACACAATACAATCGCAAACAGGCGATCTTAGAATGTAGAACAAGCAACATGAAGATGGAAATCTTTAGCTCTAGATCTTTCGCACTCCCGTGCGTCGTCTGGAGTTATCTGTTGCTGTCTTGCATCATCGCATAAGAGGGGAAATACTCTGGTACCGAAAGTACCAGATGCGGCCCATGACAAGTTAGAACCGTCACCGACCCGGTGACGAGGAAGGTTGTGGAGTGAGGAAGACAAGGCAGGCAGGGAAGGAGTCCATCACGCACCAAGACAATCACTATATACAACACTAACATGCTTAAGTATTAACTTCTTGCAGTAGTATCTTATTCCATACTTTAGTAAAGCTCTGCTACACTTAAAACACCACCACAACCACTACAGTCACCACCCCTGATGACAACCACAAAGAGTAGCAATGGTACAACCACCACACCACCACCAAATGAAAAAGCAGCAGCAGCAGCAGCACCAACACTACAAAACAGCGCCTGCAGCATCAGCTGCAAGAAAGAGCTGCGGTTTCCCTACGAGAGGACTGAGTGGAAGAAGTAGCAGAAGCATCAGCAGAGAGCTGCGCAGTTTCCTCAGAGAAGGATAAGTGAGCGAGAGCAGCAGAGCTGCGCAGTTTCCTCAGAGAGGGTTGAATGAGCTAAGACAGCAGCAGCAGCAACAATTAGCTCAACACGTGATACAAGATGACTAACAGTAATGATACGTATCTAATACTGCAGCTTCCCCGCACTACCACAACACTCCAAAAACTCTCACATACAGCAATGAGACACACTAACACACTGACACACACACACCACACTGACACACACACACACACACACTGACACACACACACACCCCACACACACACACACACACACACACACACTGACACACTGACACACACACACAACTGACACACACACACACTGACACACACACACACACACTGACACACACACCACACTGACACACACACACACACTGACACACACACAAAACACTGACACACACACACACACTGACACACACACTGACACACACACTGACACACACACACACACCACACCCCTGACACACACACACTGACACACACACACCACGGGACACACACACACACTGACACACACACACACTGACACACACACACTGACACACACACACACTGACACACACACACACACACACACACACTGACACACACACACACACTGACACACACACACACTGACACACACAACACCTGACAACACACACAACACACACACACTGACACACCACACACACACACACACTGACCCACACACACACACTGACACACACACACACTGACACACACACAATGACACACACACACACTGACACACACACAATGACACCACCACACACTGACACACACACACACACACACTGACACACACACACACTGACACACACACACACACACACACACACACACACACATGACACACACACACACACACACTGACACACACACACACACTGACCACACACACACACACACACACACACACACTGACACTGAAGGGGACTACATAGGGTTGAAGAACTTCCTGCGGGAAGTCCAGTGGGACAGAGAACTGGCAGGAAAGCCAGTTAAATGAAATGATGGAATATTTTAGCAACAAAATGCAAGGAGGCAGTGGAAAGGTTCATTCCCAAGGGCAACAGTAACAACGGGAAGACCAGAACAAGCCCCTGGTTTACCCGACGGTGTAAGGAGGCAAAAACAAAGTCCCAATAGAGAATAGAAAAAGTACAGAAGGCAGGGAACACACGAAAATAGGGAGATCAGTCGCAGAGCCAGGAATGAGTACGCACAGGTAAGGAGGGAGGCCCAGCGACAGTATGAAAATGACATAGCATCGAGAATCAAGACTGACCCGAAACTGTTGTATAGCCACATCAGGAGGAAGACAACAGTCAAAGACCAGGTGATCAGATTAAGGACAGAAGGTGGAGAACTCACAAGAAATGATCAGGAGGTATGTGAGGAGCTGAACAGGAGATTTAAGGAAGTTTTACAGTAGAGACAGGAAGGGCTGTGGGAAGACAGCTACAGAAGGGAACATCAAGAGGGAATATACCACAAGTGTTGGATAACATACGAACAACTGAGGAGGAGGTGAAGAAGCTCTTAAGTGACCCTGACACCTCAAAGGCTATGGGACCGGACAACTTTCCCCATGGGTCCTTAGAGAAGGAGCAGAGCTGCTGTGTGTGCCTCTAACCACAATCTTCAACACATCCCTTGAAACTGGGCAACTACCTGAGAAATGGAAGACAGCTAATTTTAGTCCCCATATTTAAGAAAGGAAACAGAAACGAGGCACTAAACTACAGACCTGTGTCTCTGACATGTATTGTGTGCAAAGTCATGGAGAAGATTATCAGGAGGAGAGTGGTCGAACACTGGAAAGGAACAAGATTATAAATGAAAACCAGCATGGGTTCATGGAAGGCAAATCTTGTATCACAAACTTCCTGGAGTTTTATGACAAGGTAACAGAAGTAAGACACGAGAGAGAGTGTTGGGTAGATTGCGTTTTCCTAGACTGCAGGAAGGCCTTTGACACAGTTCCCCACAAGAGATTAGTGCAGAAGCTGGAGGATCGGGCCCACACGTAAAAGGAAGGGCACTGCAATGGATAAGGGAATACCTGACAGGGAGGCAGCAACGAGTCATGGTACGTGAAGAGGTATCACAGTGGGCGCCTGTTACGAGCGGGGTCCCACAGGGGTCAGTTCTAGGACCAGTGCTATTTTTGATATATGTGAACGACATGATGGAAGGAATAGACTCTGAAGTGGCCCTGTTCGCAGATGACGTGAAGTTGACGAGAAGAATTAAATCGGACGAGGATGAGGCAGGACTGCAAAGAGACATGGAGAGGGCTGGACATGTGGTCCAGTAAACTGGCTTCTCGAATTCAATAGAGCCAAATGCAAAGTCATGAAGATTGGGGAGGGGCAAAGAAGACCGCAGACAGAGTATAGGCTAGGTGGACAAAGACTACAGACCTCACTCAGGGAGAAAGACCTTGGGGTGACCATAACACCGAGCACATCACCAGAGGCAAACATCAACCAAATAACCGCTGCAGCATACGGGCGCCTGGCAAACCTGAGAATAGCGTTCCGATACCCTTTAAAAAGGAATCGTTCAAGACACTGTACACTGTGTATGTTAGGCCCATACTGGAGTATGCAGCACCAGTCTGGAACCCACACCTGGTCAAGCACGTCAAGAAGTTAGAGAAAGTACAAAGGTTTGGAACAAGGCTAGTCCCAGAGCTCAAGGGAATGTCGTACGAGGAAAGGTTAAGGGAAATCGGACTGACGACACTGGAGGACAGAAGGGTCAGGGGATGACATGATAACGACATACAAGATACTGCGGGGAATAGACAAGGTGGACAGAGATAGGATGTTCCAGAGAGGGGACACAGGGACAAGGGGTCACAACTGGAAGATGAAGACTCAGACGAGTTACAGGGACGTTAGGAAGTATTTCTTCAGTCATAGAGTTGTCAGCAAGTGGAATAGCCTAGCAAGTGAAGTAGTGGAGGCAGGAACCATACATAGTTTTAAGAAGAGGTATGACAAAGCTCAGGAAGCAGAGAGAGGATCCAGTAGCGATCAGTGAAGAGGCGGGGCCAGGAGCTGAGTCTCGACCCCTGCAACCACAATTAGGTGAGTACAATTAGGTGAGTACACACTGACACACACACACACACACACACTGACACACACTGACACTCACTGACACTGACACACACACACTGACACACACTGACACTCACTGACACTGACACTCACTGACACTGACACACACTGACACTCACTGACACTGACACTCACTGACACTGACACTCACTGACACACACACACTGACACACACACAACACACTGACACACACTGACACACACACACTGACACACACACACACTGACACACACTGACACACACACTGACACACACACACTGACACACACACACTGACACACACACACTGACACACACACACTGACACACACACACTGACACACACACACTGACACACACACACTGACACACACACACTGACACACACACACTGACACACACACACTGACACACACACACTGACACACACACACTGACACACACACACTGACACACACACACTGACACACACACACTGACACACATACACACACACACTGACACCCCACATACACACACTGACACACACACAACACACACAACACACTGACACACACACACACACATGACACACACACACACACACTGACACACACACTGACACACACACACTGACACACACACACACACACACCACACACACACACACACACACACTGACACACACACACACTGACACAACACACACTGACACATACACACTGACACACACACACTGCACACACACACTGACACACACACACTGACACACACACACATGACACACACACACTGACACACACACACACACTGACACCACACACACACTGACACACAACACACACACACTGACACACACACACATGACACACACACCACTGACACACACACACACACTGACACACACACACACTGACACACACACACACACTGACACACACACACACACACACACACACACACACACACACTGACACACACACACACACACTGACACACACACACTGACACACAGAGGAGGAGGAGAGGATGAACCAGCAAGGCTGGACTTAGTATTCCCCTTTGAGTAGTGCAGATATCGAGGACATCCACATATGAAAGACCCTTGGGGCCAGTGACCATGTGGTTTTAAGCTTCGAATACACAGTAGAGCTACAAGTGGAGGGGAGAAGCAGGAAGGCCAGGACGAATGAGCCAAACTACAAAAAAGGGGGACTACACAGGAATGAGGAACTACCTGAACGGGGTTCAGTGGGACAGAGAACTGGCAGGGAAGCCAGTTAATGAGATGATGGAATATGTCTAGCAACAAAATGCAAGGAGGCTGAGGAGAGGTTTGTACCCAGGTAAAAGGATTAATGAAAAGCCAGGATGAGCCCATGGTTTACCCAAAGGAGCAGGGAGGCAAAAACCAAGTGTGCTAGGGAATGGAAGAAATATAGAAGGCAAAGGACCCAGGAGAATAAGGAGAACAGTCGTTAGAGCCAGAAACGATATGCACAGATAAGAAGGGGGCCAAAGACTATATGAAATGACATAGCAGCGAAGCCAAATCTGACGAAACTGTTGTACAGCCACATCAGGAGGAAAACACAGTGAAGACCATGTAATCAGGCTAAGGAAGGAAGGAGGAGAGACAACAAGAAATGACCGTTGAAGTATGTGAAGAACTCAACAGAGATTCAAAGAAGTGTTCACAGAGGAGACAGAAGGGACTCCAGAAAGACGGAGAGGTGGGCACACCACCAAGTGCTGGACACAGTGCACACAACCGAGGAAGAAGTGAAGAGGCTTCTGAGTGAGCTAGATACCTCAAGGCAATGGGGCCAGATAACATCTCCCCATGGGTATTGAGAGAGGGAGCAGAGGCGCTATGTGTACCCCTAACAACAATATTCAATACATATATCGAAACAGGGAGATTGCCTGAGGCATGGAAGACAGCAAATGTAGTCCCAATCTTTTAAAAAAGGAGACAGACATGAAGCATTAAACTACAGACCAGTGTCACTGACATGTATAGTATGCAAAATCATGGAGAAGATTATCAGAAGAGTGGTGGAACACCTAGAAAGGAACGATCTCATCAACAGCAGCCATCATGGTTTCAGGGACGGGAAATCCTGTGTCACAAACCTACTGGAGTTCTATGACATGGTGACAGCAGTAAGACAAGAGAGAGAGGGGTGGGTGGATTGCATTTTCTTGGACTGCAAGAAGGCGTTTGACACAGTTCCACACAAGAGATTGGTGCAAAAGCTGGAGGACCAAGCAGGGATAACAGGGAAGGCACTACAATGGATCAGGGAATACTTGTCAGGAAGACAGCAGCGAGTCATGGTACGTGGCGAGGTGTCAGAGGGGGCACCTGTGACCAGCGGGGTCCTGCAGGGGTCAGTCCTAGGACCAGTGCTGTTTCTGGTATTTGTGAACGACATGACGGAAGGAATAGACTATGAGGTGTCCTCGTTTGCAGATGACGAAGTTGATGAGAAGAATTCACTCGATCGAGACCAGGCAGAAACTACAAAGGATCTGGACAGGCTGCAGACCTGGTCCAGCAATTGGCTCCTGGAGTTCAATCCCACCAAGTGCAAAGTCATGAAGATTGGGGAAGGGCAAAGAAGGCCACAGACGGAGTCCAGTCTAGGGGGTCAGAGACTACAAACCTCACTCAAGGAAAAAGATCTTGGGGTGAGTATAACACCAGGCACATCTCCTGAAGCGCACATCAACCAAATAACTGCTGCAGCATATTGGGCGCCTAGCAAACCTCAGAACAGCATTCCGACATCTTAATAAGGAATCATTCAGGACCCTGTACACCGTGTACGTTAGGCCCATATTGGAGTATGCGCCACCAGTTTGGAACCCACACCTAGCCAAGCACGTGAAGAAACTAGAGAAAGTGCAAAGGTTTGCAACAAGACTAGTCCCAGAGCTAAGGGTATGTCCTACGAGGAGAGGTTAAGGGAAATCAACCTGACGACATGGAGGACAGGGAGAGATAGGGGGGACATGATAAACGACATACAAAATACTGAGAGGAATTGACAAGGTGGACAAAGACAGGATGTTCCAGAGATTGGACACAGTAACAAGGGGACACAGTTGGAAGCTGAAGACACAGATGAATCACAGGGATGTTAAGAAGTATTTCTTCGCCACAGAGTAGTCAGTAAGTGGAATAGTTTGGGAAGCGATGTAGTGGAGGCAGGATCCATAAATAGCTTTAAGCAGAGGTATGATAAAGCTCACGGCTCAGGGAGAGTGACCTAGTAGCGATCAGTGAAGAGGCGGGGCCAGGAGCTCGGACTCGACCCCGCAACCTCAACTAGGCGAGTACAACTAGGTGAGTACACACACAACCCCACACACACACACACACACACACACACAAACACACACTGACACAGCGAAGAGGCGGGGCCAGGAGCTGTGACTCGACCCCTGCAACCACAAATAGGTGAGTACAAATGAGTACACACACACACAACCCCACACTGACACACACACACTGGGCACACACACACACTGACACACACACTGGGCACACACACACACTGACAACACACACATGACACACAACACACACTGACACACACACACTGGACACACACAATGACACACACTGAAAACACACTGACACAACACACACTGAACACACACACTGACACACACACACTGACACACACACACTGACACACACACACTGACACACACACTGACACACACTGACACAGCGAAGAGGCGGGGCCAGGAGCTGTGAATCGACCCCTGCAACCACAAATAGGTGAGTACAAATGAGTACACACACACACAACACTGACACACACACACACTGACCCCACCACAGACACACACTGACACACACACAGAACACACTGACACACACAACACTGACACCCCACACAAAACACATGCACACACAAAACACTGAACACCACACACACTGACACCATGACACACACACACTGACACACACACACTGACCACACACACACTGACACACACACACTGACACACCACACTGACACACACACAATGAAAACACACACACTGACACACACACACTGACACACACACTGACACACCACTGAACACACACTGACACACACACTGACAACACCCCTGACACACACACTGACACACTAGGACAGAATGAGAGGTTGGAAAGACATTGAAGGAACTAGGACAAGTGCAAGGACCTTACCAGATACCTGTGGGGGCCAGGAGCAGGTTGAGCAGGAAGGATAAACCCAAAAAGCATAGGGACCATAATAGGGAAGGGATGAAGGGGAAGGAACACTCCACGGGAAGGAACTAAAAACTCAGAGGATGAATGGGTCACAGTGGGAGGGGAAGGGAAAGATCTGTGTTTGTCTATGGGCTGAGGGAAGGATAAAGGGGAAACTTATGATGAAAAAAGCAGGGGAGAAAAAAGCGATTGTGGGTATCATGAAAGGTGAAAAGCGAGGGGGACATGACCCAGGTGGCAAAATTTTCGGAAAATTGGGTGGTTCAAAAAGAAAAGGAATGGGCCCTTCAAAGTAATTTTTCAAGGGAAAAATCAACCCAAACCATGTCCTGCAGGGAAAGCACGGGAGAGGCAAGCAGGATTTCCCGGAGTGTGTCCCTCGATCGAGAAGAACACGGGCGAAAGGAAGAAGGGAAAGAGGGGTTTCAAAAACGAAAGGAGAAATGGGAGGAAATAAAAAAAGGAGAGGGGGAATAACCCGGATAAATGGAAGGACAAGCCCCCCCCCGAAACACCTGCAAAGGACCAGCCCGACACCCCCAAGGCAACTGAAAAACCCCAAACCAACCATACACCCCGATCCCTTGTTTTCCACCCCCGCCCAAGTTACAGTTTAGAACAGAATTTGGGGAAGGTTGGTACAAAAAATACGGGGGATTACAAAATAAACATGAGGAATGGCAGAAAGAATCAATGAAAGTCCCAGACTCATAGCATTTACAAAAAACAAAACTCATGGGACAATAACAAGCAATTTTCCCCGGATCCCGGTCATGGGAAAGTAAAAGGGGGGCGGGGGGGGGAGGGGGGGTTGCTTGCTTAAAAAACAGTGGAAATTTCGAAAAAAAAATGGAAGGATAGATGAGACGGAGAAAAGACTAAAATTGAGGTACACTTCAGTCTGGGGAACCAAAGTGGTCTTGCAGTGATGAAAAAAACCCACCACAAACTGCAGGGGCCCAAGGAGGAATATAAAGAGAGCAACAGAGCAATGGTGGACCCCTTGCTGAGGTGGCAAGAAGAGCTCACCCCAGCGGCAAATTTTGGGGGTTATGGGGGGATTTCAACCACAGGGAGATTGACGGGGAAAAACTGGAGCCACATGGGGGTCCAAAAAAATGGAGGCCAGGTGTTGGCGTGGTGCTGGAAAACCTCATGCCCCAACTTTTAAAGGACATACCAGAGGAGAGGGAGGATGACCAAAAAGTTTGGGGCCCTTGGGGTCCCCCTGTGCAGCTCAATTTTGGGGGACATAAGTAATGAGAGCCCCCTAGGAGCTGGACCCATGGTTCGTGCTTTAATACATGTAGGCTGAAAGTGGAGAGAATAACAGGAGTTGAAGGGGAAAAGCCTGACTATAAAAGGGAAACTACATGGGGTGAAAAACCCCTTCCCTGCAGGGGGTCCAGTGGGAAGAGAATGGGGGAAACCCAGAAAATGAAATGATGGAATATGTAACAACAAAATGAAAGGGGCAGTGGGGAAGGGTTTTTTCCCCAAAGGGCAAAGAAACAAGGGGGAAGACCAGAACGAGCCCTGGTTTCCCCCCGGGTTTAAAGGGAGGCAAAAAAAAAAGTGCAATAGGAAGGGAAAAAAGTACAGAAGGCAGAAAACCACACGAAAAAAAAAGGGATCAGTGAGAGCCAGGAATGAGTAGCACAGGTAAGGAGGGAGGCCCAGCGACAGTATGAAAAGACATGCTAAGAATAAAGACTGACCGAACTTTTGTTTTACCCACATCAGGGGGAAAAGACAACAGTCAAAGACCAGGTGATGATTGAGGAAAAAAGGTGGGAACTCACAAGAAAATGATAGGAGGTATGTGAGGAGCTGAACAGGAGATTTAAGGAAGTTTTTACAGTAGAGCGGGGAAGGGCGTGGGAAGAACCCAAAGAAGGGGAACTAAGGGGGAAATTTTAACCAAAAAGCGTTAGAGACTGAACAACTGAGGGGGGGTGAGAAGCTTTTAAGTGACCTTGACACTCAAAGGCGATGGGCCCGGGGCATTCCCCATGGGTCCTTAGAGAAGGAGAGAGATGCGGTGCGTCCCTCAAACCACAATCTTCAACACACCCCTTGAAATGGGAAATACTGAAAAATGGAAGACAGTAATTAGTCCCATTTTTAAGAAAGGAAACAGAAACGAGGCACTAAATACAGCTGTGTCTCGACGTATTGTGTGCAAAGTAATGGAGAGATTATCAGGAGGGAGGGGTCGAACACCGTAAAGGAAACAAGTTTTAAAAATTAAAAACCGCGGGGTTTCAGGAAGGCAATCTTGCATCACAAACCTCCGGATTTTTTATGAAAAGGTAACAAAAGAAAGACACGAGAGAGAGGGGGGGGTAGTTTTTTTTCCTAGACTGCGGGAAAGGGCCTTGACACATTTCCCCCCAAAGAGATTAGTGCAGAAGCTGGAGGATCGGCGCACGTAAAAGGGAGGGCATGCAATGGATGGGGATACCTAAAGGGAGGCAGAACGAGTCGGTACGGAAGGGGTATCCCCCGTGGGCCCCTGTTACGAGGGGGGTCCCCAGGGGGTAGTTCTGGACCAGTGCTATTTTTAAATATATGTGAACGACATGGGGAAAGGATAGACTCTGAAGTGTCCCTGTTCGCAGATGACGAAGTGGAGAGAAGAATTAAATCGGCGGGATGAGGCAGGCTGCAAAGAGCCGGACGGCTGGACTGGGCCAGCAACTGGTTCTCGAATTCAATCCAGCCAAATGCAAAGTATAAAGATTGGGGAGGGGCAAAGAAAGACCCAGACAGAGTATAGGGCTGGGTGGAAAAAGCTACAGCCTATGGGGAAAAAGACTTGGGGTGACCAAAACAGAGCACTCACGGAGGCACACATCAACCCCAAATAACCGCTGCAGATAGGGCGCCGGGCCCCCTGAGAATAGCTTTCCCGTCCCTTAAATTTTGGAATTTTCAAACTGTCCATTTTGGTATTTTAGGCCCATATGGAGTATGCAGCCCAGTCGGGAAACCAACCTGGTCAAGCACTCAAAAAGTTAGAGAAGTACAAAGGTTTGCAAAAGGTAGTCCCCGGCTCAAGGGATGTATGAGGAAAGGTTAAGGGAAATGGATGACGACCTGGGGACAGAAGGGTCAGGGGAGACTGATAACGACATACAAGATACTGCGGGGAATAGACAAGGTGGACAGAGTGGGTGTTCCCCGAGAGGGGGGGCACAGGGAAAGGGGTCACAACTGGAAGCTGAGACTCAGACGAGTCACGGGACGTTAGGAAGTATTTCTTCAGGTTGTCGGCAAGTGGAAAAGCCTAGCAATTTAAGTAGTGGGGGCAGGAACCGTAATAGTTTTAAGAAGAGGGATGCAAAAACTCAGGAAAAGGGGAGAGAGAGGATCCATAGCGTCAGTGAAAAGGCGGGGCCAGGGCGAGTGTCGCCCCTGCAACCACAATTTGGCGAGACAATTAGGGAGTCACCACTGACACACACAACACCACCACCCATGATGCGCGCACCACAAAACAACACACCCACACCGACACACACACACTGACACCACACACCACACACAACAACACACTGACACAACCACACAACCCCTGACACACACACACACAACCCCACCACACACATGACACACACACAAGCACACACACACAACACACCACACCACTACACACACATGACACACACCTGACAACACACGCCCACCATGACACACACACAAAACACACACACACTACACCACCACACTGACACACCACACACAACACAACACACAAACCCGAACACACACACACCCAAAACACACACACTGACACCCACATGACCCCACACACACTGACACCAAAACACACACCCCACAACACACAACACCATGAACACAACACTGACCACACACTGACACACACACACACACACACACACACCAAAACAACACACTGAACACACACTGACAACACACTGACACACACACATGACAAAACAAACACTGAACACAAAAAACTGAACCACGACAACCCACCACTGACACCCAAAAAAACCCCCCACACACCACACTTACACACACACTGACACCATGAAACACAAGACACCACACTTGCCACACACTGACAACACGAACCCAACTGAAAACCAAACCTACACACAAACATGAACAAAACATACACACACAAAACCCCCCACACTAAAACCCCAAACCTGAAAACACACAAACACACACAACACACCAACCCAAACCAACAACACCACACCCCACAAAAAAACACACACCACACTGACAACACGACACCCAAACCTGACACACAGACACCCCCCAATGAAATAAAACAGCACAACCTTTCCCCACTACCCCAGCACAACCTCCAACATAACGCCAACCTTCCACGATAATACATACACAGCCGCCTTCCACGTGTACATACCAGCACAACCTTCCACATATACATACACAGACAACCTTCCCCCGGGTACTACACAGCACAACCCCCCAACATCCAGCAACAACCTCACACATACCCCAAGCACAACCCTTTACACGATCATACACAGCCAACCTTCACACTGATACACAGCACAAACCTTCCACATGATCATAACAGCACAACTTCCCCTATCATACACGCACAAACCCTTTCCCCCATACCAGCACAACCTTCCACCCCCCTAACATACCAGCACAACCCCTTCCCCAAGATACTTTCCAGCCAACCTTCCCCCTGTACATACACAGCACAACCTTCCACATGATACATACACAGCACAATTTTTTTCCCCGATACCCAGATTAAAAGTTTTAAAAAATAAGGAAAATCAGTATTTTAAAAAACCTTCAATGTTTTTAATTCAGGAAATTTAAATGATCAAAACCCACATTCATGAAAGAAAAATTTTTTCCCAATTCAAAAAAAAAAGGGGCCAAATAAAACGAAACAACAAACTTTTACTGGTAAAAAGACTAGATCAAACAAATTTTTCCCCCCAAGCATCCAAACCAAAATTTTACATAAAAAATTCTGTGAAAATTAACATCAAAATTTAATGCGAAAAAGCAGAGCACAATGGTGGCCGGGGGTTTTTTTAACAAAAAAGTGGAGGGGAAGGAAAAAACTTTATTTAAGGACAAAAACCTCCCCCCTTATATCCCTTTACATAAAAACTAGCACCTAACATCAAAAACTCAGAACAGGGGCCCCCAAAAAAATTGGCCGTGTGGTAACCAATGGTTCATGGAAAAGTTCAAATTAAGTATATTTTTTTATATTACAGGATAAATCATGGGGCCCCCCCAAACCCGTGGTTGGGCAAATTTTGGGAATTCATGAGTAGGCTCGAACCCCAAAACCGGTTTAGATTAACACATGCCTGAAGTTTTGGCTCGCCTGCCAAGTTCAATCCCCCACCTTTCTGTAAAATTAGTTTACAAAACGTATTAAGTTCGGGTTTATGAACCCGCAACACCCTTTGCTGATGACATAGATGAGAGTGGCGTCCTGAAAAAAAACAAAAAACCTTCAAGCAGATATAAATCAAGTGTTCCAGTGAGCCTCAGACATGATGTTTAGCAGGCACAGTGTCAATTGCTCTGCTATGGAAGAATAGAGGAAATAAAGACTAACATTACAGGACAAACTCAAATTATTGAACAAAGCGAAAGTTCCAGGTGAGACACTAGGGAGTACTATATCTCACATTCAACAGCAACAATGTTGCTATTACTGCAGCAAGGAAAGTTGGATAAAAATTTCAAGACAAGATGCTGAGCCAATGATGGTACCCTACGTCACTTTCTATCCAAGCTAAAATATTGCTGTCTGCTAACTGTGCAGAGAACTACAGGGAATGCTTAAAGTCCCTTCAAGTTGAATTTCTTAGAACATGGACAAGAAAGGTACATCACAGTTAACACCTGGAAAATCCTGGAGGGGTGGTTTCCAAACTTAACACTAAAAAATCACTCCGTATGACAAGACTTGGTAGATGGTGCAGAATACCTACAATAAAAAACGGGCGTGACGGGTACACTAAGAACTGTGTCAAGAGGTCCCCGACTCTTCAGTGCCCTCCCTTCATGGGTATGAGAAATTACCAACAAACCTCTAGCTGTCTTCAAGAGATAACTTGACATGTTCCTCAGATCAGTTCCTGATCAGCCGGGCTGTGGTTCATACGTTTGGCTGCATGCGACCAGCATTAACAGTCTGATTGATCAGGCTTAGTTCCATCAGGAGGCCCGGTCCGGGCGTTAACCCCCCGCACATCCCTCAGGAAGAAAAATCTATCAACCGCTTCTACTGTTCAACTGCCTCCCAACATACAATGAAGGGGATTATACCAACAAACCCCTGGCTGTATTTAAGGAGCTGGACAGGTACCTCAAGTCAGTACCTGACCAGCCGGGCGGTGGTTCGTACGTCAGTTTACGTGCGGCCAGCAGTAACAGCCTGGTTGATCAGGTCCTGATCCACCACGATGCCTAGTCCCAGGCCGTGGGGCGCTGAATCCCCTGAAACCCCCCTCCAGATGAAACAAGATTCGCCGCTTAAAGATACCTCTTTGGCAATTACTAATAAAAGGCAATGCGAGAGTAAGGTTCTGGTACACAGGAATGTTCTTGTATACTAACTTTACAAAACTCTATACAGTAAAACTCTTAATAAAAGTTTGCTGTGCAACATGCGTCTTTTCTTTATTATTGGCATTACATCATTTGCAGCCAAACCCAGAGTGACAATATTGCAGACTTAGGAATATACCAGTGTTTTAAGAGTATCACTGTAAACACCTAAAATCACTAAAACTGCATTGCACTCCCTGGAAATTATTAGAGTAACTACTTCCAAATCTGTGCACTAAAATTATCCTTTATAAAAACGGGAAGCAAAGCAGACGCCACAAATTGCCCCACTGGGCAGCAAGGGTACAATAAATGCCCCGAGAGATAAGCATACAGCAATTATGAGAGCAAACACTGTATATAGTTCTAGTCTTCCCGTTATGTCCTTGAATTTGTATTGGTAAAAGCCACTGGATGGCGAAACATTCACAAATAATGATACCCAGATGTTGCATACGTGTTTGCTAATTCTTTATCCTGTGGGTATTGTATATCATTCATATAGAGGGTAAACACTGGGTAAAACCCACACTACCACCTATGACGTCACAGGCCATGACTCATGTCATCCAAGTCAATATTGATCGTGTAGTGAGTGAGGGCAAGACACCGCCTCTGCTGGAGACTAAAGGCTATTGACCGGGTTTTTTCCCTATCATCCAGGTTATTACTGTCTGGAAGTGTATATTAAGTCTTGTTAAGCGTATGCATCAAAGACTACATACATGGGAGTACATGGTTCACTCATGCTAACACAGTTATGTTCGCGTTTAAGAACCTCTCGGACACAAAAAAACGAACAAGTGCATACGCAACTACCAGGTGTATGCGTGCCTCATACAAAGTTTGAGGGGCCAGCTATAGTCAGCATATTAACCAGGTGTGTACACCACCAGTGTACCAAACCACCTAGTGTATACCAAACAAACAAGGTATGTGTGTTTATCAAACGTGCGACCGCGGGAGGAAAGCAATTTTGCAATAGTCATTTCCCAACAGTCTGGTCGACCAGGTCAGCATCTGGAAGACTTGGTCTAGGATCGGGCGGCGGTGACCTATAAAACCATACATGAGCGCATTACATATATTATATAATTACACACACAAGTAGTAGTTTCTCCACAGGGGACGCCTTGTCCGAAAACGATTACTTGCAACTAGTAATGCCATCTCTTGTTGATGTCACATGCTGCCTGCAGAAAGACGTTTCTGTCGCGGCTAGTGCCCTCACTAGAGTGTCTGTTGTTGTTCCTAGTGTTCCAGATGGTGATAACGTCCTAGTTGGCAGTGATGCCTGCAAAGTAAAGGGTTTATTTGTTGAGCCATCCTTACATGTTGTAGGAGATAGTAAGATCCATTTCTTCCTAGCTAACACTTCTGGTCACAGTGTTCGCCTCAGAGCAAATACCAATCTTGTTGACCTTGTTCACTATCCTTACCCTGTTCAGGTAGAGGATGAGTTGCCACCTGACCAGTGGGTCGGTGCTATTTCTACCGGGGAGACCTCATCCACTTCACTGGATCAATCCGTTCCACCAGCAGAGAAAGACTAAGCTCCCACTGACTTCCCAGACGAGGTCATGCGTTTGTTGACTCTGTTGAACAAACGTCGTAAAGCCATTGCCTTACCAGGTGAGAAGATGGGTATAACGAACTTATTGTCCCATCGTATTCCACTTGAACCTGGTACTAGACCTATCTACCTGCGTACAGAATGCCTCATTCACACATTCCTGTCGCAGAAGAATTGATCAATCAAATGCTTGATGATGGAGTTATTGCACCTAGCAATTCACCTTGGAATGCGCCCTTGATCCTAGTACCTAAGAAGGATGGTACTTGGTGCCCAGTGATTGACTTTAGGAAGTTAAATGCGAAAACTATTCCAGATCGCTTCCCACTTCCTGTACTTGGTGATCTTTCACGTAACATCGAAGATGAAGTCTTTTCGACCCTGGACTTGTTACAAGGGTTTTGGCAAGTCCCTCTTCAAGAGGACAGCCAAGAGCTAACTGCATTCTCCACTCCTAGAGGCCATTATCACTTCCTCCATATGGCCTTTGGATTACGATCCTCCCCTATCACGTTCTCAAGGCTCATGACTAATATCTTTAGAGGTCGCATAGGTAATGCACTTATGGTGTACTTAGACGACATAATCGTCATGTCTAAAGACGTGGATACACACTTGAAAAGACGATGTAGTACTTGGTAAGCTTGAAGAAGCCAATTTAAAGATCAAACTGTCTAAATGTCAATTTTTCAGATCAGAAATCAAGTTTCTTGGTCACATAGTCACTCCTAGAGGGGTTACGACTGACCAAAGTAAAGTAACTGCAGTACTAAATTTTCCAACTCCCAAAACTGCTGATGCCGTAAGATCCTTTGTGGGCTTAACAGGTTTTTACAGATCTTTCATTGCCAATATTTCTTCCATAGCTGCTCCTCTGAGTTGCTTAACAAAGATGCTCCTTTCATTTGGACCTTCCGTCAAGAAAGAGCATTCCAAACTAAAAGAAAAGCTAACATCTGCTCCAATTTTTAAATTTCCAGATTTTTCTAAGCCCTTCTATCTGACAACAGATGCTAGTTCTATTGGCATAGGTGCCGTACTAGCTCAGAAGACTGATGGCAAGTACAACGCAGTTGCATTTGCTAGCCAGTTCAAGTAGAGGTGTTAGACAGGCGGCAGGTCAAGGCTTGGTGCTCCCCCTATATTCCACCCAATATACTAGAACATCCAACATGAGTGTTATTACCCAACCCACGTTATCGAACCCCCACATGACACAGATTGCAGTCAGCAGGATTCGAAACCACGTCAGGAGAGTCTGGCAAGGTTCCCAAGTGATTCTCTAGACCACTCTGCCACAAATGTCTCAAAAGCTGGGCAGCCTGGTTTACAACCCACGTTTCTTCCTAGCCCTGGGCACACCAGTGAGGCCCTAGAGATATAGCGTGTGTATGCGGGTGCAAGCACAGAGAAACCTCTCGACAGCTTGACAGTAGAGATTACAAGATTCTGTACGAGGCACAGGTACACTCACACTGAGTATGCTCCGCTTTCATGGATTACCTGCTCCCCTCATCTCATTTGCGACTTCTTGACAGTAGAAAACAGAACAAAACGCCTCACCTCTCTCCTGGATCCAGTCTGGATAGATTCATCATTTCAGCAGAGCCTTCAACTCCAGAGGGATGAGGGTGGCCTTACTGTTATGTACAAGGTAAATAAGGCAAAGTACCACACGTGCTTTCACTCCGAGGAGAGCGAGAAGTGAGCTACACAAGATGGGCGGCCAGCAGCGAATACATTGACTAACCTTCTCCAGATCATCTCTCACTTCATCTGAGATCATTTATTCCCAGGATGACTTGAGTCTACAACATGTTCGTACAGCATATCAAAGAAATAAAATAAGTTGATCCAATGAAATTGCTGGCCTACAGATGACTCCAACTTCATCCTCTAACATATTTGTGTCTCATAATAAAAAGGCTTTTAAATGAGCTGATGTAGGTAACAGCTCTTAGCTTGTACCTTTGAATACCTTTGACGAGTTTCGAGAGAATCTACTCTCTAGGCCTGGCCATGGGCCAGGCTCGTCTGGTGCTTGCCTGGTCAACCAGACTGTTGCTGCTGGAGGCTCGCTGCCCCACATATCCATCACAGCCTGGTTGATCCGACATCTGGTGAAAATACTTGTCCAGTTTCCTCTTGAAGGTTTCCACACTTGCCCCAGCCGTGTTTCCGATATCTTCTGGTAAAATGCTGAATAGTCTGGGACCCCAGATGTTGATACAGTGTTCTTGTCCCCACCTCACCCCTGCTCCTCACTGGGTTTAATTTACACTTCCTCCCATCTCTCTTACTCCAGTATGTTATGGCAGTGTGCAGATTTGGGACCAGGCCCTCTAGTACTTTCCAGGTATATATTATGTATCTCTTTCTCTCTCTCTCTCTATAATACATATTATATATATATATATATATATATATATATATAATATATAATATATATATATATATATATATATATATATAGATATATCTCTAACTATATCTCTCTAACTATATCTCTCTAACTATATCTCTCTAACTATATCTCTCTAACTATATCTCTCTAACTATATCTCTCTAACTATATCTCTCTAACTCTCTCTCTCTAACTCTCTCTCTCTAACTCCCCTCTCTCTAACTCTTCTCTCTCTAACCTCTATCTCTCTCTATCTCTCTCTCTCTATCTCTCTCTCTCTATCTCTCTCTCTCTACTCTCTCTCTCTATCTCTCTCTCTATCTCATCTCATCTCTCTCTCTACTCTATCTCTCTCTCTATTCTCTCCTAATCTCTATCCTCTCTCTTATCTCTCTCTCTATCTCTCTCTCTCTCTATCTCTATCTCTCTCTCTATCTCTCTTATCTCTTCTCTTCTCTCTATCTCTCTCTCTCATCTATCTCCTCTATTTTCTCTATCTCTCTCTCTTATCTCTCTTTTCTCTAACTTATCTCTCTATCTCTCTATCTCTCTATTCTCTCTATATCTCTCTATCTCTCTACTCTCTCTATCTCTCTAACTATATCTCTAACTATATCTCTAACTATATCTCTAACTATATCTCTAACTATATCTCTAACTATATCTCTAACTATATCTCTAACTATATCTCTAACTATATCTCTAACTATATCTCTAACTATATTTTCTATATCTCTAACTTTTCTCTCTCTATATCTCTCTATATCTCTAACTATATCATCTCTCTCTAATCTCTCTCTATATTCTCTTCTCTATATCTATCTCTAACTATATCTCTACTATATCTCTAACTATATCTCTCTATATCTCTCTTATCTCTTCTATATCTCTACTATATCTCTCTCTATCTGTAGCAGCCCGTACTCTCTCAGACACTCCTATATCTCTCTCTATATTCTCTTTTCGCCCATATCTCTCTCTATATCCCCTCTCTATCACTCCCCTTACTCCGGCCCATGCATCTCCCTCATCTATCCTGACCAGACTTGCACACAAGTGCTCCCCTCCACGGACTGGCCTTCGTCTCACAATCAGCCACACTGCCGTTTTATACTCACTCTACCCATATTTAGCCAAAAGTCCCCGGGCTGACTTGTACCTACGGGTACTTCATCGGCACTAACCGCTGTTCAGCAGTAAGAACAGTAATAACATCTCTCTCTCTATTTTTTTATTATTATTATCATACTGGCCGATTCCCACCAAGGCAGGGTGGCCCGAAAAAGAAAAACTGTCACCATCATTCACTCCATCACTGTCTTGCCGAAGGGTGCTTTACACTACAGTTTTTAAACTGCACATTAACACCCTCCTTTAGAGTGCAGGCACTGTACTTCCCATCTCCAGGACTCAAGTCCGGCCTGCCGGTTTCCCTGAACCCCTTCATAAATGTTACTTTGCTCACACTCCAACAGCACGTCAAGTATTAAAAAACATTTGTCTCCATTCACTCCATCAAACACGCTCACGCTGCCTCTGGAAGTCCAAGCCCTCGCACACAAAACCTCCTTTACCCCCTCCCTCCAACCTTTCCCAGGCCGACCCCTACCCCGCCTCCTTTCCCAAACTACAGATGATACACTCTTGAAGTCTTCTGTTTTCGCTCCATTCTATCCACATGTCCGAACCACCTCAACAACCCTTCCTCAGCCCTCTGGACCAACAGTTTTGGTAATCCCGCACCTCCTCCTAACTTCCAAATTTACGAATTCTCTGCATTATATTCACACCCAAAAATTGCTCTCAGACATAAACATCTTCACTGCCTCCAGCCTTCTCGCGCAACTTTTCATCACCCATGCTTCACACCCATATAAGAGTGTTGGTAAAACTATACTCTCATACATTCCCCTCTTTGCCTCCAAGGACAAAGTTTTGTCTCCACAACTCCTAAGTGCACCACTCACCCTTTTCCCCTCATCAATTCTATGATTCACCTCATCTTTCATAGACCCATCCGCCGACACGTCCACTCCCAAATATCTGAATACATTCACCTCCTCCATACTCTCTCCCTCCAATCTGATATCCAATCTTTCATCACCTAATCTTTTTGTTATCCTCATAACCTTACTCTTTCCTGTATTCACTTTCAATTTTCTTCTTTTTGCACACCCTACCAAATTCATCCACCAATCTCTGCAACTTCTCTTCAGAATCTCCCAAGAGCACAGTGTCATCAGCCTCAGCGTCATCAACTCCCACTTTATGTGTGATTCTTTATCTTTTAACTCCACGCCTCTTGCCAAGGCCCTCGCATTTACCTCTCTTACAACCCCATCCACAAATATATTAAACAACCACGGTGACATCACACATCCTTGTCTAAGGCCTACTTTTACTGGGAAATAATTTCCCTCTTTCCTACATACTCTAACTTGAGCCTCACTATCCTCGTAAAAACTCTTCACTGCTTTCAGTAACCTACCTCCTACACCATACACCTGCAACATCTGCCACATTGCCCCCCTATCCACCCTGTCATACGCCTTTTCCAAATCCATAAATGCCACAAAGACCTCTTTAGCCTTATCTTAATACTGTTCACTTATATGTTTCACTGTAAACATCTGGTCCACACATCCCCTACCTTTCCTAAAGCCTCCTTGTTCATCTGCTATCCTATTCTCCATCTTACTCTTTTCAATAATAACTACCATACACTTTGCCAGGTATACTCAACAGACTTATCCCCCCTATAATTTTTGCACTCCTTTTATCCCCCTTTGCCTTTATTCAAAGGAAAATGCATGCTCTCTGCCAATCCCTAGGTACCTTACCCTCTTCCATACATTTATTAAATAATTGCACCAACCACTCCAAAACTATATCCCCACCTGCTTTTAACATTTCTATATTTATTCCATTCAATCCCGGCTGCCTTACCCCTTTCATTTTACCTACTGCCTCACGAACTTCCCCCACACTCACACTGGCTCCTTTCCCCACTCCCACAAGATGTTGTTCCTCCTTGCCCTATACACGAAATCACAGCTTCCCTATCTTCATCAACATTTAACAATTCCTCAAAATATTCCCTCCATCTTCCCAATACCTTAACTCTCCATTTAATAACTCTCCTCTCCCATTTTTAACTGACAAATCCATTTGTTCTCTAGCTTTTTTAATTGTTAATCTCACTCCAAAAACTTTTTCTTATTTTCCAAAAATTTGTTGATAACATCTACCCCCCTTCATTTGCTCTCTTTTTCTTTGCTTCACCACTCTTTAAACCTCCCCCCTTTTTTTCCTAATCTTCCCCCCTTTGCTCCTTCTACTTTGTAAAAACTTTTTTGCTAACTTTTTCCCCTTACTATTCTTACATCTCATTCCCCCAATCGCTCCCCCCCTTCCCCCCGCACCCCCTTTTCCTGTAACCACAAATTTGCTGACCTAACACTCATTTTTAAACCTACCCCATCCTCTTCCCCCCCATTCCCTATGCTCTCTTAGCCATTTTTCCTCCAATAGGTTTTTTTTACCCTAACTGCCTCCTCTTTTAGTTTAAAAACCTTACCTCTCTTTTTCCCTGTGTTCTTTTTCCCTTTGTATCCCATCTACCTTTTACTTCAGTGTACTAACAGAAATGTTGATATTCTGTGGCCCCTCTAAAACATTACATCCTGAGTTACTCAACAGTCTTTTATCTCCAAAACTAAACAAACAACTACTGTTATTTGCCCCACATCAATTTGTATACTTATTTATCCTCTTTTTTTTTAAAATATGTATTTCCTTAACTAAACCCCCTTTCTTCAAAGTTCAATAAAGGACTCCCATTTATTTCCTGGCCCCCAAACTTTCCTACCCACCCCCCCCCTAAAAATTTTTTCCTACTTTTTTGCTTTTAGGTCCCCTACCCCAATTACCTTCCTTGCTTCAAAGGCTCCATCTTTTACTTAACTTTTCCCAAAATTTTTCTCTCTCCCGTTCCTCTCTTTCCAGGGCATACACGCTTATTATGACCCCCTTCTCACATCCAACCTTTTTTAATCCCATTTTCTTGAATTTACACTTCTTTCTTTTTCTCCTTCCATAATGATCATTCAAAATTATGCTACCCCTTCCTTTGCTCTTTCCCCTAATACTCAGATTTAACCATTTATTTCCCCCCAGAAACTCCCCCCCCCCTTCAGCTTTGTTTCCTTAGGGCCAGGACACCAACTTCTTTTTTTCATAAAATCCGCAATCATTGTTTTTTGTCATCGCACTACATCCAGCACATTTTAAACATCCCCGTTTTATAAAAATTTTTCTTCTTCTTCTATATCTTAACTATCTCTCTCTAACTATCTCTCTCAACATATTCTCTAACTTTTATCTCTCTAACTATATCTCTCTAACTATATTCTCTATTATTCTCTAAATAATTTTCTAACTATACTCTCTAACTATATCTCTTAACTATATCTCTCTAATATTTTCTAAACTTTATCTCTCTAATAATCTCTCAAAATTATCTCTCTATTATATCTCTTAACTATATCTCTCTAACTATATTCTCTTCTATATTATTATCTTATATTATTCTTCTTATATAAATTTTTCTATTTTTATATTCTCTCTTTTTAAAATTCCTCCCCTTAAATTATATTCTCTCTATATATATCTCTCTATATATATCTTCTCTCTATATCTCTATATCTCTTATTCTCTAATCTCTCTTATCTCTATATCTTCTATATTTTTTTATTCCCCCTATATTCTATTTTATATTTTCTTTTTTATCTCTATATCTCTTCTATATCCTATATCCTCTCTTTCTCTTTTATTCTCTATATCTCAATTATATCTTCTCTTCTATATTCTCTTCTCTCTATATCTTCTCCTCTCTAATTCTCTCTCTTCTATTCTCTCTCTTTCTTATCTCTCTCTCTTCTATATCCTCTCTCTCTCTATATCTTCTCCTCTTTATCTCTCTCTCACTTTTATCTCTCTTCACTCTATATTCTCTCTCACTTATATCTCTCTCTCACTCTATATCTCCTCTCACTCTATATCTCTCTCTCATCTATACCCTTCTCTCACTCTATATCTCCTCTCACTCTATATCTTCATCTATATCTTCACTTTATATCTTCATCTATATCTCTCATCTATATCTTACTTTTTTCTCCCCTCTATATCTCTCACTCTATATCTCTAATCTATATCTTCACTCATATCTCTCACTATATCTCTCATCTAATCCCCATTTATATCTCTCACTCTAATCTCTCACTTTATCTCTCATTATATCTCTCACTCTATCTCTCACTCTTATCTTCACTCTCTTCTCTCATTCTTCCTCACTTAATCTTCACTCTATATCTCTCACTTATATCTCTCACTCTATATCTCTCACTTATACTCCACTCTATATCTCTCACTTTATCTCTCACTCTTTATCTCTCACTCAACTCCCCTTTATTCTCTCACTCTATATCTCTCATCTTATTCTCACTCTATATCTTCACTCTATATTCCCCTTAATCTCTCATCTATATTCTCACTCTATATCTCTCACTTTATCTTCACTTATATTCTCCTCTTTTCCCTTCACTCTATATCTCTCATCTTATCTCTACTCTATATCTTCATCTTTTCTCCACTCTATATCTTCATTATATCTTCACTTAAATATTTCCTCTATTCTCTCCTCTATATCTCTCACTCTATATTTTTTCACTTATATCTCTCACTCTATATCTTACTTCTTTTAATCTTACTCTTCATATTTTAACTCTTCTATATCTCTCCTTTTCTATATCTTCACTCTCTCTAACTTCACTTCTCTATATCTCTCCTTTATATCTTCTCTATACTTCTTATATTCTCTATACGTATCTATAAATCTATTCTATATATTCTCTCTCCCTCTTATATATTTCTCCCTATTTTTAATTTTTAAAAATCCCTCTATTATATCACTCTCCCTCTATTTATCTCTCCCCCCTTAATTCTCTCCCTCTATATATATCTCTCTCCCTCTTTTTAATTCTCTCCCTCTTATATTTTCTCTTTCCCCCCCCCTATATTTTCTCTTCATATATATATTTCTCCCTTTATATCTCTATGTTATAATTATATTATAATATATATATATTTTTTATATAAAAATATTTTTTAATATATTATATTATTATATATAAATATTATTATATAATATATATTTTTTTTATATATATAAAATATAATTCTATATATAATTTTTATCTTATCTAATATCTATTTTATCTTTTTTCTATCATATAGCTATCTTATATTTTATCTATAATTTCTTATATTTTTTAATCTTTCTCAATGATTTTCATGTTAAGGTATGCGGCTTCCCAGTAGTTTAGGTGCTTTACTGGTAAATGTGAGCGTAAAATATATCTGTATTTTTTCAGTCGATTTTCCCCTCCCCTAAAAGGGGCCGTCAGCATGGAATTTTTAAGTGAGGGAGCATAGCGATTTTAGTGTCCCTCGGATTATTTCCCCGGTCTTGAAAGTTTTCAATACCCCCCCTGTATCTTCCTGTGTCGTGTCTTTTCTAATTTGTTCCTTAAAAAGATCAGCTACATAATTATTCCCCGGGCTTTTACGGGTTTTCCTTTCGTTTTTTGGGCCCTTGGTTTTTTTTACAGGCCTTTTGAGTTCTTCATTCTTTCCATCCTAAGCAGCCCGGGAAATTTCACCAATGAACTCAGTTGTTTTTCCCTGCCACTGGGAAAACCCCCGCTTTTGTCTTCTGTACTTTTTCAGGTCCTCTGTGTGACTTGCATGCTTTTTTTAGGTTTTTTTGCAAGATACAAAAATTGCCCGGGGGTTTTTATGTTGCAATGAGAATGAGAAACAGCAGGGGGCCCGGGAAAACAGTGTTTTGGGGCACTGAGCTTTTGCCCCTCGCTGATGCTGGATTTGCCCTGTTCACTATTTATTTTTGTGTTCTGTTTTAAGGAACCCGAAAACCCATTGCCTCCCTTTCCCCGAAATCCCATGGCCTTCTTTTTTTGTGCGAAAATTCATTTCCATAAACGCATTTGTCAAAGCCTTTTGCAAAAACTGTGAAAATTTCCCATCTGCGTTTTTGGTCGTCTTCCAATCCCTCCGTAATTTGTCAAGGGTTTTCAGAAGCTGGGCAGGCATGATGCCCCAACTCAAAAAACCCATGTTGGTTGGGTTTTTGTGCTGGCCCCATAAAAATTTGAAATTCCCGTCTCATCACTTTTTCGAAGATTATGATGCGAAAAGTTAGGGTGGGTGGTTTGTTTTTATTTAGCTAGTGCTCTACTCCCTATTATGCAACGGAGCTATGTTGCATTTTTAAAGGCCTCCGGTATTTCCCCAAGTAAAAACTCTTTTTTAAAAGGGAAAAATTTGGGGGGCCCCTCGTGGTGGTACTTCTTTATAAATAATGCGAGTGAGGGGGCATCATGTCATTTCTTTTTGAAAACTATGGAATTTTTTTTATAATGTCGTTAGTTCGTCTGCGTGGCCTTCTTCTTGAGTGAAAAATATTTCTGCATTTTCTCCCTTTGCTTTTTCATTTAGGGGGTTTCTGAAACCGACTCCTACTGTTCTTTTAGGATTTCATCTTTTCCCTGTTCACGTCAGTAAAACGAGTCCCCTTACGGGAAAGTTCTTTACCTTGGATTTTTTTTGTGGGAAATTGGGAAAAAATTTTGGGTTTCTTGCAATACCCTGTAGGGCCCCTTTTGTACTTTGGAGGTAGGGACACCCTGAGTTTTTGCTCCAATTCAGTGATTCTCGGTTTAAGTCTATCTTTCCTCTTTTGTAGCATTTTTTTGTGTTTTTAAGCAATTCAGAAACCCTGTTTTTTCTTTTCCCTTTCCCCTTTCGCCCTCTCTATATTTCTTCTTCGGGGTTTTCCCCTCAAGGGTTTACTTTTTTCTCCCATCCCCTTGTATGCTCCTATATTTCGCTTCTCTGGGGCACTGGTGGGGTTTTTGGTGTATGCCGATTCCCAGGATGTTGATAGCTTTTGGGGTTTTTTTTTTTTCCTCCTTTCATTTTTGGGGGTTGTTAAAAAATTAAAAATTACTGAATACCCCGTTTTCAAAACTTTTGGACGCATTTTCCTGAGTTAATATTTCGTTTGAACCTCTATGATGTTATGATCAGAGTTATTTTTTTTTTTTAAACTTGTGTCTCGGATCATTTCCCTCGTTTTTGTGAACTTTAAAATTTCCAAGGGTATTTTCTTTTTTGGGATTAAATTTCCCCCGTTGGTTTTTAAAAAAGGTACTTTTCAAAACCCTATTATTTCCCCTGTTACTTGCCTGTTGACCCAAAGGGTCCCTTCCCGGAGAAAATTTCTGGTATAACATTACGTTGCCCCCTTTTTTTAATGAGGGGAGATTAAAAACCCCCAAAGGGAAAGTAAAATTTTTTGGTGTGGGTTTTTTTAGCCTATCCGGGAAGGGGTATCTCCCTTCCCTTAAGTGATCTGCAAAAATTCCCTAAAACCAGTTGCTGAGGGTTGGTTTGTTTTTCTTGGGGTTAATTCCATTTTCCCTATTTTCAATTTTAAACCCCCTAAAAATTTTTCTACTATATCTTTTTGGGTAGAGTTCAGCACTTCTTTTGCAAAAAAAGTGTCTTTCACTTAGAATCCTACTCCCCCCTGTGCCCAATTTTTCTTTTCAATCTTACTGTTATAGTTTTCTATATTCCCCGTCCAAAACTTTTCCCTTTTTTGTGTTTCTGAAAATGCCCCCAAAACAAGCTTTCGCTTCTGAAAGGGACCCCACGGACACAGCTAACTCTTTTTATTTGATTTAAAACCCCAAAAATATTTGAAAATTATGAAGCGGGGGAATTCCCTTTTGGGGAAACCCCATTTTACTGCCCCCCTTTTTCCCTCCCTGTCCTTTCCCCCCCTTGTTTCTTTTCCCTTTTGGTTTTCGATCTTTTCTTTTTTTGTCAAAAAAAGATTGCTGCTAAATTTTTCCCTTTTTTTGAAAACCCCTGTAGCGTGGGATTTCCCTTTTTTATATTTTGGGGTTGGGGCAGTTAAGGTATATTCTCGGGGACTGTGTTTGAAGCTTTACCATTATGGATGGAAGTACCTGCTGTTGCACTTTTGTTAAAAAACATTTTTTCCCTTCCCTAAAACTTTTTGTTTGAAAATTTTCGGGTTTGTATTTTTTCCAGAATTCTGCCCCCTAGGTAAATCCTTTTGGGCATAGTATTGCAAATTTTCTGACTCCCTATATTTACTGATTGTGTCTTTCCCCAAGTTTTTGCCCCCTAATCTGGGGTTCTTTTTTTCACTTTCTTTTTGGTAATTTCTTCCCTTTTTCCTTTTTCGTTTGTTCTGTCAGCTTTCTCTTTTTTCCCCTTTTCCGTTTTTTTTAAATGTATCGTTTCTTTTTTTTTTCCCGACTTGCTTGTATAAAGGTTTTCCACCTTTTTTCCCAATCCTTGGTTTTCACCTCTATTTGCCTTTCCCCCTTTCCTTTTTCCTTACCCCTTTTTCCCCACATGTAAAAATTTTGGCAAGCTCCTTAAAAAAATTCCTTACGTTTTCTAGGTTTTCACTTTTCAGTATCTTTATCCCTGACCATTGTCCCTTTCCTGAGGAAATTTCCAAGAAACGACTTTTTTTTTTTAGGTTTTTCATGGTTCCCTGGGGTGTTTTACCAAAAATTTTTACAATTTAAGGCACTCATTTTTCTCCCAAAATTCTCATATATACAACAGACTATTCCTGGCCCTGATCATCGGGCGGTGTTTGTGGTGGGTTTTATGTGGGCTGGGAGGGTTTGAAGGTTGTAAATAAAGTTAGGAACCCCCTTCCCCAACCCCGTAAAAAAGCCCCTCTAAAAAAGGAGACGGGAGACAAAAAGAGGGAAAGAGACAGGGCAGAAGAAAAAAAAAAATTTATTTGTTTGTAGTTTTAGAGGGTCCAGAGGCCCGGTTTTTGTTGTAAACAAAGGGAAAAAAAGGTGGAAAAAAAACCTAGACTAGGTTTAAGTGCACCCCTTTTTTTACCCCATGCTGAACAACAGTATTAAAACAAATATTTAACATGCGGGGTTTTAATATAAAAAAAAAAGTTAACCCAAAAATTTTAAGAGGTGTGCCCGGGGGGAACCCGCTCTTTCCCCTCAAACCCCAAATGGTTGGGAAATTCAACCAAACATATTTCAACACACTACAACCATCACGGGACAAAACCCCTACAAAAAATTTTACTGGTTTTCAAAACATCCCAACCCTCACTGTACAAAACGCCCCCACAGATTTACTGTACAAAAACGCACCACAGAACCTTTTCCCGTACAACACAAAAAGAAAACCCTCACTGTACAAAACCCCACAGAAAAACCCTCCTGTTCCAAAAACACACCAAAACCCTCACCCGTACAACACACAACCATCATGTACAACACACACACAACCTCATGTACAAACACACACACAACCATCACTGTAAAACACCCCAAAACAACCATCCTGTAAACACACAAAACCCTCACTGTACAAAACACAAAAACCAAACACTGTTTCAACACACCAAAACCCCACTGTACAAACACACAAAACCATCAATGTTTCAGCAACCCCACAAACCCTCATGACGCACACAAAAACCATCACTGTTTTCAGCACACACAACCATCACTGTAAAACACAACAACCATCATGTACAAAAACACAAACCATCACTGTACAAAAACACACAAACCCCTTCCCCCTGTACAAAAACCCCCAAACCTTTTACTGTACAAAACCACACACAACCAAACACTGTTTCAACACAAAACCAACCATTCCAATTAAAAAACCCCAAACAACCCTCACTGTACACACACACAAAAACCCTCCTGTAAAACCAAAACAAACCATCATTTTAAACAACAAACCTTTTCCCGTCAAAACACCCCAATCAACCCCTTTTCAACACAAAAAAACAAAAACATCCTGTACAGGGACACACAACCCTCCTGTTTCAGCACCCCACAACCAAACCCCTGTACAAACCAAAACAAACCATCATTTTACAAAACAACAACCATTTATGTAAAAAAACAACCAAATTCAAAAACCAACCCCTGTACCAAAAACACAACCCTCTGTACAACACAAACCATCCTTTTAAAAACCCCCCACAACCATCACTGTACAACACACAAAACCTTAAATGTACAACACAACAACACAACCATCACTGTACAAACACACACAAACCATCCTGTAAAAACCCCAAAAAACCAAAAAACAACATCACTGTCAAACACACACACAACCCTCACTGTTCAACACACACAAAAATCATGTACAACACACCAACCAAATCATGTACAACACACACACAAAACCCTATTTCAACCACCAACCAAACACTGTCAAACAACACAAAACCCTCATGTACAACCCCACACACACAAAACCTCACTGTTTTTAAAACACACAAAACCATCACTTACAAACAAAACACAAACCCTCAAAGTTAAAAAACACACAACCCAACCCTCACTGTACAACCACACACAACCATCACTGTACAACACAACCCCAAAACAACCCTCACTGTACAACCCACCCCAACCCCCCATCCTGACAAAAACCCCACACACAAACCCTCACTGTACAAAACACAAACACAACCCTCAAATGTACAAAAACACACACACAACCAAACCCCTGTACAAACACCCCAAAACCTATGTTTCCAAAAACCAAAAACCCAAACCCTTTACTGTACAAAACCCCAACACAACCATCCCCTGTACAAAACAAACCAAAACCACAAAAAACCAAAACCCCTGTTCAAAAAAACCCCAAAATCACACAAACCCAAACACTTTTACAAACACAAACCCCCAACACAACCAAAACATGTACTAAAAAAACAAAAAACAAAAAACCATCACTGTACAACACACACCAACCCTCACTGTAAAAAACCCACACAAAAACCAACCCCCTGTACAAACACACCAAAAATCAATGTACAAAAACCCCAAACCATCATGTACAACCACACAAAAAATCACTGTACAACAACACACAACCCTTCCCCCCCAAAATCAAAAAACCCCAAAAACCATCCCCGTACAACAACCCAAAACCCTCACTGTACACAACAAAACCAAAAACTGTTTCAAAAACCCCACAAACCATCACTGTACAAACCCCACACAACATCACTGGTTTCAAAAAACACAACCCAAACCCCTGTACAAACACACAAAACAAAACCCTCACTGTACAACACACCCCCAAAACCAAACATGTACAAAACACACACACAACCCTCACTGTACAAACAAAACACCCAAACCCCTCCCCGTACAAAAACACAACCCAAACCCTCACTGTACAAAAACACACACAAACCAAACACTGTTAACAAAAGCACAAAAACCTCCTTTTTAAAAACCCCCACACAACCCTCACTGTTTCAAAAAACCAAAACAACCTTTTCCCGTTTCCAAAAAAAACACACACAAAACCCCCTGTTTCAAACAACACACAACCATCACTGTAAAAAAACACCCCACAAAAACCCCCAATGTTTAAAAACCCCACACACAACCATTTCAACAAAAAACAAAAACAAAAACAACCATCAATGTAAAACAACCTTCCAAAACACACAAATTTAATGTACAAACACCACACCCAAAAAAACACGGTTTTCAAAAAAACAAACCAAACACTGTTCAAAAAAACACACAACCATCCCCTGTACCCCACACACACAAAAATCACTGTTTCAACACAACACAAAAACCCTCACTGTAAAAAACACCACAAAAAACCCCTCACTGTACAACACACACAAAAAACCACACACAACCTCAACCCTCACTGTTAAAAACCCCAAAACCCAAACCCTCCTTACAACCCACACCCAAACCCTCATTTTCAAAAACACAACACCAAAAAAACCCTCACTGTACAAAACCCCCACCACCACAACAACAACAACACACACACAACCACACCCAAAAACAAAACACACCAAAACCTCATGTTTCAAACACCACACAACCCAACCCTCACTGTACAAAACCCCACAACCCGAAACCCTCACTGTACCCACACCCCACACAGAAACATCTGTACAACACACACAAAACCCCACCACCAAAAAACAACCCCACACAAAAAAAACCAAACACTGTACAACACCCAACAAACCCTCACTGTCAACAACACACAAAACCCATTTACGTAAAAAAAACCCCAAAAAACACACACAACCATCACTGTTTTCAACCCACACACAACACACACAAAACAAACACAAACCCCACACAAAAAACAAACACAAACCACACACAACACAAACCATCACTGTTCCCAAAACACAAAAATCACACCAAAAGAACCCCTTTAAATGTAAACAACCAACACCGAACCATCCTTTTACCCCCACACAACACAAACCAACCCCCCAAAAAAACCACACACCAAACCCCACGCCAAAAAATCCCAAACAAACCTTTATGTACAACAAACAGAACCATCATGGACAAACACACAAACCTTTACTGTACAACCCCCCAAACTTACAAAAAATCACGTACAAAACACACACACAAAACCATTTAATGTACAACAACAACAACCCCAAACCTCCCCCTTTTACAAACCCCCACACAGAAAACCCCTTTAACTGTACAACCCCACAACATCACTGTACAACACCACACATCACTGTACAACACCACACATAACTGTACAACACCACACATAACTGTACAACACCACACATAACTGTACAACACCACACATAACTGTACAACACCACACATCACTGTACAACACCACACATCACTGTACAACACACAACCTCTTAAAGGTGTCCAGGAGCTGCGTATGTCTTAACACAGCAACTACAACCAAGGGAACACAGCTCTCGACACCACCTGAACGCGGCACATTAACCACTACAGGAAGCCTTCCATTGGCCCAATTTACAAAGAGGACAGGACAAAAGTACAGGAATACGATCGTTTATAATGAGATGTTTGGCACAGTGTGCATCACCTACACGACGAATATTATGAAGATACAATGAGTAAGAAAACGAGCGCTGACGCTAAACTTAAGTTCTGCTTCACGTCACATCCTGAGTGATCTGTATACGCAGCTGCTCACATCAACTCATTAAGTTATTTATGTGGTCCATCTTCTCTATACACAACTAACCACTGTTATATAACTCTCCATCTATAAATAACATTAACACAAATTAATATTTCATATTTTCCTCGGATACTATTTAATTACCTTCCGTTAGGTAAATTAAGGTAAAGTATGCCAAATTTCTGACAATCTTAACTCCGCCGTACTTCGAAAAAAAACTATCGCGTGCCCTTAGTATACCATGAAGAGGGAGGCTAGACACGAGTGTAATACCAGAATCACAAAAAATAAAACGTATAGCTCCACTCAAAGGTGACAGGCAGCAAAGCAATAGCTAAGAACTATAGACCAACAGCTTTAATGTTCCACATCATTAAAATATTTGAAAGCATTCTACGAGGCATGATCGCACATCACTTGGATTCCCAACTGCACAATCCAGGGCAGTATGTATTTACAGCAGGTCGATCCTGCCTCTCAACTACTGGACCACTATGATAGTCTTGGATGCACTGTAACAAACAGAATGAAGAAGTATACACAGATCTTGCAAGAGAAAGCATGATAAAGGAAAAACTGGCAAAGTGGGAAGAAGGATCTTCAACTTTCTAACCAATCGAATATAAAGAATCATAGTAAACAGTTCAATTGGAGGCTGCCACAGTGAAAAGTTCTGTTCCATAAGGCACAGTACTCGCCTCCATCCTGTTCCTCGTTCTCGTATCAGAGATATAAACCATAGCACCGTGTCATCGTTTGCGGATGATACTAGACTATGAAAGTGTCATTCACTGAGAACAATGTAATCACCAAGCAGGTATAAACCAACTTTTCCATTGGGTAATAAAAATCAATATGATGTTCAATGATAAATTTCAACTACTCCGGTATGGAAAACCAGAAGAAATAATAGAACTGAGTATACTACAAACACTAATCACACAGTGGAAAAGTAGTGTCAAGAACTTAGGAGTGTTAATGTCAGAGGATGTAAACTTCAAGGATCATAGTAGTGTCACTATCACATCTGCGAGGAAAATTATAGGATGGATAATGAGAACCTTCAGAACAGGGGATCCCATACCAATGATAATCCTTTTAAAATCACTTTCTCTCTTTAGGATGGAATATTGCTGTATACTAACAGCTCCATTCAAGGCTAGTAACAGAATATACAGAGAACCTTTACTGCATATTTAAGTTCCGTCAAGCACTGAGACCGTCTGGAGTCACTTGACCTGTACTCACTGGAGCGCAGGAGATGCATCGTAATCTACACCTGGAAAATCCTAGAGGGACTGGTCCCTAATCTGCACACACAAATCACTCCCTACGAAACTAAAAGACTAGGCAGACGGTGCAACATACCCCCAATGAAAAGTGGGGGCACCATTAGTACAATAGAAAACACCAAGTGTCCAGGGATCAAGACTGTTCAGCAGTCTTCCACCAGGCATAGCGAGAATTACGAATAGACCCCTAGTTGCCTTCAAGAGGGAGCTGGACAGATACCTAAAGCTAGTGCCCGATCAGCAGGTGCTGTGGCTCGTACGTTGAATACGTGCGGCCAGCAGCCTGGCTGATCAAGCCCTGATCCACCAGGCCTCGCCAAGGACTGGGCCGTAGGGGCGTTGACCCCCGGAACACCCTCCAGGTAGACTCCAGATAGGGAGGCTACCTATTAATCTATAGAGCATATTTAAGTATAAATAAGGTAAATAAGCGGCCGCGCTAAGTTTGGCAACGAGGCAGACAAACCGGCAACGTTTCAATCTGAACGATGAGCATTCTTGGTGCAAGAATGAGCGATACAATATATCCTGGCTAGTAGCATGTACTCCTGCTTACAATGGTCCTCTCTTGACAACAAAACAGTACTTACACTGGTACTCTGTGACAACAAACAGTACTTACAATGGTACCTGCGGCAATGGAATGACAATATGGAACAAGACTTGTGTACAGTTCAGGACATGTATTAGAGGAAACGTTTCGCTACGAGTGACTTCAGTCCTAATTACAAATATTTCATGACTTCATTATGATGAGTAAATTAGCATATTTAAAATTTATACGCTTTCCTTATTAATATAAAGAATGATACTTGCCCCCCTTCCCCAAATAAAGGTCATATTACTATACAATAGTAGTTGACAGTAACAATTTACTTACGAGTAAGGAATATTTTTCAAGTTTTTTTTTTCCTACTGGGCCTATAATCTAGTACAGCGAAGGTAGGCAATTATCTCGGATATTTGCAAAAAGTTATTTTTCACATCTGGTCAAAAAGATAAGAGGTGTAGTACAAAACATCAAGGAGTACAGGAGCGACCAGAGCTAGCGAACCACAGGGTTCAAATTTATCCAGGACATAGGTACAGGATGTCGGAATGAAATTTAAAACACACAGGTTGATGTGACACTAACGAAGTGAAGCTAAACTGTGTAACATTAATTTATTTTCTTATTAACTCTCATCTAGGTCTAAGCTCTTTGTCCAGAATACGATAGCTTTGGGAGATACAGGTGAAATACCACAGAGCTTAAAGAGTGCAGACATAGCTCCTTTACAGAAGAGAGGTAGTAGAGCACTAGCTAAAAATTACAGACCAGTACCACTAACTTCTCACGTAAGTCTTCGAAAGAGTAATGAGATACCAAACTAAAAAATTTATAAAAAAGAAAATCTGCACAACAGAAATCAGCAGGTTTTTAGAACTGAAAGATCTTTGCCTGTCATATCTGCTACATCAAAAAGGGACAGAATTTAAGAGGCGATGGAAGAAAACCAAAAGACAGATGTAATATACAAAGATTTTGAAAAGACGTCTGACAAATGTAATTATGGGGATCATTGTCACAAAATGTGTTCCACTGGCATAACAGGGAAGGTAGGCAGATGGATTTTTTAACTTTCTGACTGACAGAACACAAAATAGTAAACAGAGCAAAATTGTATCAGAGAGTTAAAAGTTCAGTACCCTAATGCACTCCCCTGGCCCCTTTAAATGTTTTTATCTTCATAGCAAGCATAAAAATACCGTCACAGTTTTATATCTTTTGGGCGGATCCACCAAAATAAGAATAAAAGTCCCTCGGTGGAAGACACTGAAAAATTGCAGGAAATATTAAGCAGGGTTTTCCAATGGACAGTGGGGGAACAATATGACATTCAATGGTGATAAGTTACAGTTCCCTTTAAACATAGAAAGAATTAACTTAAAAGGGACACTATATAAAACACAAAGACGACCATCAATAGAACAAAAGGGAAACATTTTGAAAGACCTGGAGAAATTTAAAGTCGACTGACCTTTGTTTCAAGGGATAAATGTCACGACAGCCAGGAAGATGGCGGGGTAGGTAACAAGAACTTCAACACATACTCTCGTTTAAGTATGTTTCAGTGTTGGCGGCCCTGTTTAAGGCCAGGAGAGAGAAACGCCTTAAAGTCTTAAATATATACTCACTGGGCGGGGGAAGAGGTGGGAAGAAGTGTAAAATAAACCAAAGTAAAGGATGCAGGGGGAAGAATAAGGAAACACTAAAACCAACATCGAGGCTCCAGATTATTCACATCTTTCCAGAAGATATCAGGAGTCCCCGTAGATCGATCGCTAGCGCACTCAGCTCACAAAATGAGGTCGGGTTCGAATCTCCGGTACGGCTGGAAAACATTAGGACGTGTTTCCATAAGACCCCTGGCGTCCATGTTCACCCATCAGTATAATGGGCAACCTGGGTGTTAGTGGACTGGTGTAGTCGTATCCTGGAAACAAAACTGACAATTTGCCCGAAATGCTCTGCTTAACATAAGCGGCTTTCTATATAGTAGTATTCATGATGTCAGCTAGACCTGTATACCTTGTACTTGTAGAAATAAAAATATTATTTAAACACTGCTGGGATAAGTGTAGGAGTCTTCAAGAGTAAACTAGACAAGTATCTTCACCAGATGCCAGATCAACCAGGCTGTGATGGATATGTAATGCAACGGGCCTCCAGCAGCAACACTGATTAATCAGGCACGAACCAAACAAGCCTGGCCTATGAACGGGCTCCGGAAGCAGAAAAACTCACGAAACTCAAAAGGTATATACACACACATCCATCCACCATTTCCATCAAATTAATTTAGAAGCACTAAACCTGCCTCAAGTTTAGAAGATAATAAAACCAAGATGGCATATACATGTACTAGAATAAGTGAATAACTTGGCAGAAGTCATTGTATGGATGAAGGCACCAAACACACTTACCTGGACTCGGGTATATTATGGACAACCAGGTGTAACTGACGGAAGCCAGCAAAGATCCAAATACTGTATTCTACATCACTCTTGGTGTGATACTAGGGGTGGTAGCGAGTAGTGGTGATAGTGCGGCAGTGGGTGGATGGTGGGGCCCCAGGAGTGGTGGGTGGATGGTGGGGCCCCAGGAGTGCTGGGTGGATGGTGGGGCCCCAGGAGTGGTGGGTGGATGGTGGGGCCCCAGGAGTGGTGGATGGTGGGGCCCCAGGAGTGGTGGATGGTGGGGGCCCCAGGAGTGGTGGGTGGATGGTGGGGGCCCCAGGAGTGGTGGGTGGATGGTGGGGCCCCAGGAGTGGTGGGTGGATGGTGGGGCCCCAGGAGTGGTGGGTGGATGGTGGGGCCCCAGGAGTGGTGGGTGGATGGTGGGGGCCCCCCGGAAGTGGTTTGGGGGGTGGTGGGGGCCCAGGAAATGGTGGGTGGATGGTGGGGGCCCCAGGGGTGGTGGGTGGATGGTGGGGCCCAGGAAGTGGTGGGTTGGATGGTGGGGGCCCAGGGTGGTGGGTGGATGGTGGGGGCCCCAGGAGTGGTGGGGTGGTGGGGGGGGCCCCCAGGAGTGGTGGGTGGATGGTGGGGCCCCAGGAGTGGTGGGTGGATTGTGGGGGCCCAGGAGTGGTGGGTGGTTTGGGGGGGCCCAGGAGTGGTGGGTGGTGGTGGGGCCCAGGAGTGGTGGGTGAGGTGGGGGCCCCAAGGGTGGTGGGTTGGTGGGGGGCCCAGGAGTGGTGGGTGGATGGTGGGGCCCCAGGAGTGGTGGGGGGGGGATTTGGTTGGGGGCCCCAGGAGTGGTGGGTGGATGGTTGGGGGCCCCAGGAGTGGTGGGTGGATGGTTGGGGCCCAGGAGTGGTGGTGATGGTGGGGCCCCAGGAGTGGTGGGTGGATGGTGGGGCCCCAGGAGTGGTGGGTGGATGGTGGGGCCCCAGGAGTGGGGGTGGATGGTGGGGGCCCCAGGGAGTGGTGGGGGGTGGTGGGGCCCAGAGTGGTGGGTGGAGGGGGCCCCAGGAGTGGTGGGTGGATGGTGGGGGCCCGGAGGGTGGGTGGATGGGGGGGCCCCAGGAGTGGTGGGTGGATGGTGGGGCCCCAGGAGTGGTGGGTGGATGGTGGGGGCCCAGGAGTGGTGGGTGGATGGTGGGGGCCCCAGGAAGTGGTGGGTGGAATGGTGGGGCCCCGGGAGTGAGGGTGGTGGTGGGGCCCCAGGAGTGGTGGGTGGTGGTGGGGGCCCCAGGAGTGGTGGGTGGTGGGGGCCCCAGGAGTGGTGGGTGGTGGGGGCCCCAGGAGTGGTGGGTGGTGGGGGCCCCAGGAGTGGTGGGTGGTGGGGGCCCCAGGAGTGGTGGGTGGATGGTGGGGCCCCAGGAGTGGGTGGATGGTGGGGCCCCAGGAGTGGTGGGTGGATGGTGGGGGCCCCAGGAGTGGTGGGTGGATGGTGGGGGCCCCAGGAGTGGTGGGTGGATGGTGGGGCCCCAGGAGTGGTGAGTGGATGGTGGGGCCCCCAGCAGTGGTGGGTGGATGGTGGGGCCCCCAGCAGTGGTGGGTGGATGGTGGGGCCCCCAGAGTGGTGGTGGATGGTGGGGCCCCAGGATGGTGGGTGGATGGTTGGGGCCCCAGGAGTGGTGGGTGGATGGTTGGGGGCCCCAGGAGTGGTGGGTGGATGGTTGGGGGCCCCAGGAGTGGTGGGTGGATGGTTGGGGGCCCCAGAGTGTGGTGGGGTTGGAAGGGTTTGGGGGGCCCCAGGAGTGGTGGGTGGATGGTTGGGGGCCCCGGGAGTGGTGGGTGGATGGTTGGGGGCCCCAGGAGTGGTGGGTGGATGGTGGGGCCCCAGGAGTGGTGGGTGGATGGTGGGGCCCCAGGAGTGGTGGGTGGATGGTGGGGCCCCAGAGTGGTGGGTGGATGGTGGGGCCCCAGGAGTGGTGGGTGGATGGTGGGGCCCCAGGAGTGGTGGGTGGTGTGGGGCCCCAGGAGTGGTGGGTGGATGGTGGGGGCCCCAGGAGTGGTGGGTGGATGGTGGGGCCCCAGGAGTGGTGGTGATGGTGGGGCCCCCAGGAGTGGTGGGTGGATGGTGGGGGCCCCAGGAGTGGTGGGTGGTGTGGGGGCCCCAGGAGTGGTGGGTGGATGGTGGGGCCCCAGGAGTGGTGGGTGGATGGTGGGGGCCCCAGGAGTGGTGGGTGGATGGTGGGGGCCCCAGGAGTGGTGGGTGGATGGTGGGGGCCCCAGGAGTGGTGGGTGGATGGTGGGGCCCCGGAGTGGTAGGGATGGTGGGGCCCCAGGAGTGGTGGGTGGTGGTGGGCCCCAGGAGGGGGGGTGATGGTGGGGGCCCCAGAGTGGTGGTGGATGGTGGGGGCCCCAGGAGTGGTGGGTGGATGGTGGGGGCCCCAGGAGTGGTGGGTGGTGGGGGCCCCAGGAGTGGTGGGTGGATGGTGGGGGCCCCAGGAGTGGTGGTGGATGGTGGGGGGCCCCCAGGAGTGGTGGGTGGATGGTGGGGCCCCAGAGTGGTGGGTGGATGGTGGGGCCCCCAGCAGTGGTGGGTGGATGGTGGGGCCCCCAGGAGTGGTGGGTGGATGGTGGGGGCCCCAGGAGTGGTGAGTGGATGGTTGGGGGCCCCCAGGAGTGGTGGGTGGATGGTTGGGGGCCCCAGGAGTGGTGGGTGGATGGTTGGGGGCCCCAGGAGTGGTGGGTGGATGGTGGGGGCCCCAGGAGTGGTGGGTGGATGGTTGGGGGCCCCAGGAGTGGTGGGTGGATGGTTGGGGGCCCCAGGAGTGGTGGGTGGATGGTTGGGGGCCCCAGGAGTGGTGGGTGGATGGTTGGGGGCCCCAGGAGTGGTGGGTGGATGGTTGGGGGCCCCAGGAGTGGTGGGTGGATGGTTGGGGGCCCCAGGAGTGGTGGGTGGATGGTTGGGGGCCCCAGGAGTGGTGGGTGGATTGGGGCCGAGTGGTGGGTGGAGGTGGGGCCCCAGGAGTGGTGGGTGGATGGTTGGGGGCCCCAGGAGTGGTGGGTGGATGGTTGGGGGCCCCAGGAGTGGTGGGTGGATGGTTGGGGGCCCCAGGAGTGGTGGGTGGATGGTGGGGGCCCCAGGAGTGGTGGGTGGATGGTGGGGGCCCCAGGAGTGGTGGGTGGATGGGGGGGCCCCAGGAGTGGTGGGTGGTGGGGGCCCCAGGAGTGGTGGGTGGGTGGGGCCCCACGGGTGGTGGATGGTGGGGGCCCCAGGAGTGGTGGGTGGATGGTGGGGGCCCCGGGAGTGGTGGGTGGATGGGGGGCCCCAGGAGTGGTGGGTGGTGGGGGCCCCAGGAGTGGTGGGTGGATGGTGGGGGCCCCAGGAGTGGTGGGTGGATGGTGGGGGCCCCAGGAGTGGTGGGTGGATGGTTGGGGGCCCCAGGAGTGGTGGGTGGATGGTTGGGGGCCCCAGGAGTGGTGGGTGGATGGTGGGGGCCCCAGGAGTGGTGGGTGGATGGTGGGGGCCCCAGGAGTGGTGGGTGGATGGTGGGGGCCCCAGGAGTGGTGGGTGGTGGGGGCCCCAGGAGTGGTGGGTGGTGGGGGCCCCAGGAGTGGTGGGTGGATGGTGGGGCCCCAGGAGTGGTGAGTGGATGGTGGGGCCCCCAGCAGTGGTGAGTGGATGGTGGGGCCCCCAGCAGTGGTGAGTGGATGGTGGGGCCCCCAGCAGTGGTGAGTGGATGGTGGGGCCCCCAGCAGTGGTGGGTGGATGGTGGGGCCCCCAGCAGTGGTGGGTGGATGGTGGGGCCCCCAGCAGTGGTGGGTGGATGGTTGGGGGCCCCAGGAGTGGTGGGTGGATGGTTGGGGGCCCCAGGAGTGGTGGGTGGATGGTTGGGGGCCCCAGGAGTGGTGGGTGGATGGTTGGGGGCCCCAGGAGTGGTGGGTGGATGGTGGGGCCCCAGGAGTGGTGGGTGCATGGTGGGGCCCCAGGAGTGGTGGGTGGATGGTGGGGCCCCAGGAGTGGTGGGTGGATGGTGGGGCCCCACGAGTGGTGGGTGGATGGTGGGGCCCAGGAGTGGTGATACTGCCTTAGGTTTAGTAATAGTCACTAGTCGTACAGTACATGGTTGATGTAGTAATGGTACTGTTACTAGTAGTACAGTACATTAGTAAGCTAGTAATAATTAGTAGTAGTACAGTACCTGGTTACCTGCTGCTCATCCATCACGTTACTACAGTACATTTACCAGGGGAAAATGTACTCCTTGAGGGTAAAAAAAAAATTACATGGCAAGGGGTAAATATTTGATGTACCTCTTAATTGAATAATTTATTCTTTTTCTGACCTTGTTTTTTCTCTTTTTATGATGGCGATAAATTTTTGTATGGAAGGGGGTAAATGGAGAGATACATCAAGCCAATGGGGTTAATGATGGAGGAAAAGTTGAGAATCCCTGCAGTACAGATGGTACAACACTGCCACACATCAAAGACTAACTTTCCCATTCTTCCTCAAGCATATTTAGACACTGCTATGAGAGGTTGTTCTCGAGTTGTTGCAGAGAAGAAATACTGACACCACTTAAGAGTAGGTGGGTTCCTTGTGGAACAGCAGCAGAAGCAACTGCAACACTAGCCTCCCCAGAGGGTGTCGCCCCATATTCCCCTCCCCCTTCAATCACAGGCCGCACAAATGCCACACCTCTCAACTAAGATGGTGGTCCAGGTGGTATCTGTTACAAAAAACGCGATTCTAAAAGCTTAGAGATCTCCAGTGAATACTAGAAAGGACTGCCCTTCTAGCATCCAGCCTGTTACTGGGTTTTCGTAACAAGTAGTCAGTATCCTTGTCCAATTATCCATTAAAATTTAGTATGGTTCAATAGTGCTTTAGGATTACAACTGGTAGGCTACTAACTAGAGAAATTAAAATTTAATAAATTTATTAAGTCTGTAAGTTGTCTAGAGGTATATTATCCAATTAAATTAATTACAGCAATCAAAATAAAATCAATCTCTCGAGTTCAATATTATTGTGCTGAAAGCACATATCACATTTATAATTCTTAAATACCGTCAGGTACATTAACATTTAATAAGATATTACAAATATGTACAAGTGTGTGTATGCGTGTAAGTGCTCTTAAGTAGTTAGCTATGTCTCAAGACTCGAATAAGACTTAAACAAGTGACTGACAAAGTCCTCAAATAAACTAACTTCTTGACCGACTGGCAACCCGAACAGTCTGCTTGAACAACAAAGAATGCTAAGCCCAATAGCAATGCAATATCAAGCGACTGCGACACAGAATCAGGAACAAGGAGATAATATAACGACACTAAGTAGGGACCATCTGCAGACCCTCCACAAGTTACAAAACTCCCATAATACTGAATCTATGTTCAGCATAGGAAAAACTGTGACTGACAATACACAGGAACCAGTACAAAATTAGGTCAGAAGCTATAGCTAAGGACCTGAGATGTTCAGTGTCTAAGCGACACACAACCTCAGTACAACGTCGAAAATCACAAAGTCTATACAATGTTCTGTGAACAAAGTTCTACAGAACTAACAAGAATAATGAGACAGACAATCTGTCCAACCAGCAAGCGAGTCTACAGCAGACTGAATACTTCACGAGAGGTGAGGACACCCCCCCCTCGATCACGTGATAGCTATGTGGACAACTGCAGCTCAGAAGCCGGCAGTATAACGAGCGACAAGCGATAATTACAGTAGTTTGACAATCAAGACTAACTGAGCACATTTTATATACATCCTAACAACATAAGTCAAATAAGAATATAACATTCAAATAATAATATAAAGTCATACATTTACGATTTAGCTATTATCGCAAATATAAGCAATATAAAATTATATGAAAAGGTAATATACATTATATATACATAATAATCATTGTAACCCATTCAGGGGTTGCAACAGTATCCCACTTTCATAGTCAATGCTACACAACCACCATCTAACATCACTGTTGTAGCAAAGAAAAAAAGGAGGAATCAGGTCAAGTCATGGGTGTTCTGAAGTTGGGAGCATTTTACAATGTAGTGGGAGAGAAAGGCATCTACAAAGACGAAGCCAGGACTAAGATTCATACAAGGAAAGTTGTGTATTAGAGAGGATTCAACTAGATGGCAACTGTTAAAGTTGGAAGTAGGGAAGACAATTTAAGCGGAAGACCAGTCAATAGGATGGCTGTGACATATTCTGTCTCGTGTTTCTGTTCCTTCATTATTTTTTCATCACTTCCCCTTCCCCCCACCTCTGTGCACTTGCTCTCCCTCTGTGGGCACCTAGCTCCCTTGCAGTGCTCCCCTTTTTTGGTATTTGAATGGCACCTCCTCCTCAATTCCCCACTACCACCACCACGACTACTAATACTACCACCACTACCTCTTCCTGCCTATATATACCTGTCCTGCTCCACTTCTCATTAATGTGATTTTGTAAATGGTCCAAGTCGGACCGAAACGTCGTTGTAAGTGCCTCTCTTCTATGGGCGGGTTATTTGTGTATCACTGTTGTAGCAGTGTCAGTGCTACACAACTACCACCTTCCCACTTCCTGTACGGGGTGATCTTTTATGTAGCATCGGAGATAACAGTCTTTTCAACCCTGGACTTGTTACAAGGATTTTGGCAAGTCCCTCTTCACGAGGACAGCCAAGAGCTAACTGCATTCTCCACTCCTACAGGTCATTATCACTTCCTCCATATGGCCTTTGGATTACGATCCTCCCCTATCACGTTCTCAAGGCTCATGACTAATATCTTTAGAGGTCTTATAGGTAATGCACTTATGGTGTACTTAGACGACGTAATCGTCATGTCTAAAGACATGGATACACTTGAAAAGACTTGATGTAGTACTTGGTAACCTTGAAGAAGCCAATTTAAAGATCAAACTGTCTAAATGTCAATTTTTCAGATCAGAAATCAAGTTTCTTGGTCACAGTCACTCCTAGAGGGGTTACGACTGACCAAAGTAAAGTAACTGCAGTACTAAATTTTCCAACTCCCAAAACTGCTGATGCCGTAAGATCCTTTGTGGGCTTAGCAGGTTTTTACACATCTTTCATTGCCAATTTTTCTTCTATAGCTGCTCCTCTGAGTTGCTTAAGAAAGATGCTCCTTTTGTTTGGACCTTCCGTCAAGAAAGAGCATTCCAAACTCTAAAAGAAAAGCTAACATCTGCTCCAATTTTTAAATTTCCAGATTTTTCTAAGCCCTTCTATCTGACAACAGATGCTAGTTCTATTGGCATAGGTGCCGTAATAGCTCAGAAGACTGATGGCAAATACAACGCAGTTGCATTTGCTAGCCGAGTCCTTACAAAGGCTGAACGTAATTATACAGTAACTGAGCAAGAAGCTTTAGCAATAGTATGGTCTTTAACCCTTTGAGGGTTTCGGACGTACTAGTACGGCTTACGACCCAGGGTTTTTGACGTACTAATACGCCTAAATTCTAGCGCCCTCAAATCTAGTGAGAGAAAGCTGGTAGGCCTCCATATGAAAGAATGGTCTATGTGGTCAGTGTGCATGGTATAAAAAAAATCCTGCAGCACACAGTGCATAATAATAAAAAAAAAAAACTTCGACCGTTTTTTTGGAATAAAACAGACTTTGCACTGTATTTTCGTATGGTATTTATTGTTGTATTCTAGTTTTCTTGGTCTCATTTTATAGAATGGAAGGCATATCACAGAAATTGAGATGATTTTGACTGCTTTTACAATGTAAAGTACCTTGAAATTGAGCTCAAAGTAGCAGAAATGTTCGATTTTTACCAAAGTTCAAAAGTAAACAAATCATGCCAAGCGTCCAATACACATCAACTGGTGAGTCTAATATTCTTTTGCAAGTGCGCCAATATGATTCATACCATTTTTTACACTAATGCAGTAGTCTGCATAACAGTAAATCTTCTAATTTTTGCGAGAATAAAAATTCAAAGTGGAAAGCAAAAGAATGTAAGAGGGGCCTTGAGACGTGACTAATGAACAGAGGAAATGTCATTTTAGTGCCAGGAATGTATTTCTTGTTTGTTCTGGACTATTTGGAAATTGGCATCTTTTGAAATTTGTGTGAAATTGGCAAAATTGCTAAATTCTGACCACTGTACTGGATAGTTGAAATTGGTAAATGGGTGGTTTCTTGCACTCATTCAATAGAAAAAATGGAGTTCTAGCGAAATATTCATGTTTTTTGTCGACTAGTACAGTGGAACTGGCCGTAAATGGGGCTAAAAGTGGGCAAAATCGCTGACCGTAAACAATCGCCGAGACCGCTAACTTCGTGAGAGCATAATTCCGTAAGTTTTCCATCAAATTTCATGTTTTTGGTGTCACTATGATCGGGAAAAGATTCTCTATCTTTTCATAAGAAAATTTTTTTTTTTTTTTTAAATTTGGCCGACCCTGAGAATGAGTCTCGGAGAGGGCCTGTCGACCCTCAAAGGGTTAAAGCACTTCTGAGACATTATTTATCAGTACCTTGTTCATGTCTTGACAGACCACACTCCACTGATACCTTTATTCCAGAACAAACCTACTGGAAGGTTAGCTAGATGGACCTTGACTATCCAAGAGTTCAATCCTACCTTTGAACACTTACCTGGCAAGTCAAATGTAGTCGCAGCAGATGCTTTATTGCGACATGTTAGTATAGTAACTGCAGATCCTCCATTTACTGCCGAGGATGTAAAGAATGCTCAACGAACAGATCCCATGTGGTCTGGTGTGATTCAATTCCTGCTCAAGGAAGATCTTATTCTGACTGTGAAGCCACCAGCACCCATCAGTGACTGTCATGAACCAAGAATTACTGTGTCGAACAGCCGAGTTGGGTACTCCTAGCAAAAGAGTATACTAGTTAGTAATTCCACAGTCACTAGTGAAGGTAGCCTTACAGCTAGTTCACGATGTACCAGATGTTGCACACCCTGGTATGGATCATTCAGTAAAACAAGCCAGATTAAAATACTTTTGGCCTCGTATGGCAACTGATATTTCTGAGTATGTTAAGAAATGTAGTGTCTGCATGCAACAAAGGTAATGTTAATGGTCCTAATCCAATCCAGGTGTATCCAACTACTAGCAAACTGTGGGAAAGAGTTGCACTAGATTTGTTAACTAATTTCCAATGTTCTCTCCAGGGCAACAAACATCTGTGTTATGGTAGAAAATTTCTCCAGATATTGCGAGTTAGTTCCTATTGCAGATAAGACTGCCGAGACAGTAGCTAATGCATTTAAAGAACACATTAACTGCAGGCATACCACCCCTAAGTCCCTAGTAAAAGATAATGGAGGTGAATTCTGTAATGAGATTCTTGAAAATTTGTGTACCTTGTACAAGATCTCTAAATCCACCATCGTTCCTCATCATCCTGCCAGTAATGGGTTAGCGGAGCAAACCAATAAGAAAGTACTTGATGTCTTGAGAGCCACTATCAATCCCAACAGTGAAACTTGGGATGAAGTTATACCTGATGTGCAGTGTGCTATAAATTCTGCTTACAATGTTTCTATAGGTGACACTCCACATTATGCATTGTAAGGTGTAGATAAACGCTTGCCTTATGAGTTGCTATATTCTAATCCGAAACCAAATTACAACCCTGATGATTTCGTAGCAACTCGTACCAGCTTAGCTCAAAGCGTCTTTAGAAGAATCTGTGAAACACTTCATAAATCAACAGCAGAATTTACAAGAGTCGCAAACACTCCAGCAAAGCCGTCCAAAACCAAAGTAGGTTCGAGAGTTATGCTGACTAATTTTAACAATGCCTAAGCGTGATCAAAAGTTTGTTGGTCCTTATCGAGTAGTTGAGCATATCACTGGCAATAAGTATAAGGTTAGAGAAATTAGTACTGGTCAGTATAAAGAATCACATTTAGATCATATGAAGTTAGTATGTGATGATAACGATGTTCCAACCCAGACTAATGTGACAGACTGACAATCCTCCTGATCCTGTACTCTCTACCTCTGATACTCAGTCAGACGATCAACCTGATTGTTATTACCTACATACACAACAGGTATTGAGAAATCCTCAAGTATCATTTGTAACTACCAATTCAGATTTGCCTCAAATACAGCATGAGTTAGCCAGTGCAACAGAGTTTGATCCTCCAAGAGATGACACCCATTCCGCATATGTCAATCTCACCCTAGCAGAGTTGGGGTTAAATGTAAATAACCTGTATAGATGAATAATTACAGTATCAACTTATCAATATTCAAGATTTTTTTGTGTGTGTTCACGTTCTCTCCGAATTCTGAGATTTAACAGTCTGGATTTGAGTGCACCGAATCTTCCTTTCTGTTAAACACTTCTTTCTTTGTATATATTTCTTCCTCAGAATCCGTAGATCACATGAATACAGATTGTCATGGGGGTTCAATAACGTGGATGGGGTAAAAACACTCATGTTGGATGTTCTAGTATATTGGATGGAATATAGGGGGAGCACCAAGCCTTGAACCTGCCGCTTGTCTAACGCCTCTACTTGAACTGGCCCGCTGAGTGCCTCGGAGGGTGGTGGCATTCAAAACATGCTAGGTCAGCTGAACAGTGAGTAACTAAGTCAGTGACTCACACACGGTTGGTAGTGAGTCATCTACTGGTAACTGGTACTACCGAGACTGTTGTAGCAGTGTCAGTACTACATAACCACCATCTAACATCACTGTTGTAGCAGTGTCAGTGCTACACAACTACCGCCATCTAACATCACTGTTGTAGCAGTGTCAGTTCTACACAACAAACATCTAACGTCACTGTTGTAGCAGTGTCAGTGCTACACAACTACCACTAACATCACTGGTGTAACAGTGTCAGTGCTACACAACCACCATCTAACATCACTGGTGTAACAGTGTTAGTCCTTCACATGTGTCGAGTCGGAGGAGGGAAGGGGGGGGTATTATTTTTGGAAACCACTGGAAAACCTACCGAGGTAAAAAAATCATTAATCTTTTCACATTTATACGTTGATAAAAAAAATACATGAGGGTCTGAAGTGAGTTATTTAGCTGATTATTAATACTGCACTGTAGTGGTAACTTAAACCAAACATTACTACCACCACTAGTTGTCTTACACACTGGTAACTTTCACAAGACTTCCAGCATGACTGCAGTTTTCCCAAAATATTTGTACTGCAATATTTGCCCTGGATGACACCAACAATTCACTAACACACAGATACCTACTTTTACTTCTAAACTGGCAAGAACAACTAGGGGTGTAAGGAAAACTTGTCCGTATGTTACACCAGCCAGAGCTCAAACCAATTACCTTTCAGTTGTGAGGTGAACGCCCTTACCACTGAGGCACTTAGCACAAGTTAGTCTAACGAATAAGACGTGTGTAACATTTTGCTTTATTTAATGACTAAAAGTTCGCCTGCATAACAGGCTTCATCAGCCCAATATAACACTGGACTGTTGTTTGTCATACTGCAGTGAGTGTATACTTACCTATTTGTGGCTCCAGAGGTCGAGTCACACCACATGGCCCCGTGCAAGAGCCAGATTATACGACTTTTTCATAGTTACACAGTGGGAACACTAGCAGTGCATCATATAGAAGATTGTAGCAGCACACTGCTGACGTTCCCACTGGGTAACTATCATATAGAATAGTGCAGGCACGAGTGCGTGCTTGTGCGTGCTACCATTCACCTATATGTGGTCGCAGAGGTCGAGTCTCAGCTCCCGACCCCGCCTCTTCGACGGTAGCTACTACGTCACAATGGAGCTATGTTAATCTTGCGTCTGTCACTTTGTTCTCTAGGTAGTTCCACTTCCCGACTACTCTAAGGCTTTAGAAATGTACACCCATGACTTCTGAGTTTCCAGGTTCCAGCTGTTCTCTCGTCTTCCTCTTTCCCATCTCTCAAACTCACTATTCATCCCCGTCAATTCCTCTTAGTATTTTGTAAATTATCATCATATCTTCTCTATCCCTCCTGTCCTCCAGTGTCATTAAGTTAAGCGCCCTTAACCTCTCCTTACAGAACATACCCCTTAGCTTCAGGACTAGTCTAGTTACAAACCTCTGCACTCTAATTTTCTAACGTGCCTGACCAGGTGTGGGTTCCATACTGGTGCTGTATACTCCAACATTCTTAAGTACGCCAGACGTACATTTGCTGCGGCAGTTATCTGAATGATGTTCTCCTCAGGCACTATACCTGGTAAGATCTGCAGCCTTGTACTCCGTCTGCGGTCTTCCCAGCTCTTCCAAGCTTCATAACTTTGCAGTTGCTGGGGTTAAACTCCAGTAGCCACTTATCAGACCAGACTCGAGCGTGTAGTGGGTAGCTCCTTGGGCAGGGATACAGGGGTACAAAGGCAGGTACATACAGAGGGGTTGGTACCGTGAGGGGGTACAAGAGGGAAAGACCTTGGCCTGGTTGTTACCATAGCAACAAGGGAGCCAGACAGATGAGAAAGACGTGCTGCACGAGCCACCTGTTATACTCAAGACAGTGACGCACATTACAATGTTAACTTCCCCCTCCCCTCAATACAGTGAACACTAACTCCCCCCCCCCCGGGCTCACATTGAGCCAGTAAAGCACCTAAACTACTGGGAACACCTTCAAGCCTTGAACATGTACTCATTGGAGCGGGAGAGAGAAAAAGAGAGAGGAGAGAGAGAGAGAGAGGAAAGAGGAGAGGGAGAGAGAGAAATGAAAAAAAAGAAAGAAAAGAGAAAGAAAAAGAGAGAGAGAAAGAGATACATAATATATACCTGGAAAGTACTAGAGGGCCTGGTCCCAAATCTGCACACTGCCATAACATACTGGAGTGAGAGAGATGGGAGGAAGTGTAAAATAAACCCAGTGAGTAGCAGGGGTGAGGTGGGGACAATAAGGGAACACTATCAACATCCGGGGTCCCAGACTATTCAGCATGTTACCAGAAGATATCAGAAACACGGCTTGGACAAGTGTAGAAACCTTCAAGAGGAAACTGGACAAGTATCTTCACCAGGTGCCAGATCAACCAGGCTGTGATGGACATGTGGGGCAGCGAGCCTCCAGCAGCAACTGTCTGGTTGACCAGGCAAGCACCAGACAAGCCTGGCCCATGGCCGGGCTCAGAGTAGATTAACTCTCGAAACTCTTCAAAGGTGTATCTCCCCTCTATATAGTGAACACTAACATAAGAGATTCTGTAGAATATATGCTATGCACAGGAATAAAGATACTTAGCTTTGTTGCTGTCTCAGCCGTTCTGCAGCTGAACCCAGAAGACTCCTCAAATGTGAAACAGCTATTCTACAGCCCGTAGCTGCTAAGTGTTAGCATATAATTGCCCCAAACAAGCTTATTTCAATGTATCATTCATTAACTGAATGATGAATCGAACTTACTTTTTTGGGTTCAATGGCCCACCAATGACGGGTTAATAATGGTAACATCTAATAAGGTGTGAACTAGCCATCTGCTGAGCAGCCGACCTAACTAGTATCATATCTTAATAGACTTACCCGGGTATTGTATCAGACCCGTAAGTTCCCTGGCTTGTGGAAAGGCATGTAACCCGGTATGTGTGTCTTGACTGAAGCAGAAGTTCCAGTGGTGCGCGTGCGCGCGCACACACACACACGCACACACTCACACACCCCACACACACTCTACACACACACAACCCACATCACACACACACACACACTCACACTCACACACACACCCACACCACTCTCACACCACCACTACCACTACACACATCCCACACCTCACACACACTCTCACACCACTCTCACACACACACTCTCACACACACACTCTCACACACACCTCTCACACACACCTCACACACACACTCTCACACACACCTCTCACACCACACACAACTCTCACACACAATCACACACACACTCAACACCACCTCACACACACACTCCACACACACACTCTCACACACACACACTCTACACACACACACACACACCTCATCACACACACACACACTCTCACACACACACTCACACACACCACACACACTCTCACACACACATCACCTCACACACACACACCTCACACACACCATCACACACACCACACACACCTCACACCACACTCACAACACACCTCTCACACCACACCTACACACCACTCATCACACACACACTCACACTCACACATCCACACACACTCTCACACACATCAATCACACACTCTCACACACACACTCTCACACACACTCACACACTCACACACTCCACACTCTCACACACTCACACTTCACACACACACATACACAACTCTCACAACACCTACACTCACATCTCACATCTACACACTCTCACACACACTCACCACTCTCACACACACTCTCACATCACACACTCTCACACAACACACTCACACACTCCACACCACACTCATCACACACACTCATCATCACACCACACCACACTCACACACTCACAACTCTCACCACACACTCACACACTCTCACACACCTCAACCCCACACACTCTCACACACACTCTACACACTCTCACACACTCACACACACTCTCACACACACTCACTCCCCCACCACTCTCAAACACTCACACACTCTCACACACTCCACACATCTCACCACACTCTCACACATCACACACTCTCACACACTCTCACACACTCTCACACACTCTCACACCCACACTCTCACACACTCTCACACACTCTCACACACTCTCACACACTCTCACACACTCTCACACACACTCTCACACACTCTCACACACTCTCACACACTCTCACACACTCTCACACACTCTCACATCAACACTCTCACACACTCTCACACACTCTCACACACTCTCACACACTCTCACACACTCTCACACACTCTCACACACACTCACATCACTCTCACATCTCAACACTCTACACTCACACACACTCACCTCTCACACACTCACTCTCACACACTCACTCTCACACACTCACTCTCACACACTCACTCCCACACTCACTCTCACACTCACACACACTCTCACACACTCACTCTCACACACTCACTCTCACACACTCACTCTCACACACTCACTCTCACACACTCACTCTCACACAAGATTGTTCGTAACACACTAACACTGCACAATTCAATATTTGTCCTTTACTTAGCTGAATCCAGCATTACTCTTCCTTGCTAAACACTGCAACAGTATGCAATACAAAATAACAGATTTTCTTGACTTAAGACATATCCAGTGTTTTACAATAGTCTCAACATAGAAATAAAGTGATGCAGGGTTTTCTTGTAAACTCTCCGGCTACGGTAATTGCTCTCATTAATTCGCACTATGGCTGCAACACTCTCTTGCAAGGAAAGTGGAGTGGCTATGACACGCTGGTACTGCATCTGCTTCCAATTACTAATTATGCGGAAGCGACACCAGTTGCCCCTTCTGAGAGGGTGAAAGGGCTGATATCCCCCTTCACTAGATAAAATTTCTCCACACTTGGGGGTGAGCAGAAGTTCACTGCTGGTGAACTATTCATCTCCTAACATTAATTTGATTTTCTCACTCGCCACCACTGCTGGTTGTCTTTTCTGTGGGGTTACTGGAGAATCACTACGTTTGTTTTCAACACTGTGTAATTCTAACAGCACTAATTTATCTACTGTCTACTTATTCACTACACCTTTACTCAAAACATCAACGGTCCTGACGGTTCCAATTGCATCAGGATATATGGTCACTTTTTCCAAGAGGCCACTGGGACCTCGGACCATCATTGTCAATCACTGTCACCAGGTCTTAGGACGCATGATTTTCAGGAACACGAGCTCCATAGAAGAGCTCTCTCAGTGAGGCGAAATAGTCTTCTCGCCAAATTTTCTCCCAACATTCAATCACTATTAAGGTGTTTGAATTTACGTCTGAGTTGCTCAGGTTCGAAGCAAGTAGGATCCTCTATTTCTTTATCATTCATGGGAGGAACAGGTTCGAGCCTTCTGCCATGGAGTAAATGAGATAGGCTTAACACTTCTAAATTGTCCAGATCATCGGTAACATAAGTTAGAGGTCTGTTGTTGTCTTTTATATTTCAGTTATTACTACAAAATTCTTCTTAGTCGATTCGCTGAGGATGAAGAGTCTTCCTTAAACAACGTTTTACGATGCCTATCGTTCTTTCATAAAGCTTGAGGAGGAATGAGTCTCCAACTACAACTGCGTTGATTCAGCATCTGTTGTACTTCTGGCTGAGCAAAGATCTTGCTTATATAAGCAGCACCAGCAACAAAGTTCGTTGCATTATCTGAAATCATCAGTCTGGGACATGCCCATCTGTCTACAAACCTTCTGAATAATTTGATAAAGGTTTCAGCAGACATGCCAGTGGCTACTTCAAGATGTACTGCTCTAGTTGTAGCACAAGTGAACAAACAGATGTACACCTTGATGGGAACTTTGTCAACTGTTTTAGTCAAAATTATTGGTCCAGTGTAATCTACACCTGTCACCTCAAATGAAGTGATATGACAAACTCTTTCATAGGGATATGGAGGTGGACCTGGGTACTGACATACTCGCATATCGTAATGACAAGTAATGCAGTCCTTTATTTTTTCACAGTCTGTCGACCCTGAGGTATCCAGTAGGAATGTCGTATGTGAAAGTGTCAGCTACCCCACCATGTAACACGTTACTGTGGGCATTTTTAACAATCAGTCTTGTTAGCCAATGATAGATAGGCTCAATATTAGATGTATTGCTTCCTTAGGTAGTGAAGAATTATAACTTCTTCCTCAACATCTTATCTTTTCTGAGTCGAGATAAAGTTCTAAAGAATTATATCAGGTTTCTTTGGGGATTTATCCTGTGTTTCCAGAAATTTATATTCTGTAGATAAGACATCTTTCTGTATTTGGTTTACCCAGTATTTAATGGGTTCAGGAAATCCATAATTAGGTTTTATCCCTTTAATAAATTTAAAGACAAGAGCTGTAACTCTCAAGAGTTTACCAAAAGATGAGTATTTTGATCCATCAATGACTTTCTGGCGTGTCTGCTGTATTTAGACATTTCTGCTGTGTTTAAGCAGACTGTTTCTTCTGGCATAATGTGCGCTTTTTGCTGAGGCCATTTATTTTCATTAGAGAGCCAGTTTGGTCCGTGGAGCCATAATTTATTATCCACAAATTTCTTAAGTGGGACACGACATGACAACATGTCAGCTGGATTCTCTTGGATAGAGACGTGGAGAAAGATATCTCTACATCTCTCTTATTTCTGCTACTCTATTTTGTACATAGACCAACTTACTCTTGTTATTTCGTAACCACTGGAGAACTGCTTCATTATCACTCCAGATCATTTTTTTTTTCAACAGTAACATGATCAAGCACTTAGAAAGACAGCTAATTTTGTACCTACCTAGAGTACTGTCAGTTCCAATTGTGGTACTGTTCTAACCTTCAAGGTTGCTACCCTGGCCTTTGAAGTAATTAATGTACTTCCTTCAGCATTACTCATGTAAGCTACAGCGTCATAACCTCTGGTTGACACATCACAGAACACGTGTAATGTGTACTTGTTTCCCTCTTGACCTATTTGTCTGGGAAATTTAATTTGATGAAGTTGTTTAAACTCCTTGGATATTTCATCCCATGCTTGACTCATTTCTAGAGGCAAGTTCTCATCCCATCCTATGTTCAGCTTCCATGCATCTTGCACAAGCATTTTACCCTTTATAGTAATTGGCAAGACAAGTCCTAGAGGATCAAAACATTGTGATACCTCTGACAGTAAACTACGTTTGGCGAGTGTACTGTATGATTTATTATGTATCCTTTTGGAACTCAAAAGTGTCTTCCTGTGTGTTCCAATGAAGTTCCAGCATTTTGTTGCAATCAGGAATTTCAGCTTCAAGGAAATCATCTTTGATAAGTTCCCTTAATCGAGTTGAATTGGTATTCCACATCCTTAGAGGCATATTTGCTTTTTTCATCTCCTTGTTAGCTTCTCTTTATAAGGATTTCAAATCCTCCTCTTTATTCACTTTTCTTTAAGATTTCTTTGAAGGAACTTTCAGGTTTCTTCAAATGTGTATTTAGAATAGCTTCCAGTAAGAATGGAGAGGATGTTGCACCAAACAATTCTGACTTGAAACGATATGTTTTCACAGGACTTTGAGGATCATGTGGATTTTCTGGCCACAAGAATCGAGTATAATCTTTCTTGTAGTCCTACTCTTAAGGAAGCCTTGGAAATATCAGCCGTGTAGGCATATGGATTTGTGCGAAATTTCATAAGCACATCCCCAAGCTTCTCAGTGAGGGTCCAGTCATCAGACAGTCATTAAGACTTGCTACATCTTTATCTGCACGTGCACTGCAATTTTATACAACACGTAGTGGAGTGGTTTTCAGAATCTTTTCTGACTCCATGGTGCTATACACATCATACACCACACACAAATGTCACTGCTAATATATATGAAAGCTTAAACTGAATATAAACTTCCTTAAAATATATTAGATAATTTATGTCTATAAACTATAAACACTAGATATACACATTCAAGACAAGCTGACTGTAGTCTGGTTTGTTAATGTGCAGTAGTTATGCACTTGGCAAGTGTGGTGGCTCCTGCACAGCGAGTTGGTGGATGAAAATGGGAGAGTCAGCCGAGTGCTGGTACCCTATTTTCTGTTGGGGGACTCTGGGGTGACTGCCTCTCGTTTCCTTCGAGAGGCACGAGAGATAACTAGCTCACATTTTCTAGAGCTAGTGAGGCAGATGCCTCTAGCTCACCACCATTCTCTTTGATTGAGCCTGGAGGACTCATTTATTTTGTAAAGATCATTTCTTTACAGTTTTTCGAAAGACATTGGGTTCTTACGTACTTGTACACTGTATTACAAGTTTTTGGACCAGTGTGTGGCCACTATCCGGTTCGAAGGATCACTGTAAGGGATTCTGTATTTGTACAAGGATAAAGATACTTAGCTTTGTTACTGTCTCAGCTGTTCTGCAGCTGAACCCAGAAGACGACTCAGACGTGAAACAGCTATTCTACAGCCCGTAGTTGATGAGGGATAAGTGTAGGTATATAATTGCCCCAAAGGAGTGTATTTTAATGTATCATTCAGTAAATGAATGATGAATCGAGCTTACTTTTTTGGGCTCAATGGCCCACCAATGATGGGTTAATAATGGTAACTCCTAATAATGTATGAACTAGCTATCTGCTGTGCAGCCAACCTAACTAGTATCATAGACTTACCCGGGTATCATATCAGACCTGCAAGTTCCCTGGCTTGTGGCAGGGATGTAACCCGGTATCGGTGCCTTGACTGAAGCAGAAGCGTTTCAGTGACTGAAAATTGATTGTAACATACTAACACTGCACTGTTCAATATTTGTCCTTTACTTCATGGTAATTTCACAACAGAGTTCTACCACGAATGGCTGAGATTGTCACTGAGGAACAAATGCGAGAATCACTGTGCCTTTGTCTATTCTCCTAGCATGAAACACGAGCTTCCTGTACCAGCTGTTAAATCAATCTGATCGCCCCTGCTGTGGCTTCGTCCTGCGCACCCTCCTACAGAGGATTTGCTGAATTCAGCATTATTCTGCAACAGTATGCAATACAAAATAACAGATTTTCTTGACTTAAGACTTAACCAATGTTTTGCAATAGTCTCAACTTAGAAATAAAGTGATGCAGGATTTTTTTAAATTCTCCTGCTATGGTAAAAGTAACTGCTTTCATTAATCCACAATATGGTTGCAACACTCTTGCAAGTGGCATGAGTGACACACGCTGGTACCGAATCTTCTTCCAATTACTGATCATGCAAAGCAACACCTTCTGAGAGGGTGAAAGTGCTGAAAGAGGCTGATAACCCCTCCCCTTTCTGGAGAAAATTTCTCCACAACTAGCTTCCCCCTCTCCTCTGTACAGTGAACACTAACTTCCCCCATCTATGCAGTGTATGTCAGCAGCAGTACAGTGTATGTGTAGCAAGCACTGAAGTACAGTGAGAACTCTTGCAATGAGTAACACACCCATGTCTACCCCCCACCCACCTACCCACCTCCAGGTTACTCAACACCTGTCACTCATCATCACACACTGAGGTAACACTCACTATTTCCTCTGCTCCACCTCCATCCTTACGTACTACCGCGCTCAGTTCACTCTACTGTCCACTACGTGATATCTTTTGTCCCGTAGCTAGACTGCTAGCGCACTCAGCTCTCTCACTGAGGTCCGTGGTTCGATACCCGGTATGGGTGGAAACATTAGGACACATTTCCTTAAGACACCTGCTATCCCTGTTCACCTAGCAGTAAAGTAGGTATCTGGATGTTAGTCGACTGGTGTGGGTTACATCCCGGGACAAAATTTACCTAATGTGCCCTAAATATTCTACGTAACAAAAGGCTTTCTATACAGAATGTCACTGATGTCAACTATGGTCTGTATTAGTTGTATCATGTATTGGCAGAAGATTATTAATTATTAAAATTTTCCTACTCTTCACACCCTTATCTTCTTGAAATATGTTAGCTGTTAATGTATATTGCGTAGAGGTAAAAAAAAAAAAAGACATACACAGTCAACTTAAACTATGATAAATTTCTTTAGTATTAAGTAGTCTGTAAGCCATTAAATTAAGTCTGCCCATAATGCCTAGGCATGATAGTGGCTCTGCACTGCAACTCATTGTAATTTCATAATCTCAATGTAATCTTGCAAAGAAATAAAATTTGTTTATTTAATATGGACTGTGCTTTGCGTGGCAGCAGCAGCAATATCAGCAGCTACAGCAGCAGCACCACCACCACCACCAAATAGCAGCAGCAGAAACAGCATCAATAGCAGCATCAGCAGAAACAGCACCACCACCAGCAACGACAGCAGCAGCAACTGCAGACACATCAACAGCAGCCGGGTTGTATTGTCAGACTGAGGACTGAAGATGGATTCACAGTGCGGCAACACAAAGGTTATTCAGAGCACGAAGCTAAAACTTACAACTCTCAAATTACTAAACCAAACCGGTCATTAAAATATATACAGGTTGATTAAACAACTCACTAGTGACATTATCCTTAGAGTGCAACCAAATCAATCACGCGAGGCATTCTTCGGTTACTGCATGGCAACCAATCACACGAGGCATTCAATTACTGCATGGCAACAAATCATACTGCATGGCAACCAATCACACGAGGCATTCTTCAGTTACTGCATGGCAACCAACATCCCAATTTATCAAATTAAGATTTACACATCCCAATAACAATGAGTTCCTTCCTTAGCAAAAACACACCTGCCGAAAGTTTGAAGCCGATCAACAATCATTCCCCAGTTATCGCACCAAAACCAATCATCCTAAATTTTATAGCTGATGAAGTGGTATTGTACTGAAAATGTCGCACAATTTGTATGTAAAAACACACTTCCCTTCGAAGTCATCATCCCAGACCCTGACTAGGGGAACTACATATTCATCAAGAACTGCAATAAACTACCATCTCCTGCCTTAAATACTGTGGGGGAACAGCCTGGACACAGGTATCATTCCAGTCCTTAAAATCTACCGATATAAACCCATTCCACAAAGATGGCAGTAAAGCAATCATAAAACTATAGTAGGATAGCACTGACGTCCCACACTATCAAAATCTGATAATTGGGGTTTCAGGCTGTTAATCACAACTGCTTCACCATAGTCTTAGATTTGGTGAACGACAAGCAAAACGCAGATGTACTAAACATGGACTTTGCGATGGGAATACGTGACAAAGTGGTCAGATGAATATTTAATTTTCAAACGAACAGAGCCCAAAGTCTAATGGTGAACAGAGTGAAATCGGAGGCTGCCAGAGTGAAAAGCTGTTCCAAGGCATAATAAGTGCCCAAGGTCTCATTCTCAACAAACCACAGCAATGAAACATCCTCTGCAGATGATACCAGAACATTGGGAGTGGCGTCATTGAGGCTACAGCCAACCTTCAGTGGGCCACCGACAATAGGTAAGTTTCACTTACTCCATCATGGATAGATTGAGATAAAGACTGGGACAGTATAAAATAAATTACTCAGCGGAGTGTAAGAATAATGCGAGACCCGGGAGTGATCATGTCAGAAGATTTCACCTTCAAGGCTCACAACAGTGCCACCATTACAACTGCATGGAAAATAAGCTGGATAACTAGAACCTTCAAACCAAGGATGCAAAGCCAATGATGATCCTCTGCACGTCACCTGTTCTCTCTAGGCTGGAATACTGCTGTACTTAGCGTTCAAGGAAGGGGAAATTGCAGATCTGGAGAATGTGCAGAGAACCTTCACTGTCCACACAGTTTCAATCAAGCACCTAAATTACTAGGAACGTTTCAAGTTCCTCTAGCTATAATCCTTAGAATGTAGGCAAGTTATATTTTATTCAACGCATGGATTGTTCTAGAAGGATCGGTCCCAAATCTGCGCATGCACATCACAGAATGGAAAAGGTACAGGAGGCAAGGGACCCAGGAAAATAAGGAGATTAATCAAAGAGCCAGACACGAGTATGCACAGATAAGGAGGGAGGCCCAGCGATAGTACAAAAACGACATACTATCAAAAGTCAAGTCTGACTCGAAACTGCTGTATAGCCACATTAGGAGGAAGACGACAAAGACCAGGTGATCAGGCAAGATTTAAGGAAGTATTTACAGTGGAGACAGGAAGGCCTCTGGGAAGACAGAACCAACAAGTGTTGGATGACATACACACAACTGAGCAGGTGGTGAAGCTGCAAAGGGACCTTGATACCTCAAAGGCAATAGGACCGGACAACATCTCCCCCTGGGTCCTTAGAGAGGGAGCAGAAACACTGTGCCACTAACCACAATCTTCAAAACATCCTTTGAAACTGGGCAACTACCCGAGGTATGGAAGATGGCAAATGTAGTTCCCATTTTCAAGAGACAGAAAAGAGGCACTAAATTGTAGACCAGTGTCACTGATGTGTATAGTATGCAAAGTCATGGAGAAGATTAGCAGGAGGAGAGTGGTGGAGCACCTGGAATGGGACAAGAGTATAAATGCCAACCAGCACAGATTCATGGAAGGCAAATCCTGTGTCACAAACCTTCTAGAGTTTTATGATAAAGTAACAAAAGACATGAGAGAGAGGGGTGGGCTGATTGCATTTTCTTGGACTGCAAGAAGGCATTCGACAGTTCCTCACGAGAGATTAGTACAGAAGCTAGAGAATCAGGCACATACAACAGGAAGGGCACTGCAATGGATCAGAGAATACCTGACAGGGAGGCAACAGGGAGTCATGGTACACAAGGTATCACAGTGGGCACCTGTGACGAGCGGGGTCCCACAGGAGTCGGTCCTAGGACCAGTGCTATTTTTGGTATATGTGAATGACATGATGGAAGGGATAGACTCAGAAGTGTCCCTGTTTGCAGATGATGTGAAGTTAATGAGAATTACATCAGATGAGGATCAGGCAGGACTTCAACGAGACCTGGACAGGCTTGACACCTGGTCCAGCAACTGACTACTCGAATTTAACCCCCACCAAATGCAAAGTCATGAAGATCGGGAAAGGGCAAAGAAGACTGCAGACAGAGCATAGGCTAGGTGGTCAAAGACTGCAAACCTCACTCAGGAGAAAGGTCTTGGGGTGAGTATAACACCGAGCACGTCTCTGGAAGCACACATCAACCAGATAATTGTTGCAGCATATGGGCACCTGGCAAACCTGAGAATAGCGTTCCGATACCTTAGTAAGGGAATCGTTCAAGACACTGTACACCATGTAAGTCAGGCCCACACTGGAGTATGCAGCACTAGTTTGGAACACACACTTGGTCAAGCACGTCAAGAAATTAGAGAAAGTGCAAAGGTTTGCAACAAGGTTAGTTCTAGAGCTAAGGGAAATGTCCTATGAAGAAAGGTTAAGGGAAATCAGCCTGACGACACTGGAGGACAGGAGGGTTAGGGGAGACAACATACAAAATACTGCTTAGAACAGACAAGGTAGACTGACAGGATGTTCCAGAGAGGAGACACATAAACAAGGGGTCACGCTTGGAAGTTGAAGACTCAGACGAGTCAAAGGTATGTTAAGAAGTATTTCTTCAGCCACAGTAGTCAGGAAGTGGAATAGTCTAGCAAGTAAGGTAGTGGAGGCAGGAACCATACATTGCTTTAAGACGAGGTATGATAAAGCTCATGGAGCAGGGGGAGGGAGGACCTAGTAGCGTTCAGTGAAGAGGTGGGACCAGGAGCTGGGTCTCGACCCCTGCAACCACAATTAGGCGAGTACAATTAGGAGTATATACACACACACACACACACACACACACACACACACACACACACACACACACACACATTCTCCATAAAAGCAAGGCTTGGCAGACGGGACAAAATAGCTATCCCCAATGAAAAGCTGGAGTGCCACAAGTACATTAGGGAAAACTTAATACCAGTGAAGGGACAAAGACTTCAATGTCCTCCCTTCATACACAAGGGAGGTACCAACAGACCCCTGGCTGTCTTCAAGAAAACGGGACTAGTGCATGCATTGCCAGCCTGCTTGATCAGGCCATGCACCGGTAGACACTATCTGGGACCGGGCCGCGGTGGTGATGACCCCCAGAAACGTCCTTTAGGTATCCTTTACTATGGAGAGAGAGTTGGGAGTTAGCTACAGACGGGCTTCAATCATCACTGACGGAGGACAGACACGAGAGACACTGAGTTGTCTTTTTTTAAATAATCTTCAGAGACCCCTGTCAGAGCTGGATTAAGGGAAATTTATTTGAAAAAGGTCTCTACCGAGAGGACGTGAAGGTTAATTTCCCCCCCCCCCTTTCCCTCGAAATATTTTATATACATATCCACGAATGCTCGAGAGGTGCGGTAGGAGCTCAAGACCCCCAAGTTCATGGAAGCAGCCATGCAGTGGGACACCCTTGCAGGCTCTTCAAGCAGTCCAGCTCGTCCCAAAGAGCACAGTCCCACTGGGACAAATCTATGATGGAAAAAATCGCCAACACAATGCTCAATGCTTCAGGAAAGGACAAAGCTCGACTCCCAGTGGTGAAAGCACCACATTCAGGGGATTTCCTTTTAGCTGTTCCCAATTCCTCCTTGGGCATTCGACTTGCAGGATTGGTGTAGCTCTTTGCCTAGCCGCCTCTATACTCACCGAACATGGTGGGCAGGGTGTCAGCTGATTAATTTGGACTACATGGTCTCATGTCATACATCAAAAAAGAAGTATACAAGACACGAAGTCAACATCATGGAGAGGTCTCGCCACAGCCCATTGCTCAGCTGAACAGGAAGTTCAAGTACTGAGGTCTGACAGAAGACAAAAGCATCCAGATGGAGTTACTATGCTACCCTGCAAGGATGGTAAGCAGACTGCATGCCAGTACA
>NC_069403.1:3049815-3069823 GCF_026875155.1 Cherax quadricarinatus | reverse complement strand
AGGGGACAGTTCACTACAGAACTAAGCCCGGGCCCAAGACCTACACAGCACGAGTACTGCGCCAAGCCAGTACCCCTGCCAATGCCTCCAAGTCTCCTCCAGAGACTTCAGCAGCCTTCTCCCGAGCCCTGCACCCCAGCAGCAGCTCCGCTCGAAGTCTCTGCTCAGGAGCTCTGCACCCCAGCAGCAGCTCCGCTCGAATCTCCCTACTCAGCTCTTCCTTGGGCTTTTATAGTGGTCCAAGCACCCTCCACAACCACGTGTACGACCTGACGCCTAGGTCTGACGCCATCAAGAACAAAAGACCTCAGACGTGGGCGTGGCTACAGACGTTTGCCAAGGCAAGGTGTGACCATATAATTGGTTAAATTAGGTCTCCCCAGAGACCTCACAAGCCCAGCTGGACTACATCACAACACAGATGATTCCAACTTCATCCTGTTCCCTACTTGTATGTCTCATAATAAAAATGCTTTGAAATGAGCTGATGTAGGTAACAGCTCTTAGCTTGCCAATAAAGTTAGGAATCCTTAACCTGTAAATTGCTTTTCAATAAAGCTAGGGATCCTTTAACCTAACCTTGTCAAACCCTGCATAGTAAAAAAAAAAAGAGAAAGAGAAAGAAAGAGCACAAAGAAAAAGACTTGCCGACACAATACTCTTTTTTGTCATGTTATAGATCACAGTCATTCTACTGACTGGTCCTCTGCTAAAACTGTCTACTCTGCTTTTACCTTTACAGTCACCATCTTGTTGAGCATCACTTATACTTTCCTTGTATGAATCTTAGTCCTGACTGCCTCTGTAGATGACTTTCTCATTGCACTGAAATGCTCCAAACTCCATAATACTCGTGACTTGACCTGTTTCTTTCTTTTCCTCTCCGTACGTCTTCTTGTTTCCTAGTTTTTTTTTCCTCTCTTCTGCCTAAGTGTGTTCTGTCTTTCGTCCCCCCCCCCCTCTGTGTATTTGGTCCTACCCCCCCCTTGTGGTCCCTTAGCTCTCCCGAAGTGTTCTTTTTCCTTGTCCATAGACTGACATCACTTCTACTACTACATTATTACTCATCCGCAGCGGCAGCAGCAACCTCCAAGCTCCGTACTTTTCTCCAACTATCAGAGCCACCAATGCTCCTATGATGACCTAGTTACAAGCAAAACTGCACTACCCAACGTAGCACCCAGAATGACCAAAGATTACCAACAGTGAAACCTACAAATCGAAAATAATAGAGATCAAAGGAAGACTGCCACAAACCGAAAGCAACACCCCGCTGCCAGCCGAACAACATAACCCTAAGCTTTGTATAACGACAACTTCTTAACTACAACAATTCATGTAGTATTATGAGGCACAATCTAAGAGGAAACAGCACCAAGGCCAGCAAGAAAACACCGAAAAATCAACTATTCAACAAGTGTAGCCAGGAGGACGCCGGCCCAGCAACCACCCCTCTCACCACCGCTCAAGGCAAGGCGACACCACAACAATAACAACAAACATGGCTGCCACCAGTCCATCCACCCCTCTCTTCCCCGGATTCAACCTACCAAGTAGTCTCTCAGGTATGACCAACGATCCAGATACCCTAAAGACATGCATCTCCACCTTAGTTACTGAAAATATGAATCTTCGAGAGACGCTAACAAAACAAGACACCAGGATGACACAACTCGAGAACAAAATCCTCAGTCTTGAACAAAAGTTATCAACACCAGGAATGACTAACTGTGACAAGACCATCCAAACAGTCATAGATAGCCATACTCAACAAATAATATCTCTTAATACAAAGGTTGAAGAAGCAGTAAAAGAATGGAAGAACAACTTAGATAACCAGTTCAGTGACTACTTTGCTCTCCAAGAAGATAAAAACTGAGCAAGATAAACTATCGGACGCAGTAATAGTTAACAGTCCACTTTTTCCCAGTGATATGAACCAAACAAACAGTAAAGAAATTACTCTGCAGATCATAAAGGACCAAACAAGTGTTATTGTACCAGAGTCAGAAATAAAAAGCCAGGTTACTAGGATCCCATGGTAGAAAAAGTGTTATGCTTAGATTCCACTCACATGACAGGAAAAAAAGACTTAATTATTGCATCTATTAAAGTAAAGAAAGAGGTATACATAAACGAGTGTCTTACCAAAAAACGTCAGAACCTCCTGTATAGAGTCAGAAAACTTAAGCGGGAGAATAATGACAATACCCCAATGCTTCCCCGGGAGGAAAAATGGGAAAAAAAATTTTAGGAAAACAAAGGGGAATGTTACACTTTTTCCGGGGAACGAAAAGATCTAAAAAAAACGATTTCAGGGAATAAGATCTTTCCCCTTTTAAACAAAAAATTTTTCCTTAAAAGGTTTGGGGGGAATTACGGGGCTACTCTTTTAAAACTCTTTTTAAAAGGAATTTTAAAATTTTTTTCCTTAAAAAAGTGAAAGGGAAATTTTTAAAAAAAATTATTTTAAAAATAAAAAATAATAAATATAACAATTAAAAAAAAAAAAAAAAATTTGAAAGTTCCGGGGGAATCCGGGGTCCCCCCATCACCACCCCCCAAAAAGGAAATTTTTTAAAAATAATAAATATAAAAAAAAAAAATAAATATTTTTTTAAAAAAAAATAATAAAAAAAAAAGTATGGGGGCATAAAAAAAAAAAACCCTTTTGGGGTCCAAACCCAAAAAACCAAACCCCAAAACCCCAATCCTTGTCAAATAAATACAGCCTCAAAAAATGCCCAAACAAAGGGTTTTTGGTTGGAAAAAAGTTTTGGGCATACAGAAAGGTACTAAGGAGAAATAAATATAAAAAAATCAAGAAACGGGATACCCCCCTTTAAGCCCTTTAAAAAAAAAACCAAAATTTGTACAAAAACAAAATGCCTCCAAAAAGAACTCAAACTACATCCCCCTGGTGCTAAAAAGCCCCCCCCCCCCCCAGATACAAAAAATCCCCAAAGGGGCTTGGGGATAAAATCAAGAAAACCCCAATGGGGGCCTCCCGGTTCCCCCAAAATAATAAAACATGGGGCGGGGGGTATCAAAAAAACCCAATTGGTCTCCCCGGGCCCCCCCCACTACAAAAACCCACATGGGGTGTGGCCGGGCTCCCCCTCAACACAATACCCACAGTGCTGGTGCTGGCCCGGGCTCCCCCAGTCATAGCACAAAATACCCACAGTGCGGTCTGGCCCAGGCTCCCCCATCATAGACAAATCCCACAGGGGCTGGTGCGGCCCAGGCCCCCCATCATAGCCAATACCCACATGCTGGTGCTGGCCCAGGCTCCCCCATCATAGCCTAATACCCCAGTGCTGGGCGGCCCAGGCCCCCCAGTCAAGCACTAATACCCACAGGCGGTGCGGCCCAGGCTCCCCCAGTCATAGCACTAATACCCACATGCTGGGCGGGGCCCAGGCCCCCCTCATAGCACTAAACCCACAGGCGGTGCGGGCCCGGCTCCCCCAGTCATAGCACAAACCCCCACAGTGCTGGTGCTGGCCCAGGCTCCCCCACCCCTACACAATCCCCCACATCGGTGCGGGCCCGGCCCAGCCGTAAACCCACCCCACCCCCACCCCCAGTGCGACCCAGACCCGCCCCCGCCTTACTGCCACCCAACTCTCCTAGGGACACCCCAAAAACCCACCACAAAAACTAAATAACAACCACTAAAACCGAAATATACAACCATCATTGCACAAGATCGGGCCCACAGTACAGATTTTTGGAGAGAGTCTCCTCCTTCTTCCCTACTGGGGAAAGTAATGGAACCGGGACGGGGTGGCCCTCTTGGATCAGGTTTTTAAATGCATCCCAAACCTGCAAAATTACAACCCCCTCCCCAACAATTTCAACCAAAGGTAAATTTTGTACAAATATTATCCTTGGGGCATCGTAACATGGAAAACAGGGGAAAAAATGGACATGCAATTTTGACCATCCCAAAAAATGTACGCCCCTTCTAAAGGAGTGTGTCGTTCTTCTTTCCTGTACTTTCTTTAAACCCAAAAAATGTGCCACCCTGGGTCCTCCGAAGCAGTTCAACATCGACTCCCCTGCATACCACAAAAGGCCCAGAGGCACAGACCCCACAAACAAACAATATCTACGACAACCCAACTCCGGGTGATTTTTTAGTGGCAGAAAAAAAAAGAAAATGGAAAGGGAAATAACAAAAATAGCCACCCCCTTTGGACCTTGTTGGACGGAGGCGCACCCAGTGGCCACCCATAGCCCCAAATTACAATACTGTCCCAATAAAATCCCCCCAAAAAACACAGAATAAAACCCGTTCATATTTGCTAATATACAGGGCCTTAAAGCCACCCACCAAAAAAATACCTTTTATCATGGACTTCTAGGGGATCTAATGCAATGTTTGACCTTCACAAGACACACACAAAAAATACTTTGACAGTGAAATTTGGATAAGTGGTTTACAACCTTTTTTAGATGCGACAGAAAAAACGGGCAACAAGGGGGGTTGGCCTTATGTAAAAGAGTCCCTTATCTGCACGAGTTGCTGAACACACAAATGAGTAGTTGAATTTTCTATCAATAAAATCAGAACCCAAAACCTAGTCTTTGGTTGTATCAAGCCACCAGAGCAACCTCACAACAGTTCAAGAACAGCTACTAAAATTATTACTGTTTGGGAAAACCCTTCCCGCTCCATCCCCAAACACTTACTGCTTGGGGATGCAAACAAAAAGGAAAAAGAAACAATAAAGATAGCTGAAACAAACCCCGGAGGTAGCGCAGATGAAAGGTCACACACACACGAGCTACTAATCTCTGCCCAAAAAAAAAACCCAAGCCACGATAGTAGACCCAACAAGACAGAAAACACACTTTACCTTATTTCCAAATAATGAGGCCTGATAAGAGACAAAAATATCAAAAAAAAACTAATTCCGATCACAACCCCAATCGAAGCCAGACACATGCATAGGGGCCTGATCAGCAAATGCATTACCTGTGAAGGGGCTTCACAAAAAACAACTTTAACAACGAAATCAAAATGGGGCCAGGTAAACCATGTCCTAACGAAAAATTTGGGAAGAGTCTTAAATGCATGGATCCCAAAACCCGGCCCCCTTTAAAGGACAACTTCCTGGTACTGAACATGTTAGGGATATTCCCCTAAGAAAAAAAGAAGAGGGAGGGGTAAACGGGGAGAAAAAAACACTCCCCTACAGAAGACGACGAAGAGTCACTGAGTCCTCAGGGGTCAAACATCTTAACACGAAAAAGGGGGGGCGATGACCAGGAAGGGAAACATCAAACTTAAGCTAAATACTCTTACAGGAACCCGGAGAGGCAGGGGGACTTAAACTATTAGGAAATTGAAAAAATTCAAAAAATTTTTTTTAAAAAAAAAAAAGGCAAATACCACACTAGTATCGGGCCCTTCTCAGACAGGAGGCTTACACAGTGACAACAAGGAAAAAGATGAAATTTGAAATCCCGTACAACTCTTTTTTAGTGAACCATAACGGTCTGAGGGCGACGACCAAACAGCCCAAAACTCCATAAATTTATGCCAGATTTCCGACATTACCCTAACTCCGATAGATTTCAAAAAGCCATTGACAAAATGCCTATGCACTCAGCCCCGGGCCCAGCCTGGGAAACCTTTTTTAAAGAACGCAAGAAACCCCCTCCGTGCCCTAAATACACTATGGGGGAGGGGGCTTGACCATGGGTGAAATTCCACAGTCACTTAAAACAAGGATATAGCCCCCCTCCTAAAGGGGCAGCAAAACATTAGCTAAGAACTAAGCCAATAGCTCTACCCCCATATCAAAAAAATCTTTGAAAGAGGCTAAGAAGCAGTATTGCAAATCCCTGGGTTCCCCAAAAACTGCACAATCCAGGGGAACAGGTTCAGGGGAGGTCGCTCCTGCCCCTCACAACTACTGGGTCACTATGCATGGGCCTTGGATGCACTGGAAGAAAATCAAAGCAGTGTAATATCACAGACTTTGCAAAAGCATTTTACAAATGCGATCAGGCGTAATAGCCCAAAAAATACGGGTAAAGGAAAACTGGGAAAGTGGGGATGACTTCAATTCCTAAAAATCGAACACAAAGATAGTGGTCAACAGAGTTTTAAAAGGAGGGTGCCATAGTGAAAGCTCTTTTCCCCAAGGCACAGTACTCGCCCCCATCTTATTCCTTATCCCATATCAACAAAAACAGAGAATACCCACAGCACCGATCATCCTTTGCGGATGATACAAAATCTGAGAGGCTGTCAGCTGAGGACGAGGTTAAACTCCAAGAAATATAAACTAATTTTTTTCCCAAAGGGAACGTAAACAATAGAGTTCAATAGGGCAAAATTTCCCCTACTCCTTATGGAAAATGGAGGAGATAAAAACTAGAACAGAGTATCACTGACTCCGGCCATACAAAGAGCGGGAAAAATAATTAAGGGACCTGGGAGTATAATGCGAGGATCCACTTTCAAGGATCACAAAATGCCACATCGCCTGCAAAGAAAATGATAGGATGGATAATGAGAACTTTCAAAATGGAGATGCCAAGCCCATGATGATCCTTTTCAAATCACTTGTTCTCTCTAGGCTGGAATACTGCTGTACATTAACATCTCCATTCAAAGCAGGTGAAATCGCAGATCTAGAGAGTGTACAGAGATCCTTTACTGCACGTATAAGTTCTGTCAAGCACCTTAACTACTGGGAACGCTTGGAAGCACTTGACTTGTACTCGTTGGAACGCAGGAGGGAGAGATATATCATAATCTACACTTGGAAAATCTTGGAAGGAATGGTCCCAAATCTGCACACAGAAATCACTCCCTACGAAAGTAAAAGACTGGGCAGGTAATGCAAAATGACCCCAATAAAAAGTAGGGGCGCCATTGGTACACTAAGGGAAAACACCGTAAGTGTCTGAGGCCCTAAACTGTTTAACAGCCTCCCATCAAGCATTAGGGGAATTGCCAATAAACCCCTGGCTGCCTTCAAGAGAGAGCTGGACAGATACCTAAAGTCAGTGCTGGATCAGCCGGGCTGTGGCTCGTACGTTGGACTGTGTGCAGCCAGCAGTAACAGCCTAGTTGATCAGGCCCTGATCCATCGGGAGGCCTGGTCATGGACCGGGCCGCGGGGGCGTTGATCCCCGGAATAACCTCCAGGTAATGTCCAACCTAAAAGCCTACGTAGTGTAGTGTATGTTTTGCTCCATTATTGTTCAAATTTCATAGTACAATCTCTTAGTAATTAAATAATCAACTACCTCATTATATGATTTTACTAGTAAGCATAAGTCACCTTATGTAGTTTTCTTATTTACTATTGTTTGCTTAAATATTAGCTGAATCGATACTTTCTCTGTCCATATTACTACCTCATATTTTTTTAAATACTATCAATTGATATTACTTATTAAAATTAATAATTATCATTTTTACTATAATTTCAATTTACTCTTAACATTTTTGACATTTAATAACCATTACTTGTCTAATTACCTTTACCTGTTTTAATACCACATTTACTCTTAATTACCTTGTACTGCCATATAACCTCTAGTATAACTACCAGTGCAAAAATTGAATGAAAAAAACCCATTACTTTTTCCTTTTTTTGTAATCATTATTACTAAAATTTATTGAAAAACCATATTTACTACCAGTCAATTTTACTTTTGTACATTAATCATTATTTTAACTTTCCCATAACATTTTGTTGCCAAATAATCAAGTTTGTATATTCAACTCCAAACCCTTTTATATTATCCTTTGTATCTGTGTACCTGTGTACCTGTGTACCTGTCTACCATCTTACTATCATATATAACCAAGACATTGCCATTGTTATTTTTTACTTATTCTTTGGTACCTAATTTGTGAATTTTTTTTTTGTAAATTTAAATCTAGTTATACTCTTGATCTTGTCAACAACCTATACCAGACTAGTGCAATTGCAAGTACCATTTCAATTTGTATTTTTATATTATAAGTTTATAAGTCCTACTCTAAGATTGTTTTCATATCTTAGTGACTATATTGTGTGTGCAATAGTGTATATTTCAATTATATTATTGTTCAAGGGCCTTAACTATCTTTTGCTAACTAGTACCAACTACCTCGTATATTTTTTTTCTGCTTTTTTATTCTTTTGCTACCTTAACTTGTATATTTTATCTTGTCAATTTAAATCTAGTTATACTCTAATTCTTGTAAACAACTTATATAAGACTTTAGTGCAATTACAACTGAGAGTCTTGTGCCTTTTTTATATCATTAGATTAAACTCAGTTGTACTATAGCTCATTCTAGCTCAATACATAGTCAATACCAAATTCACTATATTAGACCATACTGTAATTACTAGTGCGAGTCTGGTGCTATTTTTAATTTGTTTTTTTTTTATATTATTAGTTTATACCTAGTTGTACTTTAGCTCATTCCAGCACAACACATAGACAACACCAACTTCATTTGTGTATTAGTGACTATACTCTACATGCCCAAAAATGCTATAGCTATATACTTGTCCAAACTTCCCACCACTACAGATATCAGTACTAAAACTCAACACACAACTCAGGATATAAATAACCATAATTTAAACCTAGAAGATGATTGATTATGTTGCCCCTGATCTAAACCCCATAATCTGACACACAACCAAAAACCTATTGGAAAGTAACTGCCTTTACTAAAACAGCATCACAAGCCAGCACTACCTAAACAATGCAAAAGTTTCTATCATACTTAACTACAACATTCGGTCCTTAAGCAAACACTATGATTAACCTCCTGGCACTCATTGAATCACTAAAGACCCCTTCTCCTGCTTTATTCTTACCGAGAACCTGGCTTAAGCAGGACAATAGATATCTACCCTCTACCAGGATACACAGCAATCCAAAACTGCAGACCATACCAAGTTGGGGGTGGTACTGCAATCTATTACTCTAACCAATTATCTTGTATCAAAAACCAATTGCTTTAGTGATGAATATGGAGAAAAACATTTTTGCTAATTTTACTGTAAAAAAACTTAAGACGCCTATAACAATCGGTGCCATTTACCGGATACCCCACACAAACCCCCAATTTCAGTGAGAAATTTAAAAGGGAACTAATAACAACAGACAAATGAATAAGCACCACCTTCTCTTAGCTGGGACTTCAACATCAACCTTGGCCTACTAGATGATCACCTGTAACTGATTTCATCAACAAATGAACAACACACTTCTCATACCAACAATAAAAACCCAAACCCAGGCTCACTGAAACCAAGTGCAACCATAATAGACCACATATGGCCCCAATATACTAGCCCCCTTAAATCAGGGTTTAATCACAGATAGCCTACAGACCACTACCCTCCCTTTTCCCTTGACAAACATTAGTAAACCACCACTCGAATACAACAAAGTCTCTTTTAGACCCATGACGAGGCCTCAATAAGGAAGTTCACAGCTGACCTAGAGACGTTGACTGGCCTACGAATTCTCCAAGGCCCAAATGGTATTGATGACTGGACAGATTTTCCTTAAACAAATTGCTTAGACTATACAACAAACATTGTCCTATAAAAACGAAACAGATTACAAACAAACGGCTTGGTTGCCCATGGCAAAACCAGCACCATTCTAAAATCCATTGTTTAAGAAACACCAATATGAAAAAGCAATATAGACAGGGCTTAATACACAAAGATATTCTTAAACACTCATCATCAGTCCTCACCAAAGTAATAAAGAAAGCCAAACAACTATACTATCCAGTAGATTTTACTGACAACAAGAGGAGATATAAAAAAGACCTGGAAAACACACTCAGATTCTAGGGACCCACAAACTGAAAAAAAAAAACAAGAATATTGTCCTAACTAAACCTAATGAAACACCACTACATCCCACTGACACGGCTAACAACATAAACGACTTCTCAACCATAGGTTCTAATCTCGCCAATAAAATCCCACGTACCAATGCCCATGCCGGGGACTACCTAGATGGGAATTTCCAAATTCCTTCTATCTTGCCCAACTGAGCCCACAGAATCACCGAGATTATAAAGTCACTTTAAAAATAACTCAGGGAATCGTCTCATGTCCCACCATTTTTTGTACAAGAGAGCGACCCATGTCCTCTCGCATGCTACTCATTACTTTTAAACAGTCACTAGAAACTAGCACCTTCCCAAAACTACTCAAGATGGCAAGGGGGTTTCACCAAAACAAAAAAAGGGGGGTGACCTACAGATTAAACAAATATAGGCCAATATCAAACTTTTCCATTGCTATCCAAAATCTTTGAAAAACTCGTGCACAGGAGACTATATTCATTTATAACGGCACAAAACATACTCAACCCCTGCCAATTTGGATTAGGAAAAATAAAAAACACTAACATGCAATCATAAAATGCTAGATCTGCTTTACACGCATTGGAAATAAGGAATATTCAAATAGGAATTTTTATTGACCTAAGAAAAGCTTTGACACAGTAGACCACGGCATCCTACTCAAAAAACTTGACCATTATGATATAAGAGGAAATGCACTTGCATATTTCAAATCTTACCTTACTAATAGGTATCATATGTCACCATTAAAGACAGCATCAACAACACAGCCACTTGATACTGGAGTTTCCACAGGGAAGTGTCCTTGGTCCCCCCGCTCTTCCTCATATACTCAATGATCTTCCAAACGTATCCCCAAAACCTGAACCCCATTCTCTTTGCTGACGACACGACTTATGTCTCTCTCACCCTAATCTTGCCACCCTCAACACCATTGTTAATGAGGAGGGTGATCAAAATATCGACTTGGATGACAGCCAATAAACTTACGCTTAAAAACTGACAAAACCTACTACATTAAACTTTGGTAGCAGAGCAGGAGATGCGCAAATTAACATTAAGATCGACAACACTCTAATTGCCAGGCATAATTGAGGGCAAATTCCTAGTCCTATAAACCCCCACAACAACCTGAACTTCAGCACCCATATTCCAACACTTAACCAAAAAAGTATCCAAAACGGGGGGGATCCTCTCCAAGATACGATACTACTGCAGCAACGCCCTTCTCACACTATACCATTCCCCTTATATATCCATACCCCACCTATGCTATCTGTGCTTAGGGTTCAACTGCAGCAACACAACCTAAAGCCAAAATAACCCAACAAAAAGCCGCAGTAAGAATAATCACTAAATCCCATCCCTGGCAACAACACCCCCCTACTCTTCACAGATCTAAACTTACTCCCTGTTCATACATCCACACTTACTAACTGTGCAATCTACATCTACAGGGCCTTAAATTCCAATATTAACCTTGACCTAAAACGCTTTCTTGATAGTTGTGACAGAACCCACAGGCACAACACCAGACACAAACATCTCTATGACATTCCCCGTGTCCCACTAAACCTTTACAAAAATTCAATGTATGTCAAAGGCCCTAAAAAATCTGAACACCCTACCTGAAAAATCTAAAACTGCAGAAAACATTCATCACCTTCAAAACTACCATCAGAAAACATCTTTTCTCCCTGATACAAACCCCGTCAACTAATTACCACGAATACCACCTGGTGGTTAACACTTACACTCACTTACCCATTTGACCATAAACAGAAATATCAATCTCAATCTCAAAATAATGAATCTTAACTAGTCATAACTTGGCCTGTGATACTCCAATACTGAAACTATGTATTGTGCCAAAACAAAAGCATTCACATTGCTAAACTCACAAACTAGTAATTAGTCACTTAGCCATAACACCAACTTACCTCATAATTTTGTAATATTTTAAGCTTAAGATTTAATTTAAGTCTGCCCGAAATGCCTAGCCATGCTAGGTGTTCTAGTGGTACACTCTGTAATTATTTTACTACATGTAAACCACACAATAACCAAATTCTGTAAACTCAGCATTGTAATCCTTATAGAGAATAAACTTTGAATTTGAATTCCTACTTTTATTTTTGCCTCCCTTCACTCCCCTTCCCATCTCTCGTGCAACTAAAACTACTCTCCCTTCTTTCTACTACTTCCACTAGCCGCTTTATCATTACCACCACTACTTTTTTCTTGGTCCTGTCCCAGTCCCCAATGCCTGTGTCCCGTAGCTCGATTACTAGCTCACTTGGCTCACAAACTGAGGTCCGTGGGTCGATCCTCGGTAAGGGTGGAAACATAAGGACGCGTTTCCTTAAGGTATCTGCTGTCCATGTTCATCTAGCAGTAAAATAGATACCCGAGTGTTAGTGGACTGCTGTGGGTCGCATCCTGAGGACAAAACTGACCTAACTTGCCTGAAATGCTCAGCATAAGCGTCTTTCTATATAGTAGCATGTGAGTGATGTCAGCTATGGCCTGTACACCCTGTACATGTACTGGTTGTGAGTGATGTCAGTTATGGCCTGTACACCCTGTACATGTACTGGTTGTGAGTGATGTCAGCTATGGCCTGTACACTCTGTACATGTGCTGGTTGTGAGTGATGTCAGCTATGGCCTGTACACCCTGTACATGTACTGGTTGTGAGTGATGTCAGCTATGGCCTGTACACTCTGTACATGTACTGGTTGTGAGTGATGTCAGCTATGGCCTGTATACCCTGTACATGTACTGGTTGTGAGTGATGTCAGCTATGGCCTGTACACCCTGTACATGTACTGGTTGTGAGTGATGTCAGCTATGGCCTGTATACCCTGTACATGTACTGGTTGTGAGATGTCAGCTATGGCCTGTACACCCTGTACATGTACTGGTTGTGAGTGATGTCAGCTATGGCCTGTACACCCTGTACATGTACTGGTTGTGAGTGATGTCAGCTATGGCCTGTACACCCTGTACATGTACTGGTTGTGAGTGATGTCAGCTATGGTCTGTACACTCTGTACATGTACTGGTTGTGAGTGATGTCAGCTATGGCCTGTACACCCTGTACATGTACTGGTTGTGAGTGATGTCAGCTATGGCCTGTACACCCTGTACATGTACTGGTTGTGAGTGATGTCAGCTATGGTCTGTACACTCTGTACATGTACTGGTTGTGAGTGATGTCAGCTATGGCCTGTACACTCTGTACATGTGCTGGTTGTGAGTGATGTCAGCTATGGCCTGTACACCCTGTACATGTACTGGTTGTGAGTGATGTCAGCTATGGTCTGTACACTCTGTACATGTACTGGTTGTGAGTGATGTCAGCTATGGTCTGTACACTCTGTACATGTACTGGTTGTGAGTGATGTCAGCTATGGCCTGTACACCCTGTACATGTACTGGTTGTGAGTGATGTCAGCTATGGCCTGTACACTCTGTACATGTACTGGTTGTGAGTGATGTCAGCTATGGCCTGTATACTCTGTACATGTGCTGGTAGAAGTATTATTGTTATTATTACATATACTGGCTCCCTAGCTCTTCTGTGTTAATGTGACTTAAGTGGTCAAAGTCGGACCGAAACGTCGTCGTAAGCCCCTCCTCTTTCCCTTCCCTTCCCTTCCCTTATGTCTCTCCCCCTCCCCTCCATCCCTCCCCTCTCTCTCCCCTCCCTCTTCCCCTCTCCTCCCTCTTCCCCTCCCCTCTCTTCCCCCTCCCCTCTCCCTCCCTCTTCCCTCTCCTTCCCTCTCCCCTCTCCTTCCCTCCCCTCTCCTTCCCTCTCTTCCCCTCCCTTCCCTCTCTTCCCCTCCCTTCCCCCTCCCCTCTCTCTCCCCTCCTCTCTCTCTCTCTCTTCCCCCTCATATATGGATTATATTTGTGCAGGGACAAGTGTGTGAGGCGAGTGCGTTGCCAACCAATATCTCTTAACCCTGGTTCTATTACTGAAGTTCAACTAAGGTATAAGAATGTTAGTCAAGGTTACTTTAAGTAAGGTTAAGACGGGTCACTCTGCACTTCCCTCCAAGGTTACTTTAAGTAAGGTTAAGACGGGTCACTCTGCACTTCCCTCCAAGGTTACTTTAAGTAAGGTTAAGACGGGTCACTCTGCACTTCCCTCCAAGGTTACTTTAAGTAAGGTTAAGACGGGTCACTCTGCACTTCCCTCCAAGGTTACTTTAAGTAAGGTTAAGACGGGTCACTCTGCACTTCCCTCCTACAATCTCAATTTTTAGACTTTTCTTCCTCGTAGTTAAAAACTGACTTTTCTTCAGTGATTTTAACCTACAGTAGCAATAGTAATATAGTGTAATAGCAATAGTATAATAGTAACAGTATAACTGGAACAGTAATAACGGCAGTAATAGTATAATAGTATAACAGTATAGTAAGACGTAATGGTAATAATAGTAATAGTAATAGTAGTAGTAATAGTAGAAGTAGGAGTAACAGTACTACTGCTAAGAGTCCAGTACAGGTTTGGGTATTTACTTTACTTTTGTATAGACTACACCCAACCCGTGTAGAGTACACCCAACCCGTGTAGAGTACACCCAACCCGTGTAGACTACACCCAACCCGTGTAGACTACACCCAACCCGTGTAGACTACACCAAACCCGTGTACACTACACCAAACCCGTGTACACTACACCAAACCCGTGTACACTACACCAAACCCGTGTACACTACACCAAACCCGTGTACACTACACCAAACCCGTGTACACTACACCAAACCCGTGTACACTACACCAAACCCGTGTACACTACACCAAACCCGTGTAGACTACACCAAACCCGTGTAGACTACACCAAACCCGTATAGACTACACCAAACCCGTGTAGACTACACCAAACCCGAGGAAAATACACCTAGCCCGTGTACACTACACCCAACCCGTCTACACTAAACCCAACCCGTCTACAAGACACCCAACCCGTGTAGGGTACACCCAACCCGAGCAGACTACACCCAACCCGTGTAGACTACACCAAACCCGTGTAGACTACACCAAACCCGTGTAGACTACACCAAACCCGTGTAGACTACACCAAACCCGTGTAGACTACACCAAACCCGAGGGGAATACACTTAGCCCGTGTACACTACACCCAACCCGTCTACACTAAACCCAACCCGTCTACACTAAACCCAACCCGTCTACACTACACCCAACCCGTCCACACTACACCCAACCCGTCCACACTACACCCAACCCGTCCACACTACACCCAACCCGTCCACACTACACCCAACCCGTTTACACTACACCCAACCCGTCTACACTACACCCAACCCGTCCATGCTATACCCAACCCGTCTACAATACACCCAACCCGGGTAGAGTACACCCAACCCGTATAGAGTACAACCAACCCGTCTACACTACACAACCCGTCTACAATACATTCAACCCGGGTAGAGTATACCCAACCCGTCTACAATACACCCAACCCGTCTACAATACACCCAACCCATTTACAATACACCCAACCCGTGTAGAGTACACCCAACCCGTCTACAATACACCCAACCCGTGTAGAGTACACCCAACCCGTCTACAATACACCCAACCCGGGTAGAGTACACCCAACCTGTCTATAATACACCCATCCCGTCTACAATACACCCAACCCGTTTACAATACACCCAACCCGGGTAGAGTACACCTAACCCGGGTAGAGCACACCTAACCCGGGTAGAGCACACCCAACCCGTCTACAATACACGCATCCCGTGTAGAGTACACTCAACCTGTGTAGAGTACACCCAACCCGTCTACAATACACGCATCGTGTCGAGTACACGCAACCCGTCTACACTACACCCAACCCGTCTACACTACACCCAACCCGTGTAGAGTACACCCAACCCGTCTACACTACACCCAACCCGTGTAGAGTACACCCAACACGTCTACACTACACCCAACCCGTGTAGAGTACACCCAACCGTCTACACTACACCAACCCGTGTAGGTACACCCAACCCGTGTAGAGTACCCCAACCCGTCTACACTACACCCACCCGTGTAGAGTACACCCCAACCCGTCTACACTTCACCCAACCCGTGTAGAGTACACCCAACCCGTCTACACTACACCCACCCCGTGTAGAGTACACCCAACCCGTCTACACTACACCCACCCTGTGTAGAGTACACCCAACCCGTCTACACTACACCCACCCCGTGTAAGTACACCCAACCCGTCTACACTACACCCACCCGTGTAGAGTAACCCAACCCGTCTACATACACCCACCCCGTGTAGAGATACACCCAACCCGTCTTACACTACACCCAACCCGGGTAGAGTACACCAACCCGTCTACATACCAACCCGTGTAGAGTACACCCAACCCGTCTACACTACACCCAACCCGGTAGAGTACACCCAACCCGTCTACACTACACCCACCCGTGTAGAGTACACCCAACCGTGTTAGAGTACACCCAACCCGTCACTCTACACCCAACCGGGTAGAGTACACCCAACCCGTCTACACTACACCCAACCCGGGTAGAGTACACCAACCCGTCTACACTACACCCAACCCGGGTAGAGTACACCAACCCGTCTACACTACACCCAACCCGGGTAGAGTACACCCAACCCGTCTACACTACACCCAACCGGTAGAGTACACCCAACCCGTCTACACTACACCCAACCCGGGTAGAGTACACCCAACCCGTCTACACTACACCCAACCCGTGTAGAGTACACCCAACCCGTCTACACTACACCCAACCGGGTAGAGTACACCCAACCCGTCTACACTACACCCACCCCGTGTAGAGTACACCCAACCCGTCTACACTACACCCAACCCGGTAGAGTACACCCAACCAGTCTACCTACACCCAACCCGGGTAGAGTACACCAACCCGTCTACACTACACCCACCCGTGTAGAGTACACCACCGTCTACACTACACCCAACCCTGGTAGAGTACACCCAACCCGTCTACACTACACCCAACCCCGTGTAGAGTACACCCAACCCGTCTACACTACACCCAACCCGTGTAGAGTACACCCAACCCGTCTACACTACACCCAACCCGTGTAGAGTACACCCAACCCGTCTACACTACACCCAACCCGGGTAGAGTACACCCAACCCGTCTACACTACACCCAACCGTTACATACCCCACCGTGTAGAGTACACCCAACCCGTCTACACTACACCCACCCCGTGTAGAGTACACCCAACCCGTCTACACTACACCCAACCCTGGTAGAGTACACCCAACCCGTCTACACTACACCCACCCCGTGTAGAGTACACCCAACCCGTCTACACTACACCCAACCCGTGTAGAGTACACCCAACCCGTCTACACTACACCCAACCCGTGTAGAGTACACCCAACCCGTCTACACTACACCCACCCGGGTAGAGTACACCCAACCCGTCTACACTACACCCAACCCGTGTAGAGTACACCCAACCCGTCTACACTACACCCACCCCGTGTAGAGTACACCCAACCCGGTAGAGTACACCCAACCCGTCTACACTACACCCAACCCGTGTAGAGTACACCCAACCCGTCTACACTACACCCAACCCGGGTAGAGTACACCCAACCCGTCTACACTACACCCAACCCGGGTAGAGTACACACAACCCGTCTACACTACACCCAACCCGGGTAGAGTCACCCCAACCCGTCTACACTACACCCAACCCGGTAGAGTACACCCAACCCGTCTACACTACACCCAACCCGGGTAGAGTACACCCAACCCGTCTACACTACACCCAACCCGGGTAGAGTACACCCAACCCGTCTACACTACACCCAACCCGGGTAGAGTACACCCAACCCGTCTACACTACACCCAACCCGGGTAGAGTACACCCAACCCGTCTACACTACACCCAACCCGGGTAGAGTACACACAAAGTCTACACTACACCCACCCCGTGTAGAGTACACCCAACCCGTCTACACTACACCCAACCCGGGTGAGTAACCCAACCGTCTACACTACACCCACCCCGTGTAGAGTACACCCAACCCGTCTACACTACACCCAACCCGGGTAGAGTACACCCAACCCGTCTACACTACACCCAACCCGTGTAGAGTACACCCAACCCGTCTACACTACACCCAACCCGGGTAGAGTACACCCAACCCGTCTACACTACACCCAACCCGGGTAGAGTACACACAAAGTCTACACTGGTAAGACCTTGAAAACTTCCATTTTTAATCAACTTTTAGTCTTATAGTATTTCTTCAGTTGTGGTGATTGTATGGATCACTTCCTTCAGTAGTTACCTTGTATGCAGGTGGATGTAGCTCGGGCGTCCTCTGAAATGATGTGCATGGAAGTTTGTGCGCGTGCATGTGCGCATACGTTCGCTTATGTACGTGCGCGCATGCGTGCACAGACAGTGTATGAATGAATAAGCATACGCGTGTACACGCGCATGCGTGTACTCTCGGATTTGGGTTTGCTATGATCGATACTCAGCTCCTGGCTCCGCTTCCTGCACCTTTATATGTATTACTCACTTCTGGTCTCTTGCCTTATCAACTCGACTCTTAAAGCTGTGTACTGTCTCCACCACTCACCCAAACATCTTCACTTTTCATCCAGCCTCAGACCAAAGAAATATTTCCTTACATCCCCAAGGTTCATCTCTCTCTCCCGCTTCCATCTGCTTCCCCTAGATCTTGCCTCTTGTAATTCAAACACTGTCCCTGTCAACTATTAAGATTTTGTATGAAGTAATCATGTCCTACATTGACCTTCTCTGCTACAAGGTCCTCAGGTTCTGTTAGAAAGTTTATTTAGGTACAGGTAAACACACCAATACAATCATATAGCGTAAATTATCCAGCATAACCCAAAAATATCAGACTCACTCACTTCCGTTGTTCCTTCAACGTCTCATAATGCATTATCTGTTCTGGTACAATTTTTTGTTCCCCAACCCTCTTTAACCCAACCTGGTCCCCAACCCCTTTAAAAATAGGAAGTACAAAAAAAACCCCTAAACGGGGTAAGCCAAAAATTCCCCTTTTTAAAATTTTATTTAAAGTTTTTTTCGGGGTAAACACCCCAATTTTTCCCCTTTATGCGGTAAATTACCGGGGCTCCCAAAATTTTCAGGAACCTCATTCCTCCGTTGTTTTAAGTCCATGGGCAAAACTTTGTAAAAATCCTTTACACCCTTTTGATTCTTTGGGTTGCTTTTCTTCCACCCTTCCCTTTCCTGACCATTGTTTATACTGGCCTTTGTTTAAAACTAACTTTGGTGATTTCCCACCATCAAACCCCAAACCTTCATTTTATACCCTTTTCCCCGAAAATTTTTAATCCCGGCCTTCTTCTCCCGGTTATTTTCCCAGTTTTGGTTTTAAATTAAACACCCCTCAAATTAAAATTTTTTATAAAAATTCTTCCCTTTTCTTCTCTGTAAAGGTTCGGTTGTGGTTTATTTGGTGGGGTTTTTATGGTTTTTTTGTTTTGTGTTTTGTTTTGTTTTTGTTTGGTTTGTTTTTGGGGATTTGTTGGTTTTTGTTGTGGGGTTGGGTTGGGGGTGTTTGGTGTTTGTTGTTTGTAAATTTGGGGGTTTTTTTGGGGTTTTTTGTTTGTTGGGTTTGTGGTTTTTGGTTTTTGTGTTTGTTTTTGTGGTGTTTTTTTGTTTTTTTTTTTTTTTTTGGTGGTTTTTGGGGTTGGGGGATGTGTGGGGGTGGGGGTGTGGGGGTTGGGGGTTGGTGGGTGGTGGGGTGGGGTGGGTGGTGGGTGGGTGGGGGGGGTGGGGTGTGTGGGGGGGGGTGTGGTGGGGGGTTGTGGGGTGGGGGGGGGGTGTGTGTGTTGGTGTGGTGGTTTTGGGGGTGTGGTTGTGTGGGGTTGGTGTGGGGGTGGGGGGGGGGGGGGGTGTGTGGTGTGGGGTGTGGTGTGTGGGGTGTGTGTGTGGTGTGTTTGGGGTGGTTGGGGTTGTGGTGGGGGTGTGTGTGTGTGTGTGGTGTGTGTGTGGTGTGTGTGTGGTGTGTGGGGGGTGGTGTGTGTGGGTGTGGGTGTGGGGTGTGGGTGGTGTGTGTGTGGTGGGTGTGGGGTGTGGTGTGGTGTGTGTGGTTG
>NC_069403.1:3034815-3044815 GCF_026875155.1 Cherax quadricarinatus | reverse complement strand
GTTTTGTTTCATTGAAAAAGGTTTAGCTGGGCATGTTTACAAACCCCGTTCCTTCACCTGTTTTTTGGTTCCAATTTTGGTGCTTTCCTTGTTCCATATAAAATGGTTTGTTTTCCCAATGTTTATGAAAACTTTTTTGCCTACAAAAGTAGGCTTCTTCCCGTCAAATTTCAAACAAAAACAGTAATTTAAAGAAATGAAAAATGTACAATCAGCCATCAAAACCCCGGGAAAGGAGTTTAGGTGGTCCGTCCCCCAGACTGGGAAAAAGATTTCCCCCCCCTCCATGGAGCTGAAAATACTGATTTATACCATCTTTTTCATTAAAACTGTTTCTTCCATTTTTTCAACTGAACTAAATTGTGCTGACAAAACCCTCCCCCCCAGGGGGGGTGGGCGGGCCCCTCCCACCTGGGGGGTGGTGCTGACACCCTTTACCACCCGGGTGGGGTGCTTTACACCCGTCACCACCAGGGGGTGGTGCTGGGCAACCCCCTCACCACCAGGGTGGTGGGCTCCCCCCGTCACCACCAGGGTGGTGGGCTTTACCCCGTCACCCCAGGGGGGGTGGTTTTGACACCCGTCACCACCAGGGTGGGCCGGGCACCCCTCACCACGAAAACCCCCCCAGGGGGGGTGCCGACACCCGTCACCACAGTAACCCCCCAGGGTGGTGCCCACACCCGTCCCCCAAGTAACCCCCCAGGGTGGTTTCCACAAAAACCCCTCACCACATAAAACCCCCCAGGGTTTGGGGCCGACACCCCTCACCCCAGTAAACCCCCCAGGGTGGGCCGACACCCTTTACCACAGTAACCACCCCGGGGGTGCCGACACCCGTCACCACAGTAACCACCAGGGTGGTGCCGACACCCGTCACCACAGTAACCACCAGGGTGGTGCCGACACCCGTCACCACAGTAACCACCAGGGTGGTGCCGACACCCGTCACCACCAGGGTGGTGCCGACACCCGTCACCACAGTAACCCACCAGGGTGGTGCCGACACCCGTCACCACAGTAACCCACCAGGGTGGTGCCGACACCCGTCACCACAGTAACCCACCAGGGTGGTGCCGACACCCGTCACCACAGTAACCCACCAGGGTGGTGCCGACACCCGTCACCACAGTAACCACCAGGGTGGTGCCGACACCCGTCACCACAGTAACCCACCAGGGTGGTGCCGACACCCGTCACCACAGTAACCCACCAGGGTGGTGCCGACACCCGTCACCACAGTAACCCACCAGGGTGGTGCCGACACCCGTCACCACAGTAACCCACCAGAGTGGTGCAGACACCCGTCACCCCAGTAACCCACCAGGGTGGTGCCGACACCCGTCACCACAATAACCCAACAGGGTGGTGCCGACACCCGTCACCACAGTAACCCACCAGGGTGGTGCCGACACCCGTCACCACAGTAACCCACCAGGGTGGTGCCGACACCCGTCACCACAGTAACCCACCAGGGTGGTGCCGACACCCGTCACCACAGTAACCACCAGGGTGGTGCCGACACCCGTCACCCCAGTAACCCACCAGGGTGGTGCCGACACCCGTCACCCCAGTAACCCACCAGGGTGGTGCCGACACCCGTCACCACAATAACCCAACAGGGTGGTGCCGACACCCGTCACCACAGTAACCCACCAGGGTGGTGCCGACACCCGTCACCACAGTAACCCACCAGGGTGGTGCCGACACCCGTCACCACAGTAACCCACCAGGGTGGTGCCGACACCCGTCACCACAGTAACCACCAGGGTGGTGCCGACACCCGTCACCACAGTAACCCACCAGGGTGGTGCCGACACCCGTCACCACAGTAACCACCAGGGTGGTGCCGACACCCGTCACCCCAGTAACCCACCAGGGTGGTGCCGACACCCGTCACCACAGTAACCCACCAGGGTGGTGCCGACACCCGTCACCACAGTAACCACCAGGGTGGTGCCGACACCCGTCACCCCAGTAACCCACCAGGGTGGTGCCGACACCCGTCACCCCAGTAACCCACCAGGGTGGTGCCGACACCCGTCACCACAGTAACCACCAGGGTGGTGCCGACACCCGTCACCACAGTAACCCACCAGGGTGGTGCCGACACCCGTCACCCCAGTAACCCACCAGGGTGGTGCCGACACCCGTCACCACAGTAACCCGAGTTTTTTTTTTTAATAGTGCCCCCTTCGAGTTCTTCATTCCTTCCATACCTGTGTAGTTGCAACTTACCGCCTCATATTGTTCTCAGCTGCCCACTGGAAAACCCTGCTTATATCTTCTTGCAATTTTCCAGCATCTACCGAGGTGACTTTCATGCTTATTTTAGTCATCTGCAAACGACAATGGAAAACTGGGACGGATATTTTTTCATGTTTGTCATGAGGATAAGAAACAAGAGGTGCCAGGACACTACTATCTTTGTTCTATGTATTAGAAACATGAAAATCCAACTGCCTACCTTCCTTGTTATGCCCATGGCCCTCTGTGTGCAATCACCCCATGATCGCATTTGCCAAACGCCTTTGCAACATCTGTGTATATCACATCTGCGTTTTGGTTTTCTTCCAACGCCTCCGTAATTTTGTCAGTGTTTTAGCAGTTGTGACAGGCATGATCTTCCAGTTCTAAAACCATGCTGGTTCGTAATTTGGCATCTCATTACTCTTTCGAAGACTTATGTGGGAAGTTAAGTCTAGTGCTCTACTACCTCCCTTATGCAAAGCAACTCTGTCTGCACTCTTTAAGGTCTCTAGTATTTCACCTAGATCTAAGCCTTTTTCTCCATAAATACTAAGGGCTCGTACTAGTGGTACTTTGCACTTTTTTATAAATAGGGAATTCCATGAATCTGGTCCAGGTGCTGAGTGAGCATGTTTTCAATTTCTTTTTCGTCTGGGAGATGTAGGGGTGCACAAGACAACGCAGGTAGCATTACTTACATTTCTGTCCTCGTGTATGGCTTCCAGTGAACTAGTAAAGGAGACTGTTCCCGAACGCTTGAGAGATGCTGTAGGAGCTCAAGACCCAAGTTCATGGAATCAGTCATGCAGTGACTCTTCAAGCAGTCCAGCTCCTCCCAAAGAGCACAAACAGTCCTATTGGGACAAACCGATCATGGAAAAAGTCGCCAACACAATGCTCAATAATGCTTCAGGAAAGGGTAAACTCGTCTCCTAGCAGTAAAGACACAGCATTAAAATTTCCTTTTAGCTGTTCCCAATTCCTCCTTGGGCACTCGACTCTCAGGCTATTCGGATTGATGTAGCTCTTCGCTTAGTCGCCTCCATACTCACCGAACATAGTGCATTTGCGACAGGGCGTCAGCTGATCAATTTGGACTACATGGTCTCGTCTGCCATACATCAGAAGGGAAGTGTACAAGACACGAGAAGGTCAACATGATGAAGTCTCGCCACAGCCCACTGCTCAGCTGTACGGGAACCTCAAGTACTGAGGTCTGACGGAAGTCAAAAGCATCCAGATGGAGGCACTATGCTACCCTGCAAGGACGGTAAGCAGACTGCCTGGCACTACACCTGTGCCTCTACGCTGGCGGACACCTACTTGCCATATTCTGAAGCTGAAGGGAGTGGTACCGCCAGTTTCGGAGAAACCCAGAAGATTAACAAATACAGAGGACTGCCACCTTCCTATAATTTAGTCCCAGTAGGGTCGGTAACCCTTGGAAAATGGGGCAGTGCTCTAAAATTCCAGAAAGAGTTAGGTGAAAAACTCGTCCCAGAGCGGCCAGCTTCCTCTTTCAGAGACAGTGTTGCGATCTATAGGGGTAAAAGACCTGCAACATTGTGGGCACGCGACCCCTGCTTGGGATCTGGATGAAGTATTTGAGAAGAGGTAGGCTCTGAGATGTCATTCGTGTTGTTCTCCTTCCCATTGTACTTCTGTTAATGTATTTCGTTTATAAATAAAGTTCACATAGAAAATAGGGGAGGTACAAGAAAATATTCAAACAGCTCTGGGGAGAAGCCTGAGTTTTCCTTGAAGTGCGTTTATCTTCTCTGAGGATGAGGGTCCCCAGTCCAGCTAAGTGACCCAGCACGACGTGACAAGTGACCCAGCACGACGTGACAAGTGACCCAGCACACTGAGCGTGGCAGTGTAGTGAAGATTTGCTCAGGTCATATGTATAGTACAATTTATTAGGGACATGTCAAGCATAATTTAAATTCCTCATCAATTCTATTACATATCAATGAATCTAATTTACACAACCCAGAACTAATATTCATGTGAAAATCAATACATTATTTTTATAAAACGGTATACAATTATATTTCTCAGCACGGACCTGCTTCATACAACTTTCTCCAGCTTTTGAAAATCAATTGTGTGGTTAAAATATCTCACATGAATAAACAGGGCATTCGAGTCTTGTCCAGTCTTTATAAATTTTTATTGTAACCTTTGTTCAAGACTTTTTCCCAGTCTAACCATAATAAACTTTATTGTATAAGTTTTTTACAAGGAATCTTGTAGACGCAGCCATCAACATTTTTTTTTTGGGGGGGGGGTTATTTCTTAAAAAAATTACTGTATTAAGATTTTTAGATGAACTTTGATTTTAAAATTCTTTAGAGAAGGTTTATCAAGAAGATATTCGTAAGGGAGAACCAACATTCTTGGTTGAATGTGAATGGATTTCAAATTTTAAAATAGATTTATGGCAACAACAAGCGACAGTAGCAGCAGGAAGAAATAGCAGTAACAGGAAGAAATAGCAGTAACAGGAAGAAATAGCAGTAACAGGAAGAAACAGCAGTAACAGGAAGAAATGCAGTAACAGGAAGAAATAGCAGTAACAGGAGAAAGAAACAGCAGTAACAGGAAGAAATCGGCAGTAACAGGAAGAAATAGCAGTAACAGAAGAAACAGCAGTAACAGAAGAAACAGCAGTAACAGGAAGAAACAGCAGTAACAGGAAGAAACAGCAGTAACAGGAAGAAACAGCAGTAACAGGAAGAAACAGCAGTAACAGGAAGAAATAGCAGTAACAGGAAGAAATAAGCAGTAACAGAGAAGAACAGCAGTAACAGGAAGAAATAGCAGTAACAGGAAGAAACAGCAGTAACAGGAAGAAATAGTAGTAACAGGAAGAAACAGCAGTAACAGGAAGAAATAGTAGTAACAGGAAGAAACAGCAGTAACAGGAAGAAACAGCAGTAACAGGAAGAAACAGCAGTAACAGGAAATAGCAGTAACAGGAAGAAACAGCAGTAACAGGAAGAAACAGCAGTAACAGGAAGAAACAGCAGTAACAGGAAGAAACAGCAGTAACAGGAAGAAACAGCAGTAACAGGAAGAAACAGCAGTAACAGGAAGAAACAGCAGTAACAGGAAGAAATAGTAACAGAAGAAACAGCAGTAACAGGAAGAAATAGCAGTAACAGGAAGAAATAGCAGTAACAGGAAGAAATAGCAGTAACAGGAAGAAATAGCAGTAACAGGAAGAAATAGTAGTGACAGGAAGAAACAGCAGTAACAGGAAGAAACAGCAGTAACAGGAAGAAAACAGCAGTAACAGGAAGAAATAGCAGTAACAGGAAGAATAGCAAGTAACAGGAAGAAATAATAGTAACAGGAAGAAATAGTAGTAACAGGAAGAAATAGATAGTAACAGGAAGAAATAGTAACAGGAAGAAATAGTAGTAACAGGAAGAAATAGTAGTAACAGGAAGAAATAGTAGTAACAGGAAGAAATAGTAGTAACAGGAAGAAATAGTAACAGGAAGAAATAGCAGTAACAGGAAGAAATAGCAGTAACAGGAAGAAATAGTAGTAACAGGAAGAAACAGCAGTAACAGGAAGAAATAGCAGTAATAGGAAGAAATTGCACTAACAGGAAGAAATAGTAGTACAGGAAGAAACAGCAGTAACAGAAGAAACAGCAGTAACAGGAAAAATAGCAGTACAGGAAGAAACAGCAGTAACAGGAAGAAACAGCAGTAACAGGAAGAAACAGCAGTAACAGGAAGAAACAGCAGTAACACCAAGCAACAACAGCAGAAGTAACACCAACAGCAGCAGCACCACACCGGCAGTACCACCAGCAGCACCAGCATCAACAGCACTAACACCAACACCAGCAGGAGCACCACCACCAACAGCACTAACACCACCAGCACTACACCAACACCACCAGCACTAACACCAACAGCACTAACACCACCAGCACTAAACCACCACCAGTGCATACACACCAGCGCTAACACCACCAGCGCTAACACCACCAGCACTAACACCACCAGAACTAACACCAACACCACCAGCACTAACACCAACACCACCAGCACTAACACCAACACCACCAGCACTAACACCAACAGCGCTAACACCACCAGCGCTAACACCACCAGCACTAACACCAACACCACCACACTAACACCACCAGCACTACCACCACCAGCACTAACACCAACACCAACACCACCAGCACTAACACCACCAGCGCTAACACCACCAGCGCTAACACCACCAGCGCTAACACCACCAGCGCTAACACCACCAGCGCTAACACCACCAGCGCTAACACACCAGCGCTAACACCACCAGCACTAACACCACCAGCCACTAACACCACCAGCACTAACACCACCAGCACTAACACCACCAGCACTAACAACCATCCAGCACTAACCACCAGCACATAACACAACCAGCACTAACACCACCAGCACTAACACCACCAGCACTAACACCACCAGCACTAACACCACCAGCACTAACACCACCAGCACTAACACCACCAGCACTAGAAAGCGCAAAAACGTCATGTTAATGAATCATGTCACACATGTGTACCAACATTATAATGTTTTGTGGTGGTGAGCAGCAAGTATCTTCTCTCTCTTAGTATCTTTATGTAATTAACGCTTAAGCAAATTTACGGTCACTGAAGCCAAAACAAATTAACTTAGCCCAGCTTATGTTTTTATTAGAAATACTGGCATGTGTATATGGGGGGGAGAGGTGGGAGAGGGAGAGGTAGAGGAGAGAGAGGGGGAGAGGTGGGAGAGAGAGAGAGGGGAGGGGAGAAGAGGTGGGAGAGAGAGAGAAAGGGAGAGAGAGAAGAGAGATGGGAGAGAGAGAGAGAGGAGAGAGGGAGAGAGAGAGAGATGGGAGAGGGGAGAGAGAGGAGAGAAAGGGAGAAGAGAGAGAGAGGATGGGAGAGAGAGAGAGAGATGGGGAGAGAAGAGAGAGAAGAGAGGGGAAGAGAGAGAGAGAGAGAGAGAGAGGGTGGGAGAGAGAGAGAGAAAAGATGGGAGAGAGAGAGAGAGAGATGGGAGAGAGAGAGAGATGGGAGAGAGAGAGAGATGGGAGAGAGAGAGAGATGGGAGAGAGAGAGAGATGGGAGAGAGAGAGAGATGGGGAGAGAGAGAGATGGGGGAGAGAGAGAGATGGGGAGGGAGAGAGGAGAGAGAGAGAGGAGAAGAGAGAGAGAAGAGAGAGAGAGAGGGAGAGAGAGAGAGAGAGAGAGAGAGAGAGAGAGAGAGAGAGAGAAATTATTATATTTTGACACTGAAGTGGCTAGTTTATTGCGCACCTCATATCCATCCTGTGGACAGTAGCACAAGAACATATGGATACACAAAAGGCCTAGGAACTAAGCCCCGAAAGGGTTAACAGGAGTACATCTGCATTTATATCTACAGTTGACTTTCCTGTCGCAAGCAAATTGAGGAAATTTGTTTTAATATACCTGGGATCTTATTTTCATTAATATGTTGACATATCACACACATTATACTATTTCTATATTCTTCAAATGAAAATGCTGCCCACAGATGGCTCCAAGTTCATCCTGTTCCGTACTTGTATGTCTCATAATAATAAAAATGCTTTCAAATGAGCTGATGTAGGTAACAGCTCTTAGCTTGCCAATAAAGTTAGGAATCCTTACCCTTTAAATAGCTGTCAATAAAGCTAGGGATCCTTAACCTTGTCAAACCCTGTGTAAAAAAAAAAAAAAAGTGTTCAATATGGTGACCATAGAGCAACATGTATTTGGTTTGATCATGTGTGTCTTCCAACTGCCAAAAGTACTTGTACGAAGCCTAAGCCTGGCTACTACAATAACACTGTTTACACTGGTGGCCCGGTGGTCTGGTGGCTAAAGCTCCCGCTTCACACACGGAGGGCCCGGGTTCGATTCCCGGCGGGTGGAAATTCTGACACGTTTCCTTACACCTGTTGTCCTGTTCACCTAGCAGCAAATAGGTACCTGGGTGTTAGTCGACTGGTGTGGGTCGCATCCTGGGGGACAAGATTAAGGACCCCAATGGAAATAAGTTAGACAGTCCTCGATGACGCACTGACTTTCTTGGGTTATCCTGGGTGGCTAACCCTCCGGGGTTAAAAATCCGAACAAAATCTTATCTTATCTTATCTTAAGTTCTTCCATAAACGGACTAATTTACGCTCATGTTATAGTGGATGACAGATGTACTCAGACTTCTAACTGCACATCTATTACACTGTTTCAATATTTACTTATCCTCTATTATTCCTAATGTTAAACACACACACACACACACACACACACACACACACACACACACACACACACTGCTGGATTTACCTAAAGACTTGGCAGGCTGAAGGCTAGGGCCTCAAAATCTTGGGAGGCCTGCGGCAAGGTGTATAATATTTTTGACAATGTCATAAGCCTTTCTTACACATGCTGTCATAACGCACTGTAGTCTCTAAACAATCCTTCAGTTATGTTCCTTGCACTCCATTTCAATAACTAGCATTGGTTTCTGTTTTGACTTTCTCCTTCCAGGAAAGCAAGGAGATAAGTTAAAGACACAGCTGTGCAAGTATCTGCAGAGCCACAGCGGACGTTGCCGTTTTCATGTCAGGTTAGTAATAAAACAACGCCGATTTGTTACGCCTTTGTTAACCAAAGGAAAAAGCTTACTTATTTTGTAAACAGTTTTTGGAAGCAGATTTGATTCAGATTTTGTAATATAACTGTCAATAAGGAACAACTCTTTAAAAAAAAAAACTGCCCAAATATTTTGTAAAAAAGTTCATTTTTTATTTCTTCACTGATGTTGACCACATTTTATAAGAACGTCCCCTCATGTTTTCCTTCCTAATAACTGTTGAAGATCAATTTTACTTTTTATTTTCAGATTTTAATCTGAGCATGAGTAAGAAGATTTGAAAGTGGTGTTAGTAAGCGCAAGAGCAACACTCGAAAATGACAGAAGCAACAAGTGCCAGCAGTGAAGCGGATATATTAATACTAACAAGGAATCAGTGTGGTGAAGTTATCCAGCCAAGTACTAGCGTTCAACCAGAAGGAAACTTTCCTGAAACAGAAACAGCGAAGAACAACTTGGAACAGCATGCTGATGAGAGAGAAGCCATGATGACGGCTCAAAATGAAAATATAGAACTAATTCAAGAGTCACTTACCAGACGGGAGAGGCTAAAGAAACAAGAAAATAATGTGGATAGTCTGAAATTTCAGCTCACACCTGGTAAGGTAGGTTGAGTCCAAGCTATTCCAGACGCAGATATAGATACCAAAAATAGATCTACTGTAACACGTTAATTTGTGGATAGAATTACCACATGAAGTGTCCCACTGGGTAGAGAGAGACCCTATCAAGTTCAGCATCCTTGTGGAACATTTACAAATTCCAAGCCAGTATACAAAAAGCAGTCCAGGTTTTGCACAAAGGCTATTTTTTATTCAACAAAAGTCAATGGGGAAACATACAGCCGAGTGGGGCTTGTGTATTGTCCCTCAGAAGGCTGGATTTACTACTTTGTTTGTAAACTCTTCGAAAACCTTGCATCTTCTGCTACAGGTTTAGCTTCTAAAGAGTTTGATGGCTGGCAAAACTCATGAACACTCAAGAGAAGCACAGGAATGCTATGTTGATCTACCTATCAAGGCAGCGAGGACAAACTTCAAAACTAGAGGAACAAATATAAGCAGAACTACTTGGGATGCATGGAA
>NC_069403.1:3014563-3034315 GCF_026875155.1 Cherax quadricarinatus | reverse complement strand
GGGAGAAATGAAAAATTTAAAATTATGATTTTTCTATCACGGTGAAAGGTACTGTAGCAACAGCTCGATCTTAATTTTTAAAGGGGTGGAGGGGTAAGCCAGCGGAAGGTCTCTTGTCACATCACCAAATGCTCCAGATGGGAGTCGTCATATAACTGAAACCCACGTCAAGCAACTTTCGTCCTGTTTCCTGACTAACCTTATGTACGTGATTCATGAAGCTGGTTTACTTGGAAGAGCATCAGCATCGTTACCTTATGAACCTGTCTTCATTATGCGCTACTGTAACATTTGTTACTTAAATGATACTTGAACGATGTTTTCGGGGGTCGACGTCCCTGCGGCTCAGTCCCAGACCAGGCTTCCTGGTAGATCAAGGCTTGACCAACAGGCTGTTACTGCTGGCTCCACGTAGTCCCTCGTACGAGTCACAGCCCGGCTGGTCAGGAAGTAACTTGAATTTGTCAGGTTCTCTTAAGACTAATGTTTATTGGTAATTCTCCTTGTGCATGGAGGGAGCGCATTGAAGAGTCGGTGACCTCTCTCGCTTAACGAGTTGTGTGTGTACTAGTCGCAGCTAACCCCCTCCCCTCCTACTTTTTATTGAAGGTACTTCCTACCGTCTGCCAGGTCTGTTTTATACCGAGTTATTTTAGTGTTAAGTTTAGAACCAGTCCCTCCAAGATTATCCAGGTGTTAATTATGATGTATATTTCTCGCCTTCTCCAAATATGTTCTTTCAGTTTGTAATTTTGAACGTAAGTGTTTTCGCGTTTGTTATATTTGAAACGTTGTTGCTCAGTGTCACTGATACTTCATAATATACATTATATGTTCCCTGGTATGTTTATAACAAATGAGATTCATTAGGAGTCAAGTGACTTAATTGTTTGTGATGTACTGTCCGATTTAAAATTTGCATATATTTGTGTTAAATCTAATTTACTGAATCAACAGCATTAAGAAATTCACAAAAAAAGAAACTCGCGCTTAGGAGAGAAACCTTATGACGTTTCGCTCCGTCCTGAACCACTGTGGAGTCGCAACTGTGGTGAGAAAAGTAGCGAGAAACCTATATAGAATAAGTTTTAGGTGAATTGTTCCAGTCACGGTATTGACTTTGAATTTTTTTTATCCAGAAATAACTAATGTTAGACGAGTACTAACTTGACATGTTTTCTTGTTTACAGGTGAGTACCATGGCTGGAGGCACCATCTACCTACTGGTGTTAACATTAGTAGTGAGGTAAGGTGGGTAGGATGACGGAGGTTCCTGCTTGTCACCATTAGTAGTGAGGTAAGGTGGGTAGGATGACGGAGGTTCCTGCTTGTCACCTGCCAAGATTTATTTTACTATCCTATTCTTAGTTGACCTGTTTGTAAACTTTAAATGACGGCCGGTTATATTGCAATAATATAATATATTTACTATAACCAACAATAGTGTTGATATACTTTATATTGCCGTCACATATTGCAAGGTTTTTCTGGTGTCTTAGCACACTTATTATTAAGGTGGAACATTGACTAGTTTGTGTAGTTGTGCAAGGAAAATGTTTCAGGTTCGGTGTCTGGATGTAAACCAGCGAACTGTTGTGTAGGTGGTGGTGGATGATGTCTCACATGTGATGTTTAGGTGTAATCCAGTTTGTTGTTGTGTACGTAGTGGATAATATCTCAGGTGTGATACTTTGTGCTAAATTATATACAACTTTGTGCTTAGTTTGAGTTTGTACCACATGCTCCTTGTGTATCCACGCTCCTTGTGTATCCACGCTCCTTGTATACCTTAGAGTTTCGAGTGCCTTTCTACTCCCGGAGCTCGGCTATGGGCCAGGCTCGACTGGTGCTAGCCTGGTCAATCAGGCTGTTGCTGCTGGTGGCCCTCTGCCCCACATATCCATCATGGCATGTATCCAGTGTTCCCGCTGTGTGAGGGCATCTAGCTGCAGCGGAGCAGAGCTGTCAGTACCACCAGTCATTTTGTATTGGTATGTTTATAGTCCATTGGTAACCATCCAGTGTACTCAATATTCGCCCTTAGACAGTTGGGCGAGTCAGTTGTTGGGCATCGGCAATCGAGTGTTAGCATAATCTCGGTTCATACCCGTGGTGAAAGGTTCAACACCTGGAGTGGTGTAAGGTCCAACACGGTGGTGCAAGGTCCAGCACCGTGGTGTGGCGGGGGGTGAAAGGGTCCAGCACCCGTGGTGTATCGGTGGTGCAGGGTCCAGCACCTGGTGACGGTGGTCAGGTCCAGCACCGTGGTGCAGGGTCCAGCACCGTGGTGTAGCGGTGGTGCAAGGTCCAGCACCGTGGTGTAGCGGTGGTGCAGGGTCCAGCACCATGGTGTAGCGGTGGTGGCAGGGTCCAGCACCGTGGTGAAAGCGGTGGTGCAGGTCCAGCATTGTGGTGTAGCGGTGGTCAGGGTCCAGCACCGTGGTGAAAGCGTGGTGCAGGGTCCAGCACCGTGGTGTAGCGGGGGGTGCAGGGTCCAGCACCGTGGTGTAGCGGTGGTGCAGGTCCAGCACCGTGGTGTAGCGGTGGTGCAGGGTCCAGCACCGTGGTGTAGCGGTGGTGCAGGGTCCAGCACCGTGGTGTAGCGGTGGTGCAGGGTCCAGCACCGTGGTGTAGCGGTGTGCAGGGTCCAGCACCGTGGTGTACGGTGGTGCAGGTCCAGCACCGTGGTGTAAGCGGTGGTGCATGGGTCCAGCACCGTGGTGTAGCGGTGGTGCAGGGTCCAGCACCGTGGTGTAGCGGTGGTGCAGGGTCCAGCATTGTGGTGTAGCGGTGGTGCAGGGTCCAGCACCGTGGTTAGTTAGCGGTGTGCAGGGTCCAGCACCGTGGTGTAGCGGTGGTGCAGGGTCCAGCACCGTGGTTGTAGCGGTGGTGCAGGGTCCAGCACCGTGGTGTAGCGGTGGTGCAGGGTCCAGCACCGTGGTGTAGCGGTGGTGCAGGGTCAGCACCGTGGTGTAGCGGTGGTGCAGGGTCCAGCACCGTGGTGTAGCGGTGGTGCAGGGTCCAGCACCGTGGTGTAGCGGTGGTGCAGGGTCCAGCACCGTGGTGCAGGGTCCAGCACCGTGGTGTAGCGGTGGTGCAGGGTCCAGCACCGTGGTGTAGCGGTGGTGCAGGGTCCAGCACCGTGGTGTAGCGGTGGTGCAGGGTCCAGCACCGTGGTGTAGCGGTGGTGCAGGGTCCAGCACCGTGGTGTAGCGGTGGTGCAGGGTCCAGCACCGTGTTGTAGCGGTGGTGCAGGTCCAGCACCGTGGTGTAGCGGTGGTGCAGGGTCCAGCACCGTGGTGTAGCGGTGGTGCAGGGTCCAGCACCGTGGTGTAGCGGTGGTGCCAGGTCCAGCACGTGGTGTAGCGGTGGTGCAGGGTCCAGCACCGTGGGTTGTAGCGGTGGTGCAGGGTCCAGTCACCGTGGTGTAGCGGTGGTGCAGGGTCCAGCACCGTGGTGTAGCGTGGTGCAGGTCAGCACCGTGGTGTAGCGGTGGTGAGGTCCAGCACCGTGGTGTAGCGGTGGTGCAAGGGTCCAGCACCGTGGTTTGTAGCGGTGGTGCAGGTGTCCAGCACCGTGGTGTAGCGGTGGTGCAGGGTCCAGCACCGTGGTGTAGCGGTGGTGCAGGGTCCCAGCACCGGGTGTAGCGGTGGTGCAGGGTCCAGCACGTGGTGTTTAGCGGTGGTGCAGGGTCCAGCACCGTGGTGTAGCGGTGGTGCAGGGTCCAGCACCGTGGTGTAGCGGTGGTGCAGGGTCCAGCACCGTGGTGTAGCGGTGGTGCAGGGTCCAGCACCGTGGTGTAGCGGTGGGTGCAGGGTCCAGCACCGTGGTGTAGCGGTGGTGCAGGGTCCAGCACCGTGGTGTAGCGGTGGTGCAGGGTCCAGCACCGTGGTGTGTAGCGGTGGTGCAGGGTCCAGCACCGTGGTGTAGCGGTGGTGCAGGGTCCAGCACCGTGGTGTAGCGGTGGTGCAGGGTCCAGCGCCGTGGTGTAGCGGTGGTGCAGGGTCCAGCACCGTGGTGTAGCGGTGGTGCAGGGTCCAGCGCCGTGTGTAGCGGTGGTGCAGGGTCCAGCACCGTGGTGTAGCGGTGGTGCAGGGTCCAGCGCCGTGGTGTAGCGGTGGTGCAGGGTCCAGCACCGTGGTGTAGCGGTGGTGCAGGGTCCAGCGCCGTGGTGTAGCGGTGGTGCAAGGTCTTTGATGTGTAGACTGAGCTATTCACTGAGTAAGGTCGTATAGTGACCTCACTGCCGTATTGTCATGAATGTTCCGTCTTCTGTAAGTAAAGGCCCCATACTGGATGTGGTTATCACACAGGATTTTGCAGAAATCCAGGTATTTGAGATTTCTTGTAATTTCATTTATGGCTTTTTGCTTCCTCTTTACTGGCCTCTATATAATGCAGCCACTTTGTGCTCAGTGTTCTCAATTTCTCTAACCAGAGTTACATTTCGTGACTATCTGCTGCCTTTCAAATCTGTTATCCATTGTGTATACCGGTAGAGGAAGCTCCTCTCTCAGGTTCGTATTTGCTCCTTTGTCGTATTGTTGTGTGTCTGGAGCCAACTTCAAGCTGTCGTGTAGGTGGTGAATGTCTAAGATGTCTTGTAGATCTACCTTGAGTCAATGCACCCTCGGTCTGGTCCCAAACCAGGCTTCCAATTTATGTACCACAGTCAGAGATCTGGCAATTCCTCATATTTGTGGCGGGACGCTGTTGAATAGTGTTTGCACTCTTACACTTTTGTGTTTTCTCAGAGTATTCATGGTACCCCTGCCAAGCTAATTGCATTTGATTTTTGTGTGCAGATTTAGGACCAATCTCTAGAATTTTGCAGGTGGATGGTGTTGATGTTTCATGTCTTGTAGGTGGTAATAACTTGCTCGTGTTTAGAACACCTTGTATGAACATTAATTTGCAAATTGACCTGCTTCATTTTTAGGTACTCAGACTATGTATACAAGTTAGTGGCAATGATTACCCTCCACCACCTGCCCTCCACCACACCTCGTGTTTAAACAGCCTCTACTGAATTACACAACTATTAACACTTGCACAGAATTACTCTGAAGTACTACATGCTGAATGTTGGCAGCAGTATGTGACATCGACTGGTACTACGTACTACATGCTGAACGTTGGTAGCAGTATGTAACATCGACTGGTACTACATGCTGAATGTTGGTAGCAGTATGTGACATCGACTGGTACTACATGCTGAATGTTGGTAGCAGTATGTGACGTGGACTGGTACTACATGCTGAATGTTGGTAGCAGTATGTGACATCGACTGGTACTACATGCTTAATGTTGGAAGAAGTATGTGACATCGACTGGTACTACATGCTGAATGTTGGTAGCAGTATGTAACATCGACTGGTACTACATGCTGAATGTTGGTAGCAGTATGTAACATCGACTGGTACTACATGCTGAATGTTGGTAGCAGTATGTAACATCGACTGGTACTACATGCTGAATGTTGGTAGCAGTATGTAACATCGACTGGTACTAAATGCTTAATGTTGGTAGCAGTATGTGACATCGACTGGTACTACATGCTTAATGTTGGAAGAAGTATGTGACATCGACTGGTACTACATGCTGAATGTTGGTAGCAGTATATGACATCGACTGGTACTACGTACTACATGCTGAATGTTGGTAGCAGTATGTAACATCGACTGGTACTAATGCTAATGTTGGTAGCAGTTGTGACATCGACTGGTACTACATGCTGAATGTTGGTAGCAGTATGTGACGATCGGACTGGTACTACATGCTGAATGTTGGTAGACAGTATGTAACATCGACTGGTACTACAGCTGAATGTTGGTAGCAGTATGTAACATCGACTGGTACTACATGCTGAATGTTGGTAGCAGTATGTAACATCGACTGGTACTACATGCTGAATGTTGGTAGCAGTATGTGACATCGACTGGTACTACATGCTGAATGTTGGTAGCAGTATATGACATCGACTGGTACTACGTACTACATGCTGAATGTTGGTAGCAGTATGTAACATCGACTGGTACTACATGCTGAATGTTGGTAGCAGTATGTGACATGACTGGTACTACATGCTTAATGTTGGTAGCAGTATGTAACATCGACTGGTACTACATGCTTAATGTTGGTAGCAGTATGTGACATCGACTGGTACTACATGCTGAATGTTGGTAGCAGTATGTAACATCGACTGGTACTACATACTGAATGTTGGTAGCAGTATGTGACATCGACTGGTACTACATGCTGAATGTTGGTAGCAGTATGTGACATCGACTGGTACTACGTACATGCTGAATGTTGGTAGCAGTATGTAACATCGACTGGTACTACATGCTGAATGTTGATAGTATGTAACATCGACTGGTACTACATGCTTAATGTTGGTAGCAGTATGTGACATCGACTGGTACATGTTGAATGTTGGTAGCAGTATGTGACATCGACTGGTACTACGTACTACATGCTGAATGTTGGTAGCAGTATGTAACATCGACTGGTACTACTATGCTGAATGTTGGTAGCAGTATGTAACATCGACTGGTACTACATGCTGAATGTTGGTAGCAGTATGTGACATCGACTGGTACTACATGCTGAATGTTGGTAGCAGTATGTAACATCGACTGGTACTACATGCTGAATGTTGGTAGCAGTATGTGAACATCGACTGTGTACTACATGCTGAATGTTGGTAGCAGTATGTAACATCGACTGGTACTACATGCTGAATGTTGGTAGCAGTATGTGACATCGACTGGTACTACGTACTACATGCTGAATGTTGGTAGCAGTATGTAACATCGACTGGTACTACATGCTGAATGTTGGTAGCAGTATGGGACATCGACTGGTACTTACTACATGCTAATGTTGTGAAGCAGTATGTAACATTGACTGGTACTACATGCTGAATGTTGGTAGCAGTATGTGACATCGACTGGTACTACATGCTGAATGTTGGTAGCAGTATGTGACATCGACTGGTACTATGTACTACATGCTGAATGTTGGTAGTAGTATGTAACATCGACTGGTACTAATGCTGAATGTTGGTAGCAGTATGTAACATTGACTGGTACTACATGCTGAATGTTGGTAGCAGTATGTGACATCGACTGGTACTACATGCTGAATGTTGGTAGCAGTATGTAACATCGACTGGTACTACATGCTGAATGTTGGTAGCAGTATGTAACATCGACTGGTACTACATGCTGAATGTTGGTAGCAGTATGTAACATCGACTGGTACTACATGCTGAATGTTGGTAGCAGTATGTATCGTCGACTGGTACTACATGCTGAATGTTGGTAGTATGTGACATCGACTGGTACTACATGCTGAATGTTGGTAGCAGTATGTAACATCGACTGGTACTACATGCTTAATGTTGGTAGCAGTATGTGACATCGACTGGTACTATGTACTACATGCTGAATGTTGGTAGCAGTATGTAACATTGACTGGTACTACATGCTGAATGTTGGTAGCAGTATGTGACATCGACTGGTACTACATGCTGAATGTTGGTAGCAGTATGTGACATCGACTGGTACTATGTACTACATGCTGAATGTTGGTAGCAGTATGTACTCGACTGGTACTAATGCTGAATGTTGGTAGCAGTATGTAACATGACTGGTAAATACATGCTGAATGTTGGTAGCAGTATGTAACATCGACTGGTACTACATGCTGAATGTTGGTAGCAGTATGTAACATCGACTGGTACTACATGCTGAATGTTGGTAGTAGTATGTAACATCGACTGGTACTACATGCTGAATGTTGGTAGTAGTATGTAACATCGAATGGTACTACATGCTGAATGTTGGTAGCAGTATGTGACATCGACTGGTACTACATGGTTAATGTTGGTAGCAGTATGTGACATCGACTGGTACTACATGCTGAATGTTGGTAGCAGTATGTGACATCGACTGGTACTACATGCTGAATGTTGGTAGCAGTATGTAACATCGACTGGTACTACATGCTGAATGTTGGTAGCAGTATGTAACATCGACTGGTACTACATGCTGAATGTTGGTAGCAGTATGTAACATCGACTGGTACTACATGCTGAATGTTGGTAGCAGTATGTGACATCGACTGGATACAACATTAATACAGCAGTTTGCCTACATAATCGCGATTCTTTATTAATTATGAATTATTATATTATTAATACTGCTATTATTAATAGCAATAGAGGTATGGGAAATGCTAAAACCGCAGACGTCAGTCTGTCTTCGGGGATTGAATGGTAATAAAATTTCTTCAGGGAAAGAGACAAAGCTACACTCCTCTTGAAGGAAGCTAACTCGCCAGCATCAACATTCCTCTTGAAGGAAGCTAACTCGCCAGCATCAGCATTCCTCTTGAAGGAAGCTAACTCGCCAGCATCAGCATTCCTCTTGAAGGAAGCTAACTCGCCAGCATCAGCATTCCTCTTGAAGGAAGCTAACTCGTCAGCATCAGCATTCCTCTTGAAGGAAGCTAACTCAGCAGCATCAGCATTCCTCTTAAGAACATAACATAAGAAAGGAGGAACACTGCAGGAGGCCTGTTGGCCCATGCTAGGCAGGTCCTTTACAATTCATCCCACTAACAAAACATTTGCCCAACCCAATTTTCAATGCCACCCAAGAAATAAGCTCTGATGTGAAAGTCCCACTCAAATCCAACCCCTCCCACTCATGTACTTATCCAACCTAAATTTGAAACTACCCAAAGTCCCAGCCTCAATAACCCAACTAGGTAGACTGTTCCACTCATCTACTACCCTATTTCCAAACCAATTCTTTCCTATGTCCTTTCTAGATCTAAACTTATCTAATTTAAATCCATTACTGCGGGTTCTCGGAGAGACATCCTCAAGACCTTATTAATATCCCCTTTATTAATACCTATCTTCCACTTATACACTTCGATCAGGTCTCCCCTCATTCTTCGTCTAACAAGTGAATGTAACTTAAGTCTTCAATCTTTCTTCATAAGGAAGATTTCTAATGCTATGTATTATTTTAGTCATCCTACGCTGAATGTTTTCTAACGAATTTATGTCCATTCTGTAATATGGAGACCAGAACTGAGCTGCATAATCTAGGTGAGGCCTTACTAATGATGTATAAAGCTGCAGTATGACCTCTGGACTTATGTTGCTTACACTTCTTGATATAAATCCCAGTAATCTATTTGCCTTATTACGTACGCTTAGGCATTGCTGTCTTGGTTTAAGGTTGCTGCTCACCATAACCCCCAAGTCCTTTTCGGGAATCTGTATGGGTAAGTTCTACATCATTTAACTTTTAAAATACTAGGTTATGGGCACTCCCAAGCTTCAGAACCTTGCATTTATCTACATTGAAACTGCATCTGCCACTTTTCTGACCAAGAATAGAGTTTGTTTAAATCCTCCTGAAGTTCCATAACATATACGTTTGAAAACAATTATCCTACCTATCTTTGGTGTCATCGGCGAATTTTGCTCATAAACAGTAATTCCCTCAAGATCATTGATATATATTCTAAACAACAACGGGCCCAAAGACTGATCCCTGTGGAACGCCACTTGTTAAAGATCCCCACTCCAGATTAACCCCATTTAAAGGACACCTCCCGCTTCCTGTCAGTGAGCCATGACTCGTCCCCGGGGAGCACTTTTCCCCCAATGCCATGAGCTGCCACTTTTCTTTAACAGTCTATGGTGCGGAACTCTAATCAAATGCCTTACTAAAATCTAAGTAAATAATATCAAATTCTTTATCGTGGTCAAAAAGCCTCAAAAGCTTTACTGAAGAAAGTTAATAAATTAGTTAGACAAGACCGGCCTCTTGTGAATCCATGCCGAGTATCATTAATCAAGCTATGCTTATCGAGATGGCTTCTTATAATCTCAGCTATAATTGACGCTAGTAATTTGCCTACAATTGAGGTCAGGCTTATTGGGCGGTAATTTGACGGTAACGACTTGTCCCGTTTTAAAAATAGGAATTACATTAGCCATCTTCCACATATCAGACACTAGGAATTACATTAGCCATCTTCCACATATCAGACACTACACCTGTTTGAAGAGATAAATTAAAAATATTAGTTAATGGTTCAAGTTCCATTTTGCATTCCTTAAGAACCCTTGAAAAAACCTCATCAGGACCCGGCGACTTATTTTGCTTCAGTCTGTCTATCTGCTTCACAACCATTTCACTAGTGACTGTGATGTTACATAATTTATCTTCTAGCCCACTATAAAAATTAATTACTGGAATATTTTTTATGTCTTCCTGTTTTAAAAACTGAGAGAAAATAATTATTAAAAATCGAGCACATTTCATTCTCTTTGTCAGTAAGGTGCCCATAGTTATTTTTAAGGGGACCTATCTTATCTCTAAATTTTGTTCTATAGACCTGGAAAAACTTTTTGGGGTTATTTAGAACCCCTACAACTTTTTTTTTTTTACCCTTTTAGTTTTCTTATCCCCTTTTTATGCCCTTTTAAGTCAATTACGATTATAAAGACCTCCCCTCTTTGATACCCTAAAAATTTCCCTTTCTTATCCCTGTAGAATTGGCCTTTTATTCATCCTTTTTTGGTCTTTCTGTTTGATCAATTTCTTTATTGGGATAAACTTTCTTTGAGCAGCAGATAGTTTTCAAAAAGTCATTTTGTGCCACTTCGTTCCCCCAGTCAACAATGATGGGTTTTTCTCTAACCCCATCGAATTGCTAAGCAAAATGGGGTTTACATTTACGCTACTATCGTACTTCCTTTTTAAATCTAAATGAAATTGTTTTTGTGGCGTAGCACCCTTTCCCTAAAATTTCAAAATTATTAAAAAGGGGATTATTTTTTGCCTAACTAAGCAAGCAGGTTTTTTCCCCCTTGGGGTTTTCGTCACAAACTGTTTCAAAAAACAATCGAACTACTTCTAAAAGTCGTATGATTCAAATTTCCCCCAGTCAAAAATTTCCCAAATAAATTATGACTAATTAGTCCCCTAGAATTAACAATTTTTGTGCCTTGGGGGCCTTAACAATTTCCTCCCATAGTATTCCCCTTGGCCCCCTTTTAAAGTTTGGGGAAAGGGAATTCACCCTAAAACATTTTTTATGCCCCTCTGAAAATTCATCCAAACAGACTCGTTGTGTTTCTTCAACTTTAAAACCCCTTTTTAGCAACAGTTTAAGCGATCTCGGAATACAATGCCCCCCCCACCCCCCTTCCCATACTTCTATCTACTTGGGAAAAATTTTTAAAAACCCCGAAAAACATTCCGCAGGCATGTCCCACTTTTTTAATTTAAAACCCCGTCTCAGTTAAGGCAAATACCAAAGTTACCTGCAAGGGCCCAATCTCAACTCTCCATCTTTTTCCAAACATCGGCATTAGCATAATAAACTTGAAAGACTCTCCTTCTCTTACCCCTTCCGCTCATTTTGTTTTTCTACTAAACCTTTATGCCTTTATACCCAAAGTCCCCGGCTTTTCAAATCTACCTCGTTCGCTTATTTCTATTCCCCTAAATCTAAAATTTTTATACACTGGGGCTTCACGTTTTTTCCCGCCCAAAACCCAAACCACTAAATATTCCAGTTTAAATCCTAATGCTCCCTCCCCTGCAGTTTTCCATTTCCACCCCAAAACCTAAAAAGTGAACCCCCCCCCTGGCATACATGTATTTTGCCTAGAATAGGTCCCAGTTGCAATGAATTTTTCCGCTTTTTTTCCCTTTCAGTATTTGTCCGCCAGCAAATTGACCCAATTGCCCCGGACAACCTTCATTTCCAAATCCTTTTTCCTTGGGAAAATACCAAAATGACAGGTTCCCACCCCTTTCCCTAATTATTTCTATTGCTGAACTTACCCCTAATAGGGCTTCACTCCAGTCGCCAACATCGGCTCCAGCACTGAGACAGATAATAATCTCCCTTTTTTCTCATGATTCATCCATTAACAAAATCCTCCATCCCAGTCCCAGGAAAACAAACTCTGCTCCTACTCCTTCCTTCAACAGAACGCCCTTCCATATACCTAAATTTGGGTATCCCCAAAACAACTATTCTTACCCTTTTCCCTTAAAAGTCTTTCGCGAAAATTCCCCGTACGACTCACATTCGTCGGGGAGCAGAGAAGGGTTTTGATTTTCCCAACAGTTTCCCCCGCATCTCTTTTTTCTTCATCGTTCCCACCTTTCCATTCGTCTTCTTGATCCAAATTCGTCCCCGCTGTCCACCACTGAACCCGTTTCCCTTTTGACCCAGGGCTCAAAACAGGAGGGCTCTACGAATCTTCTTTTTTTCCCGGGCAGCCGAATCCCATCTCGCCAACCTCAATTCTTCCCTTTAAACTTTGTAAAAATTGCTCGATGGGGGGCTCTTCTTCAATTTTGTAGGAGCGCGCAAACAGGGCTTCACAGAGCAAGTACAAATCAACCGTCAAACACTGCACAAAGCCAACTCAAACAGGACTGATGCTAACTCCCAGCTCACTTCCTCTTGACGAAGCTAACTCCCCGCATCGCATTCCCCCTTGAAGGAACTAACTTTCCACATCAGCATTCCTCTTTAAGGAACTAAATTGCCAGCATCACATTCCTCTTTAAGGAAGCAACTTGCCCGCATCAGCTTCCCCTTTAAGGAAGCTAACTCGCCACATCAGCATTTTTTCCCCTTGAAGGAGCAACTTGCCCACGCTTTTTCTTGAAGGAATAACTCGCCAGATCACATTCCTCTTGAAGGAAGCTAACTTTCCCCATCACTTCCCTTGAAGGAAGCTACTTGCCACTCGATTCCCCTTTAAGGAAGCTAACTCCCCCTCAGCATTCCCCTTAAGGAAACTAACTGCCCGCCTCCACCTTTTGAAGGGAAGCTAACTCGCCCCATCGCATTCCCTTGAAGAAGGAATATCCATTAAACCCTGTGTTATGTTGTAATGGAACATTTTGGGATAAACAAAATTTTTTTACCCGGGCCCCGTCCTCAAGGGAAAAAATGTACAATTGTTATGGATCCATCAAAACATTTCATTATTCCTGCAAAAGAACTTGTTGTTACAAAAAAAAAAAACCCGGAGTAAACAAAATAAATTAATTTTTGGGGTTGCGTGCGGTTTAGAGGAGAGGCCGTAACTATTGCACAGGCCCCCCACAGTGCCCCCCCTTGTGCCCCTCACGTGCCCCGCCCCTTTTGCCCTTCACAGTCCCCCCCTCGTGACTGATAGAGCAATATGGAAGTGTTTTAAACCAAATTTTTGGGGGAAACGGGAGGGTGACGGGTGTTTAAAATTCCCCACAGTTTCCCCCTAAATGATATATTTTTAAATCGTAGTGATTGAAAAGTTTAAAAATTTAAAACCCGGGAAAAAAATTTTGTTAACCAAACTTTGTAAATATTTTTTGCATTAAAAATTTTTAGGAAATAAAATTAAGTTTACTGTTACATTCTTTAAAATACTATTTTTGTAAAAATATTAAAAAAAAACTTCAATTTCAAATACCTAAAAAACCTTTTAACAACATCCAAAAAAATTTTCAAAATTTGTTTGTCAAAGTTTGTCAGTTTTGTTTAATGCGGACCTCTTGATGTATTTCACCCTTTTAAATTTCCTTTTAATTCTTTGAGGGTTTAAAAAAAACCTCTCACCCAAAATTAGTGACCATTTTAAGAAATAGCCACAAGAATTTTTTCCACGTTAGGGAAGGGCCCTCTGAATTTTTTTTCCTTTAAATTTTTTTGATTTAAAGGGTGTATAGACAGGAAACGCTCTTCCTAGGGCTAGGCTTTGTCATACGACAAGGAAAGTTCATAGTAATTTCCCAGGTAAGATTTTGGGTATGCTGCCTTTAACAGTTAAACATCTTCTGAATTTTCTTAGATGCTGGGGATACAAGAAAGGAAAACATTTGTGTAAAACTGTCCCACAGCAGCCTTTTATATTTGCTTCAAACATCTAGTTGGAAAAAAGGATTTTACCTAAACTTAATTTTTGAAGGGATTCTCATTCAAAAGGCATCGGGCCCAGGGCATTTTTTCCCTTACTCTGCCCTTGTGACTTCTGAAATTAACATTTGGCGGGTGATTTTTACTTGTTTTTTAAAGAACCCTTTAAAATAATTGTAATACTACACAAGTGTCGGTAACAGTTCTCAGTTCTGAAAGCTTTGCTGACCTTTGAAAATGACGTACTCAGGGGTAAAAAAATAAACTAACTTTCCATTTTCCATTTTCTGAACAAGATCGTTCTTGAAGTGGGCTATCATCCTTTTTAAATCAGAGTACAATGACTGAAGCCTCATGATAGACTGTAACTTAACAAATAGTTCTGGGGTTTTGCACTACCTCCCACCTATGTCGGCATAAGAGGGGGGGCACTTTTTGACAGGGTTTTAAAAAAAAGATTTTTAAATGCCCTTTTTGTGGAGGATAAAAGGGAGCAATTATCACCAAAAGCCCCCAAATTTAGTTGACCAGCTCTGGAATACATTTTTTTTTTTTTTATACCCTTGACCTACCACCATATTTGGTTGGGACATTGACCTACCGCCCTTTGGTTTTGGGGAGCATTGACCCCACCCCCCCATGTTGGTTTTCATTTACCCAGCCATGTTGGGGGTGAATTTACCCCCACCCCCATGTTGGTTTGGGGGGCTTGACCCTACCAGCCATGTTGGTTGGCACATTTACCCTACCACCTGTTTGGTTGGCAGCATTTACTCTACCGGTTTTGGGTTGGCAGCATTGACCCTACCAGCCATGTTGGTTGGCACATTTACCCTACCGCCCTGTTTGGGAGATTGACCCCACCGCCATGTTGGGTTGGGGCATTTACCCCCACCAACCATGTTGTTGTACATTGACCCTCCAGCCCTGTTGGGTTGGGGAATTTACCCCACCAGCGTTGGGTTTGGGAGCATTGACCCTACCAGCCCCTGTTGGTTGGGGCATTGACCCTACCGCCCTGTTGGGTTTCAGCATTGACCTACCGCCATGTTTTTTGGCAGCATTGACCCTACCGCCATGTTGGTTTGGGAGCATTGACCTACCAGCCATGTTGGTTGGGGCATTGACCCCCACCACCATGTTGGTTGGCAGCATTACCCCACCGCCTGTTGGTTGGCAGCATTGACCCCACCAACCATTTGTTGGTACATTGACCCTACCACCTGTTTGGGGGTAGCATTGCCCTACCGCCATGTTGGGAGCATTGACCCCACACCATGTTGGTGGTAGATGACCCTACCAGCCTTTTTTGGTGGTGCATTGACCCCACCGCCATTTGGTTTGGGGACTTTTACCCCCACCCGCCATGTTTTGGGTTGGGGGCATTGACCCTTTCCACCATGTTGGTTTTCAGAAATTTACCCTACCACCTGTTTGGTTGGGGCATTGACCTACCACCATGTTGGTTGGGAGCATTGACCCCACCCGCCAGTTGGTTGGGACATTGACCCCTACCCCCTGTTTGGTTTGGGGCATTGACCCCCCCGCCATGTTGGTTTGGGGCATTGACCCCCCCATGTTGTTGGCAGATGACCCCCCAGCCAGTTGGTTGGAGCATTTACCCTACCACCATGTTGGGTTTGGGAGCATTTACCCTACCGCCCTGTTGGTTTGGGACATTGACCCTACCAGCCCTTTGGTTGGCAGCTTGACCCTACCCCCATGTTGGGTTGGGAGCATTGACCTACCACCTGTTTTGGGATTGACCCACCCCCATGTTGGTTGGTACATTGACCCTAAGCCATGTTAGTTGGTACATTACCCTACCACCATTTGGTTGGGAACTTTACCCTACAGCCCTGTTGGTTGGGACATTGACCTACCACCCCTTTGGTTGGGGCATTGACCCTACCGCCATGTTGAACAAACCTGCGGTTTTTATACCCCTTTTAATGTTCTCGTAACATGCAAAACAAGGGGATTTGGACAGACCCTTTAAACAACTTCGACAAAACCCACTAGTGAGAACGGCTTTATTTTTAGAGGGGGCCCGACCCCCCAATGACTGCTCACCCCCCCCGGCGTATATAAAGGGTCCTCCTGTACCAATCCATATTGTTTCAGTTAGGAAAAAATGCTCTTCTCCAAATGAGGGGGACCACCCCAAAAAATTTAAGGGTATGGACTGTTAATTTGTCTTAAGTTCTTTGCTTCTATCAATTTTTTGTACTTAATGAAAAGCCTACGTGTAGGCGAAAATTTTGAAAAAAGAAACCCAATGTTCTATGTGTTTATCTAAACCCTACCAGCCAGTTGGTTTTCCATTGACCCTAACCAGCCGTTGGGGGGCGCATTGACCCCTACCAGCCCTGTTGGTTGGCACATTGACCCCACCGCCAGTTGGTTGGCGCATTGCCCTACCCCATGTTTTTGGGAGCATTTGGGCCCACCCGCTGTTGGTTTGGGAGCATTGACCCCCCGCATGTTGGTTGGCACATTGACCCACACCATGTTGGTTGGGAGCATTTACCCACCAGCCATGTTGGTTGGCAGCATTGACCCTACCAGCCATGTTGGTTGGCAGCATTGACCCTACCAGCCATGTTGGTTGGCAGCATTGACCCTACCAGCCATGTTGGTTGGCAGCATTGACCCTACCAGCCATGTTGGTTGGCAGCATTGTCGTAAGACTACTCTCGGCATTTCCTAAAGTCAATATTAAACTTATTGAGATAACTAAACACTTAATCAGCCATTCTTTCTCCTGAGTGGTCTTTTATCTCCTTTTATATACATTTGAAGAGTTTCCAGATTTTCACTACTCTCGGAGCCCGGCCATGGGCCAGGCTCGTCTGCTGCTTGCCTGGTCAACCAGGTTGTTGCTGCTGGAGGCCCGCTGCCCCACATATCCATCAAAGCCTGGTTGATCTGGCTCCTGATGAAGATAATTGCCCAGTTTCCTCTTGAAGGTTTCTACACTTCTTCCAGCCGTGTTTCTGATATCTTCTAGTAAGATGTTGAATAGTCTGGGACCCCGGATGTTGATAGTGTTTCCTTATTGTCACCATCGCACCCCTTTTCCTCACTGGGTTTATTTTACACTTCCTCCCATCTCTCTCACTCCAGTATCTTATGGTAGTGTGCAGATTTGGGACCAGGCCCTCGAGTACTATCCAGGTATATAACATCTCTCTCTCTCCCTCTGTCATGTGGGGTTCGAAACATGGATTGGGTAAAAATACTCACGTAGGCTGGTAGTATGTATATTATAACGACGGAAGTATGGGAAGGCGCCAACCGCCGTCCTGCCTCTCTGCTCTCTATCGTAAGACTAACTGACCCACAGTGCCTATGTGAGGGGGTGTTTGAAATCCTGCTATGGTCAGCAGCAATATGAATACAGTCAGTGATTCACACAGAGGGCGGTTGGTTTGTGAGTCAAACTACTGGTACATGGTTTTCTGGTAACTGGGTACTAGGAAATGGTACTACTACTGAGAGCTCGGCGACGCTAATGTATGTCGTCCCGACTACAACTAATACAAAACTAGAGATGGCGGTATACGGCTTGGGCTGATTCTATACAATGTCAAAGTACACAACAATTGAACATTATAACATCGTAATAGAAATTTGGAATGGAAGCTTAGTAAATGAAATTAATGCAATACAAGGGAAATATAGCACAATCTCGAATGAAAATCAACATTTAGATTACGCAATAAAGTGATAAAAAAAAATTTGTCATGATCTTATTAGTGATTACAGTTCTGAGGAGGGAAAAATACAAAGAAAAAATGTTTAACAGAAAAGGGAGATTCGGTGCACTAAATCTAGACGTTAAATCTCAAATTCGGGGAAAGAAGAACGTGAACACATAAAAAAAAATTTTTGATACTGATACTTACTGTAATTTTCATACAGGTTTTTACATTTAACCCCAACTTTAGGGTTTTAGATTGACATTGCAAAATGGGTGTCATTTTGGGGAGGATCAAACTCTAGCATGGCTAACTCGTGCTGTATTTGGGGAAAATTTGAAGGTATTAAAAATGATATTGAGGTTTTTCTAATCCTGTGTGTCTGGGAATAACGTTCGGTTGTTGTCGATGAGTATCAAGGGGAAGGAGACGGGTCGGGAGGATTGTAGGTCTTCCATTTTTTGGGGTTGGGAACTCATTATCAAACTACTAACTTCTTATATCTAAATGCATTTTTATACTGACCAGTAAATTTTCTAAACCAACTTTTCCAGTGAGATGTTCAACTACCGAAAAAGGCCCAAAACAAATTTTTGATAAAGTTTTGGCATTGCGATTTTTTTAAAAGTGTCAGCAAAATCCGAACCTATTTTTTTTTTTGGGATCTTTGCTCGGGGTTTTTGCGACTTGTAAATTCTGCTGTTGATTTATGAAGTGTTTCACAGATTCTTCTAAAACACTTTGGCTAAGCGGGTACGATTCTATAAATATCGGGGTTGAATTTTGGTTTCGGATTAGAATATAACCATAAAGGGAAACGTTTATCTACCCAAAATCAAAATGTGGGGGTTCACCCATGGAAACATTGAAGCAGAATTTATAGCACACTGACTCAGGGATAAATTCATCCAATTTCACTGTTGGGATTGTGTGGTCTCAGAATCAATACTTTTTTTTTTGGTTCTTTCCGCAAAACCCCTTGCTAGCAGGATGATGAGGGGCAAATTTGGGTTTTGAGATTTGTCTGGTGCACAAAAATTTTTAAAATCTCTTACAGAAATTTCCCCCATTATCTGTTCTAGGCTTAGGGGTGGTATGCCTGAGAAAGCGTTCTTTTTAAAAGCTTTTGCTACTGTCTCGGCAGTCTTACTGAAAAAAGGAAAAATAACTCCAAAATTGGTGAAAGGGTTTCCATAACACAAGATGTTTTTGCCCTGGAGGGAACTTGGAAATTTTAACAAAATCACGCAACTCTTTTCCCCCGGGGTTTGTAGTATTGGAACACTGGTTGGGGTTAGGACCCTTAGCAATTTTCCTTTTTTGTTTCATGCAGACCTACTTTTTTTAAAATACTCAAAATTTCAGTTTTCCTACGGGCCCAAAAATATTTCAATCTGGCTTGTTTTCTGAACTCCCTACCCGGGGGCGCAACACCTGGTACATTGAATGCTGTAAGGCAATTACTAGTGACGTGGAATTTTTTAACGTATTCTTTCGGGTCCCAAAAAGGGGGTTTGTTTTCAGTAATTCTGGTTCGAAAAGTCCTGATGGGTTGGGGCTTCACGTCAGAATAAGATCTTCCTGGGGCAGGAAACGAATACACCCAACCCCCAGGGATCGTTGTTTAATTTTTAAACCCCAGCCCCAAAAGGGGGTCTGCATTTTCACACAACATTTTGCAAGGGATCCGGGGTACATTTGACTTGCCGGGAATGTTTAAAGGGGGATTGAATCTTGGATAGTCAGGTCCTGGGTAACCCTTCCCGTAGGTTGTTTGTTCTGGAATAAAGGGATCATGGAGCAGTCTGTCAAGAATGAAAAGTATGATAAATAAAATTTGTTTTTAAAAACCCTACTATTGCAAAGCTTCTTGCTCTTTCTGTTTTTTAGTTCGCCTTCTAAGGACCGGGTAGCAAATGCATGCGGGGTATTGCCTCGGGCTTCTAGCTGTACGGGTTTTCCATTAACTGCATCATTGTAATAGAAAAGGGGTTAAAAAAATCTGGAAATTTCAAAAATTGGAGCAATGTTTTTTTCTTTTAGAGTTTGGAATGCCTTTCTGACGGAAGGTTCCCAAAAAAAGGGGCCTTTTTTT
>NC_069403.1:2976953-3014063 GCF_026875155.1 Cherax quadricarinatus | reverse complement strand
ATTGGGCCATGGACACAACACACAAGCCTGTGTAACCACCACGACTTTGCAAATAAAGTAAGAAGCATCTGAAGACATCTATAATTGAACCCCGCTCCGCTTTCAGCTTACCAAATAATTCTGTTTCACAGCTCTACGCTGTCTCCCCTCAAGTGATTACCTTCATGGTAGATCTCTAAGGGTAGTTCTCAATGAAACAGAATCAGCAAGACATTCTACTGGGGCAAGTGTTCCACAAGGAAGCATTCTGGGACCATTGTTATGGAATGTCTACTTCAATGATCTTCATCTCATCCCAGAATCTTGGGCATATGCAGACTAATGTACACTGATATTCACTTATCCAAGAGAAGAAATGCCAGCTGCTCTAAGCTACATCAATCACCAGCTAAGAGATATATATATCAGCTTGGGGAAAGAGATGGCAAGTAACATTTGCACCTGAGAAAACAAATGATGGTCTCTAGGCACCATGATGGTGATGCCAGTGCAATAGTAATGATGAATGGGAGGGCGTTGGCACCTGGGGAAGAAGTTGATATCCTTGGGGAGAAATTCGACTCCAAACTGACCATGAAGAACCACATTGTAAATCTTGCAAACAAAGCAGCCAGGAAGCTTACAGCACTTCACCGCATCTCGAATCTACTTGACAGTAAGTGTTGCAAGATTCTGTACGAGGCCAATACTGTCAAAGTACCACACTTGGATCCACTTAGAGGGCAGCAGGAAGCAAGCTTCTATACCACAAGACGGGCAGAAAGCAGCAACTTCACTCTGGCTGTACCCTTCTCCAGAACATCACTTCATTTGAGATCATTTATCCCCAGGATGACTCGAGTCTGGAACACATTCGTACAGCATTATGATGTCAACGAGATGAAGTCAGTTGATCAAATGAAAATGCTGGCCCACAAATGGCTCCAAATTCATCCTGTTCCCTACTTTTATGTCTCATAATAAAAATGCTTTCAAATGAGCTGATGTAGGTAACAGCTCTTAGTTTGTCAATAAAGATAGGGATCCTTAACCTTGTCAAACCCTGTGTAAGAAAAAAAAAAAAAAAAAAAAAAAAAAAAAAAAACGAAGAGTTGAGGCTGGAATGGGTGCACAATTAGCACCAACCTCTTGATTGATTACGTGATCAGGAACCTGGCAGGGAAAATGCGATGAGCCTTGGAATTAACACGAGACAGAACGTGTAGGCACACAGGTCACGTCAAGCACTACGAGTGCACACAACCTAACAACCTTAAAAGCAGCCAAGAACCAGCCAAAACATAACATACTATCGTCACAGTCAACAGGAACAATGATATGCGAGGAGCACCATCACTCATTAGCTACGAGGTTAGGAAATATTTCTTCAGTGGTAAATGAGTGAAATGAGCTGGATGAAGAAATTGTGTTAATGATCTTAGACTTTGAGAGCCAGCAACATCAGTGTATTTAACAGTGGCAGCAGCAAATTTGTGCAAACAAAATGTAATATATATTAAATGGGTGATTTATCTATGACATTTCCGGTTTGGGGCCCAGACCTCCCTGTTAATTGTTTGGCCAACCAGGCTGTTACGTCTGGCAACCCGCCAGCCTACATATCAACTGCAGACTGGTTGATGAACTCGACCGTGGAGGTAGTGACCAAGTTTCCTCTGAAACACTTCTGTACTTGTGACAATATCTGTGATGTCTGTTGGTAGCTGGTTAACTAGTCCAGGCCTACAGATGTTGACAGTGTTCACATATTGTGCCCATGGCTACCTTGCTTTTCACTAGGTCTAGTTTACTCTTCCATCTCTCACTCCAGTACCTGATATGCAACTTTGAAAGCAGGTCTTTCAGTGTCTTTCGTGTTGTTTTCCTTTCCTCCCAACGTCATATTCCCAGTATTTTCTCCTGCTCTAGTTCACCTGCCTTTAATAGAACTATCAAAACTAAGCGATAGAGCATACAGTAATGGAATAGTGTCAGCTGTATCAGTGGTGTGGTTGGTGCTGCATACACACACAGCTAGCTGTATCAGTGGTGTGGCTGGTGCTGCATACACACACAGCTAGCTGTATCAGTGGTGTGGTTGGTGTTGCATACACACACAGCTAGCTGTATCAGTGGTGTGGTTGGTGCTGCATACACACAGCTAGCTGTATCAGTGGTGTGGCTGGTGCTGCATACCACACAGCTAGCTGTATCAGTGGTGTGGCTGGTGTTGCATACACACACAGCTAGCTGTATCAGTGGTGTGGTTGGTGCTGCATACACACACACACACACACACACACACACACACACACACAACACACACACACACACACACATAAGAACATAAGAATATGGACCAGTAGGTCTGCTGCAGTGTTTCCTTTATGTTATGTTCATTATATCTAGTTTTGAAGGTTCTTACTATCCATCGCGACATTTTCCTGGCTTTTACATTTTCTTTGTTACTCAATAAAGGTTAGCTGACATTTTTACACCCGGGTATTTTACATATTTTTCATTGTATCAGGTGACCCTCCAGGGTTTAGCATACTGTCAATCCAGTTCCTAATTTATTCTGATCTCAGAAACCAGAATTTGCTATTATTCAACATATTTTCTACTTCACACTTCAAGACTATACGTCTTCTCAACTTTTCGGTGACCCATACAAAGGTGACTTGCAAATTTTATCTTTTAGCAAACTGTGGCACAATGTTGTAGAAACTGTGGCACAATGTTGTAGAAACTGTGGCATAATGTTGTAGAAACTGTGGCACAATGTTGTAGAAACTGTGGCACAATGTTGTAAATTATGTGGAAAAGGAGGCGCCAGGACAGCGCCTTAGAGGTACTCAGCTTTTTACTTTGCTAAGGCCAAGCTTTACATTTGTTGCTACTATTTGTGCTCTATTTGTTAGAGAATTATATACCGATTTCCCAACTTTTCCTGTTACACATTGACCTTATTGTAGGTGCTAACACTTCACAATCATATCTGCCAAATGTCTTTGTGAAGTATGTTGGCGTAATCTACAGTGTAGACTACGCCAGCATTTTGGGATTAACAAAATTCGTAATTCTCCTGCTCTAAATCCATGTTGACTTGGGATGCGCAACTACTGCGATTCCACATGACAATCTTGTTTCTTACGATCCGTTCAAAAATTCTGATGAAGTGTGGAATTAGCGTTATTGGTCTACAGGTTTTGAAATTGCTTTCTGCCACCATTGTTAAGTTGAGCAATGTAATGACTGTTGGGTAATATCTCTGTCCAGGCTCCTTCTCCAGAGAATAATGAAGGCCTCGGACGATTTCTTGGAATTTTTGATGAATATGGAGTGCCAAGAGTCTGGGCCTGGAGCAGAGTGTATGGGAATGCTGTCGATAGCCTATTCAAAATCAAATGGAGATAAGACTACATCACAAATTGTGGTGTCGGTGGAGTTTTGTCTCGTTCATAAAAATCTTATAAGTATCCTTGATGTGTAAAGTGATCATTGGTTCACCGAGCAGTCGTATTGTGACCAATATTTAACTCTCTTCCTTATTGTCAGTGAATATTTCATCTTTAAATAAAGGCCCGATACTGAACGAAGTTATCGCTGATAAGACTAAAATGGAAGGCTGTTAAATATTTTGCAGACTGGAAGGAATGGCATTTTCTTTCTTATAAACAACTTAAAATAACCGGTGTTTTTTTTTTTTTACTTGTACTTATAATCTTTACTGTCCTAACTGTACTTTAATACTTCTTGCTACTGTAATATTTCCTCTCCCGTATAAGACTGCACCGGAAGCCCATACCACACAAGAGTCCCTGGTACACTAGACAACACAGTCCCTGGTACACTAGACAAACACAGTCCCTGGTACACTAGACAACACACAGTCCCTGGTACACTAGACAACACACAGTCCCTGGTACACTAGACAACACACAGTCCCTGGTACACTAGACAACACACAGCCGGTAACACTAGACACACACAGTCCCGGTACACTAGACAACACTACACCTCCCTGGTCCTGACAACACAAAGTCCCAGGTACACTACAACACACAGTCCTGGTACACTAGACAACACACAGTCCCTGGTACACTAGACAACACACAGTCCCTGGTACACTAGACAACACAAAGTCCCTGGTACACTAAACAACACAGTCCCTGGTACACTAGACAACACAGTCCCTGGTACACTAGACAACACAAGAGGAAAGCAGAGTATCGATCCAGGCGGCAGACACACTTACCTACCCTCCCTTCCTCCCCACTTAGGATCAAGGGTAAGTCACCTCCTCCGCCACCCTGCCATATCGGGTCAAGGGCGGCAGACCCCCCACACACTACCTCCGATCAAGGCGAAGGGCCCCCCCCCCCCTCCTCTTCCAACCCCCACACCACGGCCTGGGTCAAAGGGTTTTCGGGTTCCCACCCGCCGCTGGTCAAAGGTTGCGCTCCCACCACCAACCCCCTGGTAAGGGTTGGCTCCCACACCACCACTGGTCAAGGGTTGCGCTCCCACCAAAAACCACTGGTTTAACGGGGTTTCCCCCCACCCACCCCTGGTCCCCGGGTTTCGCTCCCAAAACCACCATGGTCAAGGGGTTTCTCTCCCCCACCCCACTGGGGAAGGGTTGCGCTCCCAAAACCCACACTGGTCAAGGGGTTTGGGCCCCCCCCACCAACCCCTTTTCCAAGGTTTTCGCTCCCACACCACCACTGGTTTAAAAGGGGTTTCGGGTCCCCCACCACCCCTTCAAGGGTTCGCTCCCACACCACCACTGGTCAAGGGTTTTCGCTCCCCCAAAAAACCACCCTTAACAAGGGGGTTTTTGCTCCCCCAAACCCCCACTGACCCAAAGGGGTTTCGCCCCCCACACCACCACTGATCCCAAAGGGGTTTTCGCTCCCACAAACCCCCAAAAAAGAAAACAAGGGTTGCGTCCCCCACCACCACCTTTAACCCAAAAGGGGTTTCGCTCCCTAAAAACCACCCCTGTCAAGGGGTTTCGCTTTCCCCCAAACCCCCCACTGATCAAGGGTTGGCTCCCCCCACCCTGATCCCAAAGGGTTTCGCTCCCCCACCACCAAATGTAAAGGGTTTTCGCTCCCACACCAAACCTCCCCCAAAGGATCAAGGGTTTTCCCCCACACCCCCCTTATCAAGGTGGCTCCCAAAACCCCCCCCACTGATCAAGGGGTTTTTTTCTCCCCCAAACCCCCATGATCAAAGGGTTTTCGCCCCAAAACCCCCATTTATTTAAGGGGGGCCCTCCCACACCACCAGATCAAGGGGTTTCGCCTTTTTTTAAAACCAAACCCCGGATCAAGGGGTTTCGCTCCCCCACCACCCACGATCAAGGGTTTTCCTCCACACCAAACCCCCTGACAAGGGTTTTCCCCTCCCACCAACCCAACGCCCCCCAAAGATCCCAAAGGGTATGCGCTCCCCCAAACCCCCACTTTAAACAAGGTTTTCGCTCCCACCCCCCAACTGATTTAAGGGTTGCGCTCCCCCCACCCCCCTGCTCCCCAAAGGTTTCCGGGTCCCACACCAAACTATCAAAGGTCGGAAATTAAATTAAATTTTCTTAAAAAAAACTTTTTTAAAAATTTAATTTTTCTATTAAAAACGTTTTTTTTTTTTTTTCCCCCCCCCCCCCCCCCTTTTTTTTGTGGGGGGGCCCCGGGGGGGGGGGCTGTTGGGGGGTGGGGGGGGGGGGGGTGGGGGCAGAGCAAAACCCCGAAGGGGTTTAAAGGGAAGACTTACCAAGTTGAACTTAAACACACTGGGGCTTTCTCAAAACAGTGCTCATCATATAGAAAGGAAAGGGGGGTTTTGGGGAAAAAATCAGGCTGCAAATTAGGGTTTTAAAACAGCAGTTATTAAAAGGGGAAAACCCCAGGGGAAAATTTTAAAAAACAATAATTTAAAATAAAGTTGTATAAAGGGGAAATCAATTGATCAATAAACCAAAAGATATTTGAGGGCAACGAGTGACTACTCCCTAAGGTTTAAATAAACCAAAAAAAGTAGGAGGGCTACCCAAGTTAAGGGTAGGTGCAAAAATTACTTTTCAAGTTTAAATTAAAATAGATATTATTGGATTTTAAAAATGAGACCTGGTCAACCTGAAAAATAGAGAAAAGCCTTCTGAAAGCAACATACAGGGTTTTAAAAAGTTTTCCCCACTGATAGGGGCAACAAAGGGAAAGGGTGGTGGGGGGGCGATGGGATGTCAAAAATTTTTAAAATTTTTTAGACAAGATAAAGATTTTAAAAAATCCCAAAACAGATTCTGTTTGGTTAAAAAGTTTCCCCGAGGGACCTGACAAAATTTTTTTGGGGGGTGTTTTTTAGGCCCCCAAAATTATTTTTTGGGAGGAGGAAGCTTTGTTATTGGGGCGGGAAAATTTAAAAAGGCATCTAGATATGAAAATGGTTTTTGGGGAAAAGGGGGATTTTAACTTTAGGGCAAAAATTTAAATTTGGGAAAATTATAAAAAGGAAATCTTGAGTCTATGAATTTCTTGGGTTCGGTTTGGATTGATTTTTACAAGTTTTGACAGAACCAAAGAGGAAACCCAAACTGCTTGCCCTTGGGGTTTTTGGCCCAAAAAAGAATTTTACTAATTAAAATCTTGAGGTTAAAGATGGGGCCCTTTTGGGGAAATGATCACAAACACAGTTTTTTAATTTAAACATGGGAATTACCCAGATAACTGCAAAACAAATCCTGTCCAGATTTTCGCTTGGGGCCCACTTCATGGGACTTTAAAAATTACCGGGGGGGGGTTTAAATTTGGGGGGGTCCTACTATGGGTCAGGTAGGTGTCTTGGTTCCCTTGACGTTTTTTAGGGGCATAGTTCTAGCTGGGCCCCGACAAAATTCTGTTCCCATAAGGGGAAAATTTGATCTAACAAAAATTTATTTCCCAAAAAGGATGAACAATAGATTTTAAAAAAATCTCACTGGTCAAAAGGAGGCATTATAGGCGGGACCAAAAGAGGGGGGTGGGGAGTTTTTTAAAAAACAATGGAATTTAAATTTAAAAAATTGAAAAAAGAAAGGGGAAAAAAAAAAAGCCCAAAAAAGGGGTTTTGGGCTAAGGTTCCCCAAAGGGATCAAAGACCCAACCCAAATGGGTTCTTTAAAGGTTTAAAAAAAAAGTAAGTTTTTTGGGGGAAATTGGCCCCCCTTTTTAAAAGTAACTCTGGTCGAATTTAAACCCAGGGATAATGATTTGTTTTAAATTTTCAATCCCCACTTCCCCTTTATTTTTCACCGGAAAAAATACTAGCGATATTTTTTGAAATTTAGATTTTATAGAGCAGGTTATGATAAACCCATTAAGATTTAAAAAAGAACATAAAAAATGTAGGAACAAATGCGAAGGCCTAAATGGCCCTACGAGGCAGGCCCTTAAAAAAACGACATCTAGATTGAAAATTTTAAAAAAAGGTTTTAAAATACACAGGTTTTTTAGGTAAGACACCCAGGGAAAAAGTTAGGTTTCTTTATTATAAACTTTTCCCCCTACCCCAGTAGGCTTCTTCATCGGGTTTCAAAAATTGTTAAAAAAGCAGAAGATACTTGAAGACGATTTTAATCATCCCCTCACCCTTAAATTTTGGGGGTGGTCAGTCCCTATCTGGAAAGAAACATTGTTTCCCTAGTAAAAGAAACAATATGGAGTTTAAGTGACAGGTGGGCCTTAAAAGGGGCCAAGGGTGAACGTTTGGTCCAAATAGAAGAGGTAAGAACTCAGATGTTGGGAGGTCAGGTCCCTCTCAAAATTTCCCCCCCGTTTTTCACTAGAAAAGGTTGTGGAAAAGGCTGGAATTTTGGGGGGACCTACCTCCCAAAATCTGAGTTCTTACCCCCTTCTAGGACCTACTCTACCTCTTTGGGGCTATAAAGGCTCCAAACCTTTACTTATTCCATAATTTTTTCATACTATGGAACAATTTCCCCTTCTCCAGACGGGGTGGGCCGACACCTCAAAACTTTAAGGGGGTTTTTATGGATGATTTAAACGTCTTTAAGTATCTTCTTCTTCATCCAAATTTTTTTGTACTCGAAATGAAAAAGCCACTGTGTAGGCCCAAAAATTTTATAATAAAAGAAACCAACTGTTTTCATATTGCTTAAACCAAAAAAACGACATTTTACCTAAAACTATAAAAAAAAACTTCCCCTTCCCCCCTTTAAAACCAAACAAACCCAGCCCCCCAAACCCTTTATTTTTTTCCAAATCTCTTCTTTAAAACTACCCAAGGTTTTAGCCTCTATCACCCCACTGGGGGACTGTTCCAAAGCATCTACAACTCTGTTAAAAACCAGTAAATACCTAATTTTACCTTTTTTTTAAAAACTTAAAATTTATCCAACTTAAAAACCATTATTCCTGGTTCTTTCTTTTTCGACACCCCCAAATACCCTTTTTTTTTTGTCTCCCTTTTTTATTTCCCCTTTACCACTTGTTCCCCTTCAAAGAAAACTCCCCCCCATTCTACGCCTCCCAAAAAGTGGAGTTTTTAAAGGGTTTTAAATCTAAACTTTTATACGGGAAAGGTTTTTTAAACAGTAAATTTTATTTTTGTCATTCTTCTCTGTTTGTTCTCTAATGAGTATGTCCTTCCCGTATAAAGGGGGGCCCAAAACTGTCAGCCAAAATTAAAGAGGGCCCCACTAGGGATGTATTTGAGCTGTAAAAAACTTTTTGGGCTTCGGTTTTTATACTTCTTTAGATAAATCCCAATTTAATTTTGGGTTGGGGCCTTTTTGCGCACAAATAAAAGGGCCCCGGGTTCCCTTTGGGTTTTTTTTTCTGCCTTTCCTGACTCCCCAAATCCCTTTTTTATATTCTGTATGACCAAGGTCTACTTCACCTAGATTATAGCTTCGAGGGTATTTTCAATTACCAAGGGCAAGTACCTTACACTTATCCACATTAAACTTCATCGCCATTTTTTCAGACCAAGACATTAATTTTTTTAAAATCGTCCTGGAGTTCATTGTTATCCTCCTCAGAGTGAATTATACGGCCTATCTTTGTATCATCAGCAAAACTTCTCATGTCACTAGTAATCCTTCATCAAGGTCATTAATGTAAATTATGAGCAAGAGAGGGCCTAAAAGATCCTTGTGGAAACCCCACTAGTGGACTAATCCCCATTCAGATTTTCACTCCATTAATGTAACTCTCTGCTTTCTATTGGAAAAGCCATGCCTCAATCCATGCTAGAACTTTACCTCCTATACCATGAGCTGCCACTTTTCTTAAGAGTCTCTTGTGAGGTACTCTGTCGAAGGCTTTACTAAATCCAAAAACAAATATCATATTCCTTATCACTGTCAACTGCCTCAAATGTTCTATTGAAGAAGTCGGTAAGTTTGTCAGCAGGAACGACCTCTCTTTAAATCCTGCTGAGATTCATTTATCAAGTTATGCTCTTCAAGGTGACTTCTGAAAATGTCAGCTATAATTGATTCTAATAACTTGCCCACTATAGATGTCAGGCTTATTGGACGGTAATTTGAAGGAGTGGACTTATCCCCTGATTTGATATAGGAACCACATTAGCCATCTTCCACAACTCTGGCACAAACTGGTAAGGATGGACGCATTGAATACACTCGTTAATGGCTGACTAAGCTCCATCTTGCATTCCTTAAGTACCCTTGAAAACAACCTCATCGGGTCCCGGGGACTTATTTTGTTTCAGTTTGTCTATCTGTTTAATAACCATGTCCTCGTGACAGTAAATATTAGTTAACTTTAAATTCATCAGGAACTAAATAATTGTTAATTACTGGAATCTCATTTACATCTTCCTGTGTAAAAACTGACAAAAAATAGTCATTAAATAAGAACACATTTCCAGTTCATTATCCGTCAGCTGTCCATTCCCAGATTTCAGAGGTCCTACTTTTTCCTTCACCTTCGTCCTATACACTTGAAAGAACCCCTTTGGATTAGTCTTTGATTCATTAGCAACTCTAATTTCATAGTCACGTTTAGCCTTTCTAATCGCCTTTTTACTTCTCTTTTAAGCTGAACATATTGGTCAGTAAGGTTAACTCCTCCTCTTCTGATGCGCCTATAAATTCCCCTTTTCTCCCCTAATAGATGCTTTAGCCTCCTGTTAACCCATTTGGGATCGTTATTATTAGACCTAATTTCTCTCTCTGGGGGATGTAATATACTCTGGGCACTGTGTACATTATTAAGAAAACAATCATAAAAGCAGATCCCTTCTATTTATAAGTATGATTATCGTCAATAAAATCATTAGCTAGATAACCCCAATTCAAGATTAGACAGATGTTCCCTAAGTCCCATTATAATCGCAGAACGAAAATCAGGGATTTTTACTGTATTATCATTATTCTTCCATTCCCAATTAATGCTAAAGGTGATGGATTTGTGATCACTTGCGCCAAGCTCTTCAGTGATCTCCAGATTATTCACGAGTGTTTCCTTATTGACAAGACTAGGTCTAGCAAATTATTATTCCCTGGTAGGCTCAGTTACACTGTTTCAGAAAACAGTCCTGAACTGTTTCCATGAAGTCACTGGACTCTAGATTATCTGTCAAAGAATTCCAGTCAATTTGGCTAAAGTTAAAGTCCCCTACTATGACTATGTTACTGTGTCCAGAAGCCCTAACAATTTCGTCCCAAAGAAGTCTCCCTCTATCGTGATCCAAGCCTGGAGGTCGGTATATTACACCTAGAATTAGTTTTTCTTGACCCTCCACGAACTCTACCCAAACAGACTCTGTTACTGCTCCATCTATTTTTATACCTGTTTTTATGCAACAATTAATATTTTCTCGAACATACAATGCAACTCCTCCCCCCTTCCCATTACATCTATCCACATTGAACAACTTAAATCCCTGAATATTACACTCAGCGGTAACTAGTGACATGGTCCTCAGACAAATAGAGAAACTAAAACCTAACAAATCCCCAGGCCCTGATGAACTGTTTTCAAGTGTGTTAAAGGAATGTAAAGAGGAACTTAGCATACCTTTGGCTAATCTTTTTAACATATCACTACAAACTGGCATAGTGCCTGATAAGTGGAAAATGGCAAATGTAATACCTATTTACAAGGCAGGTGAAAGGTCCTTGGCTTCGAACTATAGACCAATAAGCCTTACCTCCATAGTGGGAAAATTTATGGAATCAATAATTGCCGAAGCAATTAGTAGCCATCTTGACAGGCACAGATTGATTAATGAATCTCAACACGGTTTTACAAAGGGGCGTTCCTGTCTTACGAATTTACTTACTTTTTTCACTAAGGTGTTTGAGGAGGTAGATCATGATAATGAATATGATATTGTGTATATGGACTTCAGTAAGGCTTTCGATAGAGTTCCACACCAGAGGTTATTGAGGAAACTTAAGGCACACGGAATAGGAGAAATTTTTTCCTGGGTAGAGGCATGGCTGACAAATACACAGCAGAGAGTTTGCATAAATGGGGAGAAATCAGAATGGGGGCACGTCACAAGCAGTGTTCCTCAGGGGTCAGTGTTGGGCCCGTTGTTGTTCACAATTTACATAAACGACACAGGTGAGGGAATAAATAGCGACATAAGCAAATTTGCTGATAGACACCAAAATAGGCCGTCCAATTAATTCTAATGAGGACACTAGAGCACTCCAGGATGATTTGAATAGACTGATGCAATGGTCGGAGAAGTGGCAGATGCAGTTTAATATAGACAAATGCAAAGTTCTAAAAGTTGGACAGTTAAATAACCATGCCACATATAAACTAAATAATGTAGATCTTAATACCACTGATTGCAAAAAGGATTTAGGAGCTCTGGTTAGCAGTAATCTAAAACCAAGACAACAGTGCATTAGTGTTCGCAATAAAGCTAACAGAATTCTTGGTTTCATATTTAGAAGTATAAATAATAGAAGTCCTCAGGTTGTTCAACTCTATATATCCTTGGTTAGGCCTCATTTAGACTATGCTGCTCAGTTCTGGTGACTGTATTACAGAATGGATATAAATGCTTTGGAAAGCGTGCAGAGGAGGATGACGATGATGATCCCATGTATCAGAAATCTTCCCTATGAGGATAGACTGAGGGCCCCGAATCTGCACTCTCTCGAAAGGCGTAGAATTAGGGATGATATGATCGAGGTGTATAAATGGAAAACAGGAATAAATAAAGGGGATGTAAATAGCGTGCTGAAAATTTCCAGCCAAGACAGGACTCGCAGCAATGGTTTCAAGTTGGAAAAATTCAGATTCAGGAAGGATATAGGAAAGCACTGGTTTGGTAATAGAGTTGTGGATGAGTGGAACAAACTCCCAAGTACAGTTATTCAGGCTACAACATTGTGTAGTTTTAAAAATAGGTTAGATAAATACACGAGCCGTACACCTGCCGTCTCTAGTTTGTATTAGTTGTATGTCAGGATGACATACGTTAGTGTCGCCGAGCTCTCAGTAGTAGTAGTACCAGTTCCTAGTAACCAGTGTACTAGTAGATGACTCGCTACCAACCGTCTGTGTGAATCACTGTTATTCATGTTGCTGCTGACCATAGCATGATTTCAAACACCGCTCACCCTGTACGCACTGGTGGGCCAGTCTAAGATAGGGAGCAGAAAGAGGCAGGTCGGCTGATGGTGCTTCCCATTCTTCCCGTTATATATGTACTACCAGCCTACGTGAGTATTTTTACCCCATCCACGTAATCGAACCCGCATGACACATGGACCTGCTCCTCATGAGTCAGTAGGCCTGTTGCAGCGTTCCTTCTTTGTGTTCTTAGACAATAAACGAAACCAAGCTATGCTTCCCTATCGCACGCCCCCACACCAGCACCGCCCCGTCCCCACACCAGCACCGCCCCACTACCAGCACCGCCCCACCCCACCAGCACCGCCATGCCCCCACACAGGATTATTTTGCATGCGTAAAGCAATGAAAGCTATCAGTCAGAGTTGAGAAACATCAGTAGGACGGAGGACGGGGTCAGCAGGACAGAGGACGGGGTCAACAGGGCGGGAGGAGGAGCAGACTTATGATAACCAACGAGTAGTTTCCAGAGTTTTGCCACAGTCACAGCCAGGCCTGGGGAAGAGGCTTTTTTGGGGGGATGAGTAACTGACTGCTGAACCAGGGTGTTGGCTTCTGATGACCCATCACAGTCTGCTTGATCCGTCATTTGATGGTTGTAGTTTTAACAGTTACATTATGTACTACATACAAGAGGCTATCAAAAAGTTCCAAGACCAGCGAGAGAAAAAGAACGAAAACGAGAGAGAGAGAAAGTACTCGTGAATTTATACTCGCCTATTGGTAGTTGCAGGGGGTCTTCGCTGTGTGCGTACGGTATAAATAATTGCAACATGTAGAAGACATGCACCAAATAGTTGCAAAGAGAAGACTGACAAGAACGACAACAAGAATGTTGTGATGAACAACAGAAGCAGATAAGAGTGTTGGGCTGGTCCACTACATGATAACTAGCGTACATTGACTACCTCACTACATAACTAGCTTACACTACATAACTAGCATACACTACCTCACATGATAACTAGCGTACACTACCTCAATACTACATAACTAGCGTACACTACCTCAATACTACATAACTAGCGTACACTACCTCAATACTACATAACTAGCGTACACTACCTCATTACATGATAACTAGCGTACACTACCTCATTACATGATAACTAGCGTACACTTACTACCTCACTACATAACTAGCGTACACTACCTTACAACATAAGCGTACACTACCACACTACTACATAACAAGCGTACACTACCTCACTACTACAACCATCGTACACTACCTCACTACTACAACCATCGTACAACCACTCCATCACCACTATACCCACTGTACTACTCCCTCACCACTACAAGCACCAATCACTCCCTCACCACTACAACCACCAACCACCACTACAACCACCAAACCACTCCCTCACCACTACAACCACCAAACAACCACTCCCTCACCACAACCATGAACCACTCCCTCACCACTACAACCACCAAACAACCACTCCCTCACCACTACAACCACCAAACAACCACTCCCTCACCACTACAACCACCAAACAACCACTCCCTCACCACTACAACCACCAAACAACCACTCCCTCAACACTACAACTACCAAACAACACTCCCTCAACACTACAACTACCAAACAACCACTCCCTCAACACTACAACCACCAAACAACCACTCCCTCAACACTACAACCACCAAACAACCACTCCCTCAACACTACAACCACCAAACACTCCCTCACCACTATAACCACCAAACACTCCCTCACACTACAACCCCAAAACACCCACACCCTCACCACAACCCACTACAACCACCTAACCACTCCCTCACTACTACAACCACCTAACAACCACTCCCTCACCACTACAACCACCAAACACTCCCTCACCCCTACAACCACCATCCACTCCCTCACCACTACAACCCCTAACAACCACTCCCTCACCACTACAACCACTCCCTCACCACTACAACCACCATCCACTCCATCACCACTACAACCACCAACCACTTCCCCACCACTACAACCACCAAACAACCACTCCTCGCCACTACAAAAGCTCCTCACCACTACAACAACCAAACAACCACTCCCTCACCACTAAAACCACCAAACAACCACTCTCACCACTACAACCACCAAACAACCACGCCCCTCACCACTACAACCACCCCTCAACACTACAAACCCCATCCCCTCCATCCCCACTACAACCACCACAACCACTTCCCCACCACTACAACCACCAAACAACCACTCCCTCGCCCCTACAAAAAGCCTCCCTCACCACTACAACCACCAAACAACCACTCCCTCACCACTACAACCACCAAACAACCACTCTCACACTACAACCACCAAACAACCACTCCCTCAACACTACAACCACCAAACAACCACTCCTTCAACACTACAACCACCAAACACCACTCCCTCAACACTACAACCACCAAACAACCACTCCCTAACACTACAACCACCAAACAACACTCCCTCAACACTACAACCACCAAACAACACTCCCTCAACACTACAACCACCAAACAACACTCCCCGACACTAAACCACCAAACAACCCTTCCCCCACTACAACCACCAAACAACCACTCCCTCAACACTACAACCACCAAACACTCCCTCACACTACAACCACCAAACACTCCCTCACCACAACAACACCCAACCATCCCACAACCACTAACCACAACCACCAACCACTTCCACCACTACAACCACCAACCACTCCCTCACCACTACAACCACCAAACCCCTCCCCTCCCACTACAACCACTCCTCCCACTACAACCACCAAACACACTTCCCCACCACTACAAACCACCAAACAACCACTCCCTCACCACTACAACCACCAAAACCAACAACCACCCTCACCACTAAAACCACCAAACAACCACTCCTCACCACTACAACCACCAAAAAACCACGCCCTCACCACTACAACCACCAAACCACCACACCCTACACAACCACCAAACCAACCCCACCACTACAACCACCAAACCACTCACCACTACAACCACCAAACCACTCTCTCACCACCAGAACCACCCCCTCACCAATACAACCACTCCCTCACCACTACAACCACCAAACCACTCTCTCACCAATACAACCACTCCCTCACCACTACAACCACCAAAGAACCACTCCCTCACCACTACACTGATTAAGTGTAGTAGTGTACCAACAGTCTTGAACATGTACTCATTGGAGCGGGGGAGAAAGATACATGATAATACACACCGCCTCGCTACCCGGTTGCCCCCAACCCACCGCCTCGCTACCGCTGCTGCCCCCAACCCACCGCCTCGCTACCGCTGCTGCCCCCAACCACGCCCGCACCGCTCGCCCCCAACACCACCGCCTCGCTACCGCTGCCGCCCCCAACACACCGCCTCGCTACCGCCCCCAACACACCGCCTCGCTACCGCTCGCCCCAACCACCGCCTCGCTACCGCGCTGCCCCCAACACACCGCCTCGCTACCGCCCCCAACACCCACGCTAGCTACTGCCCCCAACCACCGCCCGCTAGCTGCCCCCAACCACCGCCTCGCTACCCCTGCCCCCAACACCACCGCCTCGCTACCGCTGCTGCCCCCACACCGCCTCGCTACCGCCCCCAACCACCGCCTTACTGCCGCCCCCAACACACCGCCTCGCTACCTGGGGCCCCCAAAACACCGCCTCGCTGCTGGCCCCGCCCCAACCACCGCCTCGCTACCGCTGCCCCCAACACACCGCCTCGCTACCGCCCCCAACACACCGCCTCCGCTACCGCCCCAACACCGCCTCGCTACCGCCCCCCAAAACACCGCCTCGTGACTGCCCCCAACCCCGCCTCGCTACCGCCGCCCCAACACACCGCCTCGCTACCGCCCCCAACACACCGCCTCGCTACGCCTTACCGCCCCCAACACACTGCCTCGCTACCGCCCCCACACCGCCTCGCTACCACCCCCAACACACCGCCTCGCTACCGCCCCCAACACACCGCCTCGCTACCGCCCCCAACACACCGCCTCGCTACCGCGCCCCAACACACCGCTCGCTACCGCCCCCAACACACCGCCTCGCTACCGCCCCAACACACCGCCTAGCTACCGCCCCAACACCGCCTCGCTACCGCTGCCGCCAACACACCCCTCCGCCACCGCCCCCAACACACCGCCTTGCGCCGCTGCCACCCCAACACACCGCCTCGCTACCGCCCCAACACCGCCTCGCTGCCGCCCGCAACACCGCCTCGACCGTGCCGCCCCCAACACACCACCTCGCTGCTCCCCCAACCACCGCCTCGCTACCGCTGCCGCCCCAACACACCGCTCGCACCGCCCCCACACACGCCTCGCGCCGCCCCCAACATCGCCTCGCCGCACCGCCCCCAACACACCACCTTGCTACCGCCCCAACACACCGCCTCGCACCGCCACCCCAACACTGCCTCGCGCCGTCCCCAACACCGCCTCGCCGCCGTCCCCCAACACCGCCTCGCTCGCCGTCCCCAACACCGCCTCGCTACCCGCCCCCAACACCCACTTCGCTACCGCCCCCAACACGCCTCTCTACCGCTGCCCCAACACACCGCCTCGCTACCGCCCCCAACACCGCCTCGCTACCGCCCCAACACACCGCCCCCGCTACCGCCCCAACACACCGCCTCGCTACCGCCCCAACACACCGCCTCGCTACCCACCCCCCAACACACCGCCTTGCTACCGCCCCAACACACCGCCTCGCTACCCCTACCGCCCCCAACACAACCGCCTCGCTACTGCCCCAACACACCGTCTCGCTACTGCCCCAACACACCGTCTCGCTACTGAACCCAACACACCGCCTCACTACCGCCCCCAACATACCGCCTCGCTACCGCCCCCAACACACCGTCTCGCTACTGCTACCGCCCCCAACACACCGCCTCGCTACCGCTGCCGCCCCCAACACCGCCTCACTACTGTGTTCCCCCAACACTGCCTCACTACTGTGTTCCCCCAACACCGCCTCACTACTGTTAATATTTACCAAGTACCCACCCGGGTATACCTTTAATGTGCAGCTTCAGCCTTCTTAAAGAACCCATCTTTTAACACTGGTAGGGGGTCATACAGCACCTTGTAAATACCAAGATAATCAGGTGCTAGGAGAGGCAGGACAGCTTGAATCTAAAACTTCTTGATCTATCTCATGGAATTTTAGTTAAAGTAATGCTTGAGTTTTGACGCCTGACGGCAAGACTTACAGCGATCAAAGATGATCCTGGGTTATCAAACATTACAATCGTAGAATGCTAAATCTAACTCTTACGTTATATAGTACATTCAGCAGTAATAACCATCGTAGACCATTAGCAACTATGAGACAAGCCTTACACTAATGTAGATTGTGTGGGGGGTGGGGTGGGTGAGGGGTATGTCGTTATTACGCGTGTATGGGGGTGTGGGGTATGTGTGGAGGTGGGGAGTGTGGGGGAGTTGGGGGTGAGGGGGTGTATACATGACTCACTGCAGCTTCACGTCCAGTATGTGACAAGTAACCCGTCATGCCGCATGTACACTGATAAGCAACACAACGGTGCTTGATATACACCTCTAGTGTTTCCAGAGTTTTGCTAGTCCAAGACTGAGCCAGACTTGTCTGCTGCCTGCCTGACCAAAGACTTACTGCCGGCGGCCTGCTGGCGAACATATCCATCACAGCCTGGTTGATCTAGCACCTGGTGGACATTCTTGTCCAGTTTCCTCTTTAAAACTTCTACACTTATTCCAGCAGTGTTCGTCATATTTTTTAGTGGTCTGGCATACTGCTAGCTGTATCAGTGGTGTAACTGGTGCTGCATACACACACTGCTAGCTGTATCAGTGGTGTGTCTGGTGCTGTACACACACTGCTAGCTGTATCAGTGGTGGGGCTGGTGCTGCATACACACACTGCTAGCTGTATCAGTGGTGTGGCTGGTGCTGCATACACACACTGCTAGCTGTATCAGTGGTGTGGCTGGTGCTGCATACACACACTGCTAGCTGTATCAGGGTGTGGCTGGTGCTGCATACACACACTGCTAGCTGTATCAGTGGTGTGGCTGGTGCTGCATACACACACTGCTAGCTGTATCAGTGGTGTGGCTGGTGTCTGCATACACACACTGCTAGCTGTATCAGTGGTGTGGCTGGTGCTGCATACACACACTGCTAGCTGTATCAGTGGTGTGGCTGGTGCTGCATACACACACTGCTAGCTGTATCAGTGGTGTGGCTGGTGCTGCATACACACACTGCTAGCTGTATCAGTGGTGTGGCTGGTGCTGCATACACACACTGCTAGCTGTATCAGTGGTGTGGCTGGTGCTGCATACACACACTGCTAGCAGTATCAGTGGTGTGGCTGGTGCTGCATACACACACTGCTAGCTGTATCAGTGGTGTGGCTGGTGCTGCATACACACACTGCTAGCTGTATCAGTGGTGTGGCTGGTGCTGCATACACACTGCTAGCTGTATCAGTGGTGTGGCTGCTGTACACAATGCTAGCTGTATCAGTGGTGTGGCTGCTGTACACAATGCTAGCTGTATCAGTGGTGTGTCTGGTGCTGTACACACACTGCTGGCTGTATCAGTGGTGTGTCTGGTGCTGTACACACACATGCTAGCTTTATCAGTGGTGTGGCTGGTGCTGCATACACTACATAAATGTTCGCAATAAAGCTAACAGAATCCTTGGCTTCATAAGAAGTATATATAATAGAAGTCCTCAAGTTGTTCAACTCTATATATCCTTGGTTAGGCCTCATCTAGATTATGCTGCACAATTTTGGTTACAGTATTACAGAATGGATATAAATGCACTGGAAAACGTACAAAGGAGGATGACAGTTGATCCCTGAATCTGCACTCTAGAAAGACGTAGAATTAGAAGGGATATGACTGAGGTGTAAGTGGAAAACAGGAATTAATAAAGGGGATGTAAATAACGTGCTAAAAATATCTAACAGACAGGACTCGCAGCAATGGAAAAATTCAGATTCAGGAAGGATATAGGAAAGCACTGGTTTGGTAACAGTTGTGGATGAGTGGAACAAACTCCCAAGTACCGTCTTAGATGCTAGGACGTTGTGTAGTTTTAAAAATAGGTTGGAAAAATACACGAGTGACGTGTACTTAGCTTGAGTGGTGACGTGTACTTAGCTCTGTGAAGACCTGTTTGTGTACTCTCTCTGAATCTGAACCAGGATGCCCTCTTGAGCAACTTTACCAGCAGCTGAGAGAAGAGCTCAGAGTTGCTAAGATGGAGATACGGTGATTAACGGAGGAGAACAAGAGGATTCGTAGTAATCCTTCTGTTGTGAGTCCCCAGGTTAAGAGGGGAGCTTGGTCAGTGGCCGGGCAACATGGAACCAAGCTGAAGATCAAGAAAACGGTTGGAGAGGCAGAAACAACGAGAAACCAGAAGACTACGAATGTGAGTGTTCTACTGGGAATGCCACAACGAGCACCAAATAAGCATTGGCAGACGTGAGTAAGACATCCCTAGAAACCCCAATGAAGACCATCGAGAACGTCTTGACGAATTCTACAAGTGGTGTAATGCTACCTGGAGAATGAGAGTCGACTACTCGGAGCATCACGACGGACGACGCCAAGGAAGGTAAAAACATTGTTGTTGTTGGGGATAGCCAGATTAGGTACATGGATAGGGCATTCTGCTTGAAGGATAGGAGTAGGAGGCAGAGAGTGTGTTTTCCTGGGGCTGGGATGAAGGATATTGTTAGCCGTCTGGATGACATCATGAGAGGTAATGGGAGCAATCCTATTATCTGTCTCAGTGCTGGAGGCAACGATGTTGGCAGATGTAGGAGTGAGGACCTGATTAGCAGGTATAAGTCAGCAATAGAGATAATTAGGAGGAAGGGTGGGAAACCTGTCATATGTGGCATTTTGCCAAGGAGAGGAGTTGGAAATGAATGGTTGTCCAGAGCAATTGGTGTCAATTGCTGGCTGGACAAATACTGTAAGGAAAATGCGGTAACATTCATTGACAACTGGGACCTCTTCTATGGCAGAAATGACATGTATGCCAGGGATGGGGTTCACTTATCTAGGTGTGGGGTGGGAGCACTGGCCAACGCAGTGGAGGGAGCTGTTAGGTCTTTAAACTAGGAATAGTTAGTGATATGGGTTTTGGCGGGAAAACTGTGAAGTCGCAGGGTAGTAATATGAGTACTAGGAGAACTAGTAATAGGCAAAATGAGGTGGATATTGGAAAGGCAGTGGCACTAGTAACTAGTCTCAACTCGTCCACTTATTCCTAGCACTGCGGCTATTTGTGTAATAAATATTTAAAGACCCTCCTCTCTCTTTACCCTTCCTGCTCCTTTCTGTTATTCCACTAAACCTCTTACTGTCCTTGTCAATTAGTGCCACTGGCTTTCCAATATCCACCTCATTTTGCCTATTACTAGTTCTCCTAGTACTCATATTACTACCATGCGACTTCACAGTTTTCCCGCCAAAACCCATGCCTCTAACTATTCCTAGTTTAAAGACCTAACAGCTCCCTCCACTGCGTTGGCCAGTGCTCCCACCCCACACCTAGATAAGTGAACCCCATCCCTGGCATACATGTCATTTCTGCCATAGAAGAGGTCCCAGTTGTCAATGAATGTTACCGCATTTTCCTTACAGTATTTGTCCAGCCAGCAATTGACACCAATTGCTCTGGACAACCATTCATTTCCAACTCCTCTCCTTGGCAAAATGCCACATATGACAGGTTTCCCACCCTTCCTCCTAATTATCTCTATTGCTGACCTATACCTGCTAATCAGGTCCTCACTCCTACGTCTGCCAACATTGTTGCCTCCTGCACTGAGACAGATAATAGGATTGCTCCCATTACCTCTCATGATGTCATCCAGACGGCTAACAATATCCTTCATCCAGCCCAGGAAAACACATTCTCTGCCTCCTACTCCTATCCTTCAAGCAGAAAGCCCTATCCATGTACCTAATCAGGCTATCCCCAACAGCAACAATGTTTTTACCTTCCTTGGCGTCGTCCTTCGTGATGCTCCCAGTAGTCGACTCACATTCGTCAGGTAGCATTACACCACTTGTGGAATTCGTCAAGACGTTCTCGATGGTCTTCGTTGGGGTTTCTAGGGATGTCTCACTCACGTCTGCCAATGCTTCCTTGGTGCTCGTTGTGGCATTCCCAGTAGAACACTCACATTCGTCAGGTAGCACGGAGAATAGGTTGGAAGTTTCCACGGTAGTCTTCTGGTTTCTCGTTGTTACTGCCTCTCCAACCGTTTTCTTGATCCTCAGCTTGGTTCCATGTTGCCCGGCCACTGACCAAGCTCCCCTCTTAACCTGGGGACTCGCAACAGGAGGATTACTACGAATCCTCTTGTTCTCCTCCGTTAATCGCCGTATCTCCAGCTTAGCAACTCTGAGCTCTTCTCTCAGCTGCTGGTGGCAATATAAACACAAATGCAGTATAATGTGATCCTTTATTGACTACGTTTCGCCCACACAGTCAATAAAGGATCACATTATACTGCATTTGTGTTTATATTGCCATTGTGTCGGTATTTTATACCATTTATTTCCTCAGCTGCTGGTAAAGTTGCTCAAGAGATGGCATCCTGGTTCAGATTCACAGAGAGCACACAAACAGGTCTTCACAGAGCTAAGTACACGTCACCAAATAATGTAGAACTTAGCCATACAGATTGCGAAAAGGACTTGGGGGTTATGGTAAGCAGCAACCTTAAACCAAGACAGCAATGCCTAAGCGTACGTAATAAGGCAAATAGATTACTGGGATTTATATCAATTAGTGTAAGCAACAGAAGTCCAGAGGTTATACTGCAGCTTTATACATCATTAGTAAGGCCTCACCTAGATTATGCAGCTCAATTCTGGTCACCATATTACAGAATGGACATAAATTCGTTAGAAAACATTCAGCGTAGGATGTTAGGTAAGACACATATGCAACAGTTAGACAACTTTATTCCGAAACGTTTCGCCTACACAGTAGGCTTCTTCAGTCGAATACAGAAAATAGGCAGGAACAGTAGAGATGTGAAGACGATGTAATCAGTCCATCACCCTTGTAGTCGTAGAATTTGAGGTTGTCAGTCCCTCGGCCTGGAGAAGTTCAGTTCCATAGTCAGGAACTATCTGAAGATCAAGCGACAGTGCGGAGACTTAAATACTGTCGGAAGGAGAGGTGCAGAGTAGTAGTAGTAGTAGTAGTGAGAATGTAACCACTGAAAGGTCATGTCCCTCTCAGATCCAACACTTCTCACTTGAAAAGCTTGTCCAAGGTGTTTTCTGTACCAAGATGCCAAGTGAGAAGTGTTGGATCTGAGAGGGACATGACCTTTCAGTGGTTACATTCTCACTACTACTACTACTACTACTACTCTGCACCTCTCCTTCCGACAGTATTTAAGTCTCCGCACTGTCGCTTGATCTTCAGATAGTTCCTGACTATGGAACTGAACTTCTCCAGGCCGAGGGACTGACAACCTCAAATTCTACGACTACAAGGGTGATGGACTGATTACATCTTCACATCTCTACTGTTCCTGCCTATTTTCTGTATTCGACTGAAGAAGCCTACTGTGTAGGCGAAACGTTTCGGAATAAAGTTGTCTAACTGTTGCATATGTGTCTTACCTAACAACCTGTCGGTATTGTATACCATTTTGATGTTCATCAGCGTAGGATGACTAAATTAATACATAGCATTAGAAATCTTCCTTATGAAGAAAGATTGAAGACTCTTAAGTTACATTCACTTGTTAGACGAAGAATGAGGGGAGACCTGATCGAAGTGTATAAGTGGAAGATAGGTATTAATAAAGGGGATATTAACAAGGTCTTGAGGATATCTCTCCAAGAGAGAACCCGCAGTAATGGATTTAAATTAGATAAGTTTAGATTTAGAAAGGACATAAGAAAGTATTGGTTTGGAAATAGGGTAGTTGATGAGTGGAACAGTCTACCTAGTTGGGTTATTGAGGCTAGGACTTTGGGTAGTTTCAAATTTAGGTTGGATAAGTACGTGAGTGGGAGGGGTTGGATTTGAGTGGGACTTGCACATCAGAGCTTATTTCTTGGGCAGCATTGAAAATTGGGTTGGTCAAATGCTTGTTAGTGGGATGAATTGTAAAGGACCTGCCTAGTATGGGCCAACAGGCCTGCTGCAGTGTTCCTCCTTTCTTATGTTCTTATGAGTGGGTGCGGGTGAGTGTGAGCTGGACCTGGCTAGCTTGTGCTACTAGGTCGGATGCCGTGCTCCTCCCCTAAGTGAATGCGACTCCCCTGACTAGGTCAAGGCATTGGCTTAAGCCAGTGGGAGAATTGGACCTGCCTCGCATGGGCCAGCAGGCCTGCTGCAGTGTTCCTTCTTTCTTATGGTGTTAAGGTAGCTGTATCAGTGAGTGGCTAATGCTGTCCTCCTGGATCACACAGCTTACCGACACTTGCTCTCATTTAAAAAAAAAAAAATCACTCACTTATAAAGTTGCAAAAAAGTTTTAAACAAGTTATGTCGAATAAAATCATGGTAGTGTATTCATCCGACATTATATATCGAAGGTGTTGACAATGATCTTATAAAAATTCTATTATCAGGAAGGAAGTAGAATGTTATCTTAGAGTAAACAAAAAAAAAAGTCTAGGTTATCTATGGAAGGAAATGAACCTGTGTGCGCGAGGAAGTATCTGCTAACAAACTTTAGTTTTGGAAGTCGGTAACAGTGTTTTAAGTCAAGCACAAGTAGCCTTGTTTTTGTATGTCGAGGAGTCGTCAAGGTCTTGCTAAAGAGGATTGCATCATCCTTCATGGAATTATGTTGTAGCTGTGGGTGTGGTTGTAAGTGTGGTTGTGATTGTGGTTAGTGTGGTTGTGATTGTGGTTAGTGTGGTTGCGGTGGTAGTATTGCTGCTACTATTGTTGCCATTTTATTGTTAATTGTTAGGTAAGACACATATGCAACAGTTAGACAACTTTATTCCGAAACGTTTCGCCTACACAGTAGGCTTCTTCAGTCGAATACAGAAAATAGACAGGAACAGTAGAGATGTGAAGACGATGTAATCAGTCCATCACCCTTGTAGTCGATGAACATCAAAATGGTATACAATACCGACAGGTTGTTAGGTAAGACACATATGCAACAGTTAGACAACTTTATTCCGAAACGTTTCGCCTACACAGTAGCCTACTGTGTAGGCGAAACGTTTCGGAATAAAGTTGTCTAACTGTTGCATATGTGTCTTACCTAACAACCTGTCGGTATTGTATACCATTTTGATGTTCATCTTGTCAGACACTGCAACACGTGGCATCTTGGTACAGAAAACACCTTGGACAAGCTTTTCAAGTGAGAAGTGTTGGATCTGAGAGGGACATGACCTCTCAGTGGCCTCTCACTACTACTACTACTACCACTACTACCCTGCACCTCTCCTTCCGACAGTATTTAAGTCTCCGCACTGTCGCTTGATCTTCAGATAGTTCCTGACTATGGAACTGAACTTCTCCAGGCCGAGGGACTGACAACCTCAAATTCTACGACTTCAAGGGTGATGGACTGATTACATCGTCTTCACATCTCTACTGTTCCTGCCTACTTTCTGTATTCGACTGAAGAAGCCTACTGTGTAGGCGAAACGTTTCGGAATAAAGTTGTCTAACTGTTGCATATGTGTCTTACCTAACACCCTTGTAGTCGTAGAATTTGAGGTTGTCAGTCCCTCGGCCTGGAGAAGTTCAGTTCCATAGTCAGGAACTATCTGAAGATCAAGCCTACTGTGTAGGCGAAACGTTTCGGAATAAAGTTGTCTAACTGTTGCATATGTGTCTTACCTAACAACCTGTCGGTATTGTATACCATTTTGATGTTCATCTTATTGTTAATTGATTGGAAGTCAAAAATTAGTTTCAAACTTCAGAAGTACAAGTTAAACGCAATGAAGTATTGGGCGAGGATGGGGAGGGGGGAGGCGGTGAATTTATGTAACAACAGTACTAACAATAAAATGGTATAAAATACCGACAGGTTGTTAGGTAAGACACATATGCAACAGTTAGGTATCTTTATTTCGAAACGTTTCGCCTACACAGTAGGCTTCTTCAGTCGAGTACAGAAAAGTTGATAGAAGCAGAAGACCTGAAGGGTGATGGACTGATTACATCGTCTTCAAGTCTCTTCTGCTTCTATCAACTTTTCTGTACTCGACTGAAGAAGCCTACTGTGTAGGCGAAACGTTTCGAAATAAAGATACCTAACTGTTGCATGTGTGTCTTACCTAACAACAGTACTAACAAGTCGCTGTGATATCCCCCTCAAAAAACACACACACACACACACACACACACACAATAAAGCTAATGGAACACGGTGTGGACCTAGTAGCTGCCGGCGTAGAGGCGGGGCCAGGAGCCGTGATTCAACCCCTGCAACCACAAATAGATAAGTACACACTGGCGCGCCTAACCAGCCAACAAGAACATGAGGAACAATGTCAGTAGGCCGCCCTCGCATGTACATCACTAGTACATGTGAAATTTATGAGTTGACTCTTATGACCTCGGGGTCTAACCTGACAGTTATCTCGCTATCACCTCATTTACTTGCTGGACGCTGATTAACATAAGGTAGCCGAGCACATCCTCCAGGGAGCTGTGTCGAGCAACATCCTCAGCTGGTGATGTTGACTCTCCACCATCCACACCTTGTGAACTGCTTTAAGAAATATCTTGTGTCGTCATGCATACCAGTTATGTTACTCTTTCAATGATTCGTGAAATCTTCCTCGCAACCAGCTCTCAGACCACACCTTAAACTTTGCATTATACATTACAATACATTACAATTCTGGTACAAGATGACAGCGAGTGTGCAGCAGCCTAGATGAAGCAGTACATGCCGAGACATCTCCACACAACATGCCGAGACATCTCCACACAACATGCCGAGACATCTCCACACAACATGCCGAGACATCTCCACACAACATGCCGAGACATCTCCACACAACATGCCGAGACATCTCCACACAACATGCCGAGACATCTCCACACAACATGCCGAGACATCTCCACACAACATGCCGAGACATCTCCACACAACATGCCGAGACATCTCCACACAACATGCCGAGACATCTCCACACAACATGCCGAGACATCTCCACACAACATGCCGAGACATCTCCACACAACATGCCGAGACATCTCCACACAACATGCCGAGACATCTCCACACAACATGCCGAGACATCTCCACACAACATGCCGAGACATCTCCACACAACATGCCGAGACATCTCCACACAACATGCCGAGACATCTCCACACAACATGCTGAGACATCTCCACACAACATGCCGAGACATCTCCACACAACATGCCGAGACATCTCCACACAACATGCCGAGACATCTCCACACAACATGCCGAGACATCTCCACACAACATGCCGAGACATCTCCACACAACATGCCGAGACATCTCCACACAACATGCCGAGACATCTCCACACAACATGCCGAGACATCTCCACACAACATGCTGAGACATCTCCACACAACATGCTGAGACATCTCCACACAACATGCCGAGACATCTCCACACAACATGCCGAGACATCTCCACACAACATGCCGAGACATCTCCACACAACATGCCGAGACATCTCCACACAACATACTGAGACATCTCCACACAACATACTGAGATATCTCCACACAACATGCCGAGACATCTCGACACAACATGCCGAGACATCTCCACACAACATACTGAGATATCTCCACACAACATACTGAGACATCTCCACACAACATACTGAGATATCTCCACACAACATACGGATTCTCCCAAAACTAGAGACATCTCCACACAAATACTGAACATCTCACACAACATCTGAGATACCCACACAACAGCCGAGACTTCGACAAACATGCCAGCCCTACCACACAACAACTGAGATTCTCACAAAACATAGGGGAAAACCCACACAACTACTGAGATATCTCCACACAACATCCCGAGCTCTCCACACAAATTGGACATCTCCACAAAACATACTGAAACATCTCACACAACTTACTGGACATCTCCACAAACATACTGGATATCTCCAACAACATACCGAGACTCTCCACACAACCCGGGGACATCTCCCCCCAAACTTTCTGGACATCTCCACACAAATATGAGCATTCCACAAAACATACGAGATTCCCACAAAAACAACCGAGACATCTCCACAAACTATAACAATGTAGCTCCCACTCACCCTACCCTCCTATCTTTTACAAAAAAAAAAGTATATATTTCTTTTTAAGGTACTTTAATTTTTTTAAATTCAGCCACCACCCCCCTCATAATGCTGACAGTTCTTAGCGGGGGTGATCACAAAGAATTTCCCCATTTAAATTAACACAGCAATATTAAACGCCGTGGTAACAACACAATCATCACTGTTAAACAACCAAGTCAGTGGAAACCCGAAGGGCAATATCTGAAGTATGATTCCCCGGGGAAAACCCCCCCCCCCTCCAGACCCCTTTTCAACCCCATCAACTATATTCTTTCACCCAACTAGTACTCTAACACCAGTTTCAACAAACCGAAAATTTAACAACTTAAATTTCTTCAAGAATCCACAAAAAAAAAAAAAAAGAGAGGGGGGGGGAAAAAAAGAGGGGAGAGAGGGGGGGGAGGAGGGAGAGAGGGGGAGAGGGAGAGAGGAGAGGGGAGAGGAGGGGAGAGGGGAGAGGAGAGGAGGGGGGGAAGAGGGGAGGAGGGGGGGAGAGAGGGGGGGAGAGAGAAGGGGGAGAGAGAGAGGGGGGAGAGAGAGAGAGGGGAGAGAGGGGAAGAAAGGGGGAGAGAGGGGAGAGAAAGGGGGGAGAGAGGGGAGAGAGGGGAGAAAAGGGGGAGAGAAAAAGAGGGGAGAGAGGGGGGGAGAGGGGGGGCGGAGGGGGAGAGAAGAGAGGGGAGAGAGAGGAAGGGGAGAAAGGGAGAGAGAGGGGGGGGGGGGAGAGGGGGAGGGGAGAGAGAGGGGGGGAGAGGGGGGGGGGAGGAGGGGGAAGAGGGGGGAGAGAGGGGAGGGGGGGGGAGGGGGAGAGGGGGGTGGAGGAGAGGGGGGGGAGAGAGGGGGGGAGAGGGGGGAAAGGGGGGGGAGAGAGGGGGGGAGAGAGGGGGAGAGGGGGGAGAGAGGGGAGAGAGGGGGAGGGGGAAGAGGGGGGGGAAAAGGGGGGGGAGGGGGAAAAAGAGGGGGGGAGGGGAGGGGGGGAGGAGGGGAAGGGGGGAGAAAGGGGGGGGGGAGGGGGAGAGGGGGGGAGAGGGGGGAGGGGGGGGGAAAGGGGGGGGAGAGGGGGGAGAGAGGGGGGGGGAGAGGGGGAGGAGGGGGAAAAGGGGGAGGGGGAGAGAGGGGGAGAGGAGAGGGGGGGGAGAGGGGGGGGGGAGAGGAGGGAGAGGGGGGAAAGAGAGGGGGAGGAGAGGGGGGGAGAGAGGGGGGGAGAGGGGAGGGGGGAAAAAAGGGGAGAGGGGAGAGAGAGGGGAGAGAAAAAGGGGAGAGGGGGGGAGGGGGAGAGGGGAGGGGGGAAGGGGGAGAGAGGGGGGGGAGGGGGGGAGAGGGGGGGAGAGGGGGAGAGGGGGGAGGGAAAGGGGGAGAAGGGGGGAGGGGGGGGGGGAGAGGGGGGAAGAGGGGGGGAGAGAGGGGAGAGAGAGGGGAGGAGGGAGAGAGAGAGGGGAGAGAGAGGGGAGAGGGGGGAGGGGGGGGAAAGAAGGGGAAAGAGAGGGGGGGGAAAGGGGGGGAGGGGGGGAAAGAGAGGGGGAAAGAGAGGGGGGAAAGAGGGGGGAAAACGGGGGGGGGGGGGGGGGGGGGGGGGGGGGGGGGAGGGGGGGGGGGGGGGGGAAAAGGGGGGGGGGGGGGGGGGAAAAAAAAGGGGGGGGGGGGGGGGGGGGGGGGGGGGGGGGGGGGGGGGGGGGGGGGGGGGGGGGGGGGGGGGGGGGGGGGGGGGGGGGGGGGGGGGGGGGGGGGGGGGTTTTTTTTTTTTTAAAAAAAAAAAAATTTTTAAAAAAAAAAAAAAAAAAAAGGGGGGAAAAGGGGAAAGAAAAATCAAAAATACTTTTTTAAAACCCCAAAAAATTTTTTTAAAAAAAAAAGTAAAAAAACTTTGGGGCCCCACAAAAAAAACCCTAAATAAATTTCCCTGTCCCAAAATCAAATTTTTAAAGGGGGAAAAAATAAAGAAAAAGGCGCAAGAAATAAATGGACTTCCAAAAAGGGTTTTCAAAAACAACAAAAAAAAAAAAAAATGTCAAACCAAACTAGGAAGCCTCTTCTTTTTCTTGCCTGGCACAGCTGGAAGTAAAGCTGAAACTTAGTCAGATCTTGACTGAGCAACTACAAGGTATACAGAGACGAGAGGTTAGCGACAATAACATGCGAGGATGATCAAAGTGCAGTTAGCAGAGGCCTTGATAATAGTAATGTAGACACCTTACCAACACAAAACATGAGCTTGCAAGTACATACAAATTAAAATAATGCCGACTCAAATTTAAGACAGCGGTAACAGGTGCCCTGCCAGACCTGGACAGTAATACTGCTCAGGGTTGAGGGATATACCGTGTACAGACCGAGGTCTTGCCTCCCTTTCCAGGGGCAGGAGTGTGTGTCATGGTAGGTATGTGTGTGAGGGTGAAGGAGGGTTGTGGAGTGTTGTAGGTCACAGTGCATGCACTGTGTGGGGCCTAGAGCAGAGCAGTGTCCTTGGTTCACTGTCCCTGCTGATAGCAGAGTGCGTCAGGGCCTGACAACACCATCATCCCCGCTGACACTACTTTTCTGTGTCCATTACACTAGTCAAGTGTTTGAGAACTGTCTTTAGTAGAAACAGTAAATTAACATAGGGTAATTTTATGTAACAGCATAACTCAAACCAACGTGGATTTAGAGCAGGAAGATCATGCTGGTCACAGCTACTTAACCACCATGACAGAATTACGGGAGTGTTGAAAGAAAACAATAACAGATGTAATATATACTGATTTTACAAAGGCTTTGATAAATACGATCAAGAAACGACTGCGCATAAAATAAGGGTGGTAGGTATAACAAAGAAAACGGATTGCAAATTTTCTTGACAAACAGAACACAGTAATGGTAGTAAATATAGTAGAATCCAGCATTAGAAAGATAAAAAAAAAAAACTCAGTACCCCAAAGGACAGTCCTGGCGCCATCACTTATGCAGCGGACAGAAAAACTCTTCATTTTCCAATCTTCATACCAAGATACCAAAATAAGCATGAAAATCACCTCGGTATTCAAGGTTATTAGATTGCTTTCCAGCAACAAATCAACAATCTTCAGAAAATTTCTCATTTTTTTTCCACCTATACAGAATTGCATTTTACCCCGCACTTGACCGTACCTCTGGAGTAGAGGCTGATACATGAAAATATATACATAGAAGGCATACAAAGGCCTAGTCCCAAACCTGCACACTGCCGAAAAATACTGGAGAGAAAATGTAAATTAAACCCAGTGAAGAACAGGGATGCCGTGGGCACAAACATTATCAACATCTGCGGGTGCAGACTGTTCAACACTACCAAAAGATAAACACTGCCAGAGCAAGTGTACAGGTGTTCAAGAGGAAACTTCAAACGCTCATCTGCCAGGTGCCTGATCACCCAGGCTATGATGGATATGTGGACCAGCGGGCTGCCAGCAGCAACAGCCTAGCCCAGGGCCGGGCTGCGGGAGTACACACATTAATTAAAAAAAAAAGGCACAATAACGTGCTAAACATAATTTCTTCTCCCAAACTCTCTACTCCGGGAACTCTCCTGTCCTCTGCCTTCCCTACATTTCCGGTCTTTCTAATCTCAATTCTCTCCGTCGCCGTCTGGTTGAATCCTCCCTAATACACAACTTTCCTTGTATGAATCTTAGTCCTGGCTTCATCTCTGTAGATGCCTTCCTCTCCCACTACATTGTAAAATGTTCCAAACTTCAGAACACCCGTGACTTGACTTGGTTCCTTTTTCTTCTCCCTCTTCCTCTTTGGGTTGTCTTTCTTCTGCCTGGGGTATTTGTTCCTTCATTATTTATTCCCCCCCCCCTACGTGCTCTTGCTCCTACCCTCTGTGGGCGCCTAGCTCCCCTGCAGTGCTCCACCTCCACCATACTACCTACTACCTCCACTACCACCACCTGCCTCTATATACTCCCTCCTCTCCTTTTCGTTAGTGTGACTTTGTAAATGGTCCAAGTCGGACCGAAACGTCGTCATAAGCTCCTCTATTCTATGTGCGGATTATTTGTACACACTAAACCCTACAAAGATATCAAAGTTAACAATCATGTTAACCAATGGTGTTGGTGCTGGGTAGTGGTCGTGAATGATGTCACGTTTTAACCCACGGGTGGTGGCAATAACGAGATGTGAAGTGCAGGAGAACCTGACAAGTACCTATGGGTGAGAGGCGTGTGCTTGGTCCTCAACCGACAGATACGTCTCAAAATTACTACTGCAGTCAGAGGATGGCCAAACATACAAGACCTGCAAAACCTTGTATACTTTGTGTGTGGAAAAAGACACTTACGTACAGTTCAGCTTATCTGTGGTCTTAACCGAGGAGCCCTTGGCTAGTCATGGGAGGCTCCTTTCCAGGATTGTAACCTCTTGTCTAGTCACAGGTTGGCTGCCCTCCCAGCCCTCCTTGAACGATGGCTGAGATTATTAGTCTTTGTAGGTAGTAGATGAGGATACCTGAATGTTGTGCCGCGTTGATGCCCTTTGACAATTCCCTGGAGGATGATCTTGTTACTGCTCCAACGATGAAGGTTTCGACTTGGGGGTCAAAGAGCAAGGGTGCTGTTGTCTTTGCTGTGTTTAACATTGAGTACTGGTAATGTGCAGAGGGAAGGAGGGAAGCCAACCTGTGACTACAGACAAGAGGTTACAATCCTGGAACGGAGCCTCCCACGACCAGTCGAGGGCTCCTCGGTGAAGAGCACAGATAAGCCGACTTGCCAAGTGTACGTCAAACCCAACAGGTAACTCAGGCCTAGCTCCTTATAGCGGAGATCCAAGGAAAGCTCACCAGACAAAATTAGCTCTCAGAGGAAGTATGGAACACACTCGCGCAAAGTGGTATCCCTAGGCAGCTGCGACAGCAACTGAAGTGCACTTGACTGAGGTCATTCAGTATTCATAGTAGAAAAAAATGTACAAAATCATAAAAACAAAAGTAAAACTAAACATGAAAAATGCACAATACAAACATCGTACCAAGTTAAAACAATGCGTGTTAAAAAAATAAATAAATCATAGCACCGTAGCATTCTTTGCTGATAACATTATAATCTCAGAGTGGAGTTTGTTGCATATACAGTGAGTTTTGAGGCAGGTACAAGTCTTCCAGTGGGTCCCAGACAACAATATGATGTTTAAAGAGGACCAGTTTCAATTGTCCGCTGTAGAAGAATGGAGGAAATAATGACTGAGATATAGAATAAACTCAAATCATTCAACAGAGCGAAAGTACCACGTGAGAGACTCGGGAAGGGGGGGTAGTGATAGGCTGAATAAACAGAATTTTCAAAAGATATGCTTAAATACTGTTGTATACTGACGGCCCTCCAAGGCAAGGAAGACTGACGAGCTGGAAAATTTAAGAACTTTCACTTCATATACACTGAACCAACTGAACTATCGAGACTGCTTAAGTCCCTTCAACTATATTCCTTGGTCTATAATGTACACCTGACAGATCTTTGAGGGATTGGTCCCAGACTTTAACACTGATATGACTCCATATGACAGACTTCGCAGACGGTGCAAAATACCTCTATTAAAAAGCAGGGGCGAGACGCGTACAATAAGAGAATTCCGAATTTAAGTGGTCCCCTTCCCTCGATTCCCCAATGTCCTCTCTCCATGAATAAGGGTAATTACCAACCTCTGTCAGCGTTCACGAGGGAACTGGACACTCCTTAATTCAGTGCCCGACCAGCCGGGCTGTGGTTCTTACGTGTGACTGCTTGCAGCAAGCAGTAACAGTCTGGCTGACCACTCCTTAATCCTCCAAGAGGCCTGGTCTGGGACTAGGCCTAGAGGACAATGACAACCGGAAACATCCTTCAGGTGTCCAGGTATCCTTCGGGTACACTAGCAATCACAAAAAAAATATGAAGGCTGAAAGGTTTAAGCCGTGGATAAACTAAAAAGAAGTATTTCAGTCGCACAGGTTACAAGTTACACAGACCAGGTGGGTGCGCGGGAGGTGAGAAGCATCTGCGAGCAGGTAGATATGGATATATATATAAATATATATATATATGAATGAGAGAGAGAGAGTATATATGAGAGAAAGAGAGATGAGAGAGAGAGATAGAGAGAGAGATAGAGAGAGAGATAGAGAGATAGAAAAAGAGAGAGTAGAGAGAGATAGAGAGAGATAGAGAGAGGATAGAGAGAGAGATAGAGAGAGAGATAGAGAGAGAGATAGAGAGAGAGATAGAGAGAGAGATAGAGGAGAGATTAGAGAGAGAGATATAGAGAGAGATAGAGAGAGAGATATGAGAGAGAGATAGAGAGAGAGATAGAAGAGAGAGATAGAGAGAGAGATAGAGAGAGAGATAGAAGAGAGATAGAGAGAGAGATAGAGAGAGAGATAGAGGGGAGAGATAAAAGAGAGAGATAGAGAGAGAGAGAGAGAGAGAGAGATAGATAGATAGAGTAGATAAAGGAGAGAGAGAGATAGAGAAAAAGATAGAGAGAGAGAGATAGAGAGATAGAGGATAGAGAGAGAGAGGAGAGAGAGAGAGATGGATAGAGAGATAGAGAGATAGAGAGTAAGAGATAGAGAGATAGAGAGATAGAGAGATAGAGAGATAGAGAGAGAAGAGAGAGATAGAGAGATAGATAGAGAGATAGATAGAGAGTAGAGTAGATAGAGAGATAGAGAGATAAGAGAGAAGAGAGAGAGAGAGAGATAGAGAGAGAGAGAGATAGAGAGATAGAGAGAAATAGAGAGATAGATATAGAGAGATAGATAAGAGATAGATATAGAGAGATAGTATAGAGAGATAGAGAGAGAGAGAGAGAGAAAAGAGAGAGAGAGAGAGAGAGAGAGAGATAGAGAGATAGAGAGATAGAGAGATAGAGAGATAGAGAGATAAAAGATAGAGAGATAAGATATAGAGAGATGAGAGATAGAGAGATAGGAAGAGAGAATAGAGATAGAGAGATAGAGATAGAAGATAAGAGATAGAGAGATAGAGAGATAGAGAGATAGAGATGAGAGTAGGAGAGAGTAGAGAGATAGAGAGATAGAGAGATAGAGAGATAGAGAGATAGAGAGATAGAGAGATAGAGAGATAGAGATAGAGAGATAGAGAGAGATAGAGAGATAGAGAGATAGAGAGATAGAGAGATAGAGAGATAGAGAGATAGAGAGATAGAGAGATAGAGTAGATAGAGAGATAGAGAGATAGAGAGATAGAGAGATAAGAGATAGGAAAAGATAGAGAGATAGAGAGATAGAGAGATAGAGAGATAGAGAGATAGAGAGATAGAGAGATAGAGAGATAGAGAGATAGAGAAAAGAGAGATAGAGAGATAGAGAAAAATAGAGAGATAGAGAGATAAAATAGAGAGATAGAGAGATGAGAGATAGAGAGATAGAGAGATAGAGAGATAGAGAGATAGAGAGATAGAGAGATAGAGAGATAGAGAGAAAAGAGAGATAGAGAGATAGAGTGAAGATAGAGAGATAGAGAGATAGAGAGATAGAGAGATAGAGAGATAGAGAGATAGAGAGATAGAGAGTAGAGAGAGATAGAGAGATAGAGAGATAGAGAGATAGAGAGATAGAGAGATAGAGAGAAAAGAGAGAGAGAGATAGAGAGAGAGATAGATAGAGAGATAGATGAGATAGAAGATAGAGAGATAGATGAGATAGAAGAAAGATAGAGAATAGATAGAGATAGAAGAGATAGAGAGATAGAGAGATAGAGGGGATAGAGAGATAGAGAGATAGAAGAGAGATAGAGAGATAGAGAGAGATATAGAGAATAAGAGAGATAAGAGAGAGATAGAGAGTATAAGAGATAGAGAGATTAGAGAGATAGAGAGATAGAGAGATAGAGAGATAGAGAGAGAGAGAGAGAGAGAGAGAGAGAGAGAGAGATAGAGAGAGAGAAGATAGAGAGATAGAGATAGAGAGATAGAGAGATAGAGAGATATAGAATAGAGATAGAGAGATAGATAGATATAGAGAGAGATATAGAGAAAAGATAGAGATAGAGAGATAGAGAGATAGAGGATAGAGAGATAGAGAGATTGAGAGAAGAGAAGAGAGAGATATAGAGAGATAGAGAGAGAGAGAGATAGAGAGAGATAGAGAGAGATAGAGAAGAGATAGAGATAAGAGAGATAGAGAAGAGATAGAGAGAGATAGAGAGAGATAAGAAAAGATAGAGAGAAAAGAGAGATAGAGAGAGAGATAAGAGAAAGAGAGATAGAGAATAAGAGATAGAGAGATAGAGAGATAGAGAGATAGAGAGATAGAGAGAGAGAGAGATATAGAGAGAGATATAGAGAGATATAGAGATAGAGGAGGAAAAAGAGAGAGAGATATGAGATAAGAGATAGAGAGATAGAGAGATAAGAGATAGAGAGAGATATAGAGAGATAGAGAAAAGAGAGATAGAGAGAGAGAGGGGAGAGAGAGGGAGAGAGAGAGATATAGAGAGATAGAGAGATAGGAGAATAGAGAGATAGAGAGATAGAGAGATAGAGAGATAGAGAGATAGAGAGATAGAGAGATAGAGAGATAGAGAGAGAGAGATAGAGAGAGAGAGATAGAGTATAGAGAGAGATATAGAGAGAGTATAGAGATAGAGAGAGAGATAGAGAGATAGAGAGATAAAAGATAGAGAGATAGAGAGATAGAGAGATAGAGAGAGAATAGAGAGATAGAGAGAGAGAGAGATAGAGAGAGATAGAGAGAGATAGAAGAGTAGAGATAGAGATAGAGATAGAGAGAGATAGAGATAGAGATAGAGAGATAGAGAGAAGATAGAGATAGAGGAGATAGAGAGAGATATAGAGAGATAGAAAATAGAAATAGAGAAGGATTAGAGATATAGAGAGATAAGAGAGAGTAGAGATATAGAGATTAGAGTATAGAGTAGAGAGAATAGGAGAGATAGAGAGAGATAGAGAGATAGAGAGATAGAGAGATAGAGAGATAGAGAGATAGAGAGATAGAGAGATAGAGAGATAGAGAGATAGAGAGATAGAGAGATAGAGAGTAGAGAGATAGAGAGATAGAGAGATAGATGAGATAGAGAGATAGAGAGATAGAGAGAAGAGAGATAGAGAGATAGAGAGATAGAGATAAATAGAGAGATAGAGAGATAGAGAGATGAGAGTAGAGAGATAGAGAGATAGAGAGATAGAGAGATAGATAGAG
>NC_069403.1:2899453-2974453 GCF_026875155.1 Cherax quadricarinatus | reverse complement strand
ACTCTGGCTGTACCCTTCTCCAGTACATCACTTCATCTGAGATCATTTATTCCCAGAATGACTAGAGTCTGAAACACATTCGTACAGAATTATGATGTCAACGAGATAATGTCAGTTGATCAAATGAAATTGCTGGCCCACAGTTGGCTCTAACTTCATCCTGTTCCATAACAATAAAAATGCTTTCAAATGAGCTGATGTAGGTAACAGCTTTTAGCTTGTCAATAAAGTTAGGAATCCTTAACCTGTAAATAGCTTGTAAATAAAGCTAGGGATCCTTAACCTAACCTTGTCAAACCCTGTGTAAAAGAGACAGTGTGCGAGAGCGGGCGCGTGCGCTCTTCGTCCTACCAAACTGTACAACTTGTGTGATGAATGGTTTGAAAGTGTCTCAATGTACAACTTGTGCTGGCCCAGTGGCTAACGCGACGGTCTGGAGTTTTGAGAGACTTATCACGGGTTCTAACCCCTCCCGTGGCATGGTTTCTTTAACATGTGCTAGTTTCAGACTCACTGGGCCTCACACTTCCTGTAATCATGCTCTATTTACCCTATAATTTAATTCACCTACCTACATAGTGATACGCTTGTACTTACAGCTGGGATGAAAATATCAATTATTGTATGTCTTTATCCATTAATACAAGTCTTTTAAATTATAAAAAGTATTAACACACTGTACCCTCGTTCAGTATTAACACACTGTACCCTCGTTCAGTATTAACACACTGTACCCTCGTTCAGTATTAACACACTGTACCCTCGTTCAGTATTAACACACTGTACCCTCGTTCAGTATTAACACACTGTACCCTCGTTCAGTATTAACACACTGTACCCTCGTTCAGTATTAACACACTGTACCCTCGTTCAGTATTAACACACTGTACCCTCGTTCAGTATTAACACACTATACCCTAGTTCAGTATTAATATACAGTACCTTCGTTTAGTATTAATATACAGTACCCTCGTTTAGTATTAACATAGTGTACCCTCGTTCAGTAATTCTGAAGCCGATCCAAGGCGTTCGAGTAATGAACAAAAATGTGATAAACTAAAATGTTGCTGAAAATATTCCGAAAAATAGCAAAGTTTCTCCTCAAACTTACTCAACTTAGCAATGTAGTTTTTATCTATTATATACCACAAACCTGTGAGCGTTGTAAACGGATTTTTTAACTTTTTAGTAAGAGTTCAAATCTGCATTTATTCGGCCTAAACTTAGATAATCATTCTTATTATACAATGAATTGTAAAAAACATTTTGAAGGCAGTCAGACCGCAACTGCTCCTCCGCTAGCAGCAGATGCCACTCACCAGTCAGACCGCAACTGCTGCTCCGCTAGCAGCAGATGCCACTCACCAGTCAGACCGCAACTGCTCCTCCGCTAGCAGCAGATGCCACTCACCAGTCAGACCGCAACTGCTCCTCCGCTAGCAGCAGATGCCACTCACCAGTCAGACCGCAACTGCTGCTCCGCTAGCAGCAGATGCCACTCACCAGTCAGACCGCAACTGCTCCTCCGCTAGCAGCAGATGCCACTCACCAGTCAGACCGCAACTGCTCCTCCGCTAGCAGCAGATGCCACTCACCAGTCAGACCGCAACTGCTGCTCCGCTAGCAGCAGATGCCACTCGCCAGTCAGACCGCAACTGCTCCTCCGCTAGCAGCAGATGCCACTCACCAGTCAGACCGCAACTGCTCCTCCGCTAGCAGCAGATGCCACTCACCAGTCAGACCGCAACTGCTCCTCCGCTAGCAGCAGATGCCACTCACCAGTCAGACCGCAACTGCTCCTCCGCTAGCAGCAGATGCCACTCAGTCAGACCGCAACTGCTCCTCCGCTAGCAGCAGATGCCACTTACCAGTCAGACCGCAACTGCTCTCCGCTAGCAGCAGATGCCACTCACCAGTCAGACCGCAACTGCTCCTCCGCTAGCAGCAGATGCCACTCACCAGTCAGACCGCAACTGCTCCTCCGCTAGCAGCAGATGCCACTCACCAGTCAGACCGCAACTGCTCCTCCGCTAGCAGCAGATGCCACTCACCAGTCAGACCGCAACTGCTCCTCCGCTAGCAGCAGATGCCACTCACCAGTCAGACCGCAACTGCTCCTCCGCTAGCAGCAGATGCCACTCACCAGTCAGACCGCAACTGCTCCTCCGCTAGCAGCAGATGCCACTCACCAGTCAGACCGCAACTGCTGCTCCGCTAGCAGCAGATGCCACTCACCAGTCAGACCGCAACTGCTGCTCCGCTAGCAGCAGATGCCACTCACCAGTCAGACCGCAACTGCTTGCTCCGCTAGCAGCAGATGCCACTCACCAGTCAGACCGCAACTGCTCCTCCGCTAGCAGCAGATGCCACTCACCAGTCAGACCGCAACTGCTCCTCCGCTAGCAGCAGATGCCACTCACCATTCAATAAATTTGGCAAATTGGGGCATGTGCTAGTCAATAGCAGTGAGCCTTGTGTTCAGGACACCACCAATGAAAATTTGAAGCCGATCAGACGAGTCATTTTCCAGTTACTGCACGGATTCCAACGATTCCAATTTTTTTTTTTTTTACTACATCAACCTATTTGGCTGCAAGTAAAGGAAAGTTAATAGGTATTACCCTGGCCCTAAGACGCATCACTCACTGAATATTAAAACCGTTCATAAAACGTCACTGAAATTTGTTTAACATGATTTAACAGGAATAAAAATTTAACATCATGGGGAAGCGCTAAATCCGTAGGATTATACAGCGCATGTGGGGAGGGGATGGAAGGTATTCAGGCTTAATTCAGGGGACTGGAGCAAAGATCCAATTCCCTAGATCAAGAGCCCCTCGCCAGCGTCAAGGAACCTCCCTTGGGGGAGATTTAACACAAAATGATCAAATCTGCATCAACATATCTTCGTTTTATTTTTTGTCATCTTTGTGAACATTCGAAGATCCGCCGCTAGGGGGGTTTTGGAAGTTCTCAGTTCCATTTCTGGATGTTAGGAATGGGTTCAATAACTTTGGTCACACGGCACCTGAACATGCCAACTGTAACTAGAATTAAGTCCTTGCTACCATACACAAGTGTTGAAATTTTGAAGCAGATGAGACGAGGCCTTCCAAGTTATAATCAAAATGAAATCTAAAGAAGGGAGAAGAAAAACTAACCAACCTCTCTACGGTATCCCTTCGGGGATACCTAATTAATAACGGCTTCTAACTTACAACCTGTACTGTATAATAATTTTTGGCCTCAAGTTTATGGAAACTACGACCCCTGACAATTCAAGTGTAACTCGCTTTCTTCATTAATTGCTCTAATTGGCCTGAGACCTGAATATAGCATGCTAGTTTATGAACCTAAGCACAAACAAATGGTTAAGAAAGGTATTACAGTTAAGCTTTTATGGATTCCCTCTCACATAGGCCTCCAGAAGAATGAAGTTGATAACTCCGCTAAATAAGCATTAAATGAGAAGAATGTCTAACATAATTTTGATTTCTCAAATAGAAGTTTTAGAAATAGAAAAAAATAGTCAGAAAAGTAGCAAATGAGCCTGAAGAACCACACAAATAGGAACTAGCAGAAGTAAGATCAGGGACAAGATAGACCCACTCAAATGTTACTCGGGTCAGCTCACGGACAGTGATAAGGAAAAGTGTAGAATTTTAAACACATACTTCCTCTCAGTTTTTACACAGGAATATACTAGCGATATTCCAGAAATAATAAATTGTGTAGAGCAGGATGATGATAAACTATGCACGATTAGGGTCACAAGTGACATGGTTCTTAGGCAAATTGATAAATCAAAACCTAACAAATCCCCAGGCCCTGATGAATTGTACGCAAGGGTTCTAAAGGAATGTAAAGAGGAGCTTAGCAAACCTCTGGCTAATCTTTTCAATATATCACTACAGACTGGCATGGTGCCAGATAAGTGGAAAATGGCAAATGTGATACCTATTTTCAAAGCAGGTTGTTAACAGGTCCTTAGCTTCGAACTGTTGTGCAAGAAAGGTATAAAATACCGACAATATGAAAGTTAAGACACATGTGCAACATCTGGATATCTTTATTGTAGTAGACGTTTCGCCATCCAGTGGCTTTATCAATACAGATTCTAGGACATAATAGGAAGATAGTAGAACTATATACAAAAGATGAGGTAATCAGTCCCTCGGCCTTGGAGTTAGTGTTCACAGCATCGTGGTGGAGGAGAGTCTGGAGCAAAGGCAAGAAGACTGGCGCTTTTTATAGGCGTCAGTGAATGGGACGGGCAGCAGACGAGGGCAGTCACTGGTAGGCGGGATTCCCCAGTGGAAGTAGGTCCTTCCCAAAGAGATGGGTTAGTTGCAGCAGCCGTGAAGAAGGTCTTGTAGATGTCCTCTGAACCAAGATTCCATGATGTTGCAGTGTCTGACAAGTTGTGCAAGAAAGGTATAAAATACCGACAATATGAAAGTTAAGACACATGTGCAACATCTGGATATCTTTATTGTAGTAGACGTTTCGCCATCCAGTGGCTTTATCAATACAGCTTCGAACTATAGACCAATAAGCCTAACCTCCAAAGTGGGAAAATTTATGGAATCAATAATTGCCGAGGCAGTTCGTAGCCACCTTGAAAAGCAAAAAATAATCAACGATTCTCAGCATGGTTTTACAAAGGGGCATTCCTGCCTTACGAATTTATTAACTTTTTTCACTAAGGTATTTGAGGAGGTAGATCATGGTAATGAATGTGATATTGTGTATATGGACTTCAGTAAGGCTTTTGACAGGGTCCCACATCAGAGACTACTGAGGAAAATTAAGGCACATGTAATAGGAGAAATTTTTTCCTGGATAGAGGCATGGTTGACAAATAGTCAGCAGAGAGTTTGCATAAATAGGGAGAAATCAGAGTGGGGAAGCGTCACGAGCGGTGTTCCACAGGGGTCAGTGTTGGGCCCCCTGTTGCTCACAATCTACATAAACGACATAGATGAGGGTATAAAGAGCGACATAAGCAAATTTGCCGATGACACCAAAATAGGCCATCGAATTCATTCTGACGAGGACAGAGCACTCCAGGAAGATTTGAATAGACTGATGCAGTGGTCGGAGAAGTGGCAGATGCAGTTTAATACAGACAAATGCAAAGTTCTAAATGTTGGACAGGAAAATAACCATGCCACATATAAACTAAATAATGTAGATCTTAATATTACGGATTGCAAAAAAGATTTAGGAGTTCTGGTTAGCAGTAATCTGAAACCAAGACAACAGTGCATAAGTGTTCGCAATAAAGCTAACAGAATCCTTGGCTTCATATCAAGAAGCATAAATAATAGGAGTCCTCAGGTTGATCTTCAACTCTATATATCCTTGGTTAGACCTCATTTAGATTATGCTGCACAGTTTTGGTCACCGTATTACAGAATAGATATAAATGCTCTGGAAAACATACAAAGGAGGATGGCAAAGTTGATCCCATGTATCAGAAATCTTCCCTATGAGGATAGACTGAGGTCCCTGAATCTGCACTCTAGAAAGGCGTAGAATTAGGGAGGATATGATTGAGGTGTATAAATGGAAGACAGGAATAAATAAAGGAGATGTAAATAACGTGCTGAAAATATGTAGCCTAGACAGGACTCGTAGCAATGGTTTTAAGTTGGAAAAATACAAATTCAGGAAGGATATAGGAAAGCACTGGTTTGGTAATAGTTGTGGATGAGTGGAACAAACTCCCAAGTACAGTTATAGAGGCTAAAACGTTGTGTAGTTTTAAAAATAGGTTGGATAAATACATGAGTGGGTGTGAGTTAGACCTGATTAGCTTGTGCTACTAGGTCAGTTGCCGTGTTCCTTAAGTGAATGTGACCTGACCTGACTAGGCTGGGGCATTGGCTTAAGCCGGTAGGAGACCTGCCTCGTATGGGCCAGTAGGCCTGCGGCAGTGTTCTTTCTTATGTTCTTAAAATGAAATGTGTCACGTTCAACATATTTAATAAGTAACCAAATCGGTAGACTGTATTATGTTATTGCTAGACTAACGCTAGGCTATAAGTATCTCTGGCAATACGGTTTGTATGGAGATGTTAATGACAAAATGCAGTGTGTGGACAGACAAGGAACACGAACTTAAGTGTGTGATGAATGGTTTGAAAAACCGACAAGTTGAAGATTGAGACACTTATGCAGCATATGGGAATCTTTATTCAGGAAACGTTTCGCCACACAGTGGCTTCATCAGTCCAATACAAAGAGGAAGGCGTAAGGAGAGGAGGAGAATGAGGTAATCAGTCCCTCAACCTGGAGTCGATGTGTTCAGTCCATCAATCTTGTAGGATGTACAGCATAGGGCCGTAGATGTGGCTTATATACTGTAGTGAGGTGAGGTGAAGCAGGCGGAGGCGGGGTCATAGTGGTACCATCCACTAGTCGAAGTAGGTCTACGTCCAAAGGTTGAACAAGCGTTGAAGAATTCTTTGTAACAAGATCCCATGATGCTGCAGTGTCTGACAGTTGTGATGAATGGTTTGAAAAACCGACAAGTTGAAGATTGAGACACTTATGCAGCATATGGGAATCTTTATTCAGGAAACGTTTCGCCACACAGTGCTGCATAAGTGTCTCAATCTTCAACTTGTCGGTTTTTCAAACCATTCATCACAACTGTCAGACACTGCAGCATCATGGGATCTTGTTACAAAGAATTCTTCAACGCTTGTTCAACCTTTGGACGTAGACCTACTTCGACTAGTGGATGGTACCACTATGACCCCGCCTCCGCCTGCTTCACCTCACCTCACTACAGTATATAAGCCACATCTACGGCCCTATGCTGTACATTATACAAGATTGATGGACTGAACACATCGACTCCAGGTTGAGGGACTGATTACCTCATTCTCCTCCTATCCTTACGCCTTCCTCTTTGTATTGGACTGATGAAGCCACTGTGTGGCGAAACGTTTCCTGAATAAAGATTCCCATATGCTGCATAAGTGTCTCAATCTTCAACGAACTTAAGTGTACAAACTTCCAACCCTTCGCACACCTCCATGCACACCCTACACGATATGCAAAACACTATTCTTAATGATAAAATAACTGAAATCATTTTTGCGTTTATAAGATGAATGACTTGTTTAACCCGTAAACAGTCCAAACGTATATATACGTTTTTTCAACATTTGAATGTAAAAAAAATAATTTTTTTTTACACTTGAAAATGTGGAAAAAAAACTTTGATCTACTTTTTTTGTTATATTTGAAAATATGTAAAAAACAAAAAAACGTAGATCTACTTTTGGAGCACTACACATGTGAATGTAGATCTGCTTGGACCGTTTACGGGTTAAGTGGTAATAAGATACTTAAATGTTTGAGACTAATTCCATATTGTATTGTTCATTAGACATGAAAAATTGTATATGAAAATGTATTTTGTGATTTAACTATGCTCAATGGGATCTGGTAAAGACCCTTTGTAACCTCTAATCTTTTTTTCTTTGCGCTATCGCTCATAAGAGCTGCATGGGGTGCACAAACTAGCGGTTTAGACAGCACAACAAATACTGGGGTCAAGGCAGAGAATGCCTTGAGTACACTGTGAACAAAGAACCAAGTCAGCTATCAGGACAAGGGCAGAAAGGACTGAATGGATCTCTGTAGTGTCCACAGGATCCACTTGGTAGCTGTACAAAGTCCTCGCCAGTGTTCACAGCAAAGCCAAGACCAACCTCATCCTCTGAACTCTTAGTAAAGAATTTTATTCAAGCACGAACTAAATTGTTACAAGAAATTGTCCAAGGTCATTACCGGGGCTGGGTAGTTAGGAGTCAATGCCTCGTCTTAAATGCTTCCCTTGGCTTGGTCCTGCTGATGTAGAGATGTAGTGTAACCACTGCTGCCATCACTTGTTGCTGGAGTTTCTACTATTCTTTAAAGTCGAAGGAGACGCTACAGACAGCTCTGGGCATGTACAAAGACTGGTAACATGGCAGGTTAGAGGCAGCAGCAGGATCAAGCCAAATACTAGAGCAGCTGGGACGAAGCAGTGGCTTGTCCGTAGGTTGGTAGAGGAACTAGAATATGTAGGCACATTTCGCTAGCAGGACATCTGGGCAGGTTATTTGAATCCTCACAGGAGGCCTACATTCCATCTGCTTACTAAGACGAATCTAAGGCACAGGCCAAGGAGGGCGTGGAAAGAAGCCAATTTTTATGACCAGACACATCAAGGCAAGTCCAGAGGAAGGACCCGTATCTGAACGCCAAACGACAGGAAGCCTCGGACGATGAGCAACGAACCCCTCCCCATCCTCTTCCCAACAAAAGTTGCTACATATGCCAAGAGCACAGAACTCAAAACAGGCAGAGCAATTCTAGCGCCTCATGGTAGATATCCAGCTCACCAGACTCAACAGTGAGGCTTTCCAAAGTATGAAACACACCCGTGCAAAGCTATACATCTAAGAGATGAAAATATAGCAAACATAGTAGGGAATAACTAAATGAATAGTAGATCTGGCAGCCATACTCCAGCCTGGAGCGACACATGGCTGCGCCAGGTAGAGTACGGCCCACCAATCCACACCCAAGATATGGTGGAAGCACCATAGCATGGCCTAAGCTTCCACTTGCTACTTATGGGGAAGAATCACACCATGAAGTAGAACATGGAGAGCAGGCTGTTGAACCTAGGACAGAGTATAATGAACATACACCTCCAACAAAGTGGAAAACCAGTAGCAATTAAAAACAGCCCACTGTGATATCCACTGCCACCTAAAGTCTATAGATAAATACATACTAGAGAGCTTAAAAGACTAGAAAAGCTTGCTTCGAACAAACATGACAAACCATAAGAAAATTTCACTAAATTTGATCTTCACTAATCACGAAAAACTCAAAGAAACACAAATTATATTCTCATTACAGCATAATTAAAAATTCAGTTAGAAAACTCTAGAAATATACCAGGAGGAATGTTCAGTAAATTTAACTTGTACAGTCAGATAATGGACTAGGAAAGAATAAAGTATCATCATACATATCCTGGGAATTACTATAAACATTAAAGCACCATCAGTGATTCAAGCTGAACACAAGTATGCAAGTTCTGTATAAAATGCTTACCACCAAGAAGACCTAAATACAGAAAGCAAAGAATGCACATAAAAACCGAACTGAAAAAATAACGTTAATTTACAACGACGGAAAGATAACCGTCACTGACAGATTACATAAAACTAAAGCAAGACTGGCGGTACTTAGCGCCAGTCTTCTGCACAACTACGGTGCTTCTTCAACGCCAACTCCTGTATATAGTTCTGTCTTCCAATTATGTCCTTGAATTCGTACCGATAAAGCCACTGAATAGCGAAACTTCTACAATAAAGATACCCAGATGTTGCACATACCAACCTACCTGGAGGGCATTCCGGGGTTCAACGCCCCCACGGCCCAGTCCATGACCAGGCCTCCTGGTGGATTAGGGCAGTAACAAGGCTGTTACTGCTGGCCGCACGTAGTCCAACGTACGAACCACAGCCCACCTGATCTGGCACTGATTTTAAGTATCTGTCCAGCTCCCTCTTGAAGGCAGCCAGGGGTCTATTGGTAATTCCCCTTATGGCTGCTGGGAGGCTATTGAACAGTCTTGGGCCCCGGACACTTATGATGTTTTCTCTTAGTGTACCAATGGCGCCCCTACTTTTCACAGGAGGTATGTTGCATCGCCTGCCAAGTCTTTTGCTTGGGGGGGGGGTGATTTCTGTGTGCAGATTAGGGACCAGTCCCTCCAGAATCTTCCAAGTGTACATTATGATATACATCTCTCGCTTGCGCTCCAGTAAGTACACACCATGTGTGTAATTTTTTTGTTTGCACTGTATACCATTCACGTACAACATAGTAGATCCTTTCCCTAACTGAGGCATTACAGCGCCCGAACATCACAGGTCTTTAAAAGGTGTGAAGAGTTGCCATTTCACAAACTTTAAAGAGCAGAAGAACCAGAATTTACTTAATGCGAAAATATCAAGCTTGTCAAAGTTAACAAACATTATGACAATTATGAATGTACTGGTAAAAAACCTAATATGCAGATGTGGTACGGTAAACACTGATTTCACAAAGGCATTTAACGAATTCTAATTGAGTTGGGCAAATGTTTTGTTAGTGGGATGAAATATAAAGGGCCAACAGGCCTGCTGCAGTGTTCCTCCTTATGTTCTTATTACAGATTACAGAGAATAAGGGTGATATGTATAATGAAGGAAAAAACTAACAAAACACCGCAAAATATAGAATCGGAAAAAGTCGACACCTGAGTCTCGAAAGTCTTTGCTCCCCAGGACCCCAGCGGGTGTTTCCCAGGACCCCAGCGGGTGTTTCCCAGGACCCCAGCGGGTGTTTCCCAGGACCACAGCGGGTGTTTCCCAGGACCCCAGCGGGTGTTTCCCAGGACCACAGCGGGTGTTTCCCAGGACCCCAGCGGGTGTTTCCCAGGACCCCAGCGGGTGTTTCCCAGGACCCCAGCGGGTGTTTCCCAGGACCACAGCGGGTGTTTCCCAGGACCCCAGCGGTGTGTTCCCAGGACCACAGCGGGTGTTTCCCAGGACCCCAGCGGTGTTTCCCAGGACCACAGCGGGTGTTTCCCAGGACCCCAGCGGGTTGTTTCCCAGGACCACAGCGGGTGTTTCCCAGACCCCAGCGGGTGTTTTCCAGGACCCCAGCGGGTGTTTCACAGACCCCAGCGGGTGTTTCCCAGGACCCCAGCGGGTGTTTCACAGGACCCAGCGGGTGTTCCCAGGACCACAGCGGGTGTTTCCCAGGACCCCAGCGGGTGTTTCCCATGACCCCAGCGGGTGTTTCCCAGGACCCCAGCGGTGTTTCCCAGGACCCCAGCGGGTGTTTCCCAGGACCCCAGCGGGTGTTTCCCAGGACCCCAGCGGGTGTTTCACAGGACCCCAGCGGGTGTTTCACAGGACCCCAGCGGGTGTTTCCCAGGACCACAGCGGGTGTTTCCCAGGACCCCAGGGTGTTCCCAGGACCCCAGCGGGTGTTTCCCAGGACCCCAGCGGGTGTTTCCCAGGACCCCAGCGGGTGTTTTCCCAGGACCCCAGCGGGTGTTTCCCAGGACCCCAGCGGGTGTTTCCCAGACCCCAGCGGGTGTTTCCCAGGACCCCAGCGGGTGTTTCCCAGGACCCCAGCGGGTGTTTCCCAGGACCCCAGCGGGTGTTTCCCAGGACCCCAGCGGGTGTTTCCCAGGACCCCAGCGGGTGTTTTCCCAGGACCCCAGCGGGTGTTTCCCAGGACCCCAGCGGTGTTTCCCAGGACCCCAGCGGGTGTTTCCCAGGACCCCAGCGGGTTGTTTCCCAGGACCCCAGCGGGTGTTTCCCAGGACCCCAGCGGGTGTTTCCCAGGACCCCAGCGGTGTTTCCCAGGACCCCAGCGGGTGTTTCCCAGGACCCCAGCGGGTGTTTCCCAGGACCCCAGCGGTGTTTCCCAGGACCCCAGCGGGTGTTCCCCAGGACCCCAGCGGGTGTTCCCCAGGACCCCAGCGGGTGTTCCCCAGGACCCCAGCGGGTGTTTCCCAGGACCCCAGCGGGTGTTTCCCAGGACCCCAGCGGGTGTTTCCCAGGACCCCAGCGGGTGTTTCCCAGGACCCCAGCGGGTGTTTCCCAGGACCCCAGCGGGTGTTTCCCAGGACCCCAGCGGGTGTTTCCCAGGACCCCAGCGGGTGTTTCCCAGGACCCCAGCGGGTGTTTCCCAGGACCCCAGCGGGTGTTTCCCAGGACCACAGCGGGTGTTTCCCAGGACCCCAGCGGGTGTTTCCCAGGACCCCAGCGGGTGTTTCCCAGGACCCCAGCGGGAATTCCTCAAGCGGAAGATACATAAATATACATACGTACATAAAAATACATACGTATCGTTAACACCAAAAAAAGGAAAATGAAAATCACCATGGTAGTTGACAATGAAAAATGCACGAAGATATAAGCAAAGTGTTGCAATGGGAAATAATGCAACTATCAACTGCTAAGAAATAGAAAATAAAGTATACAAAACGCAAGAGGATATTTGTGAAGGACCTGGGAGTAATAATGACAGAGGTTCAGCTTTGAAAGACATAGTAAATTTTACAGTGGAGGAGGGTGCTGTGGTGGTAGTAGTAGTAGTTGGTGGTGGTGGTAGTAGTAGTAGTTGGTGGTGGTGTGGTGGTAGTAGTAGTAGTTGGTGGTGTGGTGGTAGTAGTAGTTGGTGTGGGGGTGTAGTAGTAGTTGGTGGTGGTGGTGGTAGTAGTAGTTGGTGTGGTGGTGGTAGTAGTAGTTGGTGGTGGTGGTGGTAGTATAGTTGGAGGTGGTGGTGGGTAGTAGTAGTTGGTGGATGGTGGTAGTAGTAGTAGTTGGTGGTGGTGGTAGTAGTAGTAGTTGGTGGTGGTGGTAGTAGTAGTAGTTGGTGGTGGTGGTAGTAGTAGTAGTGGTGGTGGTGGTAGTAGTAGTAGTTGGTGGTGGTGGTAAGTAGTAGTAGTTGGTGGTGGTGGTAGTAGTAGTAGTTGGTGGTGGTGGTAGTAGTAGTAGTTGGTGGTGGTGGTAGTAGTAGTAGTTGGTGGTGGTGGTAGTAGTAGTAGTTGGTGGTGGTGGTAGGTAGTAGTAGTTGGTGGTGGTGGTGGTGGTAGTAGTAGTAGTTGGTGGTGGTGGTGGTGGTAGTAGTAGTAGTTGGTGGTGGTGGTGGTGTAGTAGGTGTGGTGGTGGTAGTAGTAGGTGGTGGTGGTGGAAGTAGTAGTAGTAGTAGTTGGTGGTGGTGGTGGTGGTGGTAGTAGTAGTAGTAGTTGGGTGGTGGTGGTGGTGGTGGTGGTAGAGTTGGTGGTGGTAGTAGTAGTAGTTGGTGGTGGGTGTGTGGTAGTAGTAGTAGTTGGTGGTGGTAGTAGTAGTAGTTGGTGGGTGGGGGGTAGTAGTAGTTGGTGGTGGTGGTGGTGGAGTTGGTGGTGGTGTGGTGGTGTTTGGGGGGGTAGTAGTAGTTGGTGGTGGTGTGGTGGTGGGGGAGTAGTAGTTGGTGGTGGTGGTGGTGGGGTGGTAGTAGTAGTTGTGGGGTGGTAGTAGTATAGTTGGTGGTGGTGGTAAATAGTAGTTGGTGGGGGGTGGGGGTAGTAGTAGTTGGTGGTGGGGGGGGGTGAAGTAGTTGGGGGTGGTTGGGGGGGTATTTGGTGGTGGTGGGGGGTGGTAGTAGTGTTGGGGGTGGTGGTGGTGGGGGTTAGATTGGGGGGTGGTGGTGGTGGGGTAGTTTTGTTGGGGGTATATTGGGGGGTGGTGTAGGTTTTGGGGTGGTAGTTAAAATTGGTGGTGGTGGTGTAGTAGTTGGTGGGGGGTAAAATAGTTTGGGGGTGGTGGTGGGGGTAGTTAGTTGGGGGTGGTGGTGGTGGTAGTGTTAGTTGGTGTGTGTAGTTGGGTGGTGGTGGTGAGTAGTGTGGTGGTGGTAGTGTGGGTGGTAGATTTGTTGGTGGTGGTAGTATTTGGTGGGGGTTTGTGGTATTTGGTTAGTGGGGGTTTGGGTGGTTTTTTGGGGTTTTTGGTTTGGTAGTAGGTTGGTGGTTTTAGTTGTGAGTTGGTGGGGTAGTGGGTGGTAGTAGTATTTTGGGGTTTTGGTTTTGGTAGTTGTAGTTGGGGTTTGTAGTGGTTAGTATTTTAGTTGGCGGTGGTATGAAAGAAATAGTTGGGGGTTGGTATTTTAGTTTTTGGCGGGGGTGGTTGGAAATTATTTTGGCGGGGGTGGTGGGAAAATTAGTAAGTGGCGGTGGTTTGGTATTTAATAGTAGTTGGGGGTTTGGTTGGTAGAAAATTAGTTGGCGGTGGTGGGTTTTTAATTTTAGTTGGCGGGGGTTTGGGTTGGTTTTTAATAGTAGTTGGCGGTGGGGGGTAGAAATTTAGTAGTTGGCGGTGGTGGTATTTAATTGGTTGTTGGGGGGTTGGTTTGGTAGTAATTAGTTGGCGGGGGGGTTTAAGTAATAGTTGGGGGGTTTGGGAAGAAATAGTTTTTGGGGTGGTGGTGGTAAGTTTTTAATAATAGAAATTTTGGTGGTGGGGGGGTAGTTTAGTGGGTTGGTGGTGGGGTATTTAATGGGTTTGGGCGGTGGGGGGTAGAAATTTGTGGGTTGGGGGGTGGGGGGTTTTTTAATAGTTGTTGGGCGGGGGGAGAAATAGTAGTTGGCGGTTGGTTGAAAGAAATTAGTAGTTGGCGGCGGTGGGGGGTTAGTAATATTTGGGGGGTTGGCGGTGGGGGTTTAGAAATTTAGTAGTTTCCCGGCGGTGGTGGTAGTTAAAGTTGGCGGTGGTGGTAGTAATAGTAGTTGGGGGGGGGGGGTTTTGGTTAGTAATATTTGGCCCGGGGGTTAGAAATAGTGGGGTTTAGTTGGTGGTAATAGTAACCCTTTTGGTCATGTATTTTTTGTAACGGCTTCCCCAAAGCCCCTGGAGAGCGAAACTTTTGCCAGGGTTCAAACACCTTTTAAATTTTACGCAATAAAAGGAAAGGAACAGATTTCCCGCACATGCAAAGCCCCGTCATAGCATGGAAAACCCGGTTCCCAAAAAGATGCCAAAAGGTGTTATGAATGTTGCTTACGGGAAAAAGGGGGGAAATTTTTTTTTTTTTTAGCTAAAAATACGTTTTAAAAAAATTTTCCTTATTCCTAGTTTAAAGACCCTGTATTGTAGTTTTAATGACCCCGGGGTAGTAGTTTTTTTGTTTAATTAAAAAGAAAGTTTTCTTCATTTTAGAATTTTTTTAAAAAAATTAATTTGGGGAAAAAGGGCCCCAATGGTAAAAAGTCACTGTCTGACTTTTCCGGGTTATCCTAGGTTCTCTACACATGTGCTGCTATGTATGATAATTCTATGTAACTTATTTGTGTATACCTGAATAAACTTACTTAATAAAATGTCACATTAGTTGCATTTGTGTCCTTTTACTTCACAGCAGTAGTAGGTGTTGGTGGTAGTGTAGTAGGTTGTGGTGGGTGTTGTTGGTGGTGGTAGTAGTTAGGTGTGGTGGTGGTGGTGTAGGTAGTAGTATGTTGGGGTGGTGGTGGTGGTGTAGTGGTGGGTGGTGGTGGTAGTAGTAGTGTTTTGGTTGGTTGGTGTGGTGGTGGGGTAGTAGTTAGTGTTGGTGGGGTGGTGGTGGTGGTGGTAGGTGTAGTATATTGGTGGTGGTGGTGGTGTGTGTGGTGGGTTTAGTAGTATGTTGGTGGTGGGTGGTGGTAGTGTAGTGGTGGTGTGGGGAGTAGTTAGTTGTATTTGGTGGTGGTGGTGGGGTAGTAGTAGTTTGGTGGTGGTGGTGGTGGAGTTGTAGTTGGTGGTGGTGGTGGTGTAGTTAGTAGTTGGTGGTGGTGGTGGTGTAGTTAGTTGTGTTGGTGGTGAGTTGGTGGTGGTGTAGTGTAGTAGTAGTTGGTGGTGGGTGGTGGTGGTAGTTAGTATGTTGTTGGTGGTGGTAGTGTAGTGTGTGGTGGTTGGTGGTAGTAGTAGTATGTTGGTGGTGGTGGTGGTGTGTGTAGTAGGGTTTGAGGTGTAGTTAGTAGTGTTGGTGGTGGTGGTAGTAGGTAGTTGGTGGTTGGTGGTGGGTGGTAGTAGTAGTAGTATTTGTGGTGGTGGTGTAGTAGTAGTAGTTTTGGTGGTGGTGGTGTGTGGTGGTTGTGTAGTAGTAGGTTGTGGTGGTGGTAGTAGTAGTAGTATTGTGGTGGTGGTGGTGTAGTAGTAGTTAGTTGTGGTGGTGGTGGTGTGGTAGTAGTAGTTGGTGGTGGGTGTGGTGGTGTAGTAGTAGTTGGTGGTGGTGGTGGTAGTAGTAGTAGTTGGTGGTGGTGGTGGTGGTGGTAGTAGTATTGGTGGTGGTGTGTGGTGGTGTGGTAGTAGTAGTTGTGGTGGTTAGTAGTGTAGTTGGTGGTTGGTGGTAAGTTAGTACGTTGTGGTGGTGTAGTAGTAGTAGTTAGTAGTTGTGGTGGTGGTGGTAGTAGTAGTAGTTGGTGGTGGTGTGTAGTAGTAGTAGTTGGTGGTGGTGTGTAGTAGTATTAGTGTAGTGGTGGTGGTGGTAGGTTGTGTGGTAGTTAGTAGTAGTAGTTGGTGGTAGTGGTGTGGTAAGTAGTATAGTGTGGTGGTGTGGTGGTGTATAGTAGTAGTAGTAGTTGGTGGTGGTGGTGGTAGTAGTAGTAGTAGTTGGTAGGATGGTGGTGGTGGTGGTAGTAGTTAGTAGTAGTTGGTGGTGGTTTTGGTAGTATTGTAGATAGTAGTTAGGTGGTGGTGGTGGTGTTGTTGTATTAGTAGTTGGTGGGTGGTGGGTAGTAGTAGTAGTAGTTGGTGGTGGTGGTGGTGGTGTGTAGTAGTAGTAGTAGTTGGTGGTGGTGGTGGTAGTAGTAGTAGTGGTTAGTAGTAGTTAGTGGTGGTGGTGGTAGTAGTAGTAGTAGTTGGTGGTGGTATAGTAGTAGTGGTGGTAGTAGTAGTGTGGTGGTGGTGTAGTAGTAGTTGTTGGTAGGTGTGAGTAGTAGTGGTGGTGGTAGTAGTAGTAGTAGTTGGTGGTAGGTAGTAGTAGTAGTTGGTGGAGGTAGTAGTAGTAGTTGGTGGTAGTAGTAGTAGTAGTTTGGTGGTGGTAGTAGTAGTAGTGTGGTGGTGGTGTAGTAGTAGTATAGTGTGGTGGTAAGGTGTAGTAGTAGTTGGTGGTAGTAGTAGTAGTAGTTGGTGGTGTGTGTAGTAGTATAGTAGTAGTGTGGTATAGTGTGGTGGTGTGTAGTAGTAGTAGTGGTGGTGGTGGTGGTAGTATAGTTGGTGGTGTGGTGGTAGTAGTATGGTGGTGAGTGGTGGTATGTGTGAGTTGGTGGTAGTAGTTGGTGGTGGTAGTAGTGTTGGTGGTGAAGTGGTGGTGTAGTAGTTGGTGGTGGTGGGTGGTAGTAGTAGTTGGTGGTAGTAGTTGGTGGTAGTAGTTGGTGGTAGTTGGTGGTGGTAGTAGTGGTGGTGAGTAGTTGGTGGTAGTAGGTGGTGGTAGTTGGTGGGTAGTAGTGTGGTGGAATGTGTGGTGGTAATAGTTGGTGGTGGTGGTAGTTTGTGGTATAGGTGGTGGTAGTATAGTAGTGGTTTGGTGGAAATAGTAGGGGGGGAAAATAGTAGGTGGTAATAGTGGGTGGGGTAATAGTAGGTGGAAATGTAGGTGGGGGAATAGTAGGGGTAATGTATGGGGAGTAATAGAAGGTGGGGTAATATTTTGGAGGTAAAAATTTTTGGGGGGGAAAAGTTGGTGGAGAGGGGGGTAATAGTTGGGGAGGAATATTTTGGTGGTTAAAAGGCAATAGTTATTTAGTTGGGGGAAGGTAATAGTTTTTGGTTTGGTGGAAATAGTTGTAGAAAGGTGGTATAGTTCGGTGTGGGGTTTTTCCCCCCCCCGGTGGGGGGGCCCCCCCCCCCGTGGGGGGTTTTGGTATAGCGTGGGTGGGGGGTTTAACAGTAGGGTGGTGGTAAATTTTTAACTGAGGTGGTGGTAATGTAACAGTGGGGTTGGTTTTGGTGGTTTTAAAGAAAAGTGTGGTGGTGGTAATAGTAACAGTAGTGGTGGGGTAATTAAAATTTTAATAGTAACAGAGTAGTTGGTAATAGTAACAGTAATTGGTGGTGGAAATAGTTGGTGGGGGGTAATGGGGTGGTGGTGGTAATAGTTGGTGGTGGTAAGTTGGTGGTGGTATAGTTGGTGGTGGAAATGGGTTGGTGGTGGTAAATTTGGTGGGGAAATTTGTTGGTGGTGGAAATGTTGGTGGTTTTTTTAAATTTTTGGTGGTGGTAATTTTGGGGGTGGTATATTTGGTGGTGGTAATAGTTGGGGGTGTGGTAGTAATGTATATACCTTGGCCCAGTTTGTTTGAACGGTTTGGCAAAGTTCTTGGAGAGCGAAACGTTGAAGTATGTCATTAGTTGCACTTTGCCCTTTTCCTTTACAGTATAGTTGGTGGTAGTGTAGTAGTTGGTGGTGGTGGTGGTGTAGAGTAGTATTTGGGTGGTGGGGTAGTAGTAGTAGTAGTTGGTGGTGATTTTTGGGGTAGTATTTGGTGGTGGTGGTAGTAGTAGTAGGTGGTAGTAGTAGGGGGTGTGGTTTTTAGTAGTAGGTGGTAGTAGTAGGGGGTAGTAGGTGGTGGAAAGTAGTAGGTGGAGTGGTGGTGGTTGTAGTAGGTGGGGGTATTTTTGGTGGTGGTGTGGGTGGTAAAGTAGGTGGTGGTGGTTTTTTTAACAGAAAAACACAAAAAGTGCTAGGTCACAAAACTGTTAAAACAGTTTCCCCTGCATCGTAACTGAAATTGAAAAAGAAAAAAGGACAAGGAACTAATGTGACTTTTTTGGGGCAACGTTTTCGCTCCAGGAGCTTTATAAAGCCATTAAAAAAATACACGGACACAGGGGTATATAAAGGTCAGATTGAGGTGAAATATAGTGAGGTCCATTTAAATGTTCCTATGGTGAGTGGTGTGACAAAAATGTCACATTTAGTTCCCTTGTGTTTTTACTTTACATATTGTCGGTAATTCTCCAAACTTTATTACTAAGGGAAATTCCCTATGACCTTGGTGTCTTCTAGAGGGAGCTGGACAGGACTAAGTCAAAAACCGACCACCCGGGCTGAAGTCAGAAAAACCGACCACCGGGGCTGAATCAGAAAAACCGACCCCCGGGCTGAAGTCGACCACCACCCGGGTGAAGTCAGAAACCGCCCAGCCGGGCAAAGGGTTAGCAACCGCCCGCCGGGCTAAAGTCGCAACCGCCCAGCCGGGCTAATTCAACCACAGCCGGGTGAAGTCAGCAACCGACCAGCCGGGTGAAAAGTCAGAAACCCACCGCAGGGCTAAGTAGCAACCGACCAGCCGGGCTGAAGTCAGCAACCGACCAGCCGGGCTGAAGTCAGCAACCGACCAGCCGGGCTGAAGTCAGCAACCGACCAGCCGGGCTGAAGTCAGCAAGACCACCCGGGTAAAAAGTCAGCAAACCGACACCCGGGCTGGTCGCAACCGCCCCCGGGCTGAAGTAAGCAACGACGCCGGGCTTTTTTTGGGGAAAAGTTGGATTGTGCAGGGCCCCGGGGAGTACCCCTGATGTTAGCCTGATCCCCCCGGCCCTGGTCAGAGTCCGGGGGCGTGACCCCCAAAACACCCCAGGTAGTGGAGGGGTTTTGGTTGTCAAATTTATGGAACTTGAGAACAGGGGGCGTGTACGTGACGGTGAAAGTGGGCGGTTTGTAGTACGGTTCAGTACAGTGGTGGGCTGCTGCTGCTCCCCCCGACAGCACCAGACGGGGTTTAAAACAGTAAACAAAAATCTGTTTTAATAGTGGAAAAAAACCCCATTAGAGGACATTTTTAAAGGGCGCGCCCGCACGATTTTAAACAGACACTATCCAATGTTGCCTGAATGTTAGGTCGGGGGGGACTGATGGAAGGTGTCGGGCCCACAGTCAAGGTGAAGATCCCTGATAAAGTCCCAAGTGAACTTGAAGGCTGACTGGGAAGCTATTGAGTTCTCAAAATTTCTTGCCGTACCCCACCAGCAAATTTATCCTTAGACTGTGCTGGGGGGACGCCCCCATGGTGGTGACCATAGCACCATGCTGACACCTCTGAAAGTCAGGATGAGGTATGAGAGGCATTTGAAACCAGGTGGAAGGGTACAGTAGGAGGTAGGGTGAGGGTGGAAAATAAAAACACAGCTGAGAGTGACAAGTGTAGCCGTGACCAGGGTGGTAATGAAAACCATTTCACTGTGTGTACCCCCTATTTTTTCTCACCTATTTGGGTTGGGGGTCGAGTCCTAGCTCCTGGCCCCCCCCTCTTCCCCGGTTGCTACTGGCCCCCTCTTTTCCCCCCGCTCCATGAGTTTTAAAATAAACCCTCGTTTTTAAAACTGGTATGGTTCCTCCTCCACTACGCATTTTCTAGGCTATTCCCTCCCCTTACAATCAGCTGAAGAAATTTCCTACTATCTCTCTGACTCTTTGTGTCTTCAATTTCCCAATTGTGGCCTTTGTTTCTGGTCCCTCCCGGAACACCCTGCCCTTGTCCCCCTTGTCTATTCCAGCGTATTTTATATGTCGTTATATGCCCCCCTGCCCCCTTGTCCTCCTGTGTGTGGTGTGTGTGTGTGTGTGTGTGTGTGTGTGTGTGTGTGGTGTGTGTGTGTGTGTGTGGTGGGTGTTTTTGGTGTGTGTGTGTGTGTGTGTGTGTGTGTACTCCCCTAATTGTATCAACCTAATTGTGGTTGCGGGGTCGAGACTCGCTCCTGGCCTCGTCTTACGATCGTACTGGGTCTTCTCTCTTCCTTCCTGAGCTTTGTATACCTCTTCTTAAAATTATGTATGGTTCCTCTCCACTATTCCCTTGTTGCTATTCACTTGCGGGACAACTTGATAAAGAAAAAATTCCAAAAGTCCCTTGACTCGTTTTGAGTCTTCAGTTCCAGTTGTGCCCTTGTTGTGTCCCTCTTGGAAATCCTATCTCTGTGAGGGGGGTGTAGTAGTGGTGGTGTAGTGGTGGTGTGTGTAGTGGTGTGTGTGGTGGTGTTGGGGTGAGGGGGTGGTGTGGTTTTGTGGTGGTGGTGGGGTTTGAAAGTGGGGGGTGTGGTGTAGTGGTGGGGGTTGGGGGTGTAGTGGTGGTGTGGTGTAGGGTGGTGTGGTGTGTGGTGGTTGGGTTAGTGGTGGGTGGTGTAGTGGGGGTGTGGTGTAGGGGTGGTGGTGGTAGTGGTGGGGGTGTGTAGTGGTGGTGGTAGTGTAGTGGTGGTGGTGGTGGTAGTGTAGTGGTGGTGGGGGTAGGTAGTGGTGGTGGTGTAGTGGTGGTGGTAGTAGTGTAGTGGTGGTGGTGTGTGTAGTGGGGGGGTTTTAGTAGTGTAGTGGTGGTGGTGTAGTGTAGTGGTGGTGGTATTTGTGTAGTGGGGTGGTGTAGTGTAGTGGTGGTGGTGGTAGGTAGTGGTGGGGTGGTGTGTAGTGGTGGTGGTAGTGTGTGGTGGGTGGGTAGTGTAGTGGTGGTGGTATTTGTAGTGGTGGTGGTGTGGTAGTGTAGTGGGGGTTTTGGTAGTGGTTTAGTGGTAGTGTAGGGGTGGTGGTTAGTGGTAGGGTAGTTTAGTGGTGGTGGTGTGGTTGTGTAGTGGGGGGTAGTGGTAGTGTAGTGGTGGTGGTAGTGGGTGTAGGGGTAGTGTAGTGGTGGTGTGGTGGTGGTAGTGGGGGTGGTGTGGTAGTGTAGTGGTGGTAGTGGTGGTGGTAGTTTTTAGTGTGTGGGGGGGTGTGTATGGTGGTGGTAGTGTGTGGGGTGGTGTTTTGGTGGGGTGGTGGTGGGGGTTTAGTGTGTGGTGGTGGTGGGGGTGGTGTGTATTGGTGGTGGTGGTGGTGTGTAGTGGTGGTGGTGGTGGTGGTAGTGTGTGGTGGTGGAGTGTGTGTGGTGGTGTGTGTGGTGGTAGTGGTAGGTGGTGGTAGTGTAGGGGGTTGGTGTGGTAGTGTAGTGGGGGTTTGGGGGTTTGTGTGGGTGGGGTGGTTAGTGGGGGTGGTGGGGGTGGTGTGTAGGGGTCGTGGGGTGGTGTGTAGGGTGGGGGGGTGGGGGTAGTGTAGTGGTGGTGGTGGTGGTGGTGGGTAGTGGTGGTGGTGGGGTTTAGGGGTAGTGTAGTGGTGGTGGGGGTGGTTTGGGTAGGTAGTGGTGGGGGTAGTGTAGTGGGGGTGGTTGGTTGGTGGTGGTGGTGGGTGGTGGTAGTGTGGGGTGGTGGTGGTGGTGGGTGTATGGTGGTGGTGGTGGTAGTGTGTGGTGGTGGTGGGGTGGTGTAGGGTGGTGGTGGGGGTGGTAGTGTAGTGGGTGGTGGTGGTGGTGGTAGTGTTGGTGGTGGTGGTGGTAGTGTAGGTGTGGTGGTGGTGGTGGTAGTGGTAGCGTCGTGGTGGGGGGTGGTGTGGTAGCGTCGGGGTGGTGGTGTAGTGGTAGCGTTTGGTGGTGGTAGTGGTATGTAGTGGTTGGGTTTTGTGGTAGTTTTGTGGTAGTGTTGGGGGGTGGTGTGTTAGTTGTGGTGGGGGTGGTGGTAGTGTAGTGGTGGTGGTAGTGTAGTGGTGGTGGTGGTGGTAGTGTGTGGTGGTGGTGGTAGTTTTGTGGGGTGGTGGTTATTTTTAGGGGTTTGGTGGTGGTTGTTGTAGTGGTGGTGGTGGTAGTGTAGTGGTGGTGGGGGTAGTGTAGTGGGGTGGTGGTAGTGTGGGGTGGTGGTGGTAGTGTAGTGGTGGGGGTGTGTAGTGGTGGTGGTGTGTAGTGGTGGTGGTTTTGGGTAGTGTAGTGGTGGTGGTGTAGTGGTGGTGGTTGTGTGGTGGTGGTGGTGTGTAGTTTTTGGTGGTAGTGTAGGGTGGTGGTGTAGTGGTTGTGTGTGGTGGTGGTGTTTGGTAGTTAGTGGTGGTGGGGGTAGTGTAGTGGTGGTGGGGGTAGTTTTAGTGGTGGTGGTGTTGTGGTAGTGTAGTGGTGGGGGTGGTGTGAGTGGTGGTGGTGGTAGTGTAGTGGTGGTGGGGGTAGTGTGTGGTGGGGGGTAGTAGTGTAGTGGTGGTGGGGGTAGTGTAGTGGTGGTGGTAGTAGTGTAGTGGGGGGTGGTAGTGTGTGGTGGTGGAGAGTGTGTGGTGGTGGTGGTAGTGTAGTGGTGGTGGTAGTAGTGTAGTGGTGGTGGGTGGTAGTGTAGTGGTGGTGGTAGTAGTGTGTGGTGGTGGTGGTGTGTATGGTGGGGTAGTGTAGTGGTGGTGGTAGTTTTAGTGGTGGTGGTGGTAGTGTAGTGGGGGTGGGGGTAGTGTAGTGGTGGTGTGTGTGGTGGTGTGTATGGTGGTAGTGTAGTGGTGGTGTGGTAGTGTAGTGGTGGTGGTGGTAGTGTGTGGTGGTAGTGTAGTGGTGGGGGTGGTAGTGTGTGGGGGTAGTGTAGTGGTGGTATTAGTGGTGGTGGTGGTTGTAGTGGTGGTAGTGTAGTGGTGGTGGTGGTGTGTAGTGGTGGTAGTGTGTGGTGGGGTGGTGGTGGTAGTGTGGGGTGGTGGTGGTGGTGGTGTGTAGTGGTGGTGGGGGGTAGTGGTGGTGGGTGTAGTGGTGGTGGGTGTAGTGGTGGTGTTAGGGGTGGTGGTGGTGGTGGTAGTGTAGTGGGGTGGTGGGGGTTGTAGGGTGGTGGTGGTGGTGTGTAGTGGTGGTGGTGGGGGGTGGTGGTATTTGTGTGGTGGTGGTGGTGGTGGTGGTGGTATTAGTGGTGGTGGTGGTGGTGGAGTGTAGTGGGGGTTTGGTGGGGGGTAGTGTAGTGGTGGTGTGTGTGGTGGTGGGGGTGGTGGTAGTGTTGGGGGTTTGGTGGTGGGGGGGTAGTGTAGTGGTGGTGGTGGTGGTGGTAGTGTAGTGGGGGGTGGGGGTGGGGGTTTGTGTAGTGGGGTGGGGTGGTGGTAGTGTGTGGTGGTGGTGGAGTGTAGTGGTGGTGGTGGTTTTAGGGGTGGTGGTGGTAGTGTAGTGGGTGGGGTGGTGGTGTGGTAGTGTAGTGGTGGTAGGTAGTGGTGGGTGTAGGGGTGGTGGTAGTTAGTGGGGTGGAGTGTAGTGGGGTAGTGTAGTGGTGGTGGTGGTAGTGTGTGGGGTAGTGTAGGGTGGTGGTGGTGGTGGTAGTGTAGTGGTGGTGGGTTTAGTGGTGGTGGTGGGGGTTGTGTAGTGGTGGTAGTGTAGGGGTGGTGGGGGTTGGTGTGTAGTGGTGGTAGTGTAGGGGTGGTGGTGGTGGGGGTGTGTAAGGTGGTGGTGGTGGTAGTGAGGGTGGTGGTGGGGGTAGTTAGTGGGGGTGGTGTGTAGTGGTGGTGGTGTGTAGTGGGGGTAGTGTAGGGGTGGTAGTGTGTGGTGTGTGTAGTGGGGGTAGTGTAGTGGTGGTAGTGTAGTGGTGGTTTGTCCCTGTAATAAGCAACTTTTGATCATAATACAGTTAACAATACAATTTTAAAGTAACCCCCCAGGCAAACCACTGAAATAAGCAACATTGTATCATAATACACGTTAATGTACTGTTTACAGTGGAACCCCCAGGCCGACCACGTAATAAGCAACTTTGTTCAAAATCACGTTAACAGTACAATGTTCAGTGGAAAACCCCCCAAACCCGAAAACTGAAATAAGAAAACATAATACAGTTAACGTAAATTTACAGGGGCCCCCCCCGGGCCCCGACCACTGTAAAAAGCAAATAATACACGTTAAAGTACAAGTTACGTGGAACACCCAGGGCCGACCACTGTAATAAGAAACATAATACACGTTAATGTACAATGTTACAGGGGAAACCCCCCCAGGCCGCCCACTGTAATAAGAAAATTGTATACATCGGCAACCAACGTAATGTCATTGATTTCAAGCAAAAGGAGGTTCTCAGTTAATTAGATTTTAAAGTAGGGAAGAGGCAGACATGGTCAGAAAAAATAATCCCCCCCCCGCCTAATTATAATACTTACAGTCTAATGTTTTTCTTTGGCCAAAAAAATTCCTTGTTGTGGGTTACACACAGTTGGCCAAATCCCTGCCCCGGCTAGATGTACCCCACTGCGTAAGTCTGTCATTTAGATGTCCCGGGCCTTTTGGTGATACTAGCGTGATTTAGGGAAATCAAAAAGTCCCAGGGGTAAGTAGCGGAGAGTAGGAAAGCATAGAGCACTGGGGTCGCAAAAGGCCCCCCCCCTACACCTCTGACCACTATGAGCCAGTGGCGAGTGTTGTGACGTCCACCCCCCCACCGATCAAATAGTAACTTACTATCACAAAAACAAATATATTTTCCTTAAAAATATTACCTTCCTCACGACTAACCAATTAAATTATTTTTCATGGTACAAAAAAATTTATTTAAAAATAGTGTATATATATATTTTTACACGAAGTTAAAGAAAGAAAGTCAATGTCGCAAAATTTAAAGTTTATAATTTTTGAAGATTTTTAAAAAAACTACAAATTAACATGTTCTGAGTCACTAGAAAATTTTATTGTATCTAGTATAAAAAAGGGCATTATTCCTAATCTATAAAAACATCTGCATTAACTTAAGGAAAAATTTATCTTTTATGAAATAGAAAGTTCCAGGCTATTTTGGTTACTGTTAGCTATTGTGGGTTAAATGTAGTGAGCTAAGTGTAATGAGTTAAGTGTGGAGTTAAGTGAGTGAGTTAAGTTGTGATTTAATTGTAGTGAGCTAAGTGTAGTGAGTTAAGTGTGTGGTTAAGTGTGTGAGCTAAATGTGTGAGTTAAGTGTAGTGAGTTAAGTGTAGTGAGTTAAGGTGTGAGTTAAAATGTGTGAGTTTTTGTGTAGGGAGTTAAGTGTGTGAGCAAATGTGTGAGTTAAGTGTGTGAGTTAAATGTAGGAGTTAAATGTAGGAGAAGTGTAGTGAGTTTTGTGTGTGAGCTAAATTTTAGTGAGTTAAGTGTAGTGAGTTAGGTTAGTGGTTAAGTGTAGTGAGTTAAGTGTAGTGAGTTAAGTGTAGTGAGTTAAGTGTAGTGAGTTAAGTGTAGTGAGTTAAGTGTAGTGAGTTAAGTGTAGTGAGTTAAGTGTAGTGAGTTAAGTGTAGTGAGCTAAGTGTAGTGAGTTAAGTGTAGTGAGTTAAGTGTAGTGAGTTAAGTGTAGTGAGTTAAGTGTAGTGAGCTAAGTGTAGTGAGTTAAGTGTAGTGAGTTAAGTGTAGTGAGTTAAGTGTAGTGAGTTAAGTGTAGTGAGTTAAGTGTAGTGAGTTAAGTGTAGTGAGTTAAGTGTAGTGAGTTAAGTGTAGTGAGCTAGTGTAGTGAGTTAAGTGTAGTGAGTTAAGTGTAGTGAGTTAAGTGTAGTGAGTTAAGTGTAGTGAGCTAAGTGTAGTGAGTTAAGTGTAGTGAGTTAAGTGTAGTGAGCTAAGTGTAGTGAGTTAAGTGTAGTGAGTTAAGTGTAGTGAGTTAAGTGTAGTGAGTTAAGTGTAGTGAGTTAAGTGTAGTGAGCTAAGTGTAGTGAGTTAAGTGTAGTGAGTTAAGTGTAGTGAGTTAAGTGTAGTGAGTTAAGTGTAGTGAGCTAAGTGTAGTGAGTTAAGTGTAGTGAGTTAAGTGTAGTGAGTTAAGTGTAGTGAGTTAAGTGTAGTGAGCTAAGTGTAGTGAGTTAAGTGTAGTGAGTTAAGTGTAGTGAGCTAAGTGTAGTGAGTTAAGTGTAGTGAGTTAAGTGTAGTGAGTTAAGTGTAGTGAGCTAAGTGTAGTGAGTTAAGTGTAGTGAGTTAAGTGTAGTGAGTTAAGTGTAGTGAGTTAAGTGTAGTGAGCTAAATGTAGTGAGTTAAGTGTAGTGAGTTAAGTGTAGTGAGTTAAGTGTAGTGAGCTAAGTGTAGTGAGCTAAGTGTAGTGAGCTAAGTGTAGTGAGTTAAGTGTAGTGAGTTAAGTGTAGTGACTTAAGTGTAGTGACTTAAGTGTAGTGAGTTAAGTGTAGTGAGCTAAGTGTAGTGAGTTAAGTGTAGTGAGCTAAGTGCAGTGAGTTAAGTGTAGTGACTTAAGTGTAGTGACGTAAGTGTAGTGAGCTAAGTGTAGTGAGCTAAGTGTAGTGAGTTAAGTGTAGTGAGTTAAGTGTAGTGAGCTAAGTGTAGTGAGTTAAGTGTAGTGAGTTAAGTGTAGTGAGTTAAGTGTAGTGAGCTAAGTGTAGTGAGTTAAGTGTGTGAGTTAAGTGTAGTGAGCTAGTGTAGTGAGTTAAGTGTAGTGAGTAAGTGTAGTGAGTTAAGTGTAGTGAGCTAAGTGTAGTGAGTTAAGTGTAGTGAGTTAAGTGTAGTGAGTTAAGTGTAGTGAGTTAAGTGTAGTGAGTTAAGTGTAGTGACTTAAGTGTAGTGAGTTAAGTGTAGTGAGCTAAGTGTAGTGAGTTAAGTGTAGTGAGCTAAGTGTAGTGAGTTAAGTGTAGTGACTTAAGTGTAGTGACTTAAGTGTAGTGAGCTAAGTGTAGTGAGTTAAGTGTAGTGAGTTAAGTGTAGTGAGTTAAGTGTAGTGAGCTAAGTGTAGTGAGTTAAGTGTAGTGAGTTAAGTGTAGTGAGTTAAGTGTAGTGAGTTAAGAGTAGTGACTTAAGTGTAGTGAGCTAAGTGTAGTGAGTTAAGTGTAGTGAGTTAAGTGTAGTGAGTTAAGTGTAGTGAGTTAAGTGTAGTGAGCTAAGTGTAGTGACTTAAGTGTAGTGACTTAAGTGTAGTGAGTTAAGTGTAGTGAGTTAACTGTAGTGAGTTAAGTGTAGTGGAGTTAAATGCGTAGGGAGACACTGGTCAGAGAAATAGCAAGCATCGAACTTAAGCTAAAGGAATCTTATAGGAGTCAGGAATCGCGGGAAGAACTAAAAGCCATAAATGAAATCGAAAGAAACCCAAAGTATTTCTTCTCCTATGCCAAATCAAAGTCGAGAACAACGTCCAGTATTGGGCCCCTACTTAAACAAGATGGGTCCTACACAGATGACAGCGAGGAAATGAGTGAGCTACTCAAGTCCCAATATGACTCGGTTTTTAGCAAGCCGCTAACCAGACTGAGAGTCGAAGATCAAAATGAATTTTTTATGAGAGAGCCACAAAATTTGGTTAACACAAGCCTATCCGATGTTATCCTGACGCCAAATGACTTCGAACAGGCGATAAATGACATGCCCATGCACTCTGCCCCAGGGCCAGACTCATGGAACTCCGTGTTCATCAAGAACTGCAAGAAGCCCCTATCACGAGCCTTTTCCATCCTATCGAGAGGGAGCATGGACACGGGGGTCGTCCCACAGTTACTAAAAACAACAGACATAGCCCCACTCCACAAAGGGTGCAGTAAAGCAACAGCAAAGAACTACAGACCGATAGCACTAACATCCCATATCATAAAAATCTTTGAAAGGGTCCTAAGAAGCAAGATCACCACCCATCTAGAAACCCATCAGTTACACAACCCAGGGCAACATGGGTTTAGAACAGGTCGCTCCTGTCTGTCTCAACTATTGGATCACTACGACAAGGTCCTAAATGCACTAGAAGACAAAAAGAATGCAGATGTGTTGCAACCCTTGAATGGTTGCAATGATTATTATGTATATATATAATTATTATTTTTTCATTTAATTTTATATTGCTTATATTTGCGATAATAGCTAAATCATAAATGTATTGCTTTATATTGTTATTTGATGTAGTTTCCTTTGTGAGGTAGGATGTAACATGTGTGCTCAGTTCAAGTCTTGATTGTCTAACTACTGTAATTATCGCTCTTTGCTTGTTATACTGCCGGCTTCTTGCTGAGCGACTGCTGTCCACGGAGCTATCACGTGATCGAGGGGGGGTGTCCTCACCTCGCTTGAAGTATTCAGTCTGCTCTAGACTCGCTTGGTGGTTGGACAGATTGTCTGTCTCATTATTCTTGTTAGTTCTGTAGAACTCTGTTCACAGAACCTTGTATAGACTTAGTGATTTTCGACGTTGTACTGAGGTTGTGTGTCTCATAGACACTCTGAGCATCTCAGGTCCTGAACTATAGCTTATGACCTAATTTGTACTGGTTTCTGTGTATTATCACAATCGGGGATTTTCTTATGCTGAACTTAGATTCAGTAGTATGGGAGTTTTGTAACTTTTGTGGAGGATCTGCAGATGGTCCCTACTTAGTGTCGTTATATTATCTCCTTGTTCCTGATTCTGTGTTGCAGTTGCTTGTTTTATTGCTATTGGGCTCAGTATTCTTTTTGTTGTTCAAGCAGACTGTTCTGATTGCCAGTTGGTCAAGAAGTTAGTTTATGTGAGGACTTTGTCAGACACTTGTTTAAGTCTAGTCGAGTCTTGAGACATAGCAAACTACTTAGAGCACTTACACACATACACAAACTTACTTGTACATAATTGTAATATCTTATTAAATGTTAATGTACCAGACGGTACTTAAGAATTATAAATGTGATATGTGCTTTCAGCACAATACTACTGTATACGAGAGAGATTAATATTATTTTGATTACTGTGATTAATTTAATTTAATTTGATAATATACCTCTAGACTTAATAAATTTATTAAATTTTAATTTCTCTAGTTAGTAGCCTACCAGTTGTAATCCTGAAGCACTATTGAATCATATTGAATTCTAATGGATAATTGGACAAGGATACTGACTACTTGTTACGAAAACCCAGTAACAGGCTGGATGCTAGAAGGGCAATCCTTTCTAGTATTACCTGGAGATCTCTAAGATTTTAGAATCGCGTTTTTTGTAACAAGACGTAATATATACAGACTTTGCAAAAGCCTTCGACAAGTGTGACCATGGCGTAATAGCTCACAAAATGCGTGCTAAAGGAATAACAGGAAAAGTCGGCCGATGGATCTATAATTTCCTCACTAACAGAACAGAGACTAGTCGTCAACATAGTAAAGTCCGAGGCAGCTACGGTGAAAAGCTCTGTTCCACAAGGCACAGTACTCGCTCCCATCTTGTTCCTCATCCTCATATCCGACATAGACAAGGATGTCAGCCACAGCACCGTGTCTTCCTTTGCAGATAACACCCGAATCTGGATGACAGTGTCTTCCATTGCAGACACTGCAACGCTCCAGGCGGACATCAACCAAATCTTTCAGTGGGCTGCAGAAAACAATATGAAGTTCAAACGATGAGAAATTTCAAATTTCTCAGATAATGGTTTAAAAACCCAGGAAATTAAATCTTCATCAGAGCCAAAACAAATTCTGGCCACAAAATAGAGCGAAAAACCAACTCAAAGACCTGAGAGTGATCATGTCGGAGGATCTCACCTTCAAAGGGCCATAACATTGATCAATCGCACCCGCTAGAAAAATGACAGGATGGGTAAAGAGAACCTTCAAAACTAGGGAGGCCAAGCCCATGATGACACTCTTCAGGGCACTTGTTCTATCTAGGCTGGAATATTGCTGCACACAACAGCACCTTTCAAGGCAGGTTTATATTGCTGGGCCTAGAAAATTTTACAGAGAACCTTCACGGCGCGCATAACGGAGATAAACACCTCAATTACTGGGAGCGCTTGAGGTTCCTAAAACTGTATTCCCTGGAACGCAGGCGGGAGAGATACATGATTATATACACCTGGAAAATCCTAGAGGGACTATACCGAACTTGCACACGAAAAATCACTCACTACGAAAGCAAAAGACTTGGCAGACGATGCAACATCCCCCCAATGAAAAGCAGGGGTGTCACTAGCACGTTAAGAGACCATACAATAAGTGTCTCAAGGGCCCGAGACTGTTCAACTGCCTCCCAGCATACATAAGGGGGATTGCCAACAGACCCCTGGCAGTCTTCAAGCTGGCACTGGACAAGCACCTAAAGTCGGTTCCTGACCAGCCGGGCTCTGGCTCGTACGTTGGTTTGCGTGCAGCCAGCAGCAACAGCCTGGTTGATCAGGCTCTGATCCACCAGGAGGCCTGGTCACAGACCAAGCCGCGGGGGCGTTGATCCCCGGAACTCTCTCCAGGTAAACTCCAGGTAAAATTAAGTGTAGTGAGTTAAGTGTAGTGACTAAAGCGCAGTGAGTTAAGTGTAGTGACTTAAGTGTAGTGAGTTAAGTGGAGTGAGTTAAGTGGTGAGTTAAATGTAGTGACTTAAGTGTAGTGAGTTAAGTGTAGTGAGTTAAGTGTAGTGAGTTAAGTGTAGTGAGTTAAGCATAGTGAGTTAAGTGTAGTGACTTAAGTGTAGTGAGTTAAGTGTAGTGAGTTAAATGTAGCGAGTTAAGTGTAGTGAGTTAAGTGTAGTGAATTAAGTGTAGTGACTTAAGTGTAGTGAGTTAAGTGTAGTGAGTTAAGTGTAGTGACTTAGTGACTTAAGTGTAGTGAGTTAAGTGTAGTGAGTAAGTGTATGAGTTAAGTTAGGAGTTAAGGGTAGTGACTTAAGTGTAGTGAATTAAGTGTAGTGAGTTAAGTGTAGTGAGTTAAGTGTAGTGAGTTAAATGTAGTGAGTTAAGTCTCATAAGTTAAGTGTAGTGAGTTAAGTGTAGTGAGTTAAGTGTAGTGAGTTAAGTGTAGTGAGTTAAGCGTAGTGAGTTAAGTGTAGTGAGTTAAGTGTAGTGAGTTAAGTGTAATGAGTTAAGTGTAGTGAGTTAAGTGTAGTGAGTTAAATGTAGTGAGTTAAGACTCGTAAGTTAAGTGTAGTGAGTTAAGTGTAGTGAGTTAAGTGTAGTGACTTAAGTGTAGTGAGTTAAGCGCAGTGAGTTAAGTGTAGTGAGTTAAATGTAGTGAGTTAAGTGTAGTGAGTTAAGTGTAGTGAGTTAAATTTAGTGAGTTAAAATATAGTGAGTTAAGTGTAGTGAGTTAAATGTAGTGAGTTAAGTCTCGTAAGTTTTAATGTTTGTGAGTTAAGTGTAGTGAGTTAAGTGTAGTTTAGTTAAGTGTAATGAGTTAAATGTAGTGAGTTAAGTGTAGTGAGTTAAGTGTAGTAGTTAAAGTGAGTGAATTAAGTGTAGTGACTTAAGTGTAGGAGTTAAGTGTAGTGAGTTAAGTGTATGAGTTAAAAGTAGTGAATTAAGTGAAATGCGTTAAGTGTAGTGACTTAAGGTGTGAGTTAAGTGTATGGTTTAAGTGTAGTGAGTTAAATGTAGTGAATTAAGTGTAGTGAGTTAAGTGTAATGACTTAAGTGTAGTGAGTTAAATGTAGTGAGTTAAGTGTAGTAAGTTAAGTGTAGTGAGTTAAGTGTAGTGAGTTAAATGTAGCGAGTTAAGTGTAGCGAGTTAAATGTAGTGAGTTAAGTGTAGTGAGTTAAGTGTAGTGAGTTAAGTGTAGTGAGTTAAGTGTAGTGAGTTAAATGTAGTGAGTTAAGTGTAGTGAGTTAAATGTAGTGAGTTAAGTGTAGTGAGTTAAGTGTAGTGAGTTAAGTGTAGGGAGTTAAGTGTAGTGAGTTAAGCGTAGTGATTTAAGTGTAGTGAGTTAAGTGTAGGGGAGTTAAGTCTCGTAAGTTAAATGTAGTGAGTTAGTTTAGTGAGTTAAGGTAGTGACCTTAAGTGTAGTGAGTTAAATGTAGTGAGTTAAGAGTAGTGAGTTAAGTGAGTGAGTTAAATGTAGTGGGGTTAAGTGTAGTGAGTTTAAATGTAGTGAGTTAAGTGTAGTGAGTTAAGTGTAGTGAGTTAAGTGTAGTGAGTTAAGTGTAGTGAGTTAAGGGTAGTGACTTAAGTGTAGTGAATTAAGTGTAGTGACTTAAGTGTAGTGAGTTAAGTGTAGTGAGTTAAGTGTAGTGAGTTAAATGTAGTGAGTTAAGTCTCGTAAGTTAAGTGTAGTGAGTTAAGTGTAATGAGTTAAGTGTAGTGAGTTAAGTGTAGTGAGTTAAATGTAGTGAGTTAAGTCTCGTAAGTTAAGTGTAGTGAGTTAAGTGTAGTGAGTTAAGTGTAGTGAGTTAAATGTAGTGAGTTAAGTGTAGTGAGTTAAGTGCAGTGAGTTAAATGTAGTGAGTTAAGTCTCGTAAGTTAAGTGTAGTGAGTTAAGTGTAGTGAGTTAAGTGTAGGGAGTTAAGTGTAGTGAGTTAAGCGTAGTGAGTTAAGTGTAGTGAGTTAAGTGTAGTGAGTTAAGTCTCGTAAGTTAAGTGTAGTGAGTTAAGTGTAGTGAGTTAAGTGTAGTGACTTAAGTGTAGTGAGTTAAATGTAGTGAGTTAAGTGTAGTGAGTTAAGTGTAGTGAGTTAAATGTAGTGAGTTAAGTGTAGTGAGTTAAGTGTAGTGAGTTAAATGTAGGAGTTAATGCAGTGAGTTTAAACGTAGTGAGTTAAGTGTAGTGAGTTAAGTGTAGTGAGTTAAGTGTAGTGAGTTAAGTGTAGTGAGTTAAGTGTAGTGAGTTAAATGTAGTGAGTTAAGTCTCATAAGTTAAGTGTAGTTTAGTTTTAAATGTAGTGAGTTAAGTGTAGTGAGTTAAATGTAGTGAGTTAAGACTCGTAAGTTAAGTGTAGTGAGTTAAGTGTAGTGAGTTAAGTGTAGTGAGTTAAGTGTAGTGAGTTAAGTGTAGTGACTTAAGTGTAGTGAGTTAAGCGCAGTGAGTTAAGTGTAGTGAGTTAAATGTAGTGAGTTAAGTGTAGTGAGTTAAGTGTAGTGAGTTAAATGTAGTGAGTTAAGTATAGTGAGTTAAGTGTAGTGAGTTAAATGTAGTGAGTTAAGTCTCGTAAGTTAAGTGTAGTGAGTTAAGTGTAGTGAGTTAAGTGTAGTGAGTTAAGTGTAATGAGTTAAATGTAGTGAGTTAAGTGTAGTGAGTTAAGTGTAGTGAGTTAAGTGTAGTGAATTAAGTGTAGTGACTTAAGTGTAGTGAGTTAAGTGTAGTGAGTTAAGTGTAGTGAGTTAAATGTAGTGAATTAAGTGTAGTGAGTTAAGTGTAGTGACTTAAGTGTAGTGAGTTAAGTGTAGTGAGTTAAGTGTAGTGAGTTAAATGTAGTGAATTAAGTGTAGTGAGTTAAGTGTAATGACTTAAGTGTAGTGAGTTAAATGTAGTGAGTTAAGTGTAGTAAGTTAAGTGTAGTGAGTTAAGTGTAGTGAGTTAAATGTAGCGAGTTAAGTGTAGCGAGTTAAATGTAGTGAGTTAAGTGTAGTGAGTTTAAATGTATGGGTTAAGTGTAGTGAGTTAAGTTAGTGAGTTAAGTGTAGTGAAATTAAATGTAGTGAGTTAAGTGTAGTGAGTTAAATGTAGTGAGTTTAAGTGTAGTGAGTTAAGTGTAGTGAGTTAAGTGTAGTGAGTTAAAATGTAGTGAGTTTTAAATCTCGTAAGTTTTAAATGTAGTGAGTTAAGTGTAGTGAGTTAAGTGTAGTGAGTTAAATGTAGTGAGTTAAGTGTAGTGAGTTAAGTGTAGTGAGTTAAGTGTAGTGAGTTAAGTGTAGTGAATTAAGTGTAGTGACTTAAGTGTAGTGAGTTAAGTGTAGTGAGTTAAGTGTAGTGAGTTAAGTGTAGTGAATTAAGTGTAGTGAGTTAAGTGTAGTGATTTCAGTGTAGTGAGTTAAGTGTAATGACTTAAGTGTAGTGAGTTAAATGTAGTGAGTTAAGTGTAGTGAGTTAAGTGTAGTGAGTTAAGTGTAGTGAGTTAAATGTAATGAGGTAAGTGTAGTGAGTTAAGTGTAGTGAGTTAAGTGTAGTGAGTTAAGTGTAGTGAGTTAAGTGTATTGAGTTAAATGTAGCGAGTTAAGTGTAGCGAGTTAAATGTAGTGAGTTAAGTGTAGCGAGTTAAGTGTATTAAGTGTAGTGAGCTAAGTGTATTTAGTTAAAGTGTAGTGAGTTAAATGTATGATTTTAAGTGTAGTGAGTAAGTGTAGTGAGTTAACTGTAGTGTGTTAAATGTAGTGAGTAAAGTGTAGTGAGTTAAAAGTAGTGAGTTAAATGTAGTGAGTTAAGTGCAGTGAGTTAAGTGTAGTGAGTTAAGTGCAGTGACTTAAGTGTAGTGAGTTAAATGTAGTGACTTAAGTGTAGTGAGTTAAATTTTGTGAGTTAAATTTTATGAGTTAAGTGTAGTGAGTTAATGTATGAGTTAAGTGTAAATGACTTAAGTGTAGTGAGTTAAGTGTAGTGACTTAAGTGTAGTGAGTTAAATGTAGTGAGTTAAGTGTAGTGAGTTAAACGTAGTGACTTTAGTGTAGTGAGTTAAGTGTAGTGAGTTAAGTGTAGTGATTTAAGTGTAGTGAGTTAAGTGTAGTGTCTTAAGTGTAGTGAGCTAAGTGTAGTGAGTTAAGTGTAGTGTCTTAAGTGTAGCGAGTTAAATGTAGTGAGTTAAGTGTAGCGAGTTAAGTGTATTAAGTGTAGTGAGCTAAGTGTAGTGAGTTAAGTGTAGTGAGTTAAATGTAGTGAGTTAAGTGTAGTGAGTTAAGTGTAGTGAGTTAACTGTAGTGTGTTAAATGTAGTGAGTTAAGTGTAGTGAGTTAAAAGTAGTGAGTTAAATGTAGTGAGTTAAGTGCAGTGAGTTAAGTGTAGTGAGTTAAGTGCAGTGACTTAAGTGTAGTGAGTTAAATGTAGTGAGTTAAGTGTAGTGAGTTAAATATATGAGTTAAATGTAGTAGTTAAGGTGTAGTGAGTTAAGTGTAGTGAGTTAAGTGTAGTGAGTTAAGTGTAGTGAGTTAAGTGTAGTGAGTTAAATGTAGCGAGTTAAGTGTAGCGAGTTAAATGTAGTGAGTTAAGTGTAGTGAGTTAAGTGTATTAAGTTTAGTGAGCTAAGTGTAGTGAGTTAAGTGTAGTGAGTTAAATGTAGTGAGTTAAGTGTAGTGAGTTAAGTGTAGTGAGTTAACTGTAGTGTGTTAAATGTAGTGAGTTATGTGTAGTGAGTTTAAAGTAGTGAGTTAAATGTAGTGAGTTAAGTGTAGTGAGTTAAGTGTAGTGAGTTAAGTGCAGTGACTTAAGTGTAGTGAGTTAAATGTAGTGAGTTAAGTGTAGTGAGTTAAATATAGTGAGTTAAATGTAGTGACTTAAGTGTAGTGAGTTAAGTGTAGTGACTTAAGTGTAGTGAGTTAAATGTAGTGAGTTAAGTGTAGTGAGTTAAACGTAGTGACTTTAGTGTAGTGAGTTAAGTGTAGTGAGTTAAGTGTAGTGATTTAAGTGTAGTGAGTTAAGTGTAGTGTCTTAAGTGTAGTGAGCTAAGTGTAGTGAGTTAAGTGTAGTGTCTTAAGTGTAGTGACTTAAGTGTAGTGAGTTAAGTGTAGTGAGTTAAATATAGTGAGTTAAATGTAGTGAGTTAAGTGTAGTGAGTTAAGTGTAGTGAGTTAAGTACTGATTAAGTGTAGTAAATTAAATTAGTGAGTTAAGGTAGTGAGTTAAATGTAGTGAGTTAAGTGTAGTGAGTTAAGTGTAGTGAGTTAAATGTAGTGAGTTAAGTGTAGTGAGTTAAGTGTAGTGAGTTAAATGCAGTGAGTTAAGTGTAGTGAGTTAAGTGTAGTGAGTTAAGTGTTGTGAGTTAAGTGTAGTGGGTTAAGAGTATTGAGTTAAATGTAGTGAGTTAAGTGCAGTGAATTAAATGTAGTGAGTTAAGTGTAGTGAGTTAAGTGTAGTGAGTTAAATGTAGTGAGTTAAATGTAGTGAGTTAAGTGTAGTGAGTTAAATGTAGTGAGTTAAGTGTAGTGAGTTAAATGTAGTGAATAAGTGTAGTGAGTTAAATGAATGAGTTTTAAATGTAGTGAGTTAAGTGTAGTGAATTAAGTGTAGTGAGTTAAGTGTAGTGAGTTAAATGTAGTGAGTTAAGTGTAGTGAGTCAAGTGTAGTGAGCTAAGTGTAGTGAATTAAATGTAGTGAGTTAAGTGTAGTGAGTTATTTGTAGTGACTTAAGTGTAGTGAGTTAAGTGTAGTGAGTTAAGTGTAGTGAATTAAATGTAGTGAGTTAAGTGTAGTGAGTTAAGTGTAGTGAGTTAAGTGTAGTGAATTAAATGTAGTGATTAAGTGTAGTGGGGTAAAGTGTAGTGACTTAAGTGTAGTGAGTTAAGTGTAGTGACTTAAGTGTAGTGAGTTAAATGTAGTGAGTTAAATGTAGTGAGTTAAGTGTAGTGAGTTAAATGTAGTGAGTTAAGTCCCCATAATTAAGTGTAAATGAGTTAAGTGTAGTGAGTTAAGTGTAGTGAGTTAAGTGAGTGAGTTAAGCGTAGTGAGTTAAGTGTAGTGAGTTAAGTTTTAGTGATTAAGTTTTAAAGAGTTAAGTTTTAGTGAGTTAAGTGTAGTGAGTTAAATGTAGTGAGTTAAACTCGTAAGTTAAGTGTAGTGAGTTAAGTGTATGAGTTAAGTGTAGGTGATTAAGTGTAGTGACTTAAGTTTTAGTGAGTTAAGCGCAGTGAGTTAAGTGTAGTGAGTTTAAATGTAGTGAGTTAAGTGTAGGAGTTAAATGTAGTGAGTTAAATGTAGTGAGTTAAGTATAGTGAGTTAAGTGTAGTGAGTTAAATGTAGTGAGTTAAGTCTCGTAAGTTAAGTGTAGTGAGTTAAGTGTAGTGAGTTAAGTGTAGTGAGTTAAGTGTAATGAGTTAAATGTAGTGAGTTAAGTGTAGTGAGTTAAGTGTAGTGAGTTAAGTGTAGTGAATTAAGTGTAGTGACTTAAGTGTAGTGAGTTAAGTGTAGTGAGTTAAGTGTAGTGAGTTAAATGTAGTGAATTAAGTGTAGTGAGTTAAGTGTAGTGACTTAAGTGTAGTGAGTTAAGTGTAGTGAGTTAAGTGTAGTGAGTTAAATGTAGTGAATTAAGTGTAGTGAGTTAAGTGTAATGACTTAAGTGTAGTGAGTTAAATGTAGTGAGTTAAGTGTAAATAAGTTAAGTGTAGTGAGTTAAGTGTAGTGAGTTAAATGTAGCGAGTTAAGTGTAGCGAGTTAAATGTAGTGAGTTAAGTGTAGTGAGTTAAGTGTAGTGAGTTAAGTGTAGTGAGTTTTATAAATGTAGTGAGTTAAATGTAGTGAGTTAGTGTAGTGAGTTAAATGTAGTGAGTTAAGTGTAGTGAGTTTAAGTGTATTGATTAAGTGTAGTGAGTTAAGTGTAGTGAATTAAGTGTAGTGAGTTAAGTCTCGTAAGTTAAGTGTAGTGAGTTAAGTGTAGTGAGTTGAGTGTAATGAGTTAAATGTAGTGAGTTAAGTGTAGTGAGTTAAGTTGTAGTGAGTTAAGTGAGTGAATTAAGTGTAGTGACTTAAGTGTAGTGAGTTAAGTGGAGTGAGTTAAGTGTAGTGAGTTAAGTGGGAGTGAATTAAGTGTAGTGAGTTAATTGTAGTGTTTTTAGTGTAGTGAGTTAAGTGTAATGACTTAAGTGTAGTGAGTTAAATGTAGTGAGTTAAGTGTAGTGAGTTAAGTGTAGTGAGTTAAGTGTAGTGAGTTAAATGTAATGAGGTAAGTGTAGTGAGTTAAGTGTAGTGAGTTAAGTGTAGTGAGTTAAGTGTAGTGAGTTAAGTGTATTGAGTTAAATGTAGCGAGTTAAGTGTAGCGAGTTAAATGTAGTGAGTTAAGTGTAGCGAGTTAAGTGTATTAAGTGTAGTGAGCTAAGTGTAGTGAGTTAAGTGTAGTGAGTTAAATGTAGTGATTTAAGTGTAGTGAGTTAAGTGTAGTGAGTTAACTGTAGTGTGTTAAATGTAGTGAGTAAAGTGTAGTGAGTTAAAAGTAGTGAGTTAAATGTAGTGAGTTAAGTGCAGTGAGTTAAGTGTAGTGAGTTAAGTGCAGTGACTTAAGTGTAGTGAGTTAAATGTAGTGAGTTAAGTGTAGTGAGTTAAATATAGTGAGTTAAATGTAGTGAGTTAAGTGTAGTGAGTTAAGTGTAGTGAGTTAAGTGTAGTGACTTAAGTGTAGTGAGTTAAGTGTAGTGACTTAAGTGTAGTGAGTTAAATGTAGTGAGTTAAGTGTAGTGAGTTAAACGTAGTGACTTTAGTGTAGTGAGTTAAGTGTAGTGAGTTAAGTGTAGTGATTTAAGTGTAGTGAGTTAAGTGTAGTGTCTTAAGTGTAGTGACTAAGTGTAGTGAGTTAAAGTTAGTGTCTTAATTTTAGCGATTAAATGTAGTGAGTTAAGTGAGCGAGTTTTAAATGTATTAAGTGTAGTGAGCTAAGTTAGTGAGTTAAGTGTAGTGAGTTAAATGTAGTGGAGTTAAAATGTAGTGAGTTAAGTGTAGTGAGTTAACTGTAGTGTGTTTAAATGTATGAGTTAAGTTTTAGTGAGTTAAAAGTAGTGAGTTAAATGTAGTGAGTTAAGTGCAGTGAGTTAAGTGTAGTGAGTTAAGTGCAGTGACTTAAGTGTAGTGAGTTAAATGTAGTGAGTTAAGTGTAGTGAGTTAAATATAGTGAGTTAAATGTAGTGAGTTAAGTGTAGTGAGTTAAGTGTAGTGAGTTAAGTGTAGTGAGTTAAGTGTAGTGAGTTAAGTGTAGTGAGTTAAATGTAGCGAGTTAAGTGTAGCGAGTTAAATGTAGTGAGTTAAGTGTAGTGAGTTAAGTGTATTAAGTTTAGTGAGCTAAGTGTAGTGAGTTAAGTGTAGTGAGTTAAATGTAGTGAGTTAAGTGTAGTGAGTTAAGTGTAGTGAGTTAACTGTAGTGTGTTAAATGTAGTGAGTTATGTGTAGTGAGTTAAAAGTAGTGAGTTAAATGTAGTGAGTTAAGTGTAGTGAGTTTTAAATGTAGTGATTAAGTGCGTGACTTAAGTGTAGTGAGTTAAAATGTAGTGAGTTAAGTGTAGTGGTTAAATATAGTGAGTTAAAAAGTTTGTGACTTAAGGTATGAGGGTTTAAATGTAGTGACTTAAGTGTAGTGAGTTAAATGTAGTGAGTTAAGTGTAGTGAGTTAAACGTAGTGACTTTAGTGTAGTGAGTTAAGTGTAGTGAGTTAAGTGTAGTGATTTAAGTGTAGTGAGTTAAGTGTAGTGTCTTAAGTGTAGTGAGCTAAGTGTAGTGAGTTAAGTGTAGTGTCTTAAGTGTAGTGACTTAAGTGTAGTGAGTTAAGTGTAGTGAGTTAAATATAGTGAGTTAAATGTAGTGAGTTAAGTGTAGTGAGTTAAGTGTAGTGAGTTAAGTGTACTGAGTTAAGTGTAGTAAATTAAATGTAGTGAGTTAAGTGTAGTGAGTTAAATGTAGTGAGTTAAGTGTAGTGAGTTTAAGTGTATGATTAATGTAGTGAGTTAAGTGTAGTGAGTTAAGTGTAGTGAGTTAAATGCAGTGAGTTAAGTGTAGTGAGTTAAGTGTAGTGAGTTAAGTGTTGTGAGTTAAGTGTAGTGGGTTAAGAGTATTGAGTTTAAAAGTAGTGAGTTAAGTGCATGAATTAAATGTAGTGAGTTAAGTGTAGTGAGTTAAGTGTAGTGAGTTAAATGTAGTGAGTTAAATGTAGTGAGTTAAGTGTAGTGAGTTAAATGTAGTGAGTTAAGTGTAGTGAGTTAAATGTAGTGAGTTAAGTGTAGTGAGTTAAAAAGTAGTGAGTTAAGTGTAGTGAGTAAGTGTAGTGAATTAAGTGTAGTGAGTTAAGTGTAAGTGAGTTTAAAAGTAGTGATTAAGTGTAGTGAGTCAAGTGTAGTGAGCTAAGTGTAGTGAATTAAATGTAGTGAGTTAAGTGTAGTGGTTATTTGTAGTGACTTAAAAGGTAGTGAGTTAAGTGTAGTGAGTTAATGTAGTGAAATTAAATGTAGTGAGTTAAGTGTAGTGAGTTAAGTGTAGTGAGTTAAGTGTAGTGAATTAAATGTAGTGAGTTAAGTGTAGTGAGTTATGTGTAGTGACTTAAGTGTAGTGAGTTAAGTGTAGTGACTTAAGTGTAGTGAGTTAAATGTAGTGAGTTAAATGTAGTGAGTTAAATTAGTGAGTTAAGTGTAGTGAATTAAATGTAGTGAGTTAAGTGTAGTGGGGTTATGTGTAGTGACTTAAGTGTAGTGAGTTAAATGTAGTGAGTTAAGTGTAGTGAGTTAAGTGTAGTGAGTTAAGTGTAGTGAATTAAATGTAGTGAGTTAAGTGTAGTGAGTTAAGTGTAGTGAGTTAAATATAGTAAGTTAAGTATAGTGAGTTAAGTGTCGTAAGTTTAGTGTAGTGATTTTAGTGTAGTGAGTTAAGTGTAGTGAGTTAAGTGTAGTGAGTTAAGTGTAGTGAGTTAAGTGTAGTGAGTTAAATGTAGTGTGTTAAGTATAGTGCATTAAGTGTCGTAAGTTAAGTTTTAGTGAGGGTTAAGGTAGTGAGTTAAGTGTAGTGAGTTAAATGTAGTGTGTTAAGTATAGTGCATTAAGTGTCGTAAGTTAAGTGTAGTGAGTTAAGTGTAGTGAGTTAAGTGTAGTGAGTTAAGTGTAGTGAGTTAAGTGTATGAAATCCTAAGCACTCGAGGTATGCTCAAAGCATATTCCCGTAAGGAAAGGGAAGAGAAGATGTAAACTAGAAAGAGAAAGGCGCTCCCTGTACAGGCGAAGGCGCAGATTAACAGAGTCGCTAAAAGAAGCCACTATATCTGCACTACGAAGAGAGGCACTGATCAGAGAAATAGCAAACATTGAACTTAAGGTAAAGGAATCTTACAGGAGTCAAGAAATGCTTGAAGTAATGAAAGCCATAGATGAAATTGAAAGAAATCCAAAACATTTCTTTTCTTATGCCAAATCTAAGTCGAGAAAAATATCAGGTATTGGGCCACTACTTAGACGAGATGGGTCCTACACAGATGACAGCAAGGAAATGAGTGAGGTACTTAAGTTCCAATATGACTCGCTCTTTAGCAAGCCGGTAAGCAGATTGAGAGTCGAAGACCTAAATGATTTTTTTACTAGCGATACACAGAATTTGGTAGATTCAAACCTATCTGATATTATCCTGATGCCAAATGACTTTGAAAAGGCGATAAATGATATGCCCATGCACTCTACTCCAGGCCCAGACTCATGGAACTTCGTGTTCATCAAGAACTGCAAGAAACCCTTATGTGTTTTTAACATCCTATGGAGAGGGAGCATGGACGCGGAGGTCGTCCCACAGCTGCTAAAAACAACAGACTTAGCCCCACTCCACAAAGAGGGCAGTAAAGCAATAGCAAAGAACTACAGACCGAGAGTGCTAACATCCTATATCATAAAAATCTTTGAAAGGGTTCTAGATACCCATCAGTTACACAACCCAGGGCAACATGGGTTTAGAGCAGGTTGCTCCTGCCTGTCCCAACTACTGGACCACTATGACAAGGTCCTGGATGCTCTAGAAGGCAAACAGAACGCAGATGTAGTATACACAGACTTTGCAAAAGCCTTTGACAATTGTGACCATGGTGTAATAGCACACAAAATGCGTGATAAAGGAATAACTGAAAAAGTTGGTAGCTGGATCTATAATTTCCAAGCAAATATAACACAAAGAGTATCAGTAAACAGAGTAAAGTCTGAGACAGCTACTGCGAAAAGCTCTGTTCCACAAGGCACAGTACTCGCTCCCATCCTGTTCCTCATCCTCATATCTGACATAGACAAGGATGTCAGCCATAGCACCGTGTCTTCCTCTGCAGATGATGCCCGAATTTGCATGACAGTGTCCTCCATTGAAGACACTGCAAGACTCCAGGCAGACATTACCCAAATATTTAAATGGGCTGCAGAAAACAATATGAAGTTCAACGATGAGAAATTTCAATTACTCCGATATAGAAAACTTGAGGAAATTAAAACTGTATTGGAGTGTAAAACAAATTCCAACCACACAACAGAGCGAGAAACTAATGCAAAATACCTGAGAGTGATAATGTCAGAAGATCTCACTCTCAAGGACCACAACATTGTATCAATCGCATCTGCTAAAAAAAAAATGACAGGATGGATAATGAGAACCTTCAAAACTAGGGATGCCAAAGCCATGATGACACTCTTCAGGTTACTTGTTCTTTCTAGGCTGGAATATTGCTACACACTAACAGCACCTTTCAAGACAGGTGAAATTGCTGATCTAGAAAATGCACAGAGAACCTTCACAGCACACAAGTGTGACAAAACACCTCAGTCACTGGAAACGCTTGAAGTTCCTCAACTTGTACTCCCTGGAACGCAGGCGGGAGAGACGCATGATTATATACTCTTGGAAAATCCTAGAGGGATTAGTACCAAATTTACACACGAGAATCACTCCCTATGAAACAAACAACTCAACAGGCAATGAAACATCCCCCCCAATGAAAAACAGGGGCGCCACTAGCACGGTAAGAGACAACACAAGAAATATGAGGGGCCCAAGACTGTTCAACTGCCTCCCAGCATACGTAAGGGAGGTTACCAATAGACCCCTGGCTGTCTTCAAGAAGGCGCTGGACAGGCACCCAAAGTAAGTACCTGACCAGCAGGGCTGTGGTTCGTACGTCGCGTTGCATGCGGCCAACAGTAACACCCTGGTTGATCAGGCCCTGATCCACCATACTCCAGGTATGCCACAGAGTTGCTCATTTGCTCGGAACTACTAAACACCTTAACTCATGTAGTTAAAGTTTTGCCAATAAAGGTTGAAAACTAAAACCTTGTCATTATGGTTGTATACAAGCCTCCGGATGCAACTTCCCAACAGTTCCAGGAACAGCTTCGTAAAATCGACCACTGTCTGGAAAATCTCCCAACTCCTGCTCCAGTTATCTTGCTGCTGGGTAATTTCAACTTAAGACGTCTAAAGTGGAGGAATGTAGCAAATAATGTTTTAGCACTATTTTCATCAGAGCTCCCAGAAGGGAACTCTGATGAAAATTCACACACATACATAAGCTAATAAATCTCTGCAACAATTCACCTTAAACTAACGAATAATAGAGCCAACAAGACTGGAAAATACACTGGAAATCATCTTCACCAACAACGATGATCTGATACGAAATATAAAGGTATAAAAGCCAATACACTCAGATCACAACATAATAGACGTACAGACATATATGCGCAGGGCTCCTGACCAGCAAAAGGTGACCAGTTATGAAGGTGCCTCCACCATATTCAACTTCAATAACAAAAACATACAGTGGGATCGAAGTCAACCATGTCCTAAATGAAACAAGCTGGGAAGATATCCTAAACAACATGAATACGAACCTTTGCCTAAAAAAAATTAACTTTGTGGCACTTGAGGTCGATAAACGAATAAAGGAAGAGAAGATGTAAACTAGAAAGACAGAGATGCTCCCTATACAAGTGAAAAAGAAAAATCAGAGAGGTGCTGAGATCGGCAATATACCTGAAATAAGAAGGGAGGCACTACCTGGAGAGAGCTCCGGGGGCCAACGCCCCCGCGGCCCGGCCCGCGACCAGGCCTCCTGGTGGATCAGAGCCTGATCAACCAGGCTGTTGCTGCTGGCTGCACGCAAACCAACGTACGAGCCACAGCCCGGCTGATCCGGAACTGACTTTAGGTGCTTGTCCAGTGCCAGCTTGAAGACTGCCAGGGGTCTGTTGGTAATCCCCCTTATGTATGCTGGGAGGCAGTTGAACAGTCTCGGGCCCCTGACACTTATTGTATGGTCTCTTAACGTGCTAGTGACACCCCTGCTTCTCATTGGGGGGATGTTGCATCGTCTGCCAAGTCTTTTGCTTTCGTAGTGAGTGATTTTCGTGTGCAAGTTCGGTACTAGTCCCTCTAGGATTTTCCAGGTGTATATAATCATGTATCTCTCCCTCCTGCGTTCCAGGGAATACAGGTTTAGGAACCTCAAGCGCTCCCAGTAATTGAGGTGTTTTATCTCCGTTATGCGCGCCGTGAAAGTTCTCTGCACATTTTCTAGGTCGGCAATTTCACCTGCCTTGAAAGGTGCTGTTAGTGTGCAGCAATATTCCAGCCTAGATAGAACAAGTGACCTGAAGGGTCACTTGTCATCATGGGCTTGGCCTCCCTAGTTTTGAAGGTTCTCATTATCCATCCTGTCATTTTTCTAGCAGATGCGATTGATACAATGTTATGGTCCTTGAAGGTGAGATCCTCCGACATGATCACTCCCAGGTCTTTGACGTTGGTGTTTCGCTCTATTTTGTGGCCAGAATTTGTTTTGTGCTCTGATGAAGATTTAATTTCCTCATGTTTACCATATCTGAGTAATTGAAATTTCTCATCGTTGAACTTCATATTGTTTTCTGCAGCCCACTGAAAGATTTGGTTGATGTCCGCCTGGAGCTTTGCAGTGTCTGCAATGGAAGACACTGTCATGCAGATTCGGGTGTCATCTGGTCAAGGAAATAGTAAATATCGAACTTAAGATTAACGAATCATACAGGAGACAAGAAACCCAGGAAAAACTTAAAAGCCCTCAATGAAACTGAGAAAAAAACACAAAAATATTTCTTTTCCTATTTCCCAAAATTTTTGGGAAAAAATCCATTTCTGGACCCCCGTTAACGTGATGGGACTTTCACAGTGCGCAAAGAAAAAAGAGATATGGTCCCCCATATGAGCAGTGTTTAGCGAGCCATTAACCCGATAAAATCGAAAATCTGAAAGAATTTTTTTGGCCAAAACTAATTTGGGGCAGCCCAAAAATCTCCGATATTTCTAACTGCCGACTTCAAATTTTTAAAACAATAAATGATGTGCCCCCGTACTTGCCACGGCCCCCATTCATGGAAAACCGGTTTATCAAAAAATGCAAGAAGCCCCTTACTGCCTTCAGCATTCTATGGAGAGGGAGCTTGGACACAGGAGTCATCCCACAGTCCTAAAAACAGACATAGCCCACTCCCAACTTGCAGTAAAGGCAATTTCAAAGAATATAGACCGATTCATAAATACCACATAAAGTCTTTTGAAAAAGGGGTTTTTAAAAAGCAAAGATCGCCTAGTACCCCTGGTTACCCCAAACCAGGGCAACTGGGTTTAGATCAGATCGCCCCCGCCCGTCCCAGCTACTAGACCACTATGACAAGATCTTAGATGCACTGGAGGACAAACAAAATGCAGATGTAGCATACACAGACTTTGCAAAAGCCTTCAATAAGTGTGACCATGGTGTAATAGTGCAAAAAATGCGTGATGAAGAATAACAGGAAAGTTGGTAGAAGGATCTATAACTTCTTAACAAATAGAACACAGAGTAATAGTAAACATGAGGTCAGTGGTCCTGTGTGGTCATACCTGTCCTAAGCTCTCTGGAGTTAGCGTGGGGTGTTACAAGCACCATGGCTTCTTGTAGTGTTTTAGAATCTCAGGTTCAGGTGTTGAAGGAGGTTCTACTTCTTCAGGAGGAAAATAGGAGGCTGAAGTTTCGCCTAGATGAGTTTGGGAGTGAGTGTGAGGAGGATTTAGCTGGAAAGGAGGAAATGGTCACTGGCAGTGAGAATGGCAGCCGCTTAAAGTGGCAAGTGGTTCACAGTTCAGGAAGGAAGATGAGGAGGGTTAACAGAGAAGATGTGAAGATATGAAATCGATTCTCTGCTCTCCAGGACAAGTGTACTTCAGTGGTTAGTGAGGTTGAAGGTACCACCGATTTCCCTGCTAATCAAGGTAAGAATGCTTTAATTCTAGGAGATTCTCAGGTAAGATATATGGACTGTGGTTTTTGTAACAGAGATAGAAAAGTCAGACAGAGGGCGTGCCTTCCAGGAGCTGGTGTTGGTGACATAGTCAGCAGGTTGGATAATATTATGTCAGGTAATGGGAACAAGCCCATTATCTGCCTTAGTGCTGGGGGTAATGACATTGGGATGGGCAGGAGACAGGAGCTGCTGGATAAGTACAGGTCAGTTAGTTTAATATGTTTATTATGCACCCAATACCCATCCTGTGGGCGGTTGTTTAAAGATTACAGAGGTACATAATGGGTCCAGGGACTGGGCCCCAAAGTTATGATAGATGAACTAGTTACAAAGGTAATGAAGTCCAGGTAGATCTGGTCACAGTTATGGTAGGTTACAAAGGTAATGAATCAGCCTCACTCCTATACATAGTTACAATCATGAACAAATTACAAAGTAATGAGACACTGACACGTCCACACCGGTCACAGTTGTAATGAGTTATAAATACAAATATTAGTGGATCATACACCCACACGAGCGAGCGCGCACACACATACACGAGGGCGCACGCACGGACACATGCACACGAGCATAAAAACATATACATGCACACAAGCACCCACCACCCACACACACACACACACACACACCACACACAACACACACACACATACACACACACACACACACACACACACACACATACACACACACACACACACACACACACACACACACACACACACACACACACACACACACATGTGGTAATGCTTTATTTACAACTAGCAAAGTCAGGGTATTTCTCCAGAATGGTCTGTGGATAAAATACTTTGCCATTTCTTGAACATTTCTGAGTGAGTTGTCTCTAAATTCATTAATTTTATCGCACTCCAGTACATAATGACGCAAGGTGTGACAATAGTCCATCTGGCAAAGTTTACTTGTAATCCAGCTGGAGCCGGGCGGTAGTGACATCCAAGAGTCGGCTTATCTTGTTGGATGTACCATAGACATGTGGCTCCTCCTGCATGATGGAATGATGATAGATGGATTGACTTGTGTCAATCTCCCTAAGTCTTAAGTCAATGAAGTTCAGTTGAAGTTCTTTTCGTATAATTGTTCTCAAACTGCTAACTGACAAGCCAAGATTGTAATTTACCCCCTCTTTGAAAGCATACAGCTTAGCCAATGCATCAGTTCTATCATGCATCTGAAGACCAATGTGAGATGGAATCCACAGTATGTGCACTCTGACTCCACTGTCCACAATCTTACCATACCTGTGTCTGGCTTCTGACACAAGCATGCCACAATTTATACTTAATGAGTTGAGAGCATATATGGATGACAGAGAATCAGTTACAATTAAAGTGTCAGCCTTAGATACATGGACGCATTTGAGTGCAAGGAGTATGGCAAACAGTTCTGTTTGAAGGGTAGAGGCCCAGTTATTGATGCGTGCTCCAATTTCTTTATGAGAACCATCACTTTGTATGACAACAGCAGCCCTACCAGCTGCATCAGGGGACTGGTGAACAGAACCATCAACGTAAATAATTTGTGAAAGAGTGTTCTGTGTGACTAAGTTATCAGTACAGCTTAAGGCATCATGTTTGGCTCCAAGACGAAACTTTAGTTGTGATTTAAGAAGAGTTTTGGGGAGAAATGGAGGAATGGTAGTTTGGAATGGGGTAATATCCCATGGAGCAGGGAAGTGCTTCTGTTGCCTTACTTGTCATAGATCATGTAGCTGGTTCATGCGGAGGTCGGTATCAGTTTTTTCGATCCATCTGGAAGGATGTTCACCAGTGCTGAGGAAAGTTTGGAGGGCTTCTGTGCAGGGGTTTGAATGGGCTAACCTAAGCATATTGATCCCGATAAGGATATTTCTTTCAGTAACACGATCTCTAATGCTTGGAATATTAAGTTCTTTCCGCATATTTAAAATTTTGGCAGTATGAGGGCATCCTAGGATGATCCTCATTGCTTCGTTTTGCAGTTTTTCCAGCCCTTCAAACTTCCAGTCAGACACGAGTGCAAGTAGTGGCGCCGCATAATCAACCAATGATCTAATATAAGCAAGATACACCATTTTCACAATTTTAACATTAGCTCCATACCTGGGATGAAAACCTGCCACAACTCTAAGTGCTCTCAGCCTTTCTTTGTATTGGCGACAAAGTCTCGTTACAACAGGTCCAAGTAGTGGAACCTCAAAGCCTAGATGCCTGTCTGCTTACATATTCTAGAAGAGACCCATCATGCAACTGGATCTGACGAACTGTGCCTCTCTGTTGAGGAGGACGCCTGTTGAGTATCTTTGTTTTATCAGTAGAGATTATCAACCCCAGGTCCTTACACGAGGCTAGTACATGATTAAGAATGTTTTGGGTGTTGGAGAATCCAGTGGTGTGAATCATTATATCTGTGGAAAATACTGTATATATTTTCCAGAAATACAGTAGTTATATGTAAATAGATGGCCATACTGTATTTAATAAAATTTATGTCATAAAAAATGGGAAGCTGTGCCTGCGCAGAAGATACTCCGCCATTGTTGTTTTGAATGGAGTAACAGAATTAGTTAATAATGTGAAGAATTTTCGTGCTCTAGAGGTAAAATTGGGTTGGGCACCTCTCAAATAGGAGCCAAAATTGTTGGATGTGCATTCCTGCATAACTTGAGTATCAGGCGACAGGACAGGACAACTCCAGGAACCTCAGATAAGCTGTCTAATTTATGTTTAAATTCTGGCCAGTAAATTTTTCATAAATGTAGGCAAAAGGGGGGTCCTGTACATGACACATTAATCTCCAGTCAAATTGGTGAGTGATATTAAGATATTTTCCTTCTGTTATGTAAATGTGTGTGTATATAATCCTTTTTTAATTTTAATATACAGTCCACAAATTTATATATTTACCAGTATTCCTGGTGATACATATTTCATTTGTAAGTAATAGGTCCAGAGCAACTTGTGGATATGACAGTGGTAGGTATCGAAGGGGGACATTTTTTGCGACCTGGGTGTCCCAAATTCCTACTTGTCTAACCGATAAATAATAATTATTTTTGTTCATTTACTGTTATGTACATAATGATACATTCAGATAAATGTAATTTTCCACATTTAATTTGCCCGTTGGTCCTTCTTGAGCTGGAGGTAATTAGTGAAGTCATTAATTAGTTAATTACTTAATAATTATATGTGAAATGACAGGAGGTGGATGTTAAGTTCGCAAATTTACTTAATGTGTAGTGGATTATAATTATTACAATATTAATTTGGATAAGTCAAGTGTGGCTAAAGATTATATTAATGTGTATAAGTGTATGTGTAATTGATAAGCCAAGTGTAGCTAATTATATTAATGTGTATAATATTAACTTTGCAAAGCCAAAGTGGCTAGGATTTATATTAATGTATTTGTACAATATTAATTTGATAAAACAATTCTGGCCAAGATTTATATCAGTGTATGTGTAATTGATAAACCAAGTGTAGCTAATTATATTAATGTGTATAATATTAATTTTGCTATGCCAAATTCTGGCAAGGATTTATTAATTTGTATAATATTAATTTTGATGAGCCAAGTTTGTATTAATGTACATTTAAAATTTATATTATAATTTTCTTACATGTAATTGCTAAGCTCAAGTAGCTAGGATTTATTCAAAGGTAAGTTGCATCAGTGTTGTAAGTTGTAATCAGTGTTATTAATTAAGTTGAATTTAATACAATGCATCATGGCTGAAAATGAGGAAATTAATATAGAAGACAAACATATGGAATATAGAGCAAAGAAAGCATCACTGCAGGTTAGAAAAGGACATGTAACAAAAGCATACAATAAATGTTTGGAATTAATGAATCAAGAGACTGTGAATATTGATGATTTAAAATTGTATTTAGATGCTTTGGGGAATAGATATGATTCATACAAATTATATTACAACAAATATGAAGGAGATTTGTTAGTAAACTGTGTAGATGAGACTGAAGTAGATCTTATGATTAATCAGTATTATGAATTAGAGGAAAAGATTCTTTCTTGTAAAAGTCAGGCCTTGAATAAATTAAAATGTGTAAACCAGGCAGTTAATCAGTCTGCTCCAACAAATAAGATGTCTTTGCCAAAACTCCCAGAATTATGTTTACCTGTATTTAATCCTGGAGAAAACTGGGAGGAGTTTTGGTCAATTTTTAAAGCAGCCGTGTATGACAGGAGTGACCTAGCTTGTGTAACTAAATTATTTTACTTCAAAGGACAGGTAAGAAGAGATGCTCACATACTCATACAAGCCTTTCCCAATGTAGATGATTCTTATAAAGAAGCAGTTGACTTGTTGAAAGTCACTTATGGTAATATAGAACAAATTAGGTTGGATCTAGTGAATATCATTGTTAATTTAAAATCTCCAGATCATACTTACAAAGGTTTACAGCAGTTTAGAGTTAAACTGGAGAGCACTCTCAAAACTTTAAGTAATAAATATAATCTGAAGGAATCAGACTGGTTATTGAGTGCCATGGTACAGAATAAATTAAGCTGTAAAACACTTGAATGGATCTCAAACAAATATCACAAAGGTTATTTTGGACTGGAGGAAATAAGATTAGGTCTACAAGAATTAATTGTGCAGTTGCAGACCAGCCAACTAACTCATTTTAAAGATGCAACACATAATAACTCCGAGGTATCTGTCAAGTTTCACAAAGGGAAAAATTATCCCAATGGTAATAATCAAAATTCATTTCCTAAAAATAGCTGCATAGGTACATATCAGGTAGCAGGAATCAGAAATAATGATTCTTCACAAGGTAAGAAGAATAAGTACCCTACTAAGGGTAGCCCAGTTAATAAGAAACCAGTCAAAGAAAAAAGAGATTGTCTTTTCTGCAAGGGTACTCATTTTTCTAAGAATTGCAATGCATACAATTCATGGAATGATAAAGTTGAAAGATTGGAGGAACTTGACAGATGTATCAGGTGTTTAGGTAATCACAATGTTAAGGATTGTCATGCGAAATTAAACAACTGTTTTCAATGTCACAAAGGAAGACACCATTAGTCATGTGTAAGGGTCTATATGATAATGTTGATAATAATGATAATGTTGACAATCCTGACACAACAGTAGCTAATGTAAAAATTGCTGCTAATGTTAATAATGATGGTTTTGCTGAAGCAGCCTTACCTGTGTTACAGGTAAAATTTTATGATAAAAGGCATAAATAAAAAAATGTAAATGCATTATTGGACCAGGGATCCCAGCGTACTTTCATAAAACGTAAATGTCTTGATGGTATGAAAGTAAAGATGGGAGATCCCACAACTTTAAAATTATCTGGTTTCCTCTCAGATAAAAGAGCTCAATTGTATGACACTGTTTATGTAACTGTCAGGTTGGGCAATGAGAAAAAACGTGTTAATGCAGTAATTGTAGATAGACTTCCAGAGAAAATATCTACAGTAGGGCTTAGTAAAGCTACAGAAAGACTTTCACATAATGTAAATTTAGCACCTTCTGGTGTAAGTGATGATTCTGTAGGCCCAATAAATATTTTGATAGGTAGTGACTATTATGCCTCCTTTGTAAAGGGTATGGTAAAGAAATGTGGTGTCACCCTTTTGAAGACTGTAGGAGGCCATGTAATGTATGGTAGGATTCCTCGTAATAATAATTCATGACTAGAGGAAACTACAAATACCATAACTGTGTGTCTTACTCATGAAATCGTGCCAGGTATAATTCTTCCATAGAGGATGGTGTTGAGCCAGTGCATAAATTGTGGGAATTAGACAGCATTGGAATAAATGTAAATGAAGGAAGTCCAGACGATTCTTTTACTCAAGAACAATACCTGAGAGATGTAAAATTTGAATCTGGACAATACTGGGTACGACTTCCGTGGAGACTGAACCATCCAGAATTGCCCACTAATTACAGAATGGCATATGGACAGTCAAAGGCTCAGCTCCGCAAACTGAGTAAGACACCAGAATTGTTAACTGCCTATAATGATATAATTGCTGAACAATTAATTAATAAATTTATAGAAGAGGTACCTCCTGAGTAAGCCAAAATTTATGGTCACTATTTGCCACATCACGGAGTGAAGAAGGATTCTAAGACCACTCTTTGAGGATTGTGTTTAATTGTAGTGCCAGGAGTAACAAAAATGTACCTAGTTTAAATGACTGTTTGATGACAGGTCCAGCGTTGACGGAAAAATTAGGAGATATCTTATTAAATTTCAGGGTGAAGAATTATGCTTTTATGGCTGACATAAGTAAAGCTTTCCTAAGAGTGAGTTTACAAGAGGCTGACCAGGATTGTACCCGCTTCTTATGGCCTGAGAATCCTATTGACCCACTTAGCCCTCTGAAAACCTTTCGCTTTAGGAGCGTATTATTTGGTGCTACATCCAGTCCGTTCCTACTTCAAGCGACGATAAATGCACACCTTAAACATATGGAAAGTCCATTCAGTAAAGTAATGAGCAAACAATTTTATGTGGACAATTTCCTGGGTGTGACATCAACTGAAGAGGAACTGTTAATGACTTATGGAGAGGCTAATAAAATAATGCAAAGTGCAAACATGCCTCTGAGGGAATGGAATAGTAATTCGTCCAAATTAAAGGACAAAATAAGTAAAGATTTCCCTGGAGATGAAGTGCCAAAATGTAGTAATGTATTGGGTTTAACTTGGGATACTGAGAGAGATTTGCTAATGTTAAAACCTAATAATTACAGTATGCCCAATAAATTAACTAAGAGAGTTTTGCTTGCTGAAGTTTCCAAATGTTTTGATCCACTAGGTTTAGTGTCCCCCCTTACTATAAGAGGGAAATTATTAATTCAGGAAGCATGGAAATTTTAAATGTGCTTGGGATGAAATTCTACCTGAGGAATTCATTAACAGGTGGGATGAATTAATTGGTGATTATGAGAAAATTCCAATGTTGGAGTTCCCACGCCAGGTGGCAATCCAAATGGGAAAACGTACTCCACATTTTTGTGATGCTTCAAAATTGGCATATGGAGCAGTTGCTTACCTTTAATGTAATAGTGTTATTTCTCTTTTATGTCTAAGGCTAAGTGTCTCCAATTAAATCACGTTGTGAAGGCTTACTCAGCCCTGTAACAACTTCAGACGTATTACCAAGGCTGGCTCCTCCTCAGGAAAATTAATGAATAGAAAAGAACAAAAACTGACAAACATAAACAATTTATTATTTAGAAAATATAAAATATAAAACACTTAAATATGAAATACTGATCCTACATGAAAGAAAATGAAAAATTAAAAATATAAATGATATCTGAATTCAACGCTAATACCTATCTAAAACTTGGGTGTCTGGTGTTGGTGACACTGCATGTTGTTGAGATCGTAGCCGTTGCTGATGTGGGGAGGGGTGTCGAAGGTGTTGGTGACAACCCACTGGCTCGTTCTTGTGGCCATAAATAATCTCTCCCGATGGACAGGAAATCAGGTTTTGTACCCTGCAATGATGAGGGATTATGTCCTGATTCTTCATACACATGCACAGGCAAGTAAATACAACCTGGGACGTCTCCAGGACGTTAGTCCATCTCCTTCAATTCTACTAGTTGATTGGCAGGTGACCCTCTCTGTCATCCAAGCTGGAAAGATAGACAGGTTACCCACTGCTTAAGAAATCACTCTCCATGATAAGTACAATACCTAAAAGATGTGGTGATTATTACAACAGTCAACTTAGAGCAAGACTGAAAGGACTAAGTTTATTATTGGTCAAAAGTGAAGCTTTCAACAATAAATCACTAGAATACAAGGCAGGCATGTACTTACAGTAGTGCTGGGAGCTGTGAGTCTAGTGATTACTGTTTGGACCGGAGCCCCACATGTCACCTTTCGGGGGGGGGGGGGTAAGAAGGAGGGGAAGGGATAGCGGGAGCTAGACTGACCCTACTTTAACAAGCAGCCAGCAATCAAACTATCACTTTCGGGGTGGGGGAAAAAAGGTGGGAATAGCGGGAGCTAGACTTACCCTACCTTAACAAGTAGCCAGCAAACAAACTATCACTTTCGGGGAGGGGGAAAAAGGGGGGGGGATAGTGGGAGCTGGACTTACCCTACCTTAACAAGTAGCCGGCAATGAAACTATTGTTACTATATCGCTACTCCTATCTATTGAACTTTTCCCTCATACTCCCCTATACCAAGACTTATAGTCAAGGAGTATAAGAAGAATAGACGAGGAAAAAGTTTTAACCTGTGGAAGTTGTGTAAGGCAACAAATCTTCTACTAACTGTCACGACTTAACCAGTCAGAGAAATAATTGGATGAACCATTGATATACACAATATGGAACTTAAAAGCCTGGAGTGCCAATGTCCACCTCAAGAGGCAACTGTTGGTTCCCTTAAAAGTTTCTAGGTATATCAAAGGTTTGTGGTCCATTTCTAAAATGAATTCTTTTCCCAGCAAATAAAATTTAAGTTTGGAGATACCCCACACAAGGGCTAAACATTCCTTTTCTATGGTGGAGTATCTCGTTTCTGTGGGAAGGAGTTTCCGGCTTAGGAAGCATACAAGCCAGTATTGGAGGCATCAGTTCTTAAGCAAAATGTTTTATTAATATCTGGAATCTTAAGTATAGGGTCTTTTGAAAAGATACTTTTAATCTCATTAAACTTTTCCCGAGCTACGTCGGAAAGTTCAAGAGGTTCCTTCACAGACTTTTTAAGGAAGTCGGATAAGATGCCTGTAAGATAGGTAAGGTTCGGGATAAACCGTGCATAAAAATTTACAGAACCAAGAAAGCTACGCATGAGCTTCTTGGTTTTGGGGAATTTAACTTCTAATAAAGCTTTGATCTTACTGGGGAGAGGCTGCAGAGAGTTATTAGAAAGTATCAGTCCAAGATATCTAATCTTGTTATACTCAAGGAAGCATTTCTTCAGCTTGGCAGTGAGGCCATGTGAGCATAACCTACGCAAAACTGATGTTAATGTTTGGATATGTTCGCCCCACGTGGATGTCATTACATAAATCTTATCAAAATAAACTGAAACATTTGGCATATTACCCAAGACCTTTCTCATCAGTCTCACGTAGGTAGCACAGGCAGTTACCAAACCGAAGGGCATAGTTCTATATTGCATCAGTCCTTGGTGTGTAGGAAAAGCGGTGTACTGCTTAGAAGAAGGATCTAACATTACTTGATGATATGCCTGTGCAATATCAATCTCTGAAAAGAAGGAAGAGTCATAAAATTTGTGTAGATCGCTATCTATTAAGGGCATAATCTCAGCATCCCACCGAGTGATAGCATTAAGGCCTCTGAAGTCAATAGCAAGTCTATATGAAATATCCTCCTTCTTAACCATGACTACTGGTGAGCAATATGCAGACACTGAAGGTTCAATGATCTTTAGTTTTAATAATTTGTCTACCTCTCGGTCAAATGCATCCCTAAGGTGAACTGGAACTGGGTATAATTTTCGTTTGATAGGATTGTCCGTCACTAAGTTAATCTTATGGACTACCGTGGAGGTAACACCTGGAATATCAGTAAAGACGTCTGAAAAGTTACTCACACATTGAAGTAGTTCATGTCTCTTATGGTCATCCAAAGATTCATTAATATTAATGTTGGTTGTGCCCAAGTGGTCAAGAGTCACCAAGTCATGTAGTTCTTCATCATAGTCTAAGTTAGAGGTGTCAATTACACACACCTTACATTCTTCAGTTGTCTTATCAAGTTCGTGTGGAAAAACTAAGTCAAAGTTATTGAGGCAGTTAACCGAAATTCTTCGGTAATATTTCTTAAGGATGTTGATATGATAAAGCTTAGGTTTCCCCCTGACTTCTATGAGGTAGTCAACTTTCCACAAATTTTTAATACTTTATATGGACCTTTCCATGCTACTAATAATTTATTTGACTTGATAGGCAAAAGTACAAGAACTTCATCCCCTACTTTAAAACTTCTCCTCTGACTTTTGGAATCAAAATAGGTTTTGTACTGGTCTATTGACAAGCTTAGGTTTTTCGAAACTATGTCAGAGGTCTCCTCAAGTTTGGATCTAAGGTCAAGGAGAAACTGGTAAGAAGACTGAACCTCAGCACTCACCTCCTCATTAGTCCATAAGTCATGAAGGATGGACAATGGGCCTCTGGCCTGTCTACCATAGAGAAGTTCAAAAGGTGAAAACCTCAAAGAGTCACTGGGAACTTCCCTCATGGCAAACAAAGCACAGGGTAGGTAACGATGCCACTCCTTAGGCTTAAGGGAGCAAAGTTTCCTTAAAATGGACTTGAGAATCGAATGCTGGCGCTCAATCCTCCCATTACAGCTGGGATGATAGGGTGTGGTGAAGAGAGGCTTCACTCCCAGAAGTTGGTATAGATGTTGCATTAAGTCAGATGTGAATTGTGTCCCACGGTCAGACAAAATTTCTCTAGGGATGCCCACTCTGGAGAAGATGGACAAAAGGGCTTCAGCCACCTCTGTAGTGGTTATGGTCTTTAAGGGTATGGCTTCAGGGAAACTCGAAGCATAATCAACTAATGTTAATATATATATCTATGTCCCCAGATGAAAGTGGAGATAAAGGACCAACGATGTCAACAGCTACTCTTTCGAAAGGTACCGTAAAGACTGGCATTTTGATCATAGGTACTCGCCTGGTACCTCGGGAGGATGACAATTGGCAAACTTTACACGATCTACAATAGGTAGTGATATCTGAGGACATTTTTGGCCAAAAATAGGTTTCCCTAATTTTATTTAAGGTTTTACGATGCGAGAAATGTCCGGCCACTGGCAGGTCATGAGCCATTTTAAGAACAGTCTCTCTGCATTGACTTGGAACAACTAAGATGGAATAGTCTATCTCATCTGAATTTAATTTGAATACTGACTTGTACAAGATACCTTTTATGTATTCAAATTTATATGAAAAGTTTTTCCTTTGGATAACTTGATTTTGTTTAGCGGCATTATGGCAATTCTGAAGAGAAGGGCAATTACATTGTAAATTGACAAAGGAGTCCTTCGATATATCTAAAGGCTTAAAGTCAGGGAAAATCAAAGGATGGATAGTAGGAGAAGCCTGGGCTTTGGTCTGAGCCCTAGTCAAGACATTTATGGTATCCGAGGTGATATCTTCACTTTCATCTAACAAGTGAACCAGTGATCCTACTACCTCGCTTTCGAGAGTAGCATCACTGGTTTTTAATTCCACATGAATCTCGCGAGACATTGTCTCATCTGAACTTTCGAGGGGCATCTCTGATTCTACAAGAAGAAGATCTGAAAAGCTTATGTCCACCTTTGGTGATGAAAGGTCAATCTCAGAAGGAAGAATGGCACCTTTTACATTACCTATTAGTACGGAGCAAGAAGTGATGGGAGCTAGTATGGCTTCAGACCAACCTGTGAACCATTTAGACCTAATGTAACAATGGTTGGTAGGAAAAGTGTCCGTACGGCTCAAGTAGTCTGAAAGTATAGCAGAGGAATGAGTTTCTTTAAGGTTAGGGAATGTTGCAACCCCTGAATGGGTTACAATGATTATTATGTATATATATAATGTATATTACCTTTTCATATAATTTTATATTGCTTATATTTGCGATAATAGCTAAATCGTAAATATATTGCTTTATATTCTTATTTGACTTATGTTGTTAGGATGTACATAATATGTGCTCAGTTCAAGTCTTGATTGTCAAACTACTGTAATTATCGCTTGTCGCTCGTTATACTGCCGGCTTCTGAGCTGTGCTGTCACGGGGCTATCACGTGATCGAGGGGGGGTGTCCTCACTCTCGTGAAGTATTCAGTTGCTCTAGACTCGCTGGTGGTTGAGACTGTTTGTCATGTCACATTTATTCTTGTTAGTTCTGTAGGAACTCTGTTACAGAACATTGTATAGGACTTCGATTGATTTTCGGAGTTGTACTGAGGTTGTGTGTCATCTAGACCTCTGCGTATCTCAGTCCTTGCTTATAGCTTTCTGACCTAATTTTGTACTGGTTTCTGTGTATTGTCACAGTCAGGGTTTTTCTATGCTGAACTTAGATGCAGTAGAATGGAGTTTTGTTAACTTTTGTGGAGGATCGCTGATGCGTCCCTGCTGAGTGTCGTTATATTCTTCTGGACTCCTGCTTGTGTCCAGTCGCTTGTTATATGGCTATTGTGCTTAGCATTCTTTCATTTTCAGGCAGGACGTTTGGTTGCCAGTCGGTCCAGAAGTTAGTTTATTAGAGGACTTTTGTCAATCACTTGTTTAAGTCTAGTCGAGTCGTGAGGGACAATAAACGAATATACTAGAGCACTTACACGATCCCACAACTTGTACCAATTTGTAATATCTTCTTATATGTTAATGTACAGGACGGTACTAAGAATTATAATGAGGTTATGTGCTTTCAGCACCAATCATATTGAACTCGAGAGATTGATTTTATTTTGATTGCTGTGATTAATTTAATTGATTATATACCTCTCTAGAAACTTAATGATTAATAAATTTATTAAATTTTAATTTTCTATAGTTAGTAGCCTACCAGTTGTAATCTGAGCCACTATTGAAATAATATGAATTTTAATGGATTTATTGGACCAGGATACTGGACTACTTGTTATGAAAACCAGTAACAGGCTGGATGCTAGAATGCAGTCCTTTTAGTAGTCATGGAGATCTCTAAGCTTTTAGAACATCGCGTTTTTTGTAACAGGGAACAGCTTATCAGAAATGACCTGTATACTGGTGCATCCAGTGTCTCGTAAAATGTAGATACATTAAGTCCATTAACTGTTCCTGAACAGAAGGGTGCTTGGTTTATTTTGTTTTTTTACAGTCTTTAAAACATTCTTAATCTCCAACTTTTAGGACTTTTAGAAGGGCAATTGGACGTTTATGGTCCCTTAAAACACACAAATGAAAACGGATTTAAAAGAAGTCAATTTACTTTCCATTGAGGCTTTGATGTTCTTGAAGGTCTGATGAACCTTCCTTAGGTCGATCCCTTTAGGTTCTTTTTAGGAATTGTGAGGCCTCAGGCATACAGGGTCAGCGCCTAAAGCAACTTCTCAGTTAATCGGTTAGTTCTCTAATGAAGTTTGTATTGGTGAGGAAGAGCTGTCAGGAACTGGTCAGCACCATGAAGTCTCTAGAGATTTCATAACTGTGTAATTTCCTGATCTCTCTATCCAAAAGTCGAACAAACGAAAGAGTGTTACCTTTAACTGCTGAAAGTTCTGGCCGGCTGAAAGGTGGCATCCCAGAAATCTTCCTGTAAAAATTTAGTGGTTTTTTGATATGCTTTAAAGATTCCCTTTCTTCAGTAGGTTAATTACATATAATATCCTGCGACAAAGTTGCATAGATATTCAAAGCGGTACCAAAAAAATAACTTTCCTAACCTGGTAGCCCAGGTGTCAGCAGGCCATTCACAGAGGGTAGCGGTATTTTCAAACCTGATAATGTATGAAGTTATGTCTTCCCCCTCTGTGAAGGGAGGTAAAATTAGGTGTTGGAATATGTGACTAGCTGCATGATGTTCAATTACCCCTTCCTCTAATTGTTGTTGTGTTAAGAGAGCTTTTTATTCTCTAATTCAAGGTGAGCTTTTTCGAGCTCGCGATCCTTTTCTCTCTCTATTAACTCAAGTTCTCTAGCTTTTTCCTCAACTTCTCTATCCTTTGCTCTTTCCTCAAGTTCTCTTTTTTTTAGCCTGTTCCTCCCCTATTTTAGCCTGTTCCTCACGTATTTTAGCCTGTTCCTCACGTTCTCTAGCTCTTCTTCACGATAAAGGGTCTATCATGCTCCTTTTTGTCTTCTCTTCTCTTCTGTCTTTCTTGATTTCTCTCTCAATTCTCTCTCTCTCCTTTTTCTCTTCTCTTTCGATTCTCTCTCTCTCCTTTTCTTCTTCTCTTTTCCTTTCTAACTGTCTTTTTTTCTCTCTCATTCTCTCTCTTTCAAGTCTTTCCTGGATCTTAGCACTAATAAAAGATTCTAATTTTTCCCTGTTATTCCTAACTTACTTCCAGCGTTCATCCAAAAACTGGTATTCCTCCATACTTGAAAAGAATAACTTAAACTATCAGGGGAAATGAAACGGGTATTAAAAAAAAACAGAGGGTTCAATTCCTGCTCCGCTCAAACTGTAAATAAACCAGAGGGCTCGACCCCTACTTCAATTAAACAATATGTATTAATTAAAAACGAAGGGTTCTATGCCAGCTCCGAGCAAACAGTAAATAGAATGGGGTCACTTGACCATCCAATCTTCTCACCAACAAATCAAAAGTGTCCTATGACAGTTCCCTTGATATAATAAAGAGCTCAATGAAACAAATTGTCCCCTGGAAAATCTGGTCCCTAAGGGTTTAAACCTCCAAAGTGTTCAAGCTCGAATAAAAAGTGGCGAATTAAATATTATATTTCCCGCCTGACTTGACTTACAATAATTGAACTATAACCAAAACACCAAATCCCTTTTTAAAAACCTGTACTGTATCCTTTCCATAGAGAATGATTACTCATGGCTGGTGTAACCGTCTATGTAGCGCGTGAATTCAAGGGTAGATTCGAGATGGAGTTAAAACTTTATTCAGTAGAATTGAAACCCGGCAAAGGTTTACCCCATTGTGAGGCTTACTCAGCCCTTTTAACAACTTCAGACAGTATTACCAAGGCTGGCTCCTCCTCAGGAAAATTAATGAATAAAAAAGAACAAAAACTGACAAACATAAACAATTTATTATTTAGAAAATATAAAATATAAAACACTTAAATATGAAATACTGATCCTACATGAAAGAAAATTAAAAATTAAAAATATAAATGATATCTAAATTCAACACTAATATCTATCTAAAACTTGGGTGTCTGGTGTTGGTGACACTGCGTGTTGTTGAGATCATAGCCATTGCTGATGTGGGGGGGGGGGGTCGAAGGTGTTGGTGATAACCCACTGGCTCGTTCTTGTGGCCATAAATAATCTCTCCCGATGACAGGAAATCAGGTTTTGTACCGCTGCAATGATGAGGGGTTACGTGCTGATTCTTCATACATATGCACAGGCAAATAAATACAACCTGGGACATCTCCTGGACGTTAGTCCATCTCCTTCAATTCTACTCGTTGATTGGCAGGTGATCCTCTCTGTCATCCAAGCTGGAAAGATAGACAGGTTACCCACTGCTTAAGAAATCACTCTCCATGATAAGTACAATACCTAAAAGATGTGGTGATTATTACAACAGTCAACTTAGAGCAAGACTGAAAGGACTAAGTTTATTATTGGTCAAAAGTGAAGCTTTCAACCAATAAATCCACTAGAATACAAGGCAGGCATGTACTTACAGTAGTGCTGGGAGCTGTGAGTCTAGTGATTACTGTTTGGACCGGAGCCCCACACGTCACCTTTCGGGGGGGGGTAAGAAGGAGGGGAAGGTATAGCGGGAGCTAGACTGACCCTACCTTAACAAGTAGCCGGCAATGAAACTATTGTTACTATATCGCTACTCCTATCTATTGAACTTTTCCCTCACACACGTACATTACCTCAGTTGGAATTAACAGCCATTTATTTATTTTTATTATCACACTGGCCGATTCCCACCAAGGCAGGGTGGCCCGAAAAAGAAAAACTTTCACCATCATTCACTCCATCACTGTCTTGCCAGAAGGGTGCTTTACATTACAGTTTTTAAACTGCAACATCTACACCCCTCCTTCAGAGTGCAGGCACTGTACTTCCCATCTCCAGGACTCAAGTCTGGCCTGCCGGTTTCCCTGAACCCCTTCATAAATGTTACTTTGCTCACACTCCAACAGCACGTCAAGTATTAAAAACCATTTGTCTCCATTCACTCCTATCAAACACGCTCATGCATGCCTGCTGGAAGTCCAAGCCCCTCGCACACAAAACCTCCTTTACCCCTCCCTCCAACCTTTCCTAGGCCGACCCCTACCCCGCCTTCCTTCCACTACAGACTGATACACTCTTGAAGTCATTCTGTTTCGCTCCATTCTCTCTACATGTCCGAACCACCTCAACAACCCTTCCTCAGCCCTCTGGACAACAGTTTTGGTAATCCTGCACCTCCTCCTAACTTCCAAACTCAAATTCCTGCATTATATTCAACCCCACATTGCCCCAGACATGACACTCCACTGCCTCCACCCTTCTCCTTGCGAAAACATTCATCACCCATGCTTCACACCCTATAAAACATTGTAAAACTATACCTCATACATTCCCCCTTTGCCTCCAAGACAAAGTTCTTTGTCCCAAAACCCTCCAAGGGGAAACCACTCACCCCTTTTTCCCCTCATCTTTTCTAATTAAATTCATCTTTCATAGACCCATCTGCTACACGTCCACTCCCAAATATCGAATACATTCACCTCCCCCTACTCCTCCCCCCAATCTGATATCCAATTTTTTAAATCACCTAATCTTTTTTTTTTTCCCATAACCTTACCTTTTTCCTGTATTCCCCTTTTAATTTTCTTTTTTGCACACCCACCAAAATTTTCACCCCCAAATCCTGCAACTTTCTTCAAAATCTCCCAAGAGCACAGTTCATACAAAAGCAATTTTGGACAACTCCCACTTTAGGGTTTCTTTATTTTTTAAAACTCCAGCCTTTTTCCAAACCCTCGCTTTCACTTCTTTTACAACCCCATCTAAAATAATTAAACAACCAGGGTGCATAAACATCCTTTCTAAGGCCTACTTTTTACTGGGAAATAATTTCCCTTTTTCCTAATACTCAAACTTACCTCACAATCCTCGAAAACCTTTTCACGCTTTCAAAACCACCTCCTACACCATACCCCTGCAACACCCCACAGGGCCCCCCTATCCACCCTGTCTACGCCTTTTCCAAACCCAAAAATGCCACAAAGACCTCTTTAGCCTTATCTAAATACTGTTCACTTATATTTTTTCCACTGAAACCCGGGTTTCCACACACCCCCTACCTTTCCAAAAACCCTTTTTTCATCTGCTTCCTATTCCCGTCTTACCTTTAATTCTTTCAATAATAACTCACCATACACTTTACCAGAAATCCAAAAATTTATCCCCCTATAATTTTTGCCACCCCCTTAGTGGGTGCAAATTACTAATTTTTAAGAAAAAATTTGCAGCAGATAAATATTAGCGACACTGTAATTTGTCTTAGATGAGGTATCCTTACAATGATTGTAATGGAAACAGTAAAAATTTTGTATGTACCCAAACAGATTGCCAAATTTTAAAAATTCAAGGAAATATAATATTTTTGGGGCCCTATGTAACATTTAAACATATACCTGTGGAAATCCCTGAGTTTTTGTCCTCAGGTTTTCCTTTGGGTAAATTTGTAAAAGCTGATCATGGGTTTAAAGGACCCAGCTGGTTTTTAAATAAACTAATTGGCCCGTACAAAAGGTTATATTTCTCCTTTGAAATTACTGCGACCACCCCCTCCAAAGTTTGTCATCATTAGCCTTGTAAAATAGATTCCTTTACCCAAACTAATCAATGTAACTAAGTTTTGGGGTTTAAATTTCTGAACAAGATGAAAATTCAAGAAAATTTTCACAATCCTTTAAAATTTATAAAGAGTAAAAAGAAATCTAGGGAAAAGAAATTAAATTGATGATGGAAAGAAAATTTGTGAAAGGTTCCATAATAAGAAAATTTGGGGTGTATTTGAGAACAATGTAATTAGGGCAGAGTAGGTTACTAATCTGAATTGGGGGATTATGCTAAGCCCCATCTTACGCCCCCAAAAATCATCTCTAACAAAAATTTTCTTGTTCTAAACCCAAAAAATTAATGCGGGGGGGGTCAAGATCCCTTTAAAATTTTATGGGAAACTTTCTGGTTCCACAAGGTGGCAAATTAAAAGGGGATTAAATCTTGCGTAAATATTTGCCGTGTGAGCCTTTTATTCCCCCCCCACCATTGTCAAATGAGCAATTTGAGTTGTTTAGCAACGAACCCCCACCTAGCCCCAGTGTGGGGAATACTGTATAAGTTTTTCCAGAAACAGTATTATATGTAAATAGATGGCCATACTGATTTAATAAAATTTTTTGTCATAAAAAAGGGAAGCTCGCCTCGCAGAAAACTCGCCCTTGTTGTTTTTAATGAAGAACAGACTTTGTTTTAATAATGGAGAATTTTCGTGCCTAGAGTAAAAAAGGGGTTACACCTCTCAAATGAGCGAAATTTTGGATGTGCATTCCTGTTAACTTTTAGTATCAGGCGACAGGGCGGGCAACTCAGGGAAACCCCAATAAGCGTCTAATTTATGTTTAAATCTGGCCATAAATTTTTTATAAAAAGAGGCAAAAGGGGGGGCCCGACATACACATTTAAACCCATCAAATTTGGGGATGATATTAAAATATTTTTTCCTCTGTTTTAAATTGTGTAAAATAATCCTTTTTTAATTTTAAATACAGTCCACAAAATTTTTAAAATTTACCATATTCCCGGTATACATTTTCATTTGTATAATAGGTCCAGAGCAACTTGTGGAATGACAGGGAGTTATCGAAGGAGGACATTTTTTGCGACCTGGGGGTCCCAAATCCTACTTATCTAACCGATAAATAAAAATTATCTTTTTTATTTTCTGGAAAATTTGTGAAACATTGTTTGAAATTTGATCTATTATAAAGGGTGGATTCCTAAAAATTTTTTCCCTCGTGAGCTTGTAAATAGGTGATCTGTTTATCATTATGTTAAGAAGGACATCTGTAGCTCTTTTTACCAAACTGAATGAAGTAGGTTTTGTCAATGTTGAGAGTAAGTTTGTTATCATCATCCAGGTAGATATTTTCTGTAATTCATATTCACAGTATTGCTAGCATACTGGGCTCGGTAAGAGAAGACGTATGTAGTGTCATCTGCAAATAGGTGGGTTTGAGTAGTTGCGATGCTTTTGGTGGGTCATTTATGTAAACGAGAAAAGAAGGGGCCAAGGACACTTCCCTGTGGGACACCAACTATAATTGGCTGTGCAAAGATTTGCTCCATTTGTGTACACATATTGGCTTCTTTTGCCGAGGTATGACTTTAGGTAATTGAGGAGTGCCTTTTTATACCATAGTGCGACGATTTTATGCGGAGCAAATCATGGTCAACTGTATCAAAAGCTTTACGTAAATAAATGAAGATCCCAGTGGTCTTCATTTTCTCTATGCAGTGTATATTTGTTCTAGCATGTGTATAATAGCATCATTCGTATTTTTATTAGGCCTGAACCCAAACTGACAGGGTTGAGTATGTTTGGGATAGGGGCAAAGGCTCGTATAGGGCTATCACGAGCCTTTCCATCCTAGGAGAGGGAGCATGGACACGGGGGTCGTCCCACATTACTAAAAACAACAGACATAGCCCCACTCCACAAAGGGGGCAGTAAAGCAACAGCAAAGAACTACAGACCAACTACACTAACATCCCTATCATAAAAATTTTTGAAAGGGTCCTAAGAAGCAAGATAAACCCCCCATCTAAAACCCCATCAGTTACAAAAACCCAGGCAACAGGGGTTTAGAACAGGTCGCTCCTGTCTGTCTCAACTATTGGATCACTACGACAAGGTCCCTAAATGCACTAGAAACAAAAAATGCAGATGTAATATATACAGACTTTGCAAAAGCCTTCGACAAGTGTGACCATGGCGTAATAGCGCACAAAATGCGTGCTAAAGGAATAACAGGAAAAGTCGTCGATGGATCTATAATTTCCTCACTAACAGAACACAGAGAGTAGTCGTCAACAGAGTAAAGCCCCGAGGCAGCTACGGTGAAAAGCTCTTTTCCACAAGGCACATACTCACTCCCATCTTGTTCCTCATCCTCATATCCGACATAGACAAGGATGTCAGCCACAGCACCGTGTCTTCCTTTGCAGATGACACCCGAATCTGCATGACAGTGTCTTCCATTGCAGACACTGCAACGATCCAGGCGGACATCAACCAAATCTTTCAGTGGGCTCAGAAAACAATATGAAGTTCAACGATGAGAAATTTCAATTACTCAGATATGGTAAAAAATGGGGAAATTAAATCTTCATCAGAGTACAAAACAAATTCTGGCCACAAAATAGAGCGAAACACCAACTGTCAAAGACCTGGGAGTGATCATGTCGGAGGTTTCTCACCTCCAAGGACCATAACATTGTTCAATCGCATCTGCTAGAAAAATGACAGGATGGATAATGAAACCTTCAAAACTAGGGAGGCCAAGCCCATGATGACACTCTTCAGGTCACTTGTTCTATCTAGGCTGGAATTTTGCTGCACACTAACAGCACCTTTCAAGGCAGGTGAAATTGCCGACCTAAAAATGTACAGAGAACTTTCACGGCGCGCATAACGGAGATAAAACACCTCAATTATTGGGAGCGCTTGAGGTTCCTAAACCTGTATTCCCTGAACGCAGGAGGGAGAGATACATGATTATATAAAACCTGGAAAATCCAGAGGGACTAGTACCGAACTTGCACACGAAAATCACTCACAACGAAAGCAAAAGACTTGGGAGACGAGCACCATCCCCCCAATGAAAAGCAGGGTGTCACCCAGCACGTTAAGAGACCATACAATAAGGTCAGGGGCCCGAGACTGTTCAACTGTCTCCCAAACACACATAAGGGGATTACCAACAGACCCCTGGCAGTCTTCAAGCTGGCACTGGACAAGCACCTAAAGTCAGTTCCGGGTCAGCCGGGGTGTGGCTCGTACGTTGGTTTTCGTGCAGCCAGCAGCACCCCCTGGTTGATCAGGGTCTGATCCACCAGGAGGCCTGGTCACAGACGGGCCGCGGGGGCGTTGACCCCCGAACTCTCTCCAGGTAAACTCCAGAAACTACGAAAGCAAAAGACTTGGCAATGATGCAACTCCCCCAATGAAAAGCAGGGGTGTCACTACACGTTAAGAGACCATACAATAAGTGCAGGGCCCGAGACGTTCAACTGCCTCCCGCACACTAAGGGGATACAACAGACCCCTGGCAGTCTTCAACTGGCACTGGACAAGCACCTAAAGTCATTCCTGATCACCGGGCTGTGGCTCGTACGTTGATTTGCTGAAGCCCTCAGCAACAGCCTGGTTGATCAGCTTCTGATCCCCAGGGGGCCTGGTCACAGACCGGCCGCGGGGCGTTGACCCCGGAACTTTTCTTCCAGGTAACCCAGGTAATGAATTAATTTTCGAAAATTTTAGAGTGTGTAAGTTGATATTGGCCTATAGTTGTTCAAGTCTGTTTGGTCTCCTCCTTATGGATCGGGTGACCTTCACTATTTTGAGAACTGTAGGGAAGGAAAAGGGATTCATGGATTTGTTAAAGAGTGTTGCTATATTGTGACAGAACTTTCAATGTTTTTTTGTATATAAAGGGTGTATCTGGGGCATCTGGTTTTTAAATCTCCTGTCTTTGTTTTTTGTGTGTTGATAATAAGGGAGACTTCTGTTAGTTGCCCGAGCTGGAACAGTGTATTCGGGTAGTTGCCAGTGGCAGTCATTGGTGGGTATTTGAGCTTGGGATTTTTATTGCAAGGTTTTTCCTATGGTGGAGAAGAAATCATTGAGTGTTTGCTGTTTCATTTTGGGGGGAGTTGGGGTTTATCTGGTTTTGTTAGTTAAAACGCATTTTGTATATCTTTTTTTTTCCTAGAATTTCTGATAGAGTTTTTCCCGGTCTTTTTTTTATCACCTTTTAAGTTGAATAATCTGTTCTCATAATACAATTTTTTAGCCCTTCTTATCAGGCTGCTTAGGACTGACGAGTAACGTTTTGTTTGGTCTCTGGTTATGTGATCCATTCTGTACTGTTTTTCGCATAGTTGCTTTGTATTTATGGATTTGAGGATACTGGGTGTTAGCCAGGGACTGTTCATTCTCTTAGCTGTCATCTGTTAGTTTTTTTGGGGCAGTGCTTGTTATAGAGGTATTGGGTCTTTTTTAGAAAATTATTAATACATTCGTCAATATCTGTATAGATTTCTAGATAGGTGTGCCAGTCAATGTTTGTCACTGCTGCTATGAAGTTATTAATGGCTGCCTCATTGTGAAGTCTGAAAGTGACTTTAGTAATGTCTTGGGGTAATTTGCCAAGGTTTTGTTATGAGGAAGGTAAGGTATTATCTGTGGTATTATCTGTGATTATGCCTGATTTTAAAGGGGATATGGTGTTGGTCCAGATGTGGTCTAGTAGGGAAACACTAGTCTCTGTAACTCTTGTAGGTTTTGTTACTGCTGGTAGCAACATGCAGTTACTCATAGTGTTTGTGAATTCAGTAACGTGTGGGTCTTGGTCTTGCAGGAGATTTATATTGAAGTCACCTGAGAGTAGTAAGTGATCTTTGTTCATGCGTGCATCAGTTATCATACTTCCTAGGTTGTCACTAAAACGGCTAATGTTTGACTGTGGTACTCTGTAGATGTTTATCAATGTGAGAGGTTTTTTGTAGGTATTTGGATTTGAATTTAGCTATTATATATTCCCCATGTTCATCCCTTGTGCAAGTATTAGTGATACATTCTAGATGGTCTGAGTAGTATATAGTTGTACCACCCCTTGTTGGTCTGGCCTACAGTTGTGTATGGCTGTGTAACCAGGAATGGCATAGACATCTGTAGTATCAGGCTTTAGCCAGGTTTTGGTGAGAGTAATGATGGATATACTGGAATGCAGGGAATTTAGTATGCTGTGAGGTCATCGTAATGTTTATTTAAAGGTCTGATATTGTAGTTAGAGACAGTTATGTTTTTGTTGGCTCTGAGAAGTTCCTTTGATGTTCTCTGTGTAGTAATTACATTTACTATTTAACTTCATTAACTAACAGAATACTCCATTCTACTGATTACACAGCAACACAGTAACGACCATATGACCTGTCTTTGTAATACTCATTTGTACTAAATTGTTATCTGTTTACAATAATTTTTGTACCACTGAATATATCATTGCTAAGTTAATCTTAAGTTAATTTTAAGCCTGCCCATAATGCTCGGGCAAACAAGGGACTTTGGCAGGTTGCATTTTAAAAAAATTTTGTTTTTCCTTGTACTTCTCTGTATCATGTTCAAATTTATAAATAAATAAATAAATAAATAAATAAATAAATAAATAAATAAATAAATAAATAAATAGTCATTCAATAAGGGGTTGGTATCAGGATCAATGCTTGTTATCATAGATTTATAGTGAATCTATAGTTAGAATTGAGTATAAGACAAAGTAATATTCTAAAGCTATAAAATAGCACCTGAATTATTTTAACAAATGAAAAAATTTGAGCTAATGTAGTTCTTTAAAGCTAAAATAAAGGAGACAATATAAAAGGGACTTAAAAAAAAGTGTGAACAATAAATTTGGGATATCAAAATAAATGAGCTGGGGAATATAATGGCAAAATAGTGAACTTATTACACTTTGGGCCCCTGAGAATAGCACCTTGATTATTTTAACAATTGTAAATATATAAAACTAAGGTGGGTTTATATAAAGCTAAAATAAAGCTAAAATAAAGGAGAAAATATATAGGGACTAAATTAAATAATGGTAAACAAAGTTAAATTGACAGATATCACTATGATATAAAAATGGATTTGGGAGTAAGATCTGATTTGTAATATATAATAATTGAGCAATTAATTGCACTATAAAAAGTAAAAAAATATGAGGTAGTGGTACCTTTGAAATTGTGAATTCATTACCTCTGTAACTTGCTCAGCTATCAAAACTTGAGGCCCGTCCCTGGACCAATTATGTACCTCTGTAATCTTTTGACTACCGCCCACAGGATGGGTATGGGGTGCATAATAAACATATTAAACTAAAGTGGTACTAGCTAGCAAAAGATAGTTAAGGGGACTCACACAATAATGTAACTGGAATATACACTAACGGGCACACACATATAAAAGGGACTAAAAAATGTAGTGATAAACAAAATTTGATGGGGATGTGATTTTTTAATTATAGAACACAAGAATTAGTAGATTTGAGGTTAAATGCAACAAATGATGGCAATTTAGGGGGCTGGGATTTTCCAGGGACTCTGCACTCTTGAGACACACAACATAAATGGATTCAGTAGTTACTTTGTGATGAAGGTCAGGAAATCTTTTTCTAAGTGACGCAATATTCCAACTTAAAATGGATATTTTATACGAGTTTGGTTCCATTATAAAAGTCCGGGGATAAATTCAATTTCTCAGCAAAATGAAAAGACTTACTAAATAGCAAACAGACATAATCAATATCAATATCATCAGTTTTAAATCCTTATCCATGAGTCTCTTAAGTGCACTTCCATTATGGAGACCTCTTGGGAGTCTTTGTTTACAGAGGTCACGGCGTTCTTTGTCTGTGAATGTAGGGAAGGTGACACTATCCCTCTCACTCACCCTCTCCCACTTTATTACACTCATCACTACATCACATGTACCACTTCCCTCATCATTATAAACTAAAATTATGAACACCCAGTGTTTACAAACACCATTTCGAACAACCGAGTCATCTCTACACTCAGTAACTATCAATACATTACACTCATCATTATGATGGTCTTCACTGTCCTTATCATCTTCACTGTGATTGTAAATACCACTATCAGATTCATCATTTTTGTAATTATTAACACCACTGCACTCATCAGTTTGTTCATCATCACCACACTCATTTTCACAATGGCTGACAATCAGGTCAGCCATAGAAGTAGTCAGGTCTAAGAGATGGATCCCTATTATATGCAGACCCTATCAACTTCCTAATGGAAAATATTGACTCCCTTCTGCTACAACACAACTGTCAACATATTATAATTGTTGGTGACCTCAACCAGCACCTTATACAGAGGGACTTTGATGACCTTCTTGCAGTGTTTGACATGAGAAACTTTGTTGATTTCCCTACTCATATCTCTGGCTCCTCCCTTGACCCAGTAGTGAGTGATCTGGCAGAAGGCATAGTCACTTGTCAACCCCTCGGGTACGTTGGGATCGTCCGACCACAAGGCTGTTTTACCACATTTAAAGATCCCAACAGAACGAGGTGAGGAGTCCACACGCAACAACCTGGCTATGGGAAAGAGGTAATTGGCCAGCCCTTTGCTCTGAGCTCGCCACCACCGACTGGAATGCTCTTCTCCAGGGGGATGTTGACAACCAAGTGAAAGCCTTCACTGGACACATCCTTAATCTGCAACAAAACACATTCCTCACCGGCAATATGTGACAAAGCCTACAGATCAGCCTTGGTTTGGCTTTCGTTGTAAGAGGCTGCTACTGCTAAGTACAAAGCATGGCGAAGGTATAAGAGACATCCTAACCCCCTATAACAGGAACTTGCACATGCAAGCCTGTAGGCATATGGGTGATGTTCAAAATGGGCCATTGCTAAATGGGAGTTGGACACTAAAGAAAGTTAGCATCAGTAGGGTAGGCTCCAAAACCTGGTGGTCCCTGGTCAAGGGCAGACAAGGTTATCTGCCTGATGAACTTATTCCACCTCTAAATCGACCAGGATGGGACCACCTCTACTAGTAGTTTAAGAGAAAAGCGGACCTCTTTGCTGAACACTTTGCTACCAAAAGCAAGTTCCTGATCCAGCAAGGGACCCTCCTTGGCTAGCTGCAAGAACTGTGTCAAAAATGTCAGGGGTGACAATAAGGCAGGGGGAGTGCATTTCCTTCTTAAATCACTTGACCAAGAAAAGGCTGTGGGCCCAGACAAGTTGGCCCAAGATTGTTGAGAAGATGTGCAGACCAGCTAGCAGCACCTCTAACTCGCATCTTTCAGCACTGCCTAGTACAGTGCAAATGGCCCTCTTTCCCTGGAAAGAGGCAAATGTAGTCCCGTTCACAAAAAGAAGAGCAGAGCAGAAATCAGCAACTACAAACCAGTGTCACTCCTGTCAATCACTGGTAAATCCTTGAGACAATAATCTCCCAAAACAAATGACAGATTTTTTTGACTACCACTCACTACTTTGTGATCGTCAATATGGGTTCAGGAAAGGTTACTCTGCCTGCTGATCTGTTGTTAAACCTCTCCACTAAGTGGCACCAGTCACTGGATGAATCCAAAGTCAGCTGTGTGGTAGCACTGGACATTGCTGGCGCTTTCGACCGGGGGTGGCACCAGGGCCTCTTAGCAAAACTTCAAGCACTGGGAATTGCAGGCTCTACGCTATGTCTCCTCAGTGATTACCTTCAAGGTAGATCTCTAAGTGGGAGTCCTCAATGGAACGGAATCAGCAAGACATCCTATTGGGGCAAGCGTTCCACAAGGAAGTGTGCTGGGTCCACTGTTATGGAATGTCTACTTCAACGACCTTCTTCATCTCATCCCAGAATCACATGCATATGCAGACGACTGTACACTGACATTCACTTATCCAAGAGAAGAAATGCCAGCTGCTCTAAGCTACATCAATCACCAGCTGAGAGCTATATCAGCTTGGGGAAATAGATGGAAGTAACATTTGCACCTGAGAAAACGCAAAGATGATCGTCTCTAGGCACCATGATGGTAATGCTGGTGCAGTAGTAAGGATGAATGGGAGGGTTTGGGACCTGGAGAAGAAGTTGATATCCTTGGGGTGAAATTTGACTTTCCCAAAATAACCATGAAGAACCCTGTTGTAAATCTTGCAAACAAGGCAGCCAGGAAGCTTACAGCACTTCGCCGTATCTCGCATCTGCTTGACAGTAGGGGTTGCAAGATCCTGTACGAGGCACAAGTACGCTCACCACCTTGAGTATGCTCCACTTTCTTGGTTTGCCTGTCCCCCCTCTCATCTGCGACTGCTTGACAGAGTAGAGAACAGAGCAAGACGTCTCATCTCTCGCCCGGACCCATCCTGATGGATCTTCATTTCAGCAGAGCCTTCAACATAGGAGGGATGTGGGTGGCCTTACTGTTATGTACAAGGCCAATATTGTCAAAATACCACACTTGGATCCACTTCGAGGGCTGCGCGAAACAAGCTTTTAAAGCCAAGACGGGCAGAAAGCAGCAACTTCACTCTGGCTGTACCCTTCTCCAGAACATCACTCCATCTGAGATCTACATACCCAGGATGACTCGAGTATGGAACACATTCGTACAGCATAATGATGTCAACGAGATAACGTCAGTTGATCAAAGAAAATGCGGCCCACAAAATGGCTCCAACTTCATCCTGTTCCCTACTTGTATGTCTCATAACAATAAAAATGCTTTCAAATGAGCTGATGTAGGTAACAGCTCTTAGCTTGTCAATAAAGTTAGGAATCCTTAACCTGTAGATAGCTTGTCAATAAAGCTAGGGATCCTTAACCTTGTCAAACCATGTGTAAAAAAAAAAAAAAAAAAAAAAAAAAAAAATCATCTTGCCTAGAAAGGGAGTGGGCAATGAATGGATGTCTAGGACAATTGGTATAAATTGCTGGCTAGACAGGTACTGCAAGGAACTTGCAATCCCATTCAATGATAACTGGGACAGATTCTATGGCAAATGTGATATGTATGCAAGGGATGGGGTTCATCTCTCTGGGGCTGGAGTGGTTGCATTAGCCAATTCAATTGAGGGGGGTCATTGATAACTTGTCTAGGACTTTAAACTGATAGATTATAGAGGTATGGGTTGAAAACAGTAGATATTACCAGGGTACCTCAGGGATATGTTTAAAAGACAATATTCAAAATAAAGTTGCTAGTAATGGCAAATCAATTGATCAACAAACAAAGAGAGATAGTAGAGGGCAACGAGTGAATAGCTCCCTTAAGGTTTACTATACAAATAGTAGGAGTCTAAGAAATAAGATAGATGAGCTAAGATTACTTGCAAGTGTAGGTAATATAAATTTTTTTGGTATAACAGAGACCTGGTTCAACCTGAAAGATAGAGAAATGCCTTCTGAATGCAACATAAAGGATTATACACTATTCCACACTGATAAGGTCAACAGGAAGGGTGGTGGAGTGGCGATGTATGTCAGATAATTTAAATTGTCATGGACATGATATAAGATTAGAAGCATCGAACACAGAATCTGTTTGGCTACAGTTTCTCGAGGGTCGTGACAACTTAATTTTGGGTGTGATTTATAGGCCTCCAAACCTTGACAGGGACTGCAGTAAGCTGTTATGGGACGAAATTCATAAGGCATCTAGATATGAAAATGTTCTGTTAATGGGAGATTTTAACTTCAGACAAATTGATTGGAACAATATGACAGGAAATCTTGAGTCTAGTGACTTTCTTGATGCAGTTCAGGATTGCTTTTTAGAACAGTTTGTGACAGAACCAACTAGAGGAAACAATCTGCTTGACTTGGTTCTTGCCAACAAAGAATCACTAATTAATAATCTTGAGGTTAATGATGAGCTTGGGGAAAGTGACCACAAATCACTTAGTTTCAATATATCATGGAATTACCCAGATAACTGCAATCAGATCTCTGTCCCAGATTTTCGCTTGGCCGATTTCATGGAACTGAAAAATTACCTGGGTGAGCTAAATTGGGATGACCTGACTATGGGTCAGGTAGGTGATCTTGGTTGCCAATATGACGTTTTTCAGAGCATAGTTCTAGCTGCCCAGACAACTTTTGTTCCGAGTAGGGAAATTAGATCTAACAAAATATTTTTTTAGAGATTTTGCCACCGAAGTGGCTAATTTATTGTGCACCCCATATCCATCCTGTGGACGGTAGCGCAAGAGCATATGGATACACAAAAGGCCTAGGAACTAGGCCTCAAAAGGGTTAACAGGTGTACATATGGATTTATATCTACATATCTACGGTTCACTTATCTGTTACAAGCACATTTAGGAAATTTGCTTAGTATATCTGGTATCTTATTTTCATTAATAAGATATCTTGACATGTCACATAGGTTATTATACTGTCTGTCTCTGTATTCCTCAATAAGTGGACAATTAAGCACATAGTGTTCAAGACAGTGACCATATGCCTGATCACATAATTTGCATTTAGTTTGATCATCATCTGTGTGTCTCCCAAACTGCCAGAAGTACTTGTAACCAAGCCTAAGCCTGGCCACTACAACATCAGTCAGTCTGTTCACATTGCAAGTTGCTCTATAAAAACTATCTACGTTCATGC
>NC_069403.1:2883903-2898953 GCF_026875155.1 Cherax quadricarinatus | reverse complement strand
TAAAGTGTTTAAGTGTATGGTTAAGTGTATGAAAAAAGTGTAGTGGTTTTAAATGTAGTGATTAATGTAGTGAGTTAAGTGTATGATTAGGGTTTTTGTGATTAAATTTTAATGTGGGTTATGAGTGATTAAGTGTAGTGGTTAATGTATGAGTTTAAATGTATAATTAATGTAGTGAGTTTAAATGTAGTGAGTTAATGTAGTGAGTTAGTGTAGTAAATTAATGTAGGAGTTAAATGTAGTGAGTTTTGTTAGTGTTAAGTGTAGTGAGTTAAATGAGTGATTAAGTGTAGTGGTTAAGTAGTGATTAATGTTGTGAGTTAAAAGTAGTGGTTAAGAGGGTTTAAAAGAGTTAAATGTAGTGAGTTAAAGTAGTGAATTAAAAGTAGGGTTAAATGAGTGGTTTAAATGTAGTGGTTAAAGTAGTGATTAATGTAGTGAGTTAATGTAGTGAGTTAAAAGTAGTGAGTTAAATTAGTGGTTAATTAGTGAGTTAAGTGTAATTGTGTAGTGATTAATTTAGTGATTAAATGTAGTGGTTTTGTGTAGTGATTAAGTGTGTGAGTTAAATGTAGTGAGTTAATGAGTGGGTTAAAGTTTGTGATTTAGTGTGGGTTAAAGGGAGTGAGTTAGTGTAGTGTTTAAGTGTAGTGAGTTAAGTGTAGTGTTTAAGTTAGGATAGTGTGTGGGTTTAAATGTAGTGTTTTAAATGTAGGAGTTTTAATGTAGGAGTTAAGTGTAGGAGTTTTGTGTATAATTGTAGTAGCTAAGTTTGTGAGAAGGAGGAGTTAAATTTAGGAGTTAAGGAGGAGTTAAGGGTGAGAACTTATTGTTAAAGAGGCTTAAGGTAGTGGTTAAGGGAAAGGATTAAAGGGAGGAGTTAAGTGATGAAAATTAGTGATTTAAAGGGAAAAAATTAATTATGATTAAGTGAGATTTAAAAAAAGGTGATTTTAAGGAGTGTTTAAGTGTAGGAGAAGGAGTATTAAGTTTTTGAGTTAAAAGGGAGTGATTAAGTGAGATTAAGTTTTTATGGGGTTTAAAGGTTGGAGTTAAAATTTTGATTTTTTGGATTATTTGGAAATGAGTGGTTAAGGGTAGGAAATGTGTATTAAGTGAGGAAAATTAGTGTTTTTAAGGGAAATGAGGGGTTTAAGTGTAAAAAAAGTAGGAAAAAGAGGAGTTTAAGGGTAGGGTTAAAGGAGTGTTAATATAAATTTGAAAGGGGGGTTTAAAAATTTTGTTAAAAAGGGAAATGTAGTGATTGTGTAATTAAGGTATGAAAGGTGGAGTTAAAGGAAAGGGAAGGAGTGAGTTAAAAATTTGGGAAAAGTTTGAGTTAAGTGTAATGAGTTTAAGTGTATGAAATCCTAAGCGCTCGAGGTATTGCTCAAAGCATAATCCCGTAAGGAAAGAAGAGAAGATGTAAACTAGAAAGAGAAAGGCGCTCCCTGTACAGGCGAAGTCGCAGATTAACAGTCGCAAAAAGAACCACTATATCTGGCACTACGAAGAGAGGCACGATCAGAGAAATAGCAAACATGAACTAAGTAAAAGGAATCCTTCTTGTAACGATCAAGAAATCCTTGAAAGTAATTAAAGCCATAGATGAAATTGAAAAGAAATTCCCCAAAACATTTCATTTCTTATGCCAAATCTAAGTCGAGAAAAGATATAAGTATTGGGCCACTACTTAGACGAGATGGGTCCTACACAGATGACAGCATGGAAATGAGTGAGGTACTTAAGATCCAATATGACCTCCTCCTTAGCAAGCCGGTAACAGATCGAGAGTCGAAGACCTAAATATTTTTTTTACTAGCGATACACAGAATTTGGTAATTCAAACCATATCTGATATTATCCTGATGCCAAATGACTTTGGAAAGGCGATAAATGATATGCCCACACTCTCCTCCAGGCCCAGACTCAATGGAAACTTCGTGTTTCATCAAGAACTGCAAGAACCCTTATGTTGATTTTAACATCCTATGGAGAGGGAGCACTGGACGCGGAGGTCGGTCCCACAGCTGCTAAAAACAACAGACTTAGCCCCCACTCCACAAAGAGGGCAGTAAAGCAATAGCAAAGAACTACAGACCAGAGTGCTAACATCCTATATCATAAAAAATCTTTGAAAGGTTCTAGATACCCATCATTACACAACCAGGGCAACATGGGTTTAGAGAGCAGTGCTCCCTGCCTGTCCCAACTACTGACCACTATGACAAGGTCTCTGGATTCTCTAGAAGGCAAACAGAACGCAGATGTTAGTATACACAGACTTGCAAAAGCCTTTGACAATTGTTACATGGGGTGTAATAGCCACACAAAATGCTGATAAAGAATAACTTAAAAAAGTTTGGTAGCTGATCTATCATTTCCAGCAAAATATAACACAAAGAGTTATCAGTAAACAGAGTAAAGATTCTGAGACAGCAACTGCGAAAAGCTCTGTTCCACAAGGCCAACAGTACTCGCTCCCATCCTGTTCCTCATCCACATATCTGACATAGACAGGAGTCAGCCATAGCACCGTGTCTTCCTCTGCAGATGATGCCCGATTGCATGACAGTGTCCTCCATTGAAGACTCTGCAAGAACTCCAAGGCAGACATTACCAAATATTTAAATGGGCTGCAGAAAACAATATGAAGTTCAACGATAGAAATTTCAATTACTCCGATATAGAAAAACTTGAGGAAATTAAACTGTATTGGAGTGTAAAACAAATTCCAACCACACCAACAGAGCGAGAAACTAATGCAAAATACCTGAGAGTGATAATGTCAGAAGATCTCTTCTCAGACCAACAACAATCGTATCAACGCATCTGCTAAAAAAAAAATGACAGATGTTTAATGAGAAAACCTCACAAACTAGGGATGCCAAAGCCATGAAGACACTCTTCAGGTTACCTTGGTTCTTTCTAGCTGGAATATTGCTACAACACTAACAGCACGCTTTCAAGAACAGGTGAAATTGCTGATCTAGAAATGCACCAGAGAACCTTCCACAGCACACACGTGTGCAAAACACCTCCAGTCACTGGAACGCTTGAAGTTCCCTCAACTTGTACTCCCTGGAACGCAGGCGGAAGAAGACGCAGATTATATACTCTTTGAAAATCCTAGAGGGATTAGTACCAAAAGTTACACACGAAAACTCCTATGAAACAAACCAACTCAACAGGCAATAAACATCCCCCCAATGAAAAAACAGGGCGCCACTTTCACGGTAAGAGACAACACAAGAAATATGAGGGGCCCAAGACTTTTCAACTGCCTCCCAGCATACGTAAGGGAGGTTACCAATAACCCCTGGGCTGTCTTCAGAAGGCGCGGGAAACAGGCACCCAAAGTAAGTACCTGACCACAGGGCTGTGGTTCGTACGTCGCGTTGCATGCGGCCCAACAGTAACACCCTGGTTGATCAGGCCCTGATCCACCATACCCAGGTATGCCACAGAGTTGCTCATTTGCTCGGAACTACTAAACACCTTAACTCATGTAGTTAAAGTTTTGCCAATAAAGGTTGAAAACTAAAACCTGTCATTATGGTTGAATACAACCCCTCCGATGCAACTTCCCAACAGTTCCAGGAACAGTTTCGAAAAAAATCGACCACTGTCTGGGAAAATCTCCCAACTCCTGCTCCATTTTACTTGCTGCTGGGTAATTTCAACTTAAGACGTCTAAAGTGGAGGAATGTAGCAAATAATGTTTAGCACTATTTTCATCAGAGCTCCCAGAAGGGAACTCTGATGAAAATTACACACACATACATAAGCTAATAAAACTCTGCAACAAATTTACCTTTAAAAAAACGAATAATAGAGCCAACAAGACTGGAAAATACACTGGAAAACATCCTTCACCAACAACGATGATCTGATACGAAATATAAAGGTATAAAAGCCAATACACTCAGATCACAACATAATAGACGTACAGACATATATGCGCAGGGCTCCTGACCAGCAAAAGGTGACCAGTTATGAAGGTGCCTCCACCATATTCAACTTCAATAACAAAAACTACAGTGGGATCGAAGTCAACCATGTCCAAAAATGAAACAAGCGGGGAAGATATCCTAAACAACATGAATACGAACCTTTGCCTAAAAAAAATTAACTTTGTGGCACTTGAGGTCGATAAACGAATAAAGGAAGAGAAGATGTAAACTAGAAAGACAGAGATGCCTCCCTATACAAGTGAAAAAGAAAAATCAGAGAGGTGCTGAGATCGGCAATATACCTGAAAAAAGAAGGAGGCACTACCGGGAAGAGCTCCGGGGCCAACGCCCCCCCCGGCCCGGCCCGCGACCAGGCCTCCTGGTGGATCAGAGCCTGATCAACCAGCTGTTGCTGCTGGCTGCACGCAAACCAACGACGAGCCACAGCCCGGCTGACCCGGGAACTGACTTTAGGTGCTTTTTCCAGTGCCAGCTTAAAGACTGCCAGGGGTCTGTTGGTAATCCCCCTTATGTATGCGGGAGGCAGTTGAACAGTCTCGGGCCCCTGACACTTATTGTAGGTCTCTTAAACGTGCAAGTGACACCCCTGCTTTCATTGGGGGGATTTGCATCGTCTGCCAAGTCTTTTGCTTTCGAGTGAGTGATTTTCGTGTGCAAGTTCGGTACTAGTCCCTCTAGGATTTTCCAGGTGTATATAATCATGTATCTCTCCCTCCTGCGTTCCAGGGAATACAGGTTTAGGAACCTCAAGCGCTCCCAGTAATTGGGTTTTTTTAAATCTCCGTTATGCCGCCGTGAAAGTTCTCTGACATTTTCTAGTGGGGCAATTTCACCTGCCTTTAAAGGTGCTGTTAGTGTGCAGCAATATTCCAGCCTAGATAGAACAAGTGACCTGAAGGGTCACTTGTCATCATGGGCTTGGCCTCCCTAGTTTTTGAAGGTTCTCATTATCCATCCTGTCATTTTCTAGCAGATGCGATTGATACAATGTTATGGGCCTTGAAGGGGAGATCCTCCGAAAATGATCACTCCCAGGTCTTTGACGTTGGTGTTTGCTCTATTTGTGGCCAGAATTTGTTTTGTCTCTGATGAAGATTTAATTTCCTCATGTTTTACCATATCTGAGTAATTGAAATTTCTCATCGTTGAACTTCATATTGTTTTCTGCAGCCCACTGAAAGATTTGGTTGATGTCCGCCTGGAGCTTTGCAGTGTCTGCAATGGAAGACACTGTCATGCAGATTCGGGTGTCATCTGGTCAAGGAAATAGTAAATATCGAACTTAAGATTAACGAATCATACAGGAGACAAGAAACCCAGGAAAAACTTAAAAGCCCTCAATGAAACTGAGAAAAAAACACAAAAATATTTCTTTTCCTATTCCAAATTTTAGGCAAAAACATCCAGTACTGGACCCTGCTTAGACGTGATGGGACTTACACAGATGACAGCAATGAAATGAGAGAGATACTAAGGTCCCGATATGAGTCAGTGTTTAGCGAGCCATTAACCAGAATAAGAGTCGAAAATCTGAAAGAATTTTTCATGGCCAAGACTCATAATTTGGTCAGCCCAAAAATCTCCGATATTATCCTAACATCGCATGACTTCAATAAAGCAATAAATGATGTGCCCATGTACTCTGCCACAGGCCCAGATTCATGGAACTCCGTGTTCATCAAAAACTGCAAGAAGCCCCTTTCACGTGCCTTCAGCATTCTATGGAGAGGGAGCTTGGACACAGGAGTCATCCCACAGTCACTAAAAACAGACATAGCTCCACTCCACATACTTAGCAGTAAGGCAATTGCAAAGAATCATAGACCGATATCACTAAAGTACCACATAAAGTCTTTGAAAGGGTTTTAAGAAGCAAGATCGCCTAGATACCCATCGGTTACACAACCCAGGGCAACATGGGTTTAGATCAGATCGCCCCTGCCTGTCCCAGCTACTAGACCACTATGACAAGATCTTAGATGCACTGGAGGACAAACAAAATGCAGATGTAGCATACCCCAGACTTTGCAAAAGCCTTCAATAGTGTGACCATGGTGTAATAGTGCAATAAAATGGTGATAAAGGGAAAAAGGGGAAAAGTTGGTAGAAGGACCCATAACTTTTTTAACAAATAAACACGATAATAGAAACGAGGTCTGGTCCGTGTGCTTTCTGTCCAAGCTCTCGGGGGAGTTAGCGTGGGTGTCCCAAAGCACCAGGCTTCTTGTAGGTTTTAGAATCTCAGGTTCAGGTGTTGAAGGGGTTTTTTACTCTTCAGGGGAAAAAAGAGGCTGAATTTTTCGCCTAGATGATTTTGGGGATGAGTGTGAGGGATTTAGCTGGAAAGGGGGAAAAATGGTCACGGGCATGAAATGGAAACCGCTTAAAGGGGCAAGGGGTTCACAGTTCGGGAAGAAGGAGGAGGGTTAACAGAAAGATGGAAGATAGAAATCTTTTCTTGCTTCCAGGACAAGTGTATTTTCAGTGGTTAGTAGGTTGAAGGTACCACCGTTTTCCCCTCTAATAAAGGTAAGAATTTTTTAAATTTCTAGGGATTCTGGAAATATAGGGACTTTTGGTTTTTGTAACAAAAAGAAAAGTCAGACAAGGCGTGCCTTCCAGGAGCGGGTTTTGGTGCTAGTCACAGGTTGGGTTAAAATTTTGTCAGGTAATGGGAACAACCCAAAATCTGCCTTTGTGCTGGGGGTAAAGACATTGGGGTGGGGAGGAGAAGGAGCTGCTGGATAAATCAGGCAGTTATTTAATAGTTTATTTTCACCCCAAAACCCCTCCCTTGGGCGGTTGTTTAAAGATTTTAGAGGTACATAAAGGGGCCCGGGGCTGGGGCCCCCCAAATTTTGATAGATAACTAGTTCAAAGGGAATGAATCCGGTAGTCTGGTCACAGTTAGGAGGGGGCAAAGGGGAATGAAAAAGCCTCACCAACATGTTTTAAAAAAAAAGAAAAAAAATTTCAAAGTAATGGACCGCACGTCCCCACCCGGGCACAGTTGAAAGATTTAAATACAAAATTAAGTGATCTACACCCAAACGAGCGGCGCGCACACCATACCAGGGCGCCGCAGGACCATGACACGGCATAAAAACATAAAAACACACAAGCACCCACCCCCCAAAAACACCCACAAACAAAACCACACAATAAAAAAACACCCCAAAACACACAACACACACACACACACACACACACACACAACCCCACACACACACACCACACACACACATGTGTAATGCTTTTTTTACAACTAGCAAAGTCAGGGGATTTTTCCGAATGCCCTTGGGGAATAAAATACTTTGCCATTTTTGAACATTTCTGAGTGAGTGTCTCTAAATTCATTAATTTTATCGCACTCCAGTACATAATGACGCAAGGTGTGCCCAATAGTCCATCTGGCAAAGTTTACTTGTAATCCAGCTGGGCCGGGCGGTATGACATCCAAGAGTCGCTTATCTTGTTGGATGTCCCATAGCATGTGGCTCCTCCTGCATGATGGAATGATGTAGATGGATTGACTTGTGTCAATCTCCCTAAGTCTTAAGTCAATGAAGTTCAGTTGAAGTTCTTTTCGTAAATTGTTCTCAACTGCTAACTGACAAGCCAAGAATTGTAATCTACCCCCTCTTTGAAAGCATACAGCTTAGCCATTGCATCAGTTCTATCATGCATCTGAAGACCAATGTGAGATGGAATCCACAGTATGTGCACTCTGACTCCACTGTCCACAATCTTACCATACCTGTGTCGGGCTTCTGACACAAGCATGCCACAATTATCTTAATGATTTGGGAGAGCATATATGGATGACAAGAATCAGTTACAATTAAAGTGTCAGCCCTTAGATACATGGACGCATTTGAGTGCAAGGAGTATGGCAAACAGTTCTTTTTTGAAGGGTAGAGGCCCAGTTATTGATGCGTGCTCAATTTCTTTATGAAAAACCATCACTTTGTATGACAACAGCAGCCCTACCAGCTGCATCAGGGGACTGGTGAACAGAACCATCAACGTAAATAATTTGTGAAAAGGTGTCTGTGTGACTAAGTTATCATACAGCTTAAGGCATCATGTTTTGGGTCCAAGACGAAACTTTAGTTGTGATTTAAGAAGGGTTTTTTGGGGGGAAATGGAGGAATGGTAGTTTGGAATGGGGTAATATCCCATGGAGGGGAATGCTTCTGTTGCCTTACTTGTCACAGATCTTTTAGCTGGTTCATGCGGAGGTCGTATCAGTTTTTTCGATCCATCTGGAAGGATGTTCACCAGTGCTGAGGAAAGTTTGGAGGGCTTCTGTGCAGGGTTTGAATGGGGTAAAACCCAAGCATATTTATCCCGATAAGGATATTTCTTTTAGTAACACGATCCCCTAATGCTTGGAATATTAAGTTTTTCCGCATATTTAAAATTTTGGCAGTATGAGGGCATCCTAGGGTGATCCTCATTGCTTCGTTTTGCAGTTTTTCCAGCCCTTCAAACTTCCAGTCAGACACGAGTGCAAGTAAGTGCGCCGCATAATCAACCAATGATCTAATATAAGCAAGATACACCATTTTCACAATTTTAACATTAGCTCCATACCTGGGATGAAAACCTGCCACAACTCTAAGTGCTCTCAGCCTTTCTTTGTATTGGCGACAAAGTCTCGTTACAACAGGTCCAAGTAGTGGAACCTCAAAGCCTAGATGCCTGTCTGCTTACATATTCTAGAAGAGACCCATCATGCAACTGGATCTGACGAACTGTGCCTCTCTGTTGAGGAGGACGCCTGTTGAGTATCTTTGTTTTATCAGTAGAGATTATCAACCCCAGGTCCTTACACGAGGCTAGTACATGATTAAGAATGTTTTGGGTGTTGGAGAATCCAGTGGTGTGAATCATTATATCTGTGGAAAATACTGTATATATTTTCCAGAAATACAGTAGTTATATGTAAATAGATGGCCATACTGTATTTAATAAAATTTATGTCATAAAAAATGGGAAGCTGTGCCTGCGCAGAAGATACTCGCCATTGTTGTTTGAATGGAGTAACAGACATTAGTTAATAATGTGAAGAATTTTCGTGCTCTAGAGGTAAAATTGGGTTGACACCTCTCAAATAGGAGCCAAAATTGTTGGATGTGCATTCCTGCATAACTTGAGTATCAGGCGACAGGACAGGACAACTCCAGGAACCTCAGATAAGCTGTCTAATTTATGTTTAAATTCTGGCCAGTAAATTTTTCATAAATGTAGGCAAAAGGGGGGTCCTGTACATGACACATTAATCTCCAGTCAAATTGGTGAGTGATATTAAGATATTTTCCTTCTGTTATGTAAATGTGTGTATATATAATCCTTTTTTAATTTTAATATACAGTCCACAAATTTATATATTTACCAGTATTCCTGGTGATACATATTTCATTTGTAAGTAATAGGTCCAGAGCAACTTGTGGATATGACAGTGGTAGGTATCGAAGGGGGACATTTTTTGCGACCTGGGTTGTCCCAAATTCCTACTTGTCTACCGATAAATAATAATTATCTTTGTTCATTTACTGTTATGTACATAATGATACATTCAGATAAATGTAATTTTCCACATTTAATTTGCCCGTTGGTCCTTCTTGAGCTGGAGGTAATTAGTGAAGTCATTAATTAGTTAATTACTTAATAATTATATGTGAAATGACAGGAGGTGGATGTTAAGTTCGCAAATTTACTTAATGTGTAGTGGATTATAATTATTACAATATTAATTTGGATAAGTCAAGTGTGGCTAAAGATTATATTAATGTGTATAAGTGTATGTTGTAATTGATAAGCCAAGTGTAGCTAATTATATTAATGTGTATAATATTAAACTTTGCAAAGCCAAAGTGGCTAGATTTATATTAATGTATTTGTAAATATTAATTTGATAAAACAATTCTGGCCAAGATTTATATCAGTGTATGTGTAATTGATAAACCAAGTGTAGCTAATTATATTAATGTGTATAATATTAATTTTGCTATGCCAAATTCTGGCAAGGATTTATTAATTTGTATAATATTAATTTTGATGAGCCAAGTTTGTATTAATGTACATTTAAAATTTATATTATAATTTTCTTACATGTAATTGCTAAGCTCAAGTAGCTAGGATTTATTCAAAGGTAAGTTGCATCAGTGTTGTAAGTTGTAATCAGTGTTATTAATTAAGTTCAATTTAATACAATGCATCATGGCTGAAAATGAGGAAATTAATATAGAAGACAAACATATGGAATATAGAGCAAAGAAAGCATCACTACAGGTTAGAAAAGGACATGTAACAAAAGCATACAATAAATGTTTGGAATTAATGAATCAAGAGACTGTGAATATTGATGATTTAAAATTGTATTTAGATGCTTTGGGGAATAGATATGATTCATACAAATTATATTACAACAAATATGAAGGAGATTTGTTAGTAAACTGTGTAGATGAGACTGAAGTAGATCTTATGATTAATCAGTATTATGAATTAGGAGAAAGATTCTTTCTTGAAAAGTCAGGCCTTGAATAAATTAAATGTGTAAACCAGGCAGTTAATCAGTCTGCTCCAACAAATAAGATGTCTTTGCCAAAACTCCCAGAATTATATTACCTGTATTTAATCCTGGAGAAAACTAGGAGGAGTTTTGGTCAATTTTAAAGCAGCCTGTATGACAGGAGTGGACCTAGCTTGTGTAACTAAATTATTTTACTTCAAAGGACAGGTAAGAAGAGATGCTCACATACTCATACAAGCCTTTCCCAATGTAGATGATTCTTATAAAGAAGCAGTTGACTTGTTGAAAGTCACTTATGGTAATATAGAACAAATTAGGTTGGATCTAGTGAATATCATTGTTAATTTAAAATCTCCAGATCATACTTACAAAGGTTTACAGCAGTTTAGAGTTAAACTGGAGAGCACTCTCAAAACTTTAAGTAATAAATATAATCTGAAGGAATCAGACTGGTTATTGAGTGCCATGGTACAGAATAAATTAAGCTGTAAAACACTTGAATGGATCTCAAACAAATATCACAAAGGTTATTTTGGACTGGAGGAAATAAGATTAGGTCTACAAGAATTAATTGTGCAGTTGCAGACCAGCCAACTAACTCATTTTAAAGATGCAACACATAATAACTCCGAGGTATCTGTCAAGTTTCACAAAGGGAAAAATTATCCCAATGGTAATAATCAAAATTCATTTCCTAAAAATAGCTGCATAGGTACATATCAGGTAGCAGGAATCAGAAATAATGATTCTTCACAAGGTAAGAAGAATAAGTACCCTACTAGGGTAGCCCAGTTAATAAGAACCAGTCAAAGAAAAAAGAGATTGTCTTTTCTGCAAGGGTACTCATTTTTCTAAGAATTGCAATGCATACAATTCATGGAATGATAAAGTTGAAAGATTGGAGGAACTTGACAGATGTATCAGGTGTTTAGGTAATCACAATGTTAAGGATTGTCATGCGAAATTAAACAACTGTTTTCAATGTCACAAAAGGAAGACACCATTAGTCATGTGTAAGGGTCTTATGATAATGTTGATAATAATGATAATGTTGACAATCCTGACACAACAGTAGCTAATGTAAAAATTGCTGCTAATGTTAATAATGATGGTTTGCTGAAGCAGCCTTACCTGTGTTACAGGTAAAATTTTATGATAAAAGGCATAAATAAAAAAATGTAAATGCATTATTGGCCAGGGATCCCAGCGTACTTTCATAAAAACGTAAATGTCTTGATGGTATGAAAGTAAAGATGGGTAGATCCCACAACTTTAAAATTATCTGGTTTCCTCTCAGATAAAAGAGCTCAATTGTATGACACTGTTTATGTAACTGTCAGGTTGGGCAATGAGAAAAAACGTGTTAATGCAGTAATTGTAGATAGACTTCCAGAGAAAATATCTACAGTAGGGCTTAGTAAAGCTACAGAAAGACTTTCACATAATGTAAATTTAGCACCTTCTGGTGTAAGTGATGATTCTGTAGGCCCAATAAATATTTTGATAGGTAGTGACTATTATGCCTCCTTTGTAAAGGGTATGGTAAAGAAATGTGGTGTCACCCTTTTGAAGACTGTAGGAGGCCATGTAATGTATGGTAGGATTCCTCGTAATAATAATTCATGACTAGAGGAAACTACAAATACCATAACTGTGTGTCTTACTCATGAAATCGTGCCAGAGTATAATTCTTCCATAGAGGATGGTGTTGAGCCAGTGCATAAATTGTGGGAATTAGACAGCATTGGAATAAATGTAAATGAAGGAAGTCCAGACGATTCTTTTACTCAAGAACAATACCTGAGAGATGTAAAATTTGAATCTGGACAATACTGGGTACGACTTCCGTGGAGACTGAACCATCCAGAATTGCCCACTAATTACAGAATGGCATATGGACAGTCAAAGGCTCAGCTCCGCAAACTGAGTAAGACACCAGAATTGTTAACTGCCTATAATGATATAATTGCTGAACAATTAATTAATAAATTTATAGAAGAGGTACCTCCTGAGTAAGCCAAAATTTATGGTCACTATTTGCCACATCACGGAGTGAAGAAGGATTCTAAGACCACTCCTTTGAGGATTGTGTTTAATTGTAGTGCCAGGAGTAACAAAAATGTACCTAGTTTAAATGACTGTTTGATGACAGGTCCAGCGTTGTACGGAAAAAATTAGGAGATATCTTATTAAATTTCAGGGTGAAGAATTATGCTTTTATGGCTGACATAAGTAAAGCTTTCCTAAGAGTGAGTTTACAAGAGGCTGACCGGGATTGTACCCGCTTCTTATGGCCTGAGAATCCTATTGACCCACTTAGCCCTCTGAAAACCTTTCGCTTTAGGAGCGTATTATTTGGTGCTACATCCAGTCCGTTCCTACTTCAAGCGACGATAAATGCACACCTTAAACATATGGAAAGTCCATTCAGTAAAGTAATGAGCAAACAATTTTATGTGGACAATTTCCTGGGTGTGACATCAACTGAAGAGGAACTGTTAATGACTTATGGAGAGGCTAATAAAATAATGCAAAGTGCAAACATGCCTCTGAGGGAATGGAATAGTAATTCGTCCAAATTAAAGGACAAAATAAGTAAAGATTTCCCTGGAGATGAAGTGCCAAAATGTAGTAATGTATTGGGTTTAACTTGGGATACTGAGAGAGATTTGCTAATGTTAAAACCTAATAATTACAGTATGCCCAATAAATTAACTAAGAGAGTTTTGCTTGCTGAAGTTTCCTAATGTTTTGATCCACTAGGTTTAGTGTCACCCCTTACTATAAGAGGGAAATTATTAATTCAGGAAGCATGGAAACTTAAATGTGCTTGGGATGAAATTCTACCTGAGGAATTCATTAACAGGTGGGATGAATTAATTGGTGATTATGAGAAAATTCCAATGTTGGAGTTCCCACGCCAGGTGGCCAATCCAAATGGGAAAAACGTACTCCACATTTTTTGTGATGCTTCAAAATTGGCATATGGAGCAGTTGCTTACCTTTAATGTAATAGTGTTATTTCTCTTGTTATGTCTAAGGCTAAAGTGTCTCCAATTAAATCACGTTGTGAAGGCTTACTCAGCCCTGTAACAACTTCAGACAGTATTACCAAGGCTGGCTCCTCCTCAGGAAAATTAATGAATAGAAAAAGAACAAAAACTGACAAACATAAACAATTTATTATTTAGAAAATATAAAATATAAAACACTTAAATATGAAATACTGATCCTACATGAAAGAAAATGAAAAATTAAAAATATAAATGATATCTGAATTCAACGCTAATACCTATCTAAAACTTGGGTGTCTGGTGTTGGTGACACTGCATGTTGTTGAGATCGTAGCCGTTGCTGATGTGGGGAGGGGTGTCGAAGGTGTTGGTGACAACCCACTGGCTCGTTCTTGTGGCCATAAATAATCTCTCCCGATGACAGGAAATCAGGTTTTGTACCACTGCAATGATGAGGGATTATGTCCTGATTCTTCATACACATGCACAGGCAAGTAAATACAACCTGGGACGTCTCCAGGACGTTAGTCCATCTCCTTCAATTCTACTAGTTGATTGGCAGGTGACCCTCTCTGTCATCCAAGCTGGAAAGATAGACAGGTTACCCACTGCTTAAGAAATCACTCTCCATGATAAGTACAATACCTAAAAGATGTGGTGATTATTACAACAGTCAACTTAGAGCAAGACTGAAAGGACTAAGTTTATTATTGGTCAAAAGTGAAGCTTTCAACCAATAAATCCACTAGAATACAAGGCAGGCATGTACTTACAGTAGTGCTGGGAGCTGTGAGTCTAGTGATTACTGTTTGGACCGGAGCCCCACATGTCACCTTTCGGGGGGGGGGGTAAGAAGGAGGGGAAGGGATAGCGGGAGCTAGACTGACCCTACTTTAACAAGCAGCCAGCAATCAAACTATCACTTTCGGGGTGGGGGAAAAAAGGTGGGAATAGCGGGAGCTAGACTTACCCTACCTTAACAAGTAGCCAGCAAGCAAACTATCACTTTCGGGGAGGGGGAAAAAGGGGGGGGATAGTGGGAGCTGGACTTACCCTACCTTAACAAGTAGCCGGCAATGAAACTATTGTTACTATATCGCTACTCCTATCTATTGAACTTTTCCCTCACACTCCCCTATACCAAGACTTATAGTCAAGGAGTATAAGAAGAATAGGCGAGGAAAAAGTTCTAACATGTGGAAGTTGTGTAAGGCAACAAATCTTCTACTAACTGTCACGACTTAACCAGTCAGAGAAATAATTGGATGAACCATTGATATACACAATATGGAACTTAAAAGCCTGGAGTGCCAATGTCTACCTCAAGAGGCAACTGTTGGTTCCCTTAAAAGTTTCTAGGTATATCAAAGGTTTGTGGTCCGTTTCTAAAATGAATTCTTTTCCCAGCAAATAAAATTTAAGTTTGGAGATACCCCACACAAGGGCTAAACATTCCTTTTCTATGGTGGAGTATCTCGTTTCTGTGGGAAGGAGTTTTCCCGGGTTAGGGAAGCATAAAGCCAG
>NC_069403.1:2856211-2883403 GCF_026875155.1 Cherax quadricarinatus | reverse complement strand
ATGCAAACTCCAGGCAGACATTCCCCAAATTTTTAAAAAGGGGCTGCAGAAAAAAATATAAGTTAAAACGATGAAAAATTTCAATACCCCGATATAGAAAACTTGAGGAAATTAAAACTGTATTGGAGTGTAAAACAAATTCCAACCACAAAACAGAGCGAGAAACTAATGCAAAATACCTGAGAGTGATAATGTCAGAAGATCTCACTCTCAAGGACCACAACATTGTATCAATCGCATCTGCTAAAAAAAAAAATGACAGGATGGTAATGAGAACCTTAAAAAACTAGGGATCCCCAAAGCCATGATGAACATCTTCAGTTACTTGTTCTTTCTAGGCTGGAATATTGCTACACACTAACAGCACCTTTCAAGACAGGTGAAATTGCTGATCTGAAAATGCACAGAGAACCTTCACAGCAACAAGTGGGGACAAAACACCTCAGTCACTGGAACGCTTGAATTTCCCCTCAACTTGTACTCCCTGGAACGCAGGCGGAGAGACGCATGATTATATACTCTTGGAAAATCCTAGAGGGATTAGTACCAAATTTACACACGAGAATCACTCCCTATGAAACAAACAACTCAACAGGCAATGAAACATCCCCCCCCATGAAAAACAGGGGCGCCACTAGCACGGTAAGAGACAACACAAGAAATATGAGGGGCCCAAGACTGTTCAAAACTGCCCCCCAGCATACGTAAGGGAGGTTACCAAATAGCCCCCTGGCTGTTTTCAAGAAGGCGCTGGACAGGCCCCCCAAAGTAAAGTACCTGACCAGCAGGGCTGTGGTTCGTACGTCGCGTTGCATGCGGCCAACAGTAACACCCTGGTTGATCGGGCCCCTGACCACCATACTCCAGGTATGCCACAGAGTTGCCTCATTTGCTCGGAACTACTAAACACCTTAACTCATGTAGTTAAAGTTTTTGCCAATAAAGGTTGAAAACTAAACCTTGTCATTATGGTTGTATACAAGCCTCCGGATGCAACTTCCCAAAAAGTTCCAGGAAAAGTTCGTAAAATCGACCACTGTCTGGAAAATCTCCCAACTCCTGCTCCAGTTATCTTGCTGCTGGGTAATTTCACTTAAGACGGGCAAAGTGGAGGAATGTAGCAAATAATGTTTTAGCACTATTTTCATCAAGCTCCCAGAAGGGGAACTCTGATGAAAATTCACACACATACATAAGCTAATAAATCTCTGCAACAATTCACCTTTAAAATAACGAATAATAGAGCCAACAAGACTGGAAAATACACTGGAAATCATCTTCACCAACAACGATGATCTGATACGAAATTTAAAGGTAAAAAAAGCCAATACACTCAGATCACAACATAATAGACGTACAGACATATATGCGCAGGGCTCCTGACCAGCAAAAGGTGACCATTATGAAGGTGCCTCCACCATATTCAACTTCAAAAAACAAAAACATACAGTGGGATCGAAGTCAACCAGTCCTAAATGAAACAAGCGGGAAGATATCCTAAACCAACAAAGAATACGAACCTTTGCCTAAAAAAATTAACTTTGTGGCACTTGAGGTCGAAAAAACGAATAAAGGAAGAGAAGATGTAAACTAGAAAAGACAGAGATGCTCCTATACAAGTGAAAAAAAAAAATCAGAGAGGTGCTGAGATCGGCAATATACCTGAAATAAGAAGGGAGGCACTACCGGAGAGAGCTCCGGGGGCCAACGCCCCCGCGGCCCGGCCCGCGACCAGGCCTCCTGGTGGATCAGAGCCTGATCAACCAGGCTGTTGCTGCTGGCTGCACGCAAACCAACGTACGAGCCACAGCCCGGCTGATCCGGAACTGACTTTAGGTGCTTGCCCGTGCCAGCTTGAGATGCCAGGGGCGTTGGAATCCCCTTAGTTTCTGGAGGCAGTTGAACAGTCTCGGGCCCCTGACATTATTGTATGGTCTCTTAACTGCTGTGACCCCCCTGCTTTCTTTGGGGGATGTTCATCGTCTCCAAGTCTTTTGCTTTCGGTGAGTGATTTTCGGTGCAAGTTCGGTACTAGTCCCTCTGGATTTTCCGGGTGTAATAATCATGTATCTCTCCCTCCTGCTTTCCCAGGGAATACAGGTTTAGGAACCCAAGCGCTCCAGAAATTTTGAGGTGTTTTTTATTCCGTTATGCCGCCGTAAAAGTTCTCTGACTTTTCTAGGTCGGCAATTTCACCTGCCTTGAAAGTGCTGTTAGTGTCAGCAATATTCCAGCCTAGATAGAACAAGTGACCTGAAGGGTCACTTGCCATGGGCTTGGCCCCCTATTTTGAAGGTTCTCTTTCCCTCCTGTCTTTTTTCTAGAAATTGCGATTGATAAATTTTGGCCCTTAAGGTTGAATCCCCCGACATGTCACTCCGGTTTTTAAAGTTGGTGTTTCGCTCTTTTTTGTGGCCAAATTTTTTTGTTCTGATGAAGATTTAATTTCCTCATGTTTCCATATCTGGTAATTGAAATTTCCATCTTTTGAATTTCTATTGTTTTCTGCAGCCCCTAAAAAGATTTGGTTGATGTCCCCTGGACTTTGCATGTCTGCAAAGGAAGACATGTCTGCAGATTCGGGTGTCATCTGGGCAAAGGAAATAGTAATATCGAACTTAAGATTAACGAATCTACAGGAGACAAAAAAAACCCCGGAAAAACTTAAAAGCCCTCAAAAAATGAGAAAAAAAAACAAAAATATTTTTTTCCTATTCCAAATTTTAGGCAAAAAATCCGAAATGGCCCTGCTTAGAGTGATGGGATTACACAGTTTACAGCAAAGAAATGAGGGATACTAAGGTCCCCAAGGGGCAGTGTTTTGCGACCATTAACCAGAAAAAGAGTCGAAAATCTGGAAAGAATTTTTTATGGCCCAAAACTCATAATTTGGTAGCCCCCAAAAATCCCGATATTATCTAAAAATGCATGACTTAAAAAAGCAATAAATGATGTGCCATGTACTCTGCCCAGGCCCGATTCATGGAAACCCCTGTTCATCAAAAAATGCAAGAAGCCCCTTTCACTGCCTTCACATTTTTTTGGGGAGGGAGCTTGGCACAGGGTATCCCCCAGTACTAAAAAAGACATAGTCCACTCCACTACTTAGCTAAGGCAATTGCAAAGAATCATAGACCGATATCACTAAAATCCCCCTAAATCTTTGAAAGGGTTTTTAAAAAGCAAGATCGCCTAGTACCCACGGTTTTCACAACCCAGGGGAAAATGGGTTTAGATCAGATCGCCCCTGCCTGTCCCAGCTACTAGACCACTATGACAAGATCTTAGATGCACTGGAGGACAAACAAAATGCAGATGTAGCATACACAGACTTTGCAAAAGCCTTCAATAAGTGTGACCATGGTGTAATAGTGCATAAAATGCGTGATGAAGGAATAACAGGAAAAGTTGGTAGAAGGATCTATAACTTCTTAACAAATAGAACACAGAGTAATAGTAAACATGAGGTCAGTGGTCCTGTGTGGTCATACCTGTCCTAAGCTCTCTGGGAGTTAGCGTGGGGTGTTACCAAGCACCATGGCTTCTTGTAGTGTTTTAGAATCTCAGGTTCAGGTGTTGAAGGAGGTTCTACTTCTTCAGGAGGAAAATAGGAGGCTGAAGTTTCGCCTAGATGAGTTTGGGAGTGAGTGTGAGGAGGATTTAGCTGGAAAGGAGGAAATGGTCACTGGCAGTGAGAATGGCAGCCGCTTAAAGTGGCAAGTGGTTCACAGTCAGGAAGGAAGATGAGGAGGGTTAACAGAGAAGATGTGAAGATATGAAATCGATCTCTGCTCTCCAGGACAAGTGTACTTCAGTGGTTAGTGAGGTTGAAGGTACCACCGATTTCCCTGCTAATCAAGGTAAGAATGCTTTAATTCTAGGAGATTCTCAGGTAAGATATATGGACTGTGGTTTTTTGTAACAGAGATAGAAAAGTCAGACAGAGGGCGTGCCTTCCAGGAGCTGGTGTTGGTGACATAGTCAGCAGGTTGGATAATATTATGTCAGGTAATGGGAACAAAGCCATTATCTGCCTTAGTGCTGGGGGTAATGACATTGGATGGGCAGGAGACAGGAGCTGCTGGATAAGTACAGGTCAGTTAGTTTAATATGTTTATTATGCACCCAATACCCATCCTGTGGGCGGTTGTTTAAAGATTACAGAGGTACATAATGGGTCCAGGGACTGGGCCCCAAAGTTATGATAGATGAACTAGTTACAAAGGTAATGAAGTCCAGGTAGATCTGGTCACAGTTATGGTAGGTTACAAAGGTAATGAATCAGCCTCACTCCTATACATAGTTACAATCATGAACAAATTACAAAGTAATGAGACACTGACACGTCCACACCCGGTCACAGTTGTAATGAGTTATAAATACAAATATTAAGTGGATCATACACCCACACGAGCGAGCGCGCACACACATACACGAGGGCGCACGCACGGACACATGCACACGAGCATACAAACATATACATGCACACAAGCACCCACACCCACACACACACACACACACACACACACACACACAACACACACATACACACACACACACACACACACACACACACATCCACACCCCACACACACATCAACACACACACACACACACACACACACACACACACACACACATGTGGTAATGCTTTATTTACAACTAGCAAAGTCAGGTATTTCTCCAGAATGGTCTGTGGATAAAATACTTTGCCATTTCTTGAACATTTCTGAGTGAGTTGTCTCTAAATTCATTAATTTTATCGCACTCCAGTACATAATGACGCAAGGTGTGACAATAGTCCATCTGGCAAAGTTTACTTGTAATCCAGCTGGAGCCCGGGGGGTAGTGACATCCAAGAGTCGGCTTATCTTGTTGGATGTACCATAGACATGTGGCTCCTCCTGCATGATGGAATGATGATAGATGGATTGACTTGTGTCAGTCTCCCTAAGTCTTAAGTCAATGAAGTTCAGTTGAAGTTCTTTTCGTATAATTGTTCTCAAACTGCTAACTGACAAGCCAAGATTGTAATTTACCCCCTCTTTGAAAGCATACAGCTTAGCCAATGCATCAGTTCTATCATGCATCTGAAGACCAATGTGAGATGGAATCCACAGTATGTGCACTCTGACTCCACTGTCCACAATCTTACCATACCTGTGTCTGGCTTCTGACACAAGCATGCCACAATTTATACTTAATGAGTTGAGAGCATATATGGATGACAGAGAATCAGTTACAATTAAAGTGTCAGCCTTAGATACATGGACGCATTTGAGTGCAAGGAGTATGGCAAACAGTTCTGTTTGAAGGGTAGAGGCCCAGTTATTGATGCGTGCTCCAATTTTCTTTATGAGAACCATCACTTTGTATGACAACAGCAGCCCTACCAGCTGCATCAGGGGACTGGTGAACAGAACCATCAACGTAAATAATTTGTGAAGAGTGTTCTGTGTGACTAAGTTATCAGTACAGCTTAAAGGGATCATTTTTGGCCCCAAAGACGAAACTTTATTTGTGTTTTAAAGAAGAGTTTTGGGGAGAAAGGGAGGAATGGAGTTTGGAATGGGGAAATACCCAGGAGCAGGGAAAGTGCTTTGTTGCCTTACTTGTTAGATCATGTAGCTGGTTTCATGCGGGGTCGGAAATAGTTTTTCGATCCTTTGGAAGGATGTTCACCAGTGCTGAGGAAATTTGGAGGCTTCTGTCAGGGGTTGAATGGGCTAACCTAAGCATATTATCCCGATAAGGAAATTTTTTCATAACACGATCTCTAATGCTTGAATATTAAGTTCTTTCCGCAAATTTAAAATTTTGGGAGTATGAGGGGATCCTAGGATGAACCTCATTGCTTTGTTTTTTCAGTTTTTTTCCCGCCCCTTTAAATTCCAGTCAGACACGATGCAAGTTTGGCGCCGCTAACAACCCAAAGATTTTTAATATAAGCAAGATACACCTTTTCCAATTTTAAAAATTACTCCATCCTGGGTGAAAACCTGCCACAACTCTAAGTGCTCTCAGCCTTTCTTTTATTGGGGACAAAGTCTCGTTAAACAGGGTCCAGTAGTGGCCCAAAGCCAGTGCCTGTCTCTTACATATTCTAGAAAAACCCTCAGCAAAGGGTCTGACGAACTGTGCCTCTCTGTTTAGGAAGCCCGTTTAGTATCTTTTTTTTCAGTAGAGATTATCAAACCCCCGTTTACACGGGCTAGTACATGATTAAAATGTTTTTTGGGTGTTTGGAGAAACCCCTGGTGTGAATCATTTACTGTGGAAAATACGTATATATTTTTCAGAAATACAGAGTTATATGTAAATAATGGCCATACTGTATTTTAAAAAATTTATGTCATAAAAAATGGGAAGCTGTGCCCGCGCAGAAGATACTCGCCATTGTTGTTTGAATGGAGTAACAGACATTAGTTAATAATGTGAAGAATTTTCGTGCTCTAGAGGTAAAATTGGGTTGACACCTCTCAAATAGGAGCCAAAATTGTTGGATGTGCATTCCTGCATAACTTGAGTATCAGGCGACAGGACAGGACAACTCCAGGAACCTCAGATAAGCTGTCTAATTTATGTTTAAATTCTGGCCAGTAAATTTTTCATAAATGTAGGCAAAAGGGGGTCCTGTACATGACACATTAATCTCCAGTCAAATTGGTGAGTGATATTAAGATATTTTCCTTCTGTTATGTAAATGTGTGTATATATAATCCTTTTTTAATTTTAATATACAGTCCACAAATTTATATATTTACCAGTATTCCTGGTGATACATATTTCATTTGTAAGTAATAGGTCCAGAGCAACTTGTGGATATGACAGTGGTAGTATCGAAGGGGGAACATTTTTTGCGACCTGGGTGTCCCAAATTCCTACTTGTCTAACCGATAAATAATAATTATTTTTGTTCATTTACTGTTATGTACATAATGATACATTCAGATAAATGTAATTTTCCACATTTAATTTGCCCGTTGGTCCTTCTTGAGCTGGAGGTAATTAGTGAAGTCATTAATTAGTTAATTACTTAATAATTATATGTGAAATGACAGGAGGTGGATGTTAAGTTCGCAAATTTACTTAATGTGTAGTGGATTATAATTATTACAATATTAATTTGGATAAGTCAAGTGTGGCTAAAGATTATATTAATGTGTATAAGTGTATGTGTAATTGATAAGCCAAGTGTAGCTAAATTATAATTAATGTGTATAATATAACTTTGCAAAGCCAAAGTGGCTAGGATTTATATTAATGTAATTTGTACAATATTAATTTGATAAAACAATTCTGGCCAAGATTTATATCAGTGTATGTGTAATTGATAAGCCAAGTGTAGCTAATTATATTAATGTGTATAATATTAATTTTGCTATGCCAAATTCTGGCAAGGATTTATTAATTTGTATAATATTAATTTTGATGAGCCAAGTTGTATTAATGTACATTTAAAATTTATATTATAATTTTCTTACATGTAATTGCTAAGCTCAAGTAGCTAGGATTTATTCAAAGGTAAGTTGCATCAGTGTTGTAAGTTGTAATCAGTGTTATTATATTAAGTTGAATTTAATACATGCATCATGGCTGAAAATGAGGAAATTAATATAGAAGACAAACATATGGAATATAGAGCAAAGAAAGCATCACTGCAGGTTAGAAAAGGACATGTAACAAAAGCATACAATAAGTTTGGAATTAATGAATCAAGAGACTGTGAATATTGATGATTTAAATTGTATTTAGATGCTTTGGGGAATAGATATGATTCATACAAATTATATTACAACAAATATGAAGGAGATTTGTTAGTAAACTGTGTAGATGAGACTGAAGTAGATCTTATGATTAATCAGTATTATGAATATAGAGGAAAAGATTCTTTCTTGTAAAAGTCAGGCCTTGAATAAATTAAAATGTGTAAACCAGGCAGTTAATCAGTCCTGCTCCAACAAATAAGATGTCTTTTGCCAAAACTCCCAGAATTATGTTTACCTGTATTTAATTCCTGGAGAAAACTGGAGGAGTTTTGGTCAATTTTTAAAGCAGGGGCCGTGTATGACAGGAGTGACCTAGCTTGTGTAACTAAATTATTTTACTTCAAAGGACAGGTAAGAAGAGATGCTCACATACTCAAACAAGCCTTTCCCAATGTAGATGATTCTTATAAAGAAGCAGTTGACTTGTTGAAAGTCACTTATGGTAATATAGAACAAATTAGGTTGATCTAGTGAATTCATTGTTAATTTAAAATCTCCAGATCATACTTACAAAGGTTTACAGCAGTTTAGATTTTAACTGGAGAGCACTCTCAAAACTTTAAGTAATAAATATAATCTGAAGGAATCAGACTGGTTATTGAGTGCCATGGTACAGAATAAATTAAGCTGTAAAACACTTGAATGGATCTCAAACAAATATCACAAAGGTTATTTTGGACTGGAGGAAATAAGATTAGGTCTACAAGAATTAATTGTGCAGTTGCAGACCAGCCAACTAACTCATTTTAAAGATGCAACACATAATAACTCCGAGGTATCTGTCAAGTTTCACAAAGGGAAAAATTATCCCAATGGTAATAATCAAAATTCATTTCCTAAAAATAGCTGCATAGGTACATATCAGGTAGCAGGAATCAGAAATAATGATTCTTCACAAGGTAAGAAGAATAAGTACCCTACTAAGGGTAGCCCAGTTAATAAGAAACCAGTCAAAGAAAAAAGAGATTGTCTTTTCTGCAAGGGTACTCATTTTTCTAAGAATTGCAATGCATACAATTCATGGAATGATAAAGTATTGAAAGATTGGAGAACTTGACATGATGTATCAGGTGTTTAGGTAAATCACAATGTTTAAGGATTGTCATGCGAAATTAAACAACTGTTTTCAATGTCACAAAGGAAGACACCATTAGTCATGTGTAAGGTCTATATGATAATGTTGATAATAATGATAATGTTGACAACCTGACACAACAGTACTAATGTAAAAATTGCTGCTAAATGTTAATAATGATGGTTTTGCTGAGCAGCCTTACCTGTGTTACAGGTAAAATTTATGATAAAAGGCATAAATAAAAAAATGTAAATGCATTATTGGACCAGGGATCCCAGCGTACTTTCATAAAACGTAAATGTCTTGATGGTATGAAAGTAAAGATGGGAGATCCCACAACTTAAAATTATCTGTATCCTCTCAGATAAAAGAGCTCAATTGTATGACACTGTTATATGTAACTGTCAGGTTGGGCAATGAGAAAAAACGTGTTAATGCAGTAATTGTAGATAGACATTCCAGAGAAAATATCTACAGTAGGGCTTAGTAAAGCTACAGAAAGACTTTCACATAATGTAAATTTAGCACCTTCTGGTGTAAGTGATGATTCTGTAGCCCAATAAAATTTTGATAGGTAGTGACTATTATGCCTCCTTTGTAAAGGGTAGGTAAAGAAATTGGTGTCACCCTTTGAAGACTGTAGGAGCCATGTAATGTAGGTAGGATTCCTCGTAATAATAATTCATGACTAAGAAACTACAAATACCATAACTGTGTGTCTTACTCATGAATCGTGCCCCAGTATAATTCTTCCATAGAGGATGGTGTTGAGACCAGTGCATAAATTGTGGGAATTAGACAGCATTGGAATAAATGAAATGAAGGAAGTCCAGACGAATTCTTTTACTCAAGAACAATACCTGAGAGATGTAAAATTTGAATCTAGGACAAACTGGTACGACTTCCGTGGAGACTGAACCATCCAGAATTGCCCACTAATTACAGAATGGCATATGGACAGTCAAAGGCTCAGCTCCGCAAACTGAGTAAGACACCAGAATTGTTAACTGCCTATAATGATATAATTGCTGAAACAATTATTAATAAATTTTATAGAAGAGGTCCTCCTGAGTAACCAAAATTTATGGTCACTATTTGCCACATCACGGAGTGAAGAAGGATTCTAAGACACACTCCTTTGAGGATTGTGTTTAATGTAGTGCCAGGAGTAACAAAAATGTACCTAGTTTAAAGACTGTTTGGATGACAGGTCCAGCGTTGACGGAAAAATTAGGAGATATCTTATTAAATTTCAGGGTGAAGAATTATGCTTTTATGCTGACATAAGTAAAGCTTTCTAAGAGTGAGTTTACAAGAGGCTGACCAGGATTGTACCCGCTTCTTATGGCCTGAGAATCCTAATTTTGACCACACTTAGCCCTCTGTGAAAACCTTTCGCTTTAGGAGCGTATTATTTGGTCTACATCCAGTCCGTTCCTACTTCAAGCGACGAAAATGCACACCTTAAACATATGGAAAGTCCATTCAGTAAAGTAATGAGCAAACAATTTTATGTGGACAATTTCCTGGTGTGACATCAACTGAAGAGGAACTGTTAATGACTTATGGAGAGGCTAATAAAATAATGCAAAGTGCAAACATGCCTCTGAGGAATGGAATAGTAATTCGTCCAAATTAAAGGACAAAATAAGTAAAGATTTCCCTGGAGATGAAGTGCCAAAATGTAGTAATGTATTGGGTTTAACTTGGGATAACTGAGAGAGATTTGCTAATGTTAAAACCTAATAATTACAGTATGCCCAATAAATTAACTAAGAAGTTTTGCTTGCTGAAGTTTTCCTAATGTTTATTGATCCACTAGGTTTAGTGTCACCCCTTACTATAAGAGGAAATTATTAATTCAGGAAGCATGGAAACTTAAATGTGCTTGGGATGAAAAATTCTACCTGAGGAATTCATTAACAGGTGATGAATTTAATGGGTGATTATGAGAAAAAATTTCCCAATGTTGGAGTTCCCACGCCAGTGGCCAAACCAAATGGGAAAAAACGTACTCCACATTTTTTGTGATGCTTCAAAATTGGCATATGGAGCAGTTGCTTACCTTTAATGTAATAGTGTTATTTCTCTTGTTATGTCTAAGGCTAAAGTGTCTCCAATTAAATCACGTTGTGAAGGCTTACTCAGCCCGTAACAACTTTAGACAGTAATACCAAGGCTGGCTCCTCCTCAGGAAAATTAATGAATAGAAAAAGAACAAAAACTGACAAACATAAACAATTTATTATTTAGAAAATATAAAATATAAAACACTTAAATATGAAATACTGATCCTACATGAAAGAAAATTAAAAATTAAAAATATAAATGATATCTGAATTCAACGCTAATACCTATCTAAAACTTGGGTGTCTGGTGTTGGTGACACTGCATGTTGTTGAGATCGTAGCCGTTGCTGATGTGGGGAGGGGTGTCGAAGGTGTTGGTGACAACCCACTGGCTCGTTCTTGTGGCCATAAATTAATCTCTCCGATGACAGGAAATCAGGTTTTGTACCACTGCAATGATGAGGGATTATGTCCTGATTCTTCATACACATGCACAGGCAAGTAAATACAACCTGGGACGTCTCCAGGACGTTAGTCCATCTCCTTCAATTCTACTAGTTGATTGGCAGGTGACCCTCTCTGTCATCCAAGCTGGAAAGATAGACAGGTTACCCACTGCTTAAGAAATCACTCTCCATGATAAGTACAATACCTAAAAGATGTGGTGATTATTACAACAGTCAACTTAGAGCAAGACTGAAAGGACTAAGTTTATTATTGGTCAAAAGTGAAGCTTTCAACCAATAAATCCACTAGAATACAAGGCAGGCATGTACTTACAGTAGTGCTGGGAGCTGTGAGTCTAGTGATTACTGTTTGGACCGAGAGCCCCACATGTCACCTTTCGGGGGGGGGGGGTAAGAAGGAGGGGAAGGGATAGCGGGAGCTAGACTGACCCTACTTTAACAAGCAGCCAGCAATCAAACTATCACTTTCGGGGTGGGGGAAAAAGGTGGGAATAGCGGGAGCTTGACTTACCCTACCTTAACAAGTAGCCAGCAAACAAACTATCACTTTCGGGGGGGGAAAAAGGGGGGGGGGATAGTGGGAGCGGGATTTAACCCTACCTTAACAAGTAGCCGGGCAATGAAACTATTGTTACTATATCGCTCTCCTATCTATTGAACTTTTCCCTCATACTCCCCTATACCAAGACTTATAGTCAAGGAGTATAAGAAGAATAGACGGGGAAAAAAGTTTAAACCTGTGGAAGTTGTGTAAGGCAACAAATCTTCTACTAACTGTCACGACTTAAACCATCAGAGAAATAATTGGATGAACCATTGATATACACAATATGGAATTAAAAGCCTGGAGTGCCAATGTCCACCTCAAGAGGCAACTTTTGGGTTTTCCCTTAAAATTTTCTAGGTATATCAAAGGTTTGTGGTCCATTTCAAAATGAATTCTTTTCCCGCAAATAAAATTTAAGTTTGGAGATACCCCACACAAGGGCTAAACATTCCTTTTCTATGGTGGAGTATCTCTTTTTCTGTGGGAAGGATTTCCGGCTTAGGAAGCATACAAGCCATATTGGAGGCATCAGTTCTTAAGCAAAATGTTTTATTAATATCTGGAATCTTAAGTATAGGGTCTTTTGAAAAGATACTTTTAATCTCATTAAACTTTTCCCGAGCTACGTCGGAAAAGTTCAAGGGGTTTCCCTTCACAGACTTTTTAAGGAAGTCGGATAAGATGCCTGTAAGATAGGTAAGGTTCGGGATAAACCGTGCATAAAAATTTACAGAACCAAGAAAGCTACGCATGAGCTTCTTGGTTTTGGGGAATTTAACTTCTAATAAGCTTTGATCTATTTGGGGAGAGGCTGCAGAGAGTTATTAGAAAGTATCAGTCCAAGATATCTAATCTTGTTATACTCAAGGAAGCATTTCTTCAGCTTGGCAGTGGGGCCATGTGAGCTTTAACCTACGCAAAACTGATGTTAATGTTTGGATATGTTCGCCCCCCGTGGATGTCATTACATAAATCTTAATCAAAATAAACTGAAACATTTGGCATATTACCCAAGACCTTTCTCATCAGTCTCACGTAGGTAGCACAGGCAGTTACCAAACCAAAGGGGCATATTTTCTATATTGCATCATCCTTGGTGTGAGGAAAAGGGGTGTACTGCTTAGAAAAGGATCTAACATTACTTGATGATATGCCTGTGCAATATCAATCTCTAAAAAGAAGGAAGAGTCATAAAATTTGTGTAGATCGCTATCTATTAAGGGCATAATCTCAGCATCCCACCGAGTGATAGCATTAAGGCCTCTGAAGTCAATAGCAAGTCATATTGAAATATCCCCCTTTTCTTAACCATGACTACTGGTGAGCAATATGCAGACACTGAAGGTTCAATGATCTTTATTTTTTAATAATTTGTCTACCTCTCGGTCAAATGCATCCCTAAGGGAACTGGAACTGGGTATAATTTTCGTTTGATAGGATTGTCCGTCACAAAAAGTTAATCTTATGGACTACCGTGGAGGTAACACCGGGAATATCAGTAAAGACGTCTGAAATTACTCCAACACTTGAAGTAGTTCATGTCTCTTATGGTCATCCAAAGATTCATTAATATTAATGTTGTTGTGCCCAAGGGGTCAAGTCACCAAGTCATGTAGTTCTTCATCAATCTAAGTTAGAGGTGTCAATTTAAACACACACCTTACATTTTCAGTTGTCTTATCAAGTCGTGGGGAAAAACTAAGTCAAAGTTTATTGAGGCATTTAAAAAACGAAATTCTCGGTAATTTTCTTAAGGATGTTGATATGATAAAGCTTAGGTTTCCCCTTATTCTATGAGGTTTATCAATTTTCCCAAAATTTTTATACTTTTTATATGGAACCTTCCATGCTCTAATAATTATTTTGACTTGATAGGCAAAAGTTACAAGAACTTCATCCCCTACTTAAAAATTTCCCTCCTCTACTTTGGAATCAAAATAGGTTTTGTACTGGTCTATGAAAGCTTTGGTTTTTCGAAAATGTTAGAGGTCCTCAAGTTTGGATCTAAGGTCAAGGAGAATGGTAAGAAACTGAACCCAGAAACCACCTCCTTTTAGTCCATAAGTCATGAAGGATGGACAATGGGCCTCTGGCCTTCTACCATAGAGAATTCAAAAGTGAAAACCTCAAAGAGTCACTGGGAACTTCCCTCATGGCAAACAAAGCACAGGGTAGGTAACGATGCCACTCCTTGGGTTTAAGGGAGCAAAGTTTCCTTAAAATGGACTTGAGAATCGAATGCTGGCGCTCAACCTCCCATTACAGCTGGGATGATGGGGTGTGGTAAAAGAGAGGCCCTTCACTCCCAGAATTTGGGTATAGATGTTGCTTTAAGTCAGATGTGAATTGTGTCCCACGGTCAGACAAAATTTCTCTAGGGATGCCCACTCTGGAGAAGATGGACAAAAGGGCTTCAGCCACCTCTGTAGTGGTTATGGTCTTTAAGGGTATGGCTTCAGGGAAACTCGAAGCATAATCAACTAATGTTAATATATATCTATGTCCCCCAGATGAAAGTGGAGATAAAGGACCAACGATGTCAACAGCTACTCTTTCGAAAGGTACCGTAAAGACTGGCATTTTGATCATAGGTACTCGCCTGGTACCTCGAGGTACAATTGGCAAACTTTACACGATCTACAATAGGTAGTGATATCTGAGGACATTTTTGGGCCAAAATAGGTTTCCCTAATTTTATTTAAGGTTTACGATGCGAGAAATGTCCGGCCACGGCAGGTCATGAGCCATTTTAAAAACAGTCTCTCTGCATTGACTTGGAACAACTAAGATGGAATAGTCTATCTCATCTGAATTTAATTTGAATACTGACTTGTACAAGATACCTTTTATGTATTCAAATTTATATGAAAAGTTTTTCCTTTGGATAACTTGATTTTGTTTAGCGGCATTATGGCTTTTCTGAAGAGAAGGGCAATTACAATTGAAAATTTTGACAAAGGAGTCCTTCGATATATCTAAAGGCTTAAAGTCAGGGAAAATCAAAGGATGGATAGTAGGAAAGCCGGGGCTTTGGTCTGAGCCCTAGTCAAGACATTTATGGTATCCGAGGTGATATCTTCACTTTCATCTAACAAGTAAAACCAGTGATCCTACTAAACCTCGCTTTTGAGAGTAGCATCACTGGTTTTTAATTCCACATGAATCTCGCGAGACATTGTCTCTCTGAACTTTCAGGGGCACTCTGATTCTACAAGAAGAAGATCTGAAAAGCTTATGTTCCACCTTTGGTGATGAAAGGTCAATCTCCCGAAGGAAGAAAGGCACCTTTAAAATTACCCATTAGTACGGAGCAAGAAGTGATGGGAGCTAGTATGGCTTCAGACCAACCTGTGAACATTTAGACCTAATGTAACAATGGTTGGTAGGAAAAGTGTCCCTACGGCTCAAGTAGTCTGAAAAATATAGCAGAGGAATGAGTTTTCTTTAAGGTTAGGGAATGTTGCAACCCCTGAATGGGTTACAATGATTTTATGTATATATATAATGTATATTACCTTTTCATATAATTTTTATATTGCTTATATTTGCGATAATAGCTAAATCGTAAATATATTGCTTTATATCTTATTTGACTTATGTTGTTAGGATGTACATAATATGTGCTCATTCAAGTCTTTAATTGTCAAACTACTGTAATTATCGCTTTTCGCTCGTTATACTGCCCGGCTTCTGAGCTGTGCTGTCCACGGGGCTATCACGTGATCGAGGGGGGGTGTCCTCACCTCTCGTGAAGTATTCAGTCTGCTCTAGACTCGCTTGGTGTTGGACAGATTGTCTGTCTCATTATTCTTGTTAGTTCTGTAGAACTCTGTTCACAGAACATTGTATAGACTTCGTGGGTTTTCGACGTTGTCTGAGGTTGTGTGTCATATAGACCACTCTGCGTATCTCAGGTCCTTAGCTATAGCTTCTGACCTAATTTTGTACTGGTTTTTTGTGTATTGTCCCCAGTCAGGGGTTTTTTCCCATGCTGAACTTAGATTCAGAGTATGGGAGTTTTGTAACTTTTGTGGGATCTGCTGATGGTCCCTGCTGAGTGTCGTTATATTTTCTCCTTTATCCTGATTGTGTCCCCAGTCGCTTGTTATATGGCTATTGGGCTTAGCATTCTTTTCATTGTTCAGGCAGACTGTTTCTGGTTGCCCGTCGGTCAAGAAGTTAGTTTATTAGAGGACTTTGTCAATCACTTGTTTAAGTCTAGTCGAGTCGTGAGACATAACGAACTACTTAGAGCACTTACACGCATACCCCAAACTTGACATATTTGTAATATCTTTTTAAATGTTAATGTACCAGACGGTACTTAAGAATTATAAATTGATATGTGCTTTCAGCACAATAATATTGAACTCGAGAGATTGATTTTATTTTGATTGCTGTGATTAATTTAATTTGATAATATACCTCTAGACAACTTAATGATTAATAAATTTATTAAATTTTAATTTCTCTAGTTAGTAGCCTACCAGTTGTAATCCTGAAGCACTATTGAATAATACTGAATTTTAATGGATAATTGGACAAGGATACTGACTACTTGTTATGAAAACCCAGTAACAGGCTGGATGCTAGAATGGCAGTCCTTTCTAGTATTCACTGGAGATCTCTAAGCTTTTAGAATCGCGTTTTTTGTAACAGGGAACAGCTTATCAGAAATGACTATACATGTGCATCCAGTGTCTCGTAAAATGGTAGATACATTAAGTCCATTAACTGTTCCTGAACAGAAGGGTGCTTGGTCATTACAGTCTTTAAAACATCTTCCAACTTTTTGGACCTTCTTAGAAGGACAATCTGGACGTTTATGTCCCTTAACACCACACAAATGACAAACAGGAATAAAAGAAGTCATTTTACTTTCCACTAGAGGCTTTGATTTCTTAAGGTCTGATGAACCCTTGCCCTTAGGGTTCGATCCCTTTAGGTCTTTATAGGAATTGTGAGCCTCACATACAGGTCAGCAGCCTCACAACTTTTCCCCAGCTTTAATCAGGTTAAGTTCTCTAATGAATGTTTGTATCTGGTGAGGAAGAGCTGTCAGGAACTGGTCAGCAAAACCCTGAAGTCTCTAAGAGATTCATAACTGTGATAAATTCCCGAGCTCTCTATCCAAAAGTCGAACAAACGAAAGAGTGTTACCTGTAACTGCTGAAAGTTCTGGCCAGGCTGTAAGGTGGCACTACCCGAAATCTTTCCTGTAAAAATTAGTGGTTTTTTTTATATGCTTTAAAGATTGCCTTCTTCAGTAGGGTTTTAATTACATAAATATCCTGCGAAAAAAGTTGCATAGATATTCAAAGCGGTACCAGAAAATAACATTCCTAACCTGGTAGCCCAGGTGTCAGCAGGCCATTCACAGAGGGTAGTGGTATTTTCAAACCTGATAATGTATGAGTTTTTGTCTTCCCCCCCTGTGAAGGGAGGTAAATTAAGTGTTGGAATATGTGCACTAGCTGCATGATGTTCAATTACTCCTTCCTCTAATTGTTGTTGTGTAAGAGTAGCTTTTTATTCTCTAATTCAAGGTGAGCTTTTTCGAGCTCGCGATCCTTTTCTCTCTCTATTAACTCAAGTTCTCTAGCTTTTTCCTCAACTTCTCTATCCTTTGCTCTTTCCTCAAGTTCTCTTATTTTAGCCTGTTCCTCACATATTTTAGCCTGTTCCTCACGTATTTTAGCCTGTTCCTCACGTTCTCTAGCTCTTTCTTCACGATCAAGTCTATCATGCTCCTTTTTGTCTTCTCTTTCTCTTTCTGTCTTTCTTGGATTTCTCTCTCAATTCTTTTCTCTCTCCTTTTTCTCTTTCTTTTCGATTCTCTCTCTCTCCTTTCTTCTTCTCTTTTTTCCTTTCCCAATGTCTTTCTTCTCTCTCAATTTCTCTCTTTCAAGTCTTTTTCCCGGATCTTAGCACTAATGAAAGATTCTAAATCTTTCCCTGTTTATTCCTAACTTACTTCCAGCGTTCATCCAAAACTGGTATTTTTCCCCCATACTTGCAAGAATAACTTAAACTATCAGGGGAAATGAAACGGGTATTAAAGAAAACAGAGGGTTCAATTCCTGCTCCGCTCAAACTGTAAATAAACCAGAGGGCTCGATCCCTACTTCAATTAAACAATATGTATTAATTAAAACGAAGGGTTCTATGCCAGCTCCGAGCAAACAGTAAATAGAATGGGGTCACTTGACCATCCAATCTTCTCACCAACAAATCAAGAGTGTCCTATGACAGTTCCCTTGATATAATAAAGAGCTCAATGAAACAAATTGTCACTGGAAAATCTCGGGTCCCTAGAGTCTAATCCTCCAAAGTGTTTCAAGCTCGAATAAAAAGGTGGCAGAATTAAATATTATATCCTGCCTGACTTGACTTACAATAAATTGAGACTATAACAATCACCAAATCTTTTAAAAAACCTGTACTGTAGTCCTACCATAGAGAATGATTACTCATGGCTGGTGGTAACCGTCTATGGTATGCGGCGTTGAAGTTCCAAGGGTAGATTCGAGATGGAGTTGAATCTTGATTCAGTAGAATTGATCCTGGCAAGGTCACCACTTGTGAAGGCTTACTCAGCCCTGTAACAACTTCAGACAGTATTACCAAGGCTGGCTCCTCCTCAGGAAAATTAATGAATAAAAAAAAGAACAAAAACTGACAAACATAAACAATTTATTATTTAGAAAATATAAAATATAAAACACTTAAATATGAAATACTGATCCTACATGAAAGAAAATTAAAAATTAAAAATATAAATGATATCTAAATTCAACACTAATATCTATCTAAAACTTGGGTGTCTGGTGTTGGTGACACTGCGTGTTGTTGAGAACATAAGCCATTGCTGATGTGGGGGGGGGGGTCGAAGGTTTTTGGTGATAACCCACTGGCTCGTTCTTGTGGCCATAAATAATCTCTCCCGATACAGGGAAAACGGTTTTGTACCGCTGCAATGATGAGGGGTTACGTGCTGATTCTTCATACATATGCACAGGCAAATAAATACAACCTGGGACATCTCCTGGACGTTTTTGTCCATCTCCTTCAATTCTACTCGTTGATTGGCAGGTGATTTCCCCTCTGTCATCCCCAAACGGAAAGATAGACAGGTTTACCCACTGCTTAAGAAATCACTCTCCATGATAAGTACAATACCTAAAAGATGTGGTGATTATTACAACAGTCCCAAATTAAAAGCAAGACTGAAAGGACTAAGTTATTTATTGGTCAAAAGTGAAGCTTTCCAACCAATAAATCCACTAAAAATACAAGGCAGGGATGTACTACAGTATGCTGGGAGCTGTGAGTCTAGTGATTACTGTTTGGACCGGAGCCCCACACGTCACCTTTCGGGGGGGTTTAAAAAGGGGGGGAAGGTATAGCGGGAGCTAGACTGACCCTACCTTAACAAGTAGCCGGGAATGAAACTATTGTTACTATATCGCTACTCCTATCTATTGAACTTTTTCCCTCACACACGTACATTACCTCAGTTGGAAATTAACAGCCATTTATTTATTTTTATTATCACACTGGCCGATTCCCCACCAAGGCAGGGTGCCCGAAAAAGAAAAACTTTCACCATCATTCACTCCATCACTGTCTTGCCAGAAGGGTGCTTTACATACAGTTTTTAAACTGCAACATCTACACCCCTCCTTCAGAGTGCAGGCACTGTACTTCCCATCTCCAGGACTCAAGTCTGGCCTGCCGGTTTCCCTGAACCCCTTCATAAATGTTACTTTGCTCACACTCCAACAGCACGTCAAGTATTAAAAACCATTTGTCTCCATTCACTCCTATCAAACACGCTCATGCATGCCTGCTGGAAGTCCAAGCCCCTCGCACACAAAACCTCCTTTACCCCCTCCCTCCAACCTTTCCTAGCCGACCCCTACCCCGCCTTCCTTCCACTACAGACTGATACACTCTTGAAGTCATTCTGTTTCGCTCCATTCTCTCTACATTCCGAACCACCTCAACAACCCTTCCTCAGCCCTCTGGACAACAGTTTTGGTAATCCTGCACCTCCTCCTAACTTCCAAACTACGAATTCTCTGCATTATATTCACACCACACATTGCCCTCAGACATGACATCTCCACTGCCTCCAGCCTTCTCCTTGCTGCAACATTCATCACCCATGCTATCACACCCATATAAGAGCATTGGTAAAACTATACTCTCATACATTCCCCTCTTTGCCTCCAAGGACAAAGTTCTTTGTCTCCACAGACTCCTAAGGCAACCACTCACCCTTTTCCCCTCATCATTTCTATGATTCACTTCATCTTTCATAGACCCATCTGCTGACACGTCCACTCCCAAATATCTGAATACATTCACCTCCTCCATACTCACTCCCTCCAATCTGATATCCAATCTTTCATCACCTAATCTTTTTGTTATCCTCATAACCTTACTCTTTCCTGTATTCACCTTTAATTTTCTTCTTTTGCACACCCTACCAAATTCATCCACCAATCTCTGCAACTTCTCTTCAGAATCTCCCAAGAGCACAGTGTCATCAGCAAAGAGCAACTGTGACAACTCCCACTTTATGTGTGATTCTTTATCTTTTAACTCCACGCCTCTTGCCAAGACCCTCGCATTCACTTCTCTTACAACCCCATCTATAAATATATTAAACAACCACGGTGACATAACACATCCTTGTCTAAGGCCTACTTTTTACTGGGAAATAATTTCCCTCTTTCCTACATACTCTAACTTGAGCCTCACTATCCTCGTAAAACCTCTTCACTGCTTTCAGTAACCTACCTCCTACACCATACACCTGCAACATCTGCCACATTGCCCCCCTATCCACCCTGTCATACGCCTTTTCCAAACCCATAAATGCCACAAAGACCTCTTTAGCCTTATCTAAATACTGTTCACTTATATGTTTCACTGTAAACACCTGGTCCACACACCCCCTACCTTTCCTAAAGCCTCCTTGTTCATCTGCTATCCTATTCTCCGTCTTACTCTTAATTCTTTCAATAATAACTCTACCATACACTTTACCAGGTATACTCAACAGACTTATCCCCCTATAATTTTTGCACAGCCATTTATGTAGGTGTCAAATTAGCTAATTATATAAGAAATAAGTTGCAGCCAGATAAATATTAGCGACACTGTAATTTGGTCTTATGATGAGGTATCCTTACAATGGATTCGTAATGGAAACAGTAAAATTGTGTATGTACAAAACAGAGTTGCCGAAATTAATCAGATTCAAGCGAAGTATAATAGTTTGGGTCAGCCTATGTTAACATTTAATCATATACCTGGTGAGGAGAATCCAGCTGAGTTCTTGTCTCCAGGTTTACCTTAGCTAAATTTGTAAATGCTGTATCATGGTTTAAAGGACCGAGCTGGTTGGTAAATAAAGCTAATTGGCCTGTACAAAAGGTGTATATTGCTCCTGTTGAAATTACTGCGACCACCGCTCCCAATAGTTTGTCATTCATTAGCCATTGATATAAATAGGTATTCCTCTTTACCCAAACTAATCAATGTAACTAAGTTGGTGTTTAAATTTCTGAACAAGATGAATATCTCATAGAAGTTTTCACATTCTCTTGAATTTTGGGAAAAAAGAGGGTACAAGAAGAAATCTATGGAAATGAGATTAAATTGATGATGGAAAGAAAATTGTGAAAGGTTCCATAATAGAGAAATTGGGGCTGTATTTAGAGAACAATGTAATTAGGTGCAGAGGTAGGTTACATAATGCTGAATTGGGTGATTATGCTAAGCACCCTATCTTACTGCCCAAAACTCATCATCTAACAAATTTACTTGTTCTAAATGCCCATAAAAATGTAATGCAGGGGTGGGGTACAAGATACCTTAAATTGTATTAGGGAAACTTTCTGGATTCCACAAGGATGGCAAAGTGTAAAAAGGGTGATTAAATCTTGCGTAATATGTTGCCGTGTGGATGCCATATCCTATATGTACCCAGGTCCTCCACCATTGTCAAATGAGCAATTTGAGTTGTTTAGCAACGAACTCCACCTAGCCGCAGTGTGGAGAATACTGTAATATGTTTTCCAGAAATACAGTAGTTATATGTAAATAGATGGCCATACTGTATTTAATAAAATTTATGTCATAAAAAATGGGAAGCTGCGCCTGCGCAGAAGAGACTCGCCATTGTTGTTTGAATGAAGTAACAGACATTAGTTAATAATGTGAAGAATTTTCGTGCTCTAGAGTAAAATTGGTTGACACCTCTCAAATAGGAGCTGAAATTTTTGGATGTGCATTCCTGTATAACTTGAGTATCAGGCGACAGGACAGGACAACTCTAGGAACCTCAGATAAGCTGTCTAATTTATGTTTAAATTCTGGCCAGTAAATTTTTCATAAATGTAGGCAAAAGGGGGGTCCTGTACATGACACATTAATCTCCAGTCAAATTGGTGAGTGATATTAAGATAAATTTTCCTTCTGTTATGTAAATGTGTGTATATATAATCCTTTTTTTAATTTTAATATACAGTCCACAAATTTATATATTTACCAGTATTCCTGTGATACATATTTCATTTGTAAGTAATAGGTCCAGAGCAACTTGTGGATATGACAGTGGTAGTTATCGAAGGAGGACATTTTTTGCGACCTGGGTGTCCCAAATTCCTACTTATCTAACCGATAAATAATAATTATCTTTGTTCATTTACTGGAAATTTGTTGTACATGTGTTTGAAATTTGAGTCTATTATCAAGGTGGATTCCTAAGAATTTTCCCTCTGTGAGCTTTGTGATAGGTGATCTGTTTATCTTTAAAGTTAAGAAGGACATCTGTAGCTCTGTTACCAAACTGAATGAAGTAGGTTTTGTCAATGTTGAGAGTAAGTTTGTTAGTCATCATCCAGGTAGATATTTTCTGTAATTCAGTATTCACAGTATTGGCTAGCATGACTGGGCTCGGTAAGAGAAGACGTATGTAGTGTCATCTGCAAATAGTGTGGGTTGAGTAGTTGCGATGCATTTGGTAGGTCATTTATGTAAACAGAAAGAGAAGGGGCCAAGGACACTTCCCTGTGGACACCAACTATAATTGGCTGTGCAGAAGAGTTTGCTCCATTTGTGTACACATATTGGCTTCTGTTGCCGAGGTATGACTTTAGGTAATTGAGGGAGTGCCTTTTTATACCATAGTGCGACGATTTTATGCGGAGCAAATCATGGTCAACTGTATCAAAAGCTTTACGTAAATCAATGAAGATCCCCAGTGGGTCTTCATTTTTCTCTATTGCAGTGTATATTTGTTCTAGCATGTGTATAATAGCATCATTCGTATTTTTATTAGGCCTGAACCCAAACTGACAGGGGTTGAGTATGTTGTGGGATAGGGGCAAAGGCTCGTGATAGGGGCTATCACGAGCCTTTTCCATCCTATGGAGAGGGAGCATGGACACGGGGGTCGTCCCACAGTTACTAAAAACAACAGACATAGCCCCACTCCACAAAGGGGGCAGTAAAGCAACAGCAAAGAACTACAGACCAATAGCACTAACATCCCATATCATAAAAATCTTTGAAAGGGTCCTAAGAAGCAAGATCACCACCCATCTAGAAACCCATCAGTTACACAACCCAGGGCAACATGGGTTTAGAACAGGTCGCTCCTGTCTGTCTCAACTATTGGATCACTACGACAAGGTCCTAAATGCACTAGAAGACAAAAAGAATGCAGATGTAATATATACAGACTTTGCAAAAGCCTTCGACAAGTGTGACCATGGCGTAATAGCGCACAAAATGCGTGCTAAAGGAATAACAGGAAAAGTCGGTCGATGGATCTATAATTTCCTCACTAACAGAACACAGAGAGTAGTCGTCAACAGAGTAAAGTCCGAGGCAGCTACGGTGAAAAGCTCTGTTCCACAAGGCACAGTACTCACTCCCATCTTGTTCCTCATCCTCATATCCGACATAGACAAGGATGTCAGCCACAGCACCGTGTCTTCCTTTGCAGATGACACCCGAATCTGCATGACAGTGTCTTCCATTGCAGACACTGCAACGATCCAGGCGGACATCAACCAAATCTTTCAGTGGGCTACAGAAAACATATGAAGTTCAACGATGAGAAATTTCAAATTACTCAGATATGGTAAACATGAGGAAATTAAATCTTCATCAGAGTACAAAACAAATTCTGGCCACAAAATAGAGCGAAACACCAACGTCAAAGACCTGGGAGTGATCATGTCGGAGGATCTCACCTCCAAGGACCATAACATTGTATCAATCGCATCTGCTAGAAAAATGACAGGATGGATAATGAGAACCTTCAAAACTAGGGAGGCCAAGCCCATGATGACACTCTTCAGGTCACTTGTTCTATCTAGGCTGGAATATTGCTGCACACTAACAGCAACCTTTCAAGGCAGGTGAAATTGCCGACCTAGAAAATGTACAGAGAACTTTCACGGCGCGCATAACGGAGATAAAACACCTCAATTATTGGGAGCGCTTGAGGTTCCTAAACCTGTATTCCCTGGAACGCAGGAGGGAGAGATACATGATTATATACACCTGAAAATCCTAGAGGGACTAGTACCGAACTTGCACACGAAAATCACTCACTACGAAAGCAAAAGACTTGGCAGAGACGATGCACCATCCCCCCAATGAAAAGCAGGGGTGTCACTAGCCACGTTAAGAGACCATACAATAAGTGTCAGAGCCCGAGACGTTCAACTGTCTCCCAGCACACATAAGGGGGTTACCAACAGACCCCTGGCAGTCTTCAAGCTGGCACTGGACAAGCACCTAAAGTCAGTTCCGATCAGCCGGGCTGTGGCTCGTACGTTGGTTTGCGTGCAGCCAGCAGCAACAGCCTGGTTGATCAGGCTCTGATCCACCAGGAGGCCTGGTCACAGACCGGGCCGCGGGGCGTTGACCCCCGGAACTCTCCTCCAGGTAAACTCCAGGTAAACTACGAAAGCAAAAGACTTGGCAGATGATGCAACATCCCCCAATGAAAAGCAGGGTGTCACTAGCACGTTAAGAGACCATACAATAAGTGTCAGGGGCCCGAGACTGTTCAACTGCCTCCCAGCACACATAGGGGATTACCAACAGACCCCTGGCAGTCTTCAAGCTGGCACTGGACAAGCACCTAAAGTCAGTTCCTGATCAGCCGGCTGTGGCTCGTACGTTGATTTGCGTGAAGCCAGCAGCAACAGCCTGTTGATCAGCTCTGATCCACCAGGAGGCCTGGTCACAGACCGGGCCGCGGGGGCGTTGACCCCCGGAACTCTCTCCAGTAACTCCAGTAATGAATTAATTTTTCGAAAATTTTAGAGTGTGTAAGTTGGATATTGGCCTATAGTTTTCAAGTCTGTTTGGTCTCCTCCTTTATGGATCGGGGTGACCTTCACTATTTTGAGAACTGTAGGGAAGGTAGTGGATTCGATGGATTTGTTAAAGAGTGTTGCTATGATTGGTGACAGCACTTGCAATGTTTTTTGTATATAAAGGGTGGTATCTGGAGCATCTGGTATTTAAATCTCCTGTCTTGTTTTTTTAGTGTGTTGATAATAAGGGAGACTTCTGTTGAGTTAGTCAGAGCTAGGAACAGTGTATTCGGGTAGTTGCCAGTGAGCGGTCATTGGGTGGGGTATTTGAGCTTGGGATTTATTGGCAAGGTTTTTCCTATGGTGGAGAAGAAATCATTGAGGCTGTTTGCTGTTTCATTTGGTGGGAGTTGGGGTTCATCTGGTTTTGTTAGTTCAATTGCGCTATTTTGTGATATCTTTTTTGTTCCTAGAATTTCTGATAGAGTTTTCCAGGTCTTTTTTATATCACCTTTTAAGTTGAATAATCTGTTCTCATAATACAATTTTTTAGCCCTTCTTATCAGGCTGCTTAGGACTGACGAGTAACGTTTTGTTTGGTCTCTGGTTATGTGATCCATTCTGTACTGTTTTTCGCATAGTTACTTTGTATTTATGGATTTGAGGATACTGGGTGTTAGCCAGGGACTGTTCATTCTCTTAGCTGTCATCTGTTTAGTTTTTTTGGGGCAGTGCTTGTTATAGAGGTATTGGGTCTTTTTTAGAAAATTATTAATACATTCGTCAATATCTGTATAGATTTCTAGATAGGTGTGCCAGTCAATGTTTGTCACTGCTGCTATGAAGTTATTAATGGCTGCCTCATTGTGAAGTCTGAAAGTGACTTTTAGTAATGTCTTGGGGTAATTTGCCAGGTTTGTTATGAGGAAGGTAAGGTATTATCTGTGGTATTATCTGTGATTATGCCTGATTTTAAAGGGGATATGGTGTTGGTCCAGATGTGGTCTAGTAGGGAAACACTAGTCTCTGTAACTCTTGTAGGTTTTGTTACTGTTGGTAGCAACATGCAGTTACTCATAGTGTTTGTGAATTCAGTAACGTGTGGGTCTTGGTCTTGCAGGAGATTTAATTGAAGTCACCTGAGAGTAGTAAGTGATCTTTGTTCATGCGTGCATCAGTTATCATACTTCCTAGGTTGTCACTAAAACGGCTAATGTTTGACTGTGGTACTCTGTAGATGTTTATCACTGTGAGAGGTTTTTGTAGGTATTTGGATTTGAATTTAGCTATTATATATTCCCCATGTTCACCCCTTGTGCAATTATTAGTGATACATTCTAGATGGTCTGAGTAGTATATAGTTTGTACCACCCCCTTGTTGGTCTGGCCTACAGTTGTGTATGGCTGTGTAACCAGGAATGGCATAGACATCTGTAGTATCAGGCTTTAGCCAGGTTCTGGTGAGAGTAATGATGGATATACTGGCATGCAGGGAATTTAGTAATGCTGTGAGGTCATCGTAATGTTTATTTAAAGGTCTGATATTGTAGTTAGAGACAGTTATGTTTTTGTTGGCTCTGAGAAGTTCCTTTGATTGTTCTCTGTGTAGTAATTACAGTTACTATTTAACTTCATTAACTAACAGAATACTCCATTCTACTGATTACACAGCAACACAGTAAACGACCATATGACCTGTCTTTGTAATACTCATTTGTACTAAATTGTTATCTGTTTTACAATAATTTTTGTACCACTGAATATATCATTTCCCAAGTTAATCTTAAGTTAATTTTAAGCCTGCCCATAATGCTCTGCATACAAGGGACTTTGGCATGTTGCACTTTAAAAAATTGTATTCCTTGTACTTCTCTGTATCATGTTCAAATTTATAAATAAAAAATTTTAAAAAAATA
>NC_069403.1:2808764-2855711 GCF_026875155.1 Cherax quadricarinatus | reverse complement strand
AAGTAATTGGCAGACCCACGCGCCCCATGCCGTCATTTCCCCCCAGTAACAAAAAAAACGCTGCCAGTACCTTGCACCTTGTCACCTCCTCGATAAAGCAAAGCAAATTTTTTGTTTCTTGCTGTCTTAATCATAGACAACAATGCACTATCTTTACTATGGTAATAAAGTGGGAGCAGGATTTTCCTTAATTGTCCTGCTAAGTAAGAGATGTACTGTCTCTTATAAAAATACACTTTGCAACACTGGACTGCAAGGAGCAGAGGTCACTTGATTACGTGGCATAGCATCTGTGATCAATTACTCACTCTAGCAGTAAACAAGACGCTCGCCCCTTCTGAGTGGCCCCTCAGGGCTGAAAGGGCTGAAGGGGGCTGAAGGGGGCTGATACCCCCTCCTGGAGAAAATTTCTCCACAGGGGGGAAGGAGGAAGGGGGGGGGAATAGCGGGAGCTAGACTTACCCTACATTAACAAGTAGCCGGCAATCAAACTATTGTTACCAGGTCCAGGTAAATATACTCCCTCGCTACTCCTAGCTATTGAACTTTTTCCTCACACACTAGCAGGCCAGGAAGATTATGTGCAAGGTACACTAGCAGGCCAGGAAGATTATATGCAAGGTAAACTAGCAGGCAAGGAAGATTATATGCAAGGTACACTAGCAGGCCAGGAAGATTATATGCAAGGTACACTAGCAGGCCAGGAAGATCATATGAAAGGGTACACTAGCAGAGGGAAGTTTAATATACGAGGTACACTAGCAGGCCAGGAAGATTATATGCAAGGTACACTAGCAAGCCAGGAAGATTATATGCAAGGTACACTAGCAGGCTAGGAAGATTATATGCAAGGTACACTAGCAGGCTAGGAAGATTATATGCAAGGTAAACTAGCAGGTTAGGAATATTACATGCGAGGTACACTAGCAAGCCAGGAAGATTATATGCGAGGTACACTAGCAGGCTAGGAAGATTATATGCGAGGTACACTAGCAGGCCAGGAGGATTAGATGTGAGGTACACTAGCAGGCTAGGAAGATTATATGCAAGGTACACTAGCAAGCCAGGAAGATTATATGCGAGGTACACTGGCAGGCTAGGAAGATTATATGCAAGGTACACTAGCAAGCCAGGAAGATTATATATGAGGTGCACTAGCAGGCTAGGAAGATTATATGTGAGGTACACTAGCAGGCTAGGAAGATTTTATGCGAGGTACCTAGCAGGCCAGGAAGATTATATGCGAGGTACACTTGCAGGCCAGGAAAATTATATGCAAGGTACACTAGCAAGCCAGGAAGATTATATGCGAGGTACACTAGCAGGCAAGGAAAATTATATGTGAGGTACACTAGTAGGCCAGGAAAATTATATGAGAGGTACACTAGCAGGCCAGGAATATTATATGCGAGGTACTCTAGCAGACCAGGAAGATTACATGTGAGGTATACTAGCAGGCCAGGAAGATTATATGCGAGGTACACTAGCAGGCTAGGAAGATTATATGCGAGGCACACTAGCAGGCCAGGAAAATTATATGCGAGGTACACTAGCAAGCCAGGAAGATTATGTGCAAGGTATACTAGCAGACCAGGAAGATTATATGCAAAGTACACTAGCAAGCCAGGAAGATTATATGCGAGGTACACTAGCAGGCAAGGAAGATTATATGTGAGGTACACTAGCAGGCCAGGAAGATTATATGATAGGTACACTAGCAGGCCAGGAAGATTATATGCGAGGTTGACTAGCAGGCCAGGAAGATTTTATGTGAGGTACACTAGCAGGCCAGGAAGATTATATGCGAGGTACACTAGCAAGCCAGGAAGATTATATGCGAGGTACACTAGCAGACCAGGAAGATTATATGCAAAGTACACTAGCAGACCAGGAAGATTATATGTTAGGTACACTAGCAGGCCAGGAAGATTATATGCAAGGTACACTAGCAGGCCAGGAAGATTATATGCAAGGTACACTAGCAGACCAGGAAGATTATATGTTAGGTACACTAGTAGGCCAGGAGATTATATGCGAGGTACACTAGCAGGCCTGGAAGATTATATGCGAGGTTCACAAGCAAGCCAGGAAGATTATATCAAGGTACACTAGCAGGCCAGGAAGTTTAAAATTTTCAAGGTACCCCTAACAGACCAGGAAGTTTATATGTGAGGTACACTAGCAGCCAGGAAGATTATATGCGAGGTACACTAGCAGGCCAGCAAGTTTTATATGCGAGTACAAAAGGCAAGGAAGTTTATATGCGAGGTGCACTAGCAGGCCGGGAAGATTATATGTGAGGTACACTAGCAGGCTAGAAAGATTATATGCAAGGTACACTAGCAGGCTAGGAAGATTATATGCGAGGTACACTAGCAGGCTAGGAAAAATTATATGCGGGGTACACTAGCAGGCAGGAAGTTTTAATGTGCGTACACTAGCAGGCTAGGAAGATTATATGCAAGGTACACTAGCAGGCCCGGGAAGATTATATGCGAGGTACACTAGCAGCAGGAAGTTTTATATGGAGGTACACTACGGGCCAGGAAGATTAGATGCGTACACTAGCAGGCTAGGAAGATTATATGCAAGGTACACTAGAAAGCCAGGAAGATTATGATGAGGTGCACTAAGCACCCAAGGAAGATTATATGCGAGGTACACTACAGGCTAGGAGATTTTTGCGAGGTACACTAGCAGGCCAGGAAGATTATATGCGAGTACACTAGCAGGCCAGGAAGATTAATGCAAGGTACACTAGAAAGGGCCAGGAAGATTATATGCGAGGTACACTAGCAGGCAGGAAGATTAATGTTGCAGTACACTAGCAGGCCAGGAAGTTTAAATATGCGAGTACACTAGCAGGCCAGCAAGATTATATGCGAGGTACACTAGAAGGCAAGGAAGATTATATGCGAGGTGCACTAGCAGGCCAGGAAGATTATATTGGGGTTTACACTAGCGGGCTAGAAAAAATTATATGCAAGGTACACTAGCAGGCCCGGAAGATTATATGCGAGGTACACTAGCAGGCTAGGAAGATTATATGCGAGGTACACTAGCAGGCCAGGAAGATTAGATGTGCGGTACACTAGCAGGCTAGGAAGATTATATGCAAGGTACACTAGCAAGCCAGGAAGATTATGTATGAGGTGCACTAGCAGGCTAGGAAGATTATATGCGAGGTACACTAGCAGGCTAGGAAGATTTTATGCGAGGTACACTAGCAGGCCAGGAAGATTATATGCGAGGTACACTAGCAGGCCAGGAAGATTATATGCGAGGTACACTAGCAAGCCAGGAAGATTATATGCGAGGTACACTAGCAGGCTAGGAAGATTAGATGTGCAGTACACTAGCAGGCCAGGAAGATTATATGCGAGGTACACTAGCAGTCTGGGAAGATTATGTGCAAGGTTCACTAGCAAGCCAGGAAGATTATATGCGAGGTACACTAGCAGGCTAGGAAGATTATATGCAAGGTACACTAGCATGCCAGGAAGATTATATGCAAGGTACACTAGAAAGCCAGGAAGATTATATGTGAGGTACACTAGCAGGCCAGGAACATTATATGTGAGGTACACTAGCAGGCCAGGAACATTATATGAGAGGTACACTAGCAGGCCAGGAAGATTATATGCGAGGTACACTAGTAGGCCAGGAAGATTATATACGAGGTACACTAGCAAGCCAGGAAGATTATATGTGAGGTACACTAGCAGGCCAGGAAGATTATATGCGAGGTACACTAGCAGGCCAGGAAGATTATATGCGAGGTACACTTGCAGGCCAGGAAAATTATATGCAAGGTACACTAGCAACCCAGGAAGATTATATGCGAGGTACACTAGCAGGCAAGGAAGATTATATGTGACGTGCACTAGCAGGCCAGGAAGATTATATGCAAGGTACACTAGCAGGCCAGGAATATTATATGCGAGGTACACTAGAAGGCCAGGAAGATTATATGCGAGGTACACTAGCAGGCTAGGAAGATTATATGCAAGGTACACTAGCAGACCAGGAAGATTATATGTTAAGTACACTAGCAGGCCAGGAAGATTATATGCGAGGTACACTAGCAGGCCTGGAAGATTATATGCAAGGTACACTAGGAGGCTAGGAAGATTATATGCGAGGTACACTAGCAGGCAAGGAAGATTATATGTGAGGTACACTAGCAGGCCAGGAAGATTATATGAGAGGTACACTAGCAGGCCTGGAAGATTATATGAGAGGTACACTAGCAGGCCAGGAGGATTATTAAAACAGATGACCTGTGTGGTAAGTTTCTGGCGACTTCTGGCACCTGCCTGTTTAAGCCTATCACTTCAGTTTCAGTTACACCTGTTTTAAATAACACTTTAGCATTTATTGTCTATATACTAGGGTGCCACTGTAGTATACACTATAACACTATTTTCGCAAAAATATTATCAGGGAGACTTTCTTTCCTCTGACAAAGAAAAGTTCTATAATTATTATTTTGCACACGGCACACAGGTCTATGATTACCATCTGGGAGTAAAACTCTGCCAGGTAGTGCACACTAATCCTCCTTTATTCAAAGTTTATTCTCTATAAGGATTACAATGCTGAGTTTTCAGAATTTGGTTATTGTGTGGTTTACATGTAGTAAAATAATAATTACAGAGTGTACCACTAGAACACCTAGCATGGCTAGGCATTTCGGGCAGACTTAGATTAATTCTTAAATTTAAAATATTACAAATTATGAGGTAAGTTGGTATTATGGCTAAGTGACTAAATACTAGTTTGTGAGTTTAGCAATGTGAATGCTTTTGTTTTGGCACTAGTAATAGTTTCAGTATGGAGTATCACAGGCCAACTTATGACTAGTTAGGATTCATTATTTAAGCATTGAGATTGATATTTCTGTTTATGGTCAAATGGAGGTGAGTGAGTGTAAGTGTGAACCACCTGGTTGTATTCGTGTGTACGTAGTTGGAAGTGGTGTATCAGGAGATGTTTTCTAATGATAGTTTTTGAAAAGTGTAACTGAATGTATCTGCAGTTTTGGAATTTTAAGGTAGGGTCGTTCCAGATTTTAGGGCCTTTGGACATACATTGAATTTTTTGTAAAGGTTTAGTCGCACGGGGAATGCCATAGAGAGGTTTGTATCTGGTGTTATGCCTGTGGGTTCTGTCACAACTATCAAGAAAGCGTTTTAGGTCAAAGGTTAATATTGGAATTTAAGGTCCTGTAGATTGGCACAGTAGTATGGGTGGTATGTATGAACAGGTAGTAAGTTTAGATCTTAATGAAGAGTGGGGGGGAGGGATGTTTGCCAGGATGGGATTTAGTGGATTATTCTTACTGTGGCTTTTTGTTGGGTTTTTATTGTGCTTTAGGTGTGTTGCTGCAGTGATCCCCAAGCACAAATATCGCATAGGTGAGGTATGGATAAATGAGTGGTTAGTGTGAGATAGGGGCCTTTTGCGCACGTAGTATCGTATCTTGGAGGGATCCCCACCGTTTTGGATACTTTTGGGTTATGTAGTTGGTTTATGGGTGGCTGAATTCAGGTTAGTTGTTGAGGTATAGGCCTAGGAATTTGCCCTCATTATGTCTGGGCAATTGGTGTGTCGATATTAATGTAATTTGCGCAACATTTGCAGAGTCACTTGTTTGCACAGAACTGCTTAATGCCTCAAATGATGTAGTGGAAGTTTTTCAGCAGTAAAGGTCGAGAACCAAAACTAGATCTTTGTGATAGTCTACAAGCCTCCGGATGCAACATCCCAGCAATTCCAGGAACAGTGTTAAAAAATTGACCACTGTCTGGGAAAACCTTCCAGTCCCTGCACCCAACATCTTGCTTCTGGGGGGATTTCAACTTAAGCACCTAATATGGAGGACATATAGCAATTAATATTGTTGCAGTAATAACCCCAGGAGGCAGCTCAGATGAAAACTCACACTCACGCGAGCTTTTAAATCTATGCACAAAATGTCAATTTAAACCAGCAAATAACTAGAAGCCTACTAGACTGGAGAATACACTAGACCTTTCATCTTCACTAACAATGATGAATTGATAAGAATAGCACCATATCAAAAACCAATATACTCAGTTCACAACATAATTGAGGTTCGTCATGTATGCGCGGAGCCCCAGGACGCGACATAATGAGATTTAGTCACGAAGGGGGAGCATTCACCAAATTAAAACTTCAATAACAAAAAAACATAAAGTGGACCAAGTGTAAACCCAAGTCCTAACCATATAGCTGGAAAGGTATACTAAGCAACACCGACCCCCCAATTATGCCTATGAACAGATTAACTCGGTTAGCACTCGATGTATGCCCAAGGGCTTATTCCTCTAAGGAAAAAGGAGGAGTAGATGTTTAAAACAGGAAAAGAGACAGGCGCTCCCTTTACAGCGACAGGAAAGAATAACAGAGCGGCTAAAAGAGGTCAATATATCTGAAGTGCGTTAGGGAGGACAACTGGTCAGAGAAGATAGCAAGCATCGAACTAAGCGAAAAGATTCCTTTAGGAGTCAGAATCGCGGAAGAACTAAAAGGCCATAACTGAGATCGAAGAAACCCAAAGTATTTCTTCTCATATGCAAATCAAAATCGGAGAACAACGTCAGTATTGGGCCCCTACTTAAACAAGGATGGGGTTCCTACACAGCTGACAACAAGGAAATGAGTGAGCTACTCAAGTCCCAATTTTGACTCAGTTTTTAGCAAAGCCGCCTAACCAGACTGAGAAGTCGAAGTCAAAATGAATTTTTTATGAGGAGAGCCACAAAATTTGATAACACAAGCCTTCCGATGTTATCCTGACGCCAAATGACTTCGACACAGGCGATAAATGACATGCCATGCACTCTGCCCAGGGCAGACTCATGGAACTTGTGTTCATCAAGAACTGCAGAAGCCCCTATCACGAGCCTTTTCCATCTATGGAGAGGGAGATGGACACGGAGGTCGTCCACAGTTACTAAAAACAACAGAACATAGCCCACTCACAAAGGGGGCAGGTAAAGCAACAGCAAAGAACTACAGACAATAGCACTAACATCCCATATCATAAAAAATCTTTGAAAGGATGTCCTAAGAAGCAAGATCACCAAGCATCAGAAACCCATCAGTTTACACAACCAGGGGCCAAATGGGTTTAGAAAGGTCGTCTGTCTGTCTCCAACAATTGGGACATACGACAAGGTCCTAAAGGGCACTAGAAGACAAAAAGGATGCAGTTGTATTATATACAGACTTTGCAAAGCCTTTGACAAGTGTGAACCTGGCGTAAATAGCGCACAAAATGGTGCTAAAGGATAACAGGAAAAGTCGGTCGATGGATCTATAATTTCCTCACTACAGGAACACTGAGAGTAGTTCGTCAACAGAGTAAAGTCCAGAGGCAGAGCTACGGTGAAAGCTCTGTTCCACAAGGCACAGTACTCGCTACCATCTTGTTCCTCACTCCTTTATCCGACATAGACAAGGATGTCAGCCACGCACCGTGTCTTCCTTTGCAGATGACACCCGAATCGCATGACGTGTCTTCCATTGCCAGACTCTGCAAAAGCTCCAGGCAGGACATAACACATCTTTCTGGTGGTGCAGAAACCAATTTGAGTTCAACGATGAGAAATTTCAATTACTCAGATATGGTAAAACATGAGGAATTAATCGTCATCAGAGTCAAAACAAATTTCTGGCCACAAAATAGAGCGAAACACCAACGTCAAAGACCTGGGACGGGATCATGTCAGGAGGGATCTCACCTTCAAGGACAATAACTTGTATCAATCGCATCTGCTAGAAAAAGACAGATGGATAATGAGACTTCAAAACTCGGGAGGCCAAGCCATGATGACACTCTTCAGGTCCATTTTTCTATCTAGCGGAATATTGCTGCACACTAACAGCACTGTCAGGCAGGTGAAATTGCCGTCCTAGCAAATGTACAGAGACTTTCACGGCGCGCATAACGGAGATAAAAACACCTCATTTATTGGGAGCGCTGAGGTTCCTAAACCGTATTCCCTGGAACGCAGGAGGGATTATAACACCTGGAAAATCCTAGAGGGACTTAGTACCGAACTATGCCACACGAAAATCACCCACTACGGAAAGCAAAAGACTTGGCAGTCGATTGCACCATCCCCAATGAAATGCAGGGGTGTCACTAGCACGTTAAGAGGACCCATACAATAAGGTCAGGGGCCCGAGACTGTTTCAAATGCTCCAGCCACATAAGGGGGTTACCACCGACCCCTGGCAGTCTTCGAGTGGCACTGGACAAGCACCTACAAGTCAGTCGGATTCTGAGCCGGGCTGTGGCTCGTATGTTGGGTTTGCGTGCAGCAGCAGCAAACAGCCTGGTTGATAGCTCTGATCCACCAAGGAGGCCTGGTCTCAGACAGGGCCGCGGGGGGCGTGACCCGCGAACTCACTCCAGGTACTCCAGAGTAAACTCCTGCTCTGCTACCAAACTAATATAGTAGGTTTTATCAGTGTTTAAGCGTAAGTTTATTGGTTGTCACCAAGTCGATATTTTGATCCGCTCCTCGTTAACCCAATGGTATGTTGGAGGGGTGGCAAGATGAGGGTGAGAGATGACATAAGTCGTTGTCGTCAGCAAAGAGAGATGCGGGTTCGGTGTTGGGATACGTTTGGAAGATCATGATGTAAATGAGGATGAGCAGGGTCCATAGGACAACGTCACTGTGGAACTCCCAGTATCAAGTGGCCCGTAGTTGTTGATGCTGTGTCTTTAATGGTGACTTACTGATACCTATAGTAAGGTTAAGATTGGAAATATGCACAGTGCATGGCCTCTTATACCATATGGTCAAGTTTGTGGAGTAGGAGATGCCGTGGTCTACTGTGTCAAAAGCTTTTCTTAGGTCAATAAAAATTTCTAGTGGTTATTCCTTATTTTCCAAATGCTGTGTAAGCAGATCTAGCATTTTTATGATTGATCATTAGTGCTTTTATTTTTCCTGAATCCAAATTGGCGGGTTTGAGTATGTTTTGTGAAGTTATAAATGAATCGTAGTCTCCTGTGCACGAGTTTCTCAAAGATTTGGATAGCAATGGTAAAGTTTGGATATTGGCCTATAGTTTGTATTAAATCTGTAGAGTCACCACCTTTATGTATTGGGTGTAACCCCCTTGCCGTCTTGAATAGTTTTCGGGAGTAGGTGCTAGTTTTAGTGACTTGTAAAAAGTAAAGTAATAGCATGCAAAAGGACATGGCCCCGCTCCGCTTTGTACAATATTGGTGGGAGCATGAGACAGTTTCCCTGAGTTATTTTAAGCGACTTTTAATCTCGGTGATTCGGTGGGCTCAGGTTGGTGCAAGATAGAGGAATTGGGAAATTCCATCTAGGTAGTCCCCGCCGTATGTGGAAAATATGAAATATTTCCAGAATACTAGTAGTTGTATGTAAATAGGATGGGCCATACTGTATTTAAAAGGACTTATTTATGGAAAATGTGGAAACTGGACCTTGCACCTGTGCAGACAGAGTCGCCATTGTTAATTTTGAATGGGATACAAATGTTAGTGTAATGGGAAGGAATTTTCGTGGTCTAGAGGTTAAAAAATTGGCTTTACACCTCTCAAATGGATGGCCAGAATGTGGATATGCATTCCTGAAACTTGAGATATCAGGCGACAGCTACAGGACAAACTCCAGGAACCTCACTAAGCTGTCTAATTTATGTTTAAATTCTGGCATAAATCTTTTTATAAATGTAGGCAAAAGGGGGGTTCCTGTACATGCCACATTTTCTCCAGTCAATTGGTGAGTGATATTAAAGGATATATTTCTTCTGATATGTAATTTGTATTTATATAAACCATTTATTATTTTTTTTAATATACAGTCCCTCAAATTTATATATTTACCAGAATTCTGGTGATGTATCTTTTATTTATAATTTAATAGGTCCAGATCAACTTGTGGATATGACAGTGGTAGTATGACGGGGGACATTTTTTCTGCAACCTAGGTGTCCCAAATTCCTTGACTTGTCTAACTGAAAAATATTAATTATTCTTTTGTTCATTTTACTGTTAGAGGTACATAATGATGCATTAAGGATATATGTAATTTTCCACTACCCGGCACGAGACATTGTAAGGTGGGATTTTATTGGCGAGATTAGTTCCTTATGGTTGAGAAGAAGTTGTTATCTTGTTAGCTGTGTCAGTGGGATGCAGTGGTGTTTCATTAGTTTAGTTAGGACAATATTCTTGCTTTTTTTTCAGGTTTTGTGGGTCTAGAATCTGAGAGAGTGTTTTCCAGGTCTTATTTATATCGCTACTTGTGTCAGTGAATTACTGGAGTAGTATAGTTGTTTGGCTATTCTTTATTAACTTTGGTGAGATGATTAAATAGTGTTTAAGAATATCCTGTGTGTATTAAGCCCCTGTCTATTTGCTTTTCATATTGGTGTTTCTATCAATGGATTTCAGAATGGTGCTGGTTAGTCTGGCCAGTCTCATACCATTGGCCCTTGGAGAATTATGTAGGCCAGTCAACAAGTCTCTAGGTCGCGGTGAATCTTCTTATTGAGCCTCGTAATGGAGTCTAAAATGAAACTTTTGTTGTATTCCAAGTGGTGGGTTACTAATGTTTGTCAACGAGGAAGTATAGGGTGTGGTCTGTAGTGCTAACTGTGAATTATCCCTGATTTAAGGGGGGCTAGTATATTGGTCCATATGTGGTCTGTATGTTGCACTTGTCTAAGTGAGCTTCGTTGGTTTAGTTTTTGTGTATGAAAAGTGTGTTTTTCATCTTGTTGATGAATCAGTTATAGCAGATCATTAGTAGGCAAGGCTGATGTTGAAGTCTCAGCTAACGAGAAGGTGAGTGTTTTATTAATGTGTCTGTTTGTTATTAGTGTCTTAATATCTCTCTGAAAATTTGGGATGTTTTGTGTGGTATCTTCTTTCGGTTAATTGGCACCGATTGTTATAGGCGTCTTAAGGATTTGTTTACAGTAAAAATTAGCAAAAATGTATTCCCCATATTCATCAGTAAAGCAAGTGGTGTATAACCAAGATAACTGGTTAGGAGTAAATAGATTGCAATACACCCCAACTTGGGTATGGTCTGCAGTTGTGGATTGCTGTGTTATCTGGTAGAGGGTAGATATTATTGTGTCTGCTTAAGCAGGTCTCAGTAAGAATATGCGGGAGAGGGTGTCTTTAGGTTTTCCAAAGGAGTGCCAGGAGGTCATCATAGTGTTTGCTTAAGGACCTGATGGTGTAGTTAAGTTAATGATAGATACAAGATGTGATTACAGATTTTTTGGGGAGAAATGGAGGAATGGTAGTTTGAATGGGTAATATCCCATGTTGCGGGAATGGAAGTGCGCTGTTGCTTGTGCTGGTTCATTCGGAAGTCGGTTCAGTTTTTCGATCCATCTGGATGGAGTTCACCAGTATGAAGGAGAAAGTTTTGGAGAGGGCTTGTGTGCAGGGGTTTGATGGGCTAACCCAAGCATATTGAGCCAATAAGGATATTTCTTTCAATAACACGATCTCTAATGCTTGAAATATTAAGTTTTTTCCGCATATTTTAAATTTTGGCTGTACGAGGGCATCTAGGATGGTCCTCATGCTTCGTTTTGCAGTTTTCAGCCTCCAAGCTTCAGTCAGACACGAGTGCAAGTAGTGGCGATGCATAATCAACCAATGATCTAATATAAAGCAAGATAATCATTTTCATAATTTTAATTAGCTCCATACCTGCGATGAAACCCAGCCACAACTCTAGTGCTCTCAGTCTTTCTTTGTATTGGGACAAAGTCTCGTTACAACAGGTTCCAAGTAGTGGAACACTCAAAAGCCTAGGATACTGTATCTGTTACATATTCTGAAGGAGACCCCAGATGCAACTGGATCTGACGAACTGTGGCCTCTCATTCGTCTCTCAACCTGCGGGCTGAGAGGACGCTTTCTTGAGCTGCTCCTGCTTACACTGGCGGAGAAACCGGTGTACTACAGTTATGCAGATGGTGGATCGTCATGGTAGAAGAAGTAAACACGGTTGTGTTGAATTCTATTCATGGCTCTCTCAGTGGTGCAATACGTTAGCATGTCTTGTTGCCTATCATTATCCCGGACGTCTACCGCATCCCCACTGAGGAATTATATGGTGTGGCTTCTCTATGGGATGTGCGAGGTTTTTTTGTAAAATTCGCAATGCGGCTTTACTCCACGATTTGTGGAAGCTTTTCAGAGAGGAAAATGGCGGTGAATTCAGCTGTAGAGGTATGCTGCATGACGTTCCACATACGTCACCTGGGTCAAGTATGGTACGTGCCTTTTGAGGCGGTGGTGTAGGTTATTCGAATGTTTTTGGTAGATACGGGCACGGTTTACATGCAGCGACCAAGGGAGTGTGGGAGGGAGGGCCCATGTGAGGGGTTCCCGGAAGGCTCTGCACCCTCAAGATGACATTAAACAGCGATTCCATTTTACATTCAGTCTAGAACACTCACAGGCACCCAAGTTTTTGTTCACTATGCAGGCCAACGGAAGACATGCAGGTTATGCAACTAGTATGACCTTAGGCTGCTCAGTGCTCCAGACGCCTGGTGTACGCAATCGAGAACCTTCTCCTGTGGATCCTAAGAACCGGAGCCCCTTTGATCTGGAGACTGGTCCCTCGCCTGAACAAGGACCTAAGCTTTCAGTGTGAGGAAGTACAAAACAAGAGAGAAACGGTTATGGCGTGTTGCCACACTGTCGGTGGACACTTACAAACGTGCCACGCCCACCTGTTGGGCTACGGAACCTGTGTGGAGTTGTCACTGGAAAGTTTGCTGGTGACGTGCTAAACGATCTCCAGGATGGGGCAGAGCATAGCCAGACATTCCACCGGAGTTCATGTGTCAGAAGTGGTTGAAGGATGATTCGACCAAATATAGAAGACCTGGAATGACTACAATGACACGGTTGCACGAAGTGGTGGTGGAAGTCCACCAGGGGCTTCGTCTGGTGAGATGTGTGTAGAAGGTGGTTCAGCAATGGACGGCAGGAGTGTCGGACCCTGGTGTCTGGACACCTGGTGTCCTGACACCAGGGACAGCGTCAGGGAAGAAAATTATTGGCGAAAGTGTCTGAGGCGCCTCTTGAAGCCGGGGGGTTGTGGCATGCGCCAGCATTATGGGTAGGGAACGGGGGGGGTGAGGGGGGCCTTGGAAGTCAAAGGTCAAGTAGGTCAGTGTTAAATGTACGTGTGGAAGGGAAAGATCCCACAACATGAGGAAAACCTCCTTTTGTGAATCTCAAGAGTGTTACCATCATGTAAATGGCTTGCGGCAGAGTTTAAGTGTGTGTGGATGGTGTGGTTCTTGCGCAGGTCGCGTGGACGTATGTTTCATACAAGGAACACATTATAAGTTTGGGCGCGAGTTACGGTTTAAAAGGCTGCCGAATGTATGTTAACAGTTCTTTAAAATTTAAAGGGTGGGGTAGCTTATAGCGGTGAAGAAGGGTCCAGCCCTTGGGCGATTCGTCTTCTTGAGATGGGACGGAGGGGGGAGGTGGGGGGGTGGTGAGGTAGATGGGTACTGGGCAGTGAGTGAGGGTTGTTTTATTGGCTTTGACATGGGCCTGCAGAAAGCAACACTGAAAGTTAAAAATAGATTTGTGAGGAGGGGTTTTAACGTTTTACACTTGGGGTTTGCATTTCATTACCGCATGGGTGGGGATTGGATTGCGTTATCAGCCATGGCGATGTTGAGCCGAGGGGGAAGGGGTGCATTTTACCTGTCTTACGGATTTGCTGGGGGATGAAGGGGTTTATGATTTGGTGGGGCCGGGGTTGGGGGGGGGGTGGAGCATTACGTTCGTTCGTTCGCAGAGGCTATGCAAGGCCCATTGGCTAGACTTTATAGTAACACAAGGGAATTAGAGTTGGGCATTGTACAGCAACTTTCATGTGGGGTTTTTCAGATCTCCGTGCAGTGCTAGCGGACTTGGACTGGGATGGATGATCAGGGTTTATCCAGGTTATTGGAAACTGAACATGCGGCTATTGGAGGGGGGAGGGGAATGGGTCGCTTTTCAGGACTGTTGGGAAGACTTATCTGGAAAATGCGACAAGAGGTGGAATGTTTGTTGAATGGTGGGGAAACACGTGCAAACCCGGGATAGCGAAGTTATTATAAGAAGCGAGGAAACGAGGTGGCGAGGTCGAGGTGGAGGTATGGGCTGCAAAACTATATGGAGGGGCAGCTAAATGGTTACTATGTGGGGAGGTAGGAGTAGTAGTTTTATGACGACATTGGAACATCTTCGTAGTCGACTTGCAGAAATTTCACTATTGTACGTTTCAATGCGGTTTTAGAGGTCAGAGCACAGGTATGGAAGAATGCTATGGGGTGACTAACCTTCGGAGTGTGTCTTGTGCAAATTTAGGGTCAGACAACAGCGACATCCCTCTTGCAATTGAAGTATTCACGGTTTGGGTGGTTACCTGCCGGTGTCAGTTTACTCCTCACCATGGGACAAGCATGAGATTTTATGTGATCTATGGTTTGGGGAAAGCTAGATCTATGGTGGGGGTAGGGGGGGTCATGCGGTGGCCTGGTGAGGAGGGGATTTCAGGAAAAGTTCTTAAGTGAACAGGGATAGAACGGTACTAGAAGAGTAGATCGAGTGGAGGAGGTAGAGGAGGAAAGCGGATTTTTAGTATGAGTAAGGAAAGGCACCGGTATAGAAGGCATTTCGAATGATTTTTTATAGGGCGCATTGGGGCGGAAGTATTAGCATAGTTTGGTTGATGTATTAAATTTTGCATGCTCACGGAGGGGAGGTTTGGTTGTCACAATGTACGGGGGTAGTTGTGTTGGGGCCAAAAAGGGCAGGGGGGAGGCGGTCTGAGTGCATATAGAGCATAATTCTTGTGTGCTCAGACTATAAAATCTTTGCAAAAGTTTTAGGAAACAGAATGAGGAAGGTTATGGGGTCGGTTATTCACGAGGGGAAGTAGGCATTACCAGGTAGGAGCATGAGGGGTGGGACATGTACATTTAGGAGTTTTTGGAGGAATGTCCAAGGGGGGGGTGTCATCGGGCTTTGGACTGGCCAACATTGCTTATGACTGTGTTGATAGGGATTTTATTGAGGCTTATTTTTATTGAAGGCAGGGTTTTGGAGAGGGGGATTGTATGATGGGTTGATACCTTGTATGTCTCGGCTATGGTACGTATTACAGGTAAACGGTAAATTGGAGACGCCGGTCCGTATGGAAAGGGGTTGAGGCAAGGTGTGCCCCCTCTCCAGGTGCTTTTTGCTTGTATACAAACCCCTTTTATGAGCTGTTGGAATGGTTGTTTGAGGCCTGGAACGCTGAGCAGTGACCATGCAGGCACATGTGGTTCGGGTCGTAGATGATACACGATTTTGTTATAAGGGGAGGAGGTTTTGCAGTCATGGGATGGATTGTGAGTTTTTGGGGCAGAGTCGGCATGTGAGTCAATAAGCAAAATCGAGATTATTGGAGGTGGGGACATGGGTGGGGGGGTGGTTGGGCGGAAAGGTATGGAGTGGTCAGTCGTGTGCAATTAGAATATGTAGGTATCGTGTTACATGGCAGAAGAGAGGGAGGGCCGCAGGGTAAACTCTGAATCTGGTGGTTAACAAGGCTTGAGACGGACTTCGGGGGTCAAGAGTGGGGATGGTCTCGTTGCAACAGGAGACAGTAGTGGTTAATCACTTGTTTATAGTAAGGTATAGGGTGTGGCGAGGTGTACCCTTTAAGAGATATGGTATTCAGGAAACTGTAGAGAAGGGTCTTACGTTTGTTTGGGGTTTAGGAAGCGCTTTGGTTAAGTCGGGAGGTTGTCATGACCCTGTTCGTCGTGGGAGGTTCGAGGTTCTCTTGGCTTTGGGGCCATAGGTAAAGGCCTTATGGTAAAGCAGCAGTTCCTCAGGGTGGGTGGTGAGAAGGGGCATCTGGGTGGTTGGTTAATGATCGAAATGCGTAAATGGTGGAGCAGCAGGGGATTAATCGAGTGTGAAGACATGCTGTGGTTTGTTGTTAAAGTTGAGAAATGCCCAACGGATCCGGGTGGGGCAAATGGTCAGCATATGTTGTCATGGGGAAATTGTACAGGGATTGTCTGTTTTTCTGCTGTATAACTGGGGGGAAATATGGGAAGGATTTTGTAAACTTAAGTTGGCACCAAGGGTTCGTGAATTGGTGTGCAGATTTGTCATGGGGATTTTAGCATCAAAATCGGTCTTAAACAGGATGGGTTTGGTAAAGGAGGTGGATTGCTTGCGTTGTGGTCTCGAAGAAACAGCTTTTCATGCTGTCTACTTTTGTGATACCTTGGACAAAGTTCGTTCGTAGTTGGGGCGGGTTTTAGATTTTCTTAGTGGGGGAAGTATTTCAACCTTACAGGCCTTAACATTGGACGTTAGCGGAGTATCAAGTGAGGTACGAAGAGCAATACTGTACATGGTAGCTGATTTCCTCTATATCTCGTGGGGTATGCGGGAAACCGGGGGATCAGTTAGGATCAGGGCAATTGCGGCAGGTATCTACAAAACATATTGCAGAAATAAACTCATATATGGTGGCCCGGTGGCCTGGTGGCTAAAGCTCCGCTTCACACACGGAGGTCCGAGTTCGATTCCCAGCAGTGGAAACATTTCGACACGTTTCCTTACACCTGTTTTCCTGTTCACCTAGCAGCAAATAGGTACCTGGGTGTTAGTCGACTGGTGGGGGTCGCATCCTGGGGGACAAGATTAAGGACCCCAATGGAAATAAGTTAGTCCTCGATGACGCACTGACTTTCTTGGGTTATCCTGGGTGGCTAACCTCCGGGGTTAAAAATCCGAACGAAATCTTATCTTATCTTATCTTTGGTAGAAGTTGGGATAATAGTTTTCCTTCAAGTATCGAAGTCTTACTGTTCAAAGGTTGCTGCAACTGGGGTGGGGTAAGGCAACGGGGGCTGGACTCCCCCGTGGTAGCACCAAACGGTATGTTAGAGACTTCAGGGTAGAGGGCGAGTTTTAGGAGTGGCGTCTATGTATTATGAATGGTACCGTGTGTCTGTGTGTGTATGGTTGTGGCGTTGTGTGGCACTGAGATCTTGGATTAATCCTAAAATAGTCATACATTTTGATAATACAGATAAAAAGCAATATTTCAGTATATGTTCCAGCCTCTAACAAGACTGAACTGGTTCCCGACTATGGCGGGGTTCGGTGAAGTATGTTGGGTCTTTCCGGGAATTCCCATTAGGTTTAGTTTAGTCATTTGAAAGGGGGACCCACGCTGAGTCACCGCAAAAGTACAAGTTAATGGCCCTTTAAAGGGGAATATTCATAAGCAGCCTTTTGGCGATGATTGTAAATTTTGATAAAGGGAAAAAAGTTTCATTTGCTGAGATTGTTTTTTGTATATGTAGTACGGTCACCGCTGTGGGAAGGGGGGGGGGTTGGAGTTAATGTTATATTGTAATCTTTGGACATTAAATTTTATTTTATAATAAAAAAAGAAGCCCCTAACCCACAAGGGTTTTGGGACTTTCAAGTTTTGGGCAGCAGTTTGGGGTAGTTGTTCTGTCCCCCAGTGATTACATGTATTTTTTTTTTTTGGGGTTTTAATTAGTTTATTATTATTATAATAAAGGGGGGGAAGTGCAAACCCGGGGGATTTACGCGCCTGGGGGGGGGATGTGGGAAGGGATTAGGCTTAAATTTTGGGGAAATGGACAAGATCCAATGTTTGTTTATTTTGAAATTGTTTTTGTTATAATTTTATATGCAATATGAATAAGGCTGTCAGGGTTTTGGTTTATTAGTTATTTTGTGGTTAAGATATGTTCCGGTAGTCCTCTGTTTAGTTATATGTTGACTTATATAAGGGTTTCGCGTTTTTTGTTTTAAATCATTTATGTATACCATCCATATTTACTTTTGTTTTTTAAAAATAAAATATATAAAAAAAAACGCCTCTTGTCGAGGAGGACGCCTGTTGAGTATCTTGTTTTATCAGTATTATTATTATTATAAAAAAAAAGAAGCGCTAAGCCACAAGGGCTTACAGCATTTTTATCAGTAGAGATTATCAACCCCAGGCCCTGACACGAGGCTATTTACATGATTAAGAAGTTTTGGGTGTTAGAGAATCCGGGGGTGAATCATTGTATCTCAGCAAAACTAATCGTATAATGATGGGGCTGGCTAGGCATAGCATTAAGGCATTAATTAGAATATTGAATAGAGTGGGACTGAGCACACCTCCCTGTGGGGTTCCTAATTCAAAATGTTTAGTTACACTTCTATATCCCTGGAACAATAACAAGACTTTGTTGGACAGGTACCCTTTTAAATCCAGTGAAGAAGCCATCCTCCAACGTCCATTCTGGCAAGTTCATTAACGATTACATGTCGGTTGGCTGCATCAAAAGGGATTTAAGGCCAAGGAAGGTAGTGCTTGAGCTGTCAGTGTGCAGTGAGAAAAGGTGGTAATGCAATGTGCACACCCCTTCCATGCATAAAACCCATGCAACCGGGGAGATAAAAATTTTTTAAATTCTGTGCACGAGCGATTAAGAATCCTCCTCTCGAATGTTTACACAAGCAGTTAGTAAGAGATATAGGACGAAATGAGTTTTGTCGATTGGGCTTTGGAATGAGAATAATGAGGCTGTTGGTTCCAAATTTAGTGAGCTCCCCAGTTACATAGCTCGTTTTAAAATTCAAGTAAAGGATTACCTGGTACTCGACACAGCAATCTAAGTATGTTGAAATTTACCATCCTCCCAGGCGACATGGAGCTGCCCTTTGTTAGTGCTGTATAAAGCTCAAAGTTAGTGAAAGGAATGAGAGTCATCTTCCTTGCTGAGCATAAAACAAATAAACCTCTCCCTTGCATCATGTTTGTCCATTAATTTCGCCTGTGTGATAGGAAGATTGTGCGGACCAAACACTAATCATTTGCCCTGTGTAAGGGATGAGGGTGCGAGATTTTAAACCAGTTCTGGTACCCTTAATTCTATTCCCTGCTCAGACGCTGTGCTGAGCAGTCGTCAGCTGTCTCTCCTCAGTCCCGACACCTGGTGGAGGAGCTTTGAGACGACAACAACAATGGCGACGGGTTATCGAAGAAGAGTTAATACTGTGTGTATTGACCTTATAAAGGGCACGATCCCCAGCTCATCGATTAATGTGTTGGTGCCGATGATCATCTGCGTGTATATGGCATCCAGCGTGAATCCCTGTGTGGCGTTGCCTTAAATGGACTATCACGGATATTCGTCAAGTTTTGCGATACCAAGACCTACGAGCAGATTGTCAACCAGTATCAGGATGTTAGCAAGCAAGAAAACCCCAGCAGTCACAGTTAAGTTGCACGACGTTTCACATTACTATACAGGGGTTTACGTGTGCGAAACGTGCCTTTTGAGGCTAACGAAGTTGACATACGTGACGCCTTCAAATACTATGGGACGATCCACCAGGTTACTTGTGTCGGTGGTCTGATGGCTGCTTTGCTGGTTTACAGGAAGGGTCGTTTACGTTAAAAATGTCCCTGCGCCAACCAATACCTTCGTACATAAACCTAGAGGAGTTCCGTACCAGGTTTTACGTTACGTATCCTGGTAAAGGGGACGAACTTGTCGCCTTTGGGAGCATTGGACCACATTGCTGCACAATGCGTCAAGCGCCAGCCGCCCTCAGGAAGTGGTCATCGTCCGGATGGTGAGGCTCCTCGACGGAATTTGGCAGATGAAGTAATCGAGGACTTACCGCGCCTGAAATGTGGAGTGATGAGGTGGATCGGGCCTGCCCGTGGAGTATCCTGCGGGGACTCTTCCTGGTACGGTCAACCACGATGTGGTAGAATATGGTGGACGTAGAGCCCTCAAGCAAGAGAGGATGCTGACATGGACGCTAACATTGTATCGACATTGAGTGACCTTTTAGCTTCGCAGGAGTATGATTCTGTGCCGTGTGTGCCTGCGTTGGAGTGTTCAGGATGAGGAGGGACCACAGTTAAAGGACGTCGATCAGTTAATTAACGTGATTGAGGTAGAAGGTCCGAGAGTTCATACTGTTGCGGTAGAAGTTCACAAGGAGAACATTACAGGTCCTGATAAAGTTGAGGATGCGTTTCTAGGAAGCGTGCGGGCAAACCCCGCCCGACCCCGGGACGATGTTTGACCCCTGGACAGCGCTCAGGGAAGAAGACGTGGTCGGAAGTCAGGGTGGGCATCGCATGGTTCCAGGACAGCGAGTAATATAACAAAGAATGTACAAGGTAAAGGTGGCGCCTTTGGCGTTAGTCATCAAAAAGGGGAAAAAGGGGTGTGGTGGTCCCTCGAGGAAACCCACCGTTAGCAAAGTTAGGTTTTATAACCATAAATGTTAATGGTATGAAAAATAACAAAAGGGGAAAGTGCAGGTACATGAGTGGTTGCATCGCTTTGCAGTAGATGTATGTTTCGTGCAAGAACATAAACCAAAGTTGGAAGTTCGTTTGCGATAGATGGTTATGATGTTTTATGGCTCACTCGAGTCGTTTGAAAGGTGGTGTAGCTGTGTTAAAAAAAGCGACCACCCCGGGTTCGTGATTGAAACATTGGGAGGAAGGGGGGGGGTCACTTTGGTACGCGTCATAGGTGAGGGGGGTTACTCAACGGGTGGGTTTTTGTAGGAGTATATGGGCCAGCTGAACATGATGTTAATTTTAAAAATACTTTTGTTAACGACGTTCTTGTGTACTATTTGAGATCTCTGCTGATATAACAGTAGTTGGTGGGGGACTGGAACTGTGTGGTGCCGGGTAAAGACGTAGAACCCGAGGGGGAGCGGGTTATTGTTCGATTTTTTTGGGGGTTGATTTGTTGTCTGGGCTGGGGTTGGTGGTTTGTAAGTGGAAGCAGTGACTTAGGATTGAGCCCCACTTTCGTGCGTAAGGGACTATGCTGCTCGCTTAGACAGGGTATATGTGTCTCGGCGCGTAGTTGTAACCAAAGTGCGTGTGTTAGATGTTTATTTCTCCGACCATCGTGGTGTTCTCGTAGAGTTCGACTGGAGAGGTCTCCCGACTCTTTTTTTAAGGATATTGGAAAGTTAAATACTCGTTTACTTCAAGTGTTTGAAGATAAGACACTCTTCACGCACTTATGGACGTCTATGGGGGTAACTCCTTGGAAGGTAGTGATTTAGTGCGACAATGGGACGAGGTTATAGCCTCGCTTAGGTTTTTTTGTCACGGGTAAGGAGGCCTCTCGATTTTGGGGTATGGATTTTTGAGGTACCCGGAGGGTTCTTTACAGCAGTATGCGCAAGGGGAGGTATCTGGAATTTACCCTGTGGACGAGATTGACAATCTAAAAGACCACATCCCGAAGCTGAAAAATACGGTTTTTGATGGGGTGGTATTTCGAGTGGAGCTGAGGAGGCTGTGTGGGTGATTAAGCCGTTTCCCCTTGTGTCTTACGTAGTCAGACACAAAGAAGGAAGGCGACCGAAATCGTGAGTTTAGTGGTTCAGGATGGCGTTGAAAAGGGGATAGTGAGGGTCAGGTTGTAAAACAACTGAAGGAATAAGCTTTACGTTGATTTAAAAGGTTTAATAATCAAAATGCTAAAAAAAAGAAGAGTGGATGCAATACGGGAATTGGGGCAGAATGTACGATGTGAGTTGAATGATAATGATCGCTTTCTCATGGTGGGCCTATAAATGAAGCTGAGGTGTGGGAGGCTTTGCAGGGAATGTGCAAGGGTAAGGCAAACCCGGTATTGATGGCATTCCATGTGAATTTTATATTCAACATTGGGGGGTCATACGGACTTTTCTGGTACGTTTACTCAATGCGATGAAGGAGGGGGGGCGTTTTTGGTATGTCTCAGAGTACGGCAGTTTTGGTGTTAGTTAAAAAATGTGACATGCCGTATCACTCAAGAATTACCGACCAATATCACTAATGTGTAGTGTATAAATTATACGCAAAAAAATTTTTAAAGAATAGGATTAAGAAAGTGTTTGACAAGGTAATACATAAGGGTCAGTTAGGCGTGCCAGGTAGGACAATGTATGATGGTCATGGGCCCTATCAGGGAGTTTGTCGAGGAATGCGGAACGAGGGGCGGGGGTGGGGTGTTTTGGCTTTAGATGGCAAGCTGCTTTTGATAGGGGTAGAAAGGGATGTGCTGTGGAAGTTTATGGGGATGGCAAGGTTTTGGTAATGACATCATCATGTGGGCCCGCTCTTTGTATAATTTGGGGCTGGGTTTAGAGTACAAATTAATGGGAAGTTAGGAGACTTAGTCAAATTGAATAGAGGCATTCGACAGGGGTGCCCTATGTCTCAAATGCTCTTTGCTTGCATGCAGGACCCTTTTTATTGGACAGTTTTTTGGGCGGGGTGGGGAGATTCGGCGTGGGGTTCGAGTAGTGATCGACCTGCCATAGTAGGTTATGTAGATGATACAAATGTCCTAGTACGTACGAGGGGGCAGTTGAGTTGTGTAGGAAGATTTGTAGATATATTTGGTGAGCAACAGGAATGCGAGTTAACAAAGAAAAATCAAAGATTATGAAGTTGGGAATTGGGCGAGAGAGGAGGTAGGTATAGAGACGTGGACGGGGGTTGACTGTGTTACTATATGTGGTATACGTATATGAGAGAGGTTGATGAGACGAGGGCATGTAATTCGGGGAGGGTGGTAAATAATGTTTTGAGGTGTTTAAATAGTCTAAGGCCACGACATTTAAACCCCACACCAGCGAGCGATAGTAATTAATGTTCTTCTTTATAGTAAAGTTTGGCACGTTGCTGCGCTGTATCCACTAATAAAGGGGGATATCAAACATCTTTTAAATAGAGTTTATAGATTTCTGTGGGGTTCAGGGTGCGACTGGCTCACAAGACGGTGGTAGAGACACCAATGCGTCAAGGAGGGTTAGGTCTTGTTCCTTTAAGAGACCGAGTCATTGCTTGTTACGTGAAACGTCGTTTTTCTCCGACGGGTGGCAGGCATGGTGGTTTAACAGAAATGTATCGTGACCTGCGCAGGTTTGGGGGAGACGGGCAGATGTAATCAAGTGCGATTACGATGCTACGTGTGTTACTGTGCATGCGAGACGTGCGGAGGTTAAATTTAGTACTTTGGAAAGAGTGGGTATGGTGAAAGTTGAGGTGAGAGTTTCAAGGAATGTTCCCCATGTACGTTTTGGTGTGATATATGGAAGCGAGTTCATCAGTTTACATCTCCTTCTCAAGTACGCGAAGTGGTTTTTAAATTTTTTGCCGGGATTTCTGCCGTCCAAGGTGGTGTTGTCTAATCGGCGTGTGTAGAGGAGGACCGGAGTTGTTCAGTGTGCGGGGAGGACGAATCGCGTTTCACGTTGTGTATTTCTGTGAAAATTTAGGTATAGTAGTGCGTGTGGTTAAGCAGGGTTTTACGAATGGTGGGGGGGGGAGGTTTGTCTGTAATTAGGGCGTTGAGTTTTGGGTGTGGGTGGGGGTCGACATTTTGTGTACAACGTGCAGTGTGTATGTCGTAGCCGATTATATATATGTGTCATGGGCTATGAGACATGTTGAAGGTAATAGCAGAATCCAGGTTTTAGCGGGAACAATTCTTAGAACTAAGTGTCGAAATCAGTTAGTATATGAGGGGAGATGGGAGAAAGATTTCCCGTCTGCATACAGAGCGTTAGAGTTAAAGGATTTGAGATAATTTGTGTTTGTTCAGTGGGTAATCTTACGGGCTGGTCAGCTGCGTTTAATTGTATGTATGTCTCTAATGTTGTATATATGTCTCCAATGTTGTATGTATGTCTCCAATGTGATGCCCTTTTTATTCTTGTATACCAATCATTGGTATTTGTATAGACGTGTTTCCTATTACATGTAATATATGATATTGCATGTAATTGGATGTTTTCGTCGTCGATCCATTAATACCTATGTCTATGTTGTGCAAGAAAGGTATAAAACACCGACAATATGAAAGTTAAGACACATGTGCAACATCTGGATATCTTTATTGTAGACGTTTTGCCATCCAGTGGCTTTATCAATACAGATTCTAGGACATAATAGGAAGACAGTAGAACTATATACAAAAGATGAGGTAATCAGTCCCTCGGCCTTGGAGTTAGTGTTCACAGCATCGTGGTGGAGGAGAATCTGGAGCAAAGGCAAGAAGACTGGCGTTTATATAGTCGTCAGTTGAAGGGGGCGGGCAGCAGACGAGGGCAGTCACTGGTAGGCGGGATTCCCCAGTGGAAGTAGGCCTTCCCCAAAGAGATGGGTTAGTTGCAGCAGCCGTGAAGAAGGTCTTGTAGATGTCCTCTGAACCAAGATTCCATGATGTTGCAGTGTCTGACAAGTTGTGCAAGAAAGGTAAAAAATCCCGACAATTGAAAGTTAAGACACATGTGCAACTCTGGATATTTTTATTGTAGACGTTTCGCCACCCAGTGGCTTTTTCAATACAGATTCTAGGACATAATAGGAAGACAGTAGACTATATACAAAAGTGAGGTAATCAGTCCCTCGGCCTTGGAGTTAGTGTTCACAGCATCGTGGTGGAGGGGAATCTGGAGCAAAGGCAAGAAGACTGGCGTTTATATAGTCGTCAGTGGAAGGGACGGGCAGCAGACGAGGGCAGTCACTGGTAGGCGGGATTCCCCAGTGGAAGTAGGTCCTTCCCAAAGAGATGGGTTAGTTGCAGCAGCCGTGAAGAAGGTCTTGTAGATGTCCTCTGAACCAAGATTCCATGATGTTGCAGTGTTGACAAGTTGTGCAAGAAAGGTATAAAATACCGACATATGAAAGTTAAGACCATGTGCAACACTGGATATCTTTTTTGTAGACGTTTCGCCTCCAGTGGCTTTATCATACAGATTCTAGGACATAATAGGAAGACAGTAGAACTATATACAAAAGATGAGGTAATCAGTCCCTCGGCCTTGGAGTTAGTGTTCACAGCATCGTGGTGGAGGAGAATCTGGAGCAAAGGCAAGAAGACTGGCGTTTATATAGTCGTCAGTGGAAGGGACGGGCAGCAGACGAGGGCAGTCACTGGTAGGCGGGATTCCCCAGTGGAAGTAGGTCCTTCCCAAAGAGATGGGTTAGTTGCAGCAGCCGTGAAGAAGGTCTTGTAGATGTCCCTCTGAACCAAGATTCCATGATGTTGCAGTGTCTGACAAGTTGTGCAAGAAAGGTATAAAATACCGACAATTGAAAGTTAAGACACATGTGCAACATCTGGATATCTTTATTGTAGACTTTTTCGCCATCCAGTGGCTTTATCAATACAGATTCTAGGACATAATAGGAAGACAGTAAAAACTAATAAAAAAAGATGAGGTAATCAGTCCCTCGGCCTTGGAGTTAGTGTTCACAGCATCGTGGTGGAGGAGAATCTGGAGCAAAGGCAAGAAGACTGGCGTTTATATAGTCGTCAGTGGAAGGGACGGGCGCAGACGGGGCAGTCACTGGTAGGCGGGATTCCCCAGTGGAAGTAGGTCCTTCCCAAAGAGATGGGTTAGTTGCAGCAGCCGTGAAGAAGGTCTTGGTAGTGTCCTTGAACCAAGATTCCATGATGTTGCAGTGTCTGACAAGTTGTGCAAAGAAAGGGTATAAAATACCGACAATATGAAAGTTAAGACACATGTGAAACATCTGGATATTCTTTATTGTAGACGTTTCGCCATCCAGTGGCTTTATCAATACAGATTCTAGGACATAATAGGAAGACAGTAGAATATTAAAAAAGATGGGTAATCAGTCCCTCGGCCTTGGAGTTAGTGTTCACGCATCGTGGTGGAGGAGAATCGGGAGCAAAGGAAAGAAGGACTGGCGTTTATATAGTCGTCAGTGGAAGGGACGGGCAGCAGACGAGGGCAGTCACTGGTAGGCGGGATTCCCAGTGGAAGTAGGTCCTTCCCAAAGAGATGGGTTAGTTGCAGCAGCCGTGAAGAAGGTCTTGTAGATGTCCTCTGAACCAAGATTCCATGATGTTGCAGTGTCGGGACAAGTTGTGCAAGAAAGGGTATAAAATACCGACAATATGAAAGTTAAGACACATGTGCAACATCTGGATATCTTTATTGTAGACGTTTCCCATCCAGTGGCTTTATCAATACAGATTCTAGGACTTAATAGGAAGACATGAAACTATATACAAAAAGATGAGGTAATCAGTCCCTCGGCCTTGGAGTTAGTGTTCACGCATCGTGGTGGAGGAAAATCTGGAGCAAAGGCAAAAAGGGACTGGCGTTTATATAGTCGTCAGTGGAAGGGACGGGCAGCAGACGAGGGCAGTCACTGGTAGGCGGGATTCCCCAGTGGAAGTAGGTCCTTCCCAAAGAGATGGGTTAGTTGCAGCAGCCGTGAAGAAGGTCTTGTAGTTTGCCCTCTGAACCAAGATTCCCCTGATGTTGCAGTGTCTGACAAGTTGTGCAAAGGAAAAGGTATAAAATAACCGACAATTGAAAGTTAAGAACATGTGAAAACTTCTGGATACTTTATTGTAACGTTTCGCCATCGTGGCTTTATCATACAGTTCTAGGACATAATAGGAAGCAGTAGAAACTATATAAAAAATGAGGTAATCAGTCCCCGCCTTGGAGTTATGTTCACGCATCGTGGTGGAGGGAATCTGGAGCAAAGCAAGAAGACTGGCGTTTATATTCGTCAGTGGAAGGGACGGGCAGCAGACGAGGGCAGTCACTGGTAGGCGGGATTCCCCAGTGGAAGTAGGCCCTTTCCCCAAAGAGATGGGTTAGTTGCAGCAGCCGTGAAGAAGGTCTTGTAGATGTCCTCTGAACCAGTTTCCCATGATGTTGCAGTGTCTGCCCAATTTGTGCAAGAAAGGTATAAAATACCGACAAAAATGAAAGTTAAGACACATGTGCAACATCTGGATATCTTTATTGTAGACGTTTCGCCATCCAGTGGCTTTATCAATACAGATTCTAGGACATAATAGGAAGACAGTAGAACTATATACAAAAGATGAGGTAATCAGTCCCCGGCCTTGGAGTTAGTGTTCACAGCATCGTGGTGGAGGAGAATCTGGAGCAAAGGCAAGAAGACTGGCGTTTATATGGGTCGTCAGTGGAAGGGACGGGCAGCAGACGAGGGCAGTCACTGGTAGGCGGGATTCCCCAGGGGAAGTAGGTCCTTCCCAAAGAGATGGGTTAGTTGCAGCAGCCGTGAAGGGAAGGTCTTGTAGATGTCCTCTGAACCAAGATTCCATGATGTTGCGTGTCTGACAAGTTGTGCAAGAAAGGTATAAAATACCGACAATATGAAAGTTAAGACACATGTGCAACATCTGGATATCTTTATTGTAGACGTTTCGCCATCCAGTGGCTTTATCAATTTACAGATTCTAGGACATAATAGGAAGACAGTAGAACTATAAAACAAAAGATGAGGTAATCAGTCCCTCGCTTGGAGTTAGTGTTCACAGCATCGTGGTGGAGGGAGATCTGGAGCAAAGGCAAGAAGACTGGCGTTTATATGTCGTCAGGGGAAAGGGGACGGGCAGCAACGAGGGAGTCACTGGTAGGCGGGAACCCCCAGTGGAAGTAGGTCCTTTCCCCAAAGAGATGGGTTAGTTGCAGCACCCGTGAAGAAGGTCTTGTAGATGTCCTCTGAACCAAGATTCCATGATGTTGCAGTGTCTGACAAGTTGTGCAAGAAAGGTATAAAATCCCGACAATATGAAAGTTAAGACACATGTGCAACATCTGGATATCTTTATTGTAGACGTTTCGCCATCCAGTGGTTATAAATACAGATTCTAGGACATAATAGGAAGACAGTAGAACTATATACAAAAGTGAGGTAATCGTCCCTCGGCCTTGGAGTTAGTGTTCACCATCGTGGTGGAGGAGGACTCTCTTTGGGAAGGACCTACTTCCACTGGGGAATCCCGCCTACCAGGGGACTGCCCTCGTCTGCTGCCCGTCCCTTCCCTGACGACTATTTAAACGCCAGTCTTCTTGCCTTTGCTAAGATTCTCCTCCACCACGATGCTGTAAACCCACTAACTCCAAGGCCGAGGGACTGATTACCTCATCTTTTGTATAATAGTTCTACTGTTTCCTATTATGTCCTAGAATCTTATTGTTTAAAGCCACTGGATGGCGAAACTTTCTAAAATAAAGATATCCAGATGTTGCACAGTGTCTTAACTTTCATATTGTCGGTATTTTATACCTTTCTTGCACAACTTGTCAGACACTGCAACATCATGGAATCTTGGTTCAGAGGACATCTACAAGACCTTCTTCACGGCTGCTGCAACAAAACCCATCTCTTTGGGAAGGACCTACTTCCACTGGGGAATCCGGCTACCAGTGATGCCCTCGTCTGTGCCCGTCCCTTCCATGACGACTATATAAACGCCAGTCTTCTTGCCTTTGCTCCAGTTTCCCCCTCCACCACGATGCTGTGAACACTAACTCCAAGGCCGGGGGGACTGATTACCTCATCTTTTGTATATAGTTCTACTGTCTTCTTTTGTCTAGAATCTGTATTGATAAAGCCACTGGTGGGCGAAACGTCTACAATAAAATATCCAGATGTTGCCATGTGTCTTAACTTTCATATTGTGGGTTTATTTTATACCTTTCTTGCACAACTTGTCAGACACTGCAACATCATGGAATCTTGGTTCAGAGGACATTACAAGACCTTCTTCACGGCTGCTGCAACTAACCCATCTCTTTGGGAAGGACCTACTTCCATGGGGAATCCCGCCTACCAGTGACTGCCCTCGTCGCTGCCCGTCCTTCCCACTGCGACTATATAAACCCCAGTCTTCTTGCCTTTGCTCCAGATTCTCCTCCACCACGTTTGCTGTGACACTAACTCCAAGGCGAGGACTGTTACCTCATCTTTTGTATATAGTTCTACTGTCTTTCCTTTATGTCCTAGAATCTGAAATTGATAAACCCACTGGATGGCGAAACGTCTACAATAAAGATATCCAGAGTTGCAGTGTCTTAACTTTCATATTGTCGGTATTTTATACCTTTCTTGCACAACTTGTCAGACACTGCAACATCATGGAATCTTGGTTCAGAGGACATCTACAAGACCTCTTCACGGCTGCTGCAACTAACCCTCTCTTTGGGAAGGACCTACTTCCACTGGGGAATCCCGCCTACCAGTGACTGCCCTCGTCTGCTGCCCGTCCTTTCCACTGACGACTTATATAAACGCCAGTCTTCTTGCCTTTGCCCCGGGATTCTCCTCCACCACGATGCTGGGGAACACAAAACCCCAAGGCCGAGGGACTGATTACCTCATCTTTTGTATATAGTTCTACTGTCTTCCTTTATGTCCTAGAATCTGTATTGATAAAGCCACTGGATGGCGAAACGTCTACAATAAAGATACCCAGATGTTGCACATGTGTCTTAACTTTCATATTGTCGGTATTTTATCCCTTTTCTTGCACAACTTGTCAGACACTGCAAACTTCATGGAATCTTGGTTCAGAGGACATCTACAAGACCTTCTTCAAGGCTGCTGCAACTAACCCATCTCTTTGGGAAGGACCTACTTCCACTGGGGAATCCCGCCTACCAGTGACTCCCCTCGTCTTGCTGCCCGTCCCTTCCACTGACGACTATTAAAACGCCAGTCTTCTTGCCTTTGCTCCAGATTCTCCTCCAACACGATGCTGTGAACACTAACTCCAAGGCCGAGGGACTGATTACCTCATCTTTTGTATTTAGTTCTACTGTCTTCCTATTATGTCCTAGAATCTGTATTGATAAAGCCACTGGATGGCGAAACGTCTACAATAAAGATATCCAGATGTTGCACATGTGTCTTAACTTTCTTTATGTCGGTATTTTTATACTTTCTTTTTGCACACACTTGTCAGACACTGCAACATCAGGGAAATCTTGGTTCAGAGGACATTACAAGCCTTCTTCACGGCTGCTGCAACTAACCCATCTCTTTGGGAAGGACCTACTTCCACTGGGGAATCCCGCCTACCAGTGACTGCCCTCGTTGCTGCCCGTCCCTTCCACTGACGACTATATAAACGCCAGTCTTCTTGCCTTTGCTCCAGATTTCCTCCCCCACAAAGCTGTGAACACAAAACTCCTAGGCCGAGGACTGATTACCTCATCTTTTGTATATAGTTCTACTGTCTTCCTATTATGTCCTAGAATCGTATTGTAAAGCCACTGGATGGCGAACGTCTACAATAAAGATATCCAGATGTTCACATGTGTCTTAACTTTCATATTGTCGGTATTTTATACCTTTCTTGCACAACTTGTCAGACACTGCAACATCATGGAATCTTGGTTCAGAGGACATCTACAAGACCTTCTTCACGGCTTGCTGCAACTAAACCCAAATCTCTTTGGGAAGGCCCTACTTCCACGGGGGAATCCCGCCTACCAGTGACTGCCCTCGTCTGCCCGTCCCTTCCACTGAGGGACTTTTATAAACGCCAGTCTTCTTGCCTTTGCTCCAGATTCTCCTCCACCACGATGCTGTGAACACTAACTCCAAGGCCGAGGGACTGTTTTACCTCATCTTTTGTATATAGTTCTACTGTCTTCCTATTATGTCTAGAATCTGTTTTGATAAAGCCACTGGATGGCGAAACGTCTACAATAAAGATATCCAGATGTTGCACTGTGTCTTAACTTTCATATTGTCGGTATTTTATACCTTTCTTGCACAACTTGTCAGAAACTGCAACATCATGGAATCTTGGTTCAGAGGACATCTACAAGACCTTCTTCACGGCTGCTGAAACAAACCCCATCTCTTTGGGAAAGGACCTACTTCCACGGGGGAAATCCCGCCTACCAGGACTGCCCTCGTCTGCTGCCCGTCCCTTCCCACTGAGGGACTATATAAACGCCAGTCTTCTTGTTGCTCCAGATTCTCCTCCACCACGATGCTGTGAACACTAACTCCAAGGCCGAGGGACTGATTACCTCATCTTTTGTATATAGTTCTACTGTTTTCCCTATTATGTCCTAGAATCTGTATTGTTTAAAGCCACTGGATGGCGAAACGTTCTACAATAAAGATATCCAGATGTTGCACTGTGTCTTAACTTTCATATTGTCGGTTTTTTATACCTTTCTTGCACAACTTGTCAGACACTGCAACATCATGGAATCTTGGTTCAGAGGACATCTACAAGCCCTTCTTCACGGCTGCTGCAACTAACCCATCTCTTTGGGAAGGACCTACTTCCACTGGGGAATCCCGCCTACCAGTGACTGCCCTCGTCTGCTGCCCGTCCCTTCCACTGACGACTATATAAACGCCAGTCTTCTTGCCTTTGCTCCAGATTCTCCTCCACCACGATGCTGTGAACACTAACTCCAAGGCCGAGGGACTGATTACCTCATCTTTTGTATATAGTTCTACTGTCTTCCTATTATGTCCTAGAATCTGTATTGATAAAGCCACTGGATGGCGAAACGTCTACAATAAAGATATCCAGATGTTGCACATGTGTCTTAACTTTCACCTATGTCTATGTTGACGTGTATGAGTGTGCTTGTGTGTGTGTGTTATTGTGTGTGTTGGTTTTTTAACACGTTATTATGCAGTCTATATACTTACCCATGTGTGCTTGCCATTTGTATATACACCAAGTTAGACATGTTCTTTAATAATGTATAATGTGTTGTGTCTGAGTATAAAACCATCGTCAATACTTTGTGTGTAGGTGTATTACCATTACATTGTACAGCACCGTTTGTCGTGTGATTATGATGTGGACGGATCTTGTTAATGTAATTTGACTATAGGAAATACTTTCTAACCAATGTTAGAAATCAAACTGTTCTATATTTACATAATGTACTTATTGCACTTGCAGTTTGTTTCGTAAGCCGTGAGGCAGTTATATCCTTTACCATTACAAGGGTTTAGGGAACAAGATGTATCATTGTGTTTTATGCTTCATAAATTTTTACGTGTCGTAAGATTCATACTTTTGGATATGCATTATAGATGTGTTAGGGTTAACTTAATTTATTGTGCACTCTTGTGGGTCTGATTTTATGTTGTACTTTCAGATAGGGGGAGGTTCTGTTTTAGGGAAGGGGGGGGTTCTGTCTAGGGAAGGGGGGTTTTAGTTTGCAGGGCTACGGTATGTAAAAATATGTGCTCTTTTGAGTTTGTACCTTATGACGTTCAGTCATAGTACAGAATATTCTTGTTTTTACTTTTGTTGTCGTTTTTTACGGGAAGTATGTATCAATTCTCTCCTTACTTTGGTTACTGTTGGTGTTTTCATTAGATAATTTTTGTTACATGATGTATAATTATTATATCTGTATGTGGTATTATATGGCCATCGAAAGTTTATTACATTTGTTGGCAGATAAAGCCTGTTTGTTATTTTTTATGTGCTGTGATGTACTTTAAAAAAAAAAAAAAAAAAAAATATGCATTGGCGATGAGGGACAGTTTGTGTTAGCACAAAGTTAAATGTCTGTGTGCTTTGTTAATGAAATTTATAATTCTGTGTAAGACCTGATAATGTGTTCTTTTATCTATTTAATGTATTGTATTGTTTTAAATAAAATATAAAAAAAAAATTCTATTTGTCCTTTCATGCCTGGCTAAGTGGGGTGTGAGCACTGAGACTTTTGACAAATTTTTCCCCGTCTGTTTGTTGAAGCTGTCATACGCGCCCTGGCAGTAGCAAGGGCAGTTTGAAAGAGATACAGCATTTCGGGGGGGGAGGGGGTATATTTTCTATAGGCTAGGCCTAGTCTGCGAGCAGTACGTTTCAATGCTCGATGTTTAGGATCATTGTAATAAGTATGGTTTTTATATGATGTATTATTATTATGGAAGTTACTTGGGTTTAGAGTTCCAGGTTTCAAAGGCGGCTCTAAGTAGTTCTGAATACTGCTCACAAGGTCATTGTTAAAGGTTTCAACAGAGGAACACTCATAGGAATTATACCAGTCACATGTGCAACAGTCATCATGCTGATCAGGGGGAACATTACAAAGTTTCCATTTGAATATTCCACTACGGTGGATAGTGTTACATTCACCCTTGGTGATGGAGGAGGCTTCCTACAGTTACACTCATCCTTGGTAGTGGTGACTGGGGAGGCTTCCTACAGTTGCACTAATCCTTGGTGATGGGCGAGGCTTCTACGTAGCTATACTAACTCTCGGTGGTGATGGGGAGGCTTCCTACAGTTACACTCACCCTTGGTGGTGATGATGGGGGAAGCTTCCTAGTTACCCTCACTCTAGGTGGTGATGGGGAGGCTTCCTACAGTTACGCTCGCCCTTGGTGATCCTAGCCTCAATAACCCACCTAGGTAGACTGTTCCACTCATCAACTACCGTTTCGAAACCAATAGTTTCCCATGTCCTTTCTAAATCTAAACTTGTCTAATTTAAATTAGACAAGTTTAGATTCCTAGTTACACTCACCCTTGGCTGTGGTGAGGGAGGAGGCTTCCTACATTATTATATTATCAAAAAGAAGCGCTAAGCCACAAGGGCTATACAGCGCTGCTACATTATTATAATCACAGGGAAGCTCTAAACCCGTAGGCTTCCTACAGTTTACCTAAGAGGGTTTCAGGGGTCAACGCCCCTGTGACTCGGTCTCAGACCAAGCCTCCTGGTGGATCATGCTGGTTCATCCCCAGGCCCTGATGAACTTTTTACAAAGGTTATAAAGGAATGTAAGAAAGAACTTAGCAAACCTTTGGCTAGTCTTTTCAACACATCACTACAAACTGGCATAGTGTCAGATAAGTGGAAAATGGGAAATGTGATATCTACAAAGCAGGAGACATGTCTTTAGCTTCAAATTATAAACCAATTAGCCTAAGCTCCATTGTGGGAAAATTGAAGGACTCAATAATTGCCGAGGATATTCGAAGCCACATTGAAAGACATAAATTGATCAATGAATCATAGTTTTAAAAAGAAGCATCCCTACCTAACGAATCTACTAACTTTTTTTTACTGAGGTATTTGAGGAGGTATATAGTAATGGCTATGATATTGTCTATATTTCCATTAGGGTTCCTGTACCATATGGTATCATTGGTTGTGGACTTGGCCAGGCAGTACCAGCATAGTACTTGTACGATACTAAAGCAGGAGGAATCGATAAAGGCTATAGCGCCAGCCAAGTGATAAAGTGTAGCATTAAACCCTTTCACAGTCCGTCCCGTAGAACTACAGCTTTGAAGCCAGGGTCCAAGCCATAGATATATGCCAGAATTCTAGAGGCTTCAGATTTAGAGCTAGAAGGCTGGTAGGCCTACATTTAAGAGAATGGGTCTGCTTGGTCAGTGTGCGCATTAAACAAAAAATCGGGGAACCCGCATTGCATTGTGGGAACGCCATCTCAGTACATTTTGTTCATGCCTGGCAGCAAGGAAGCTCTCACTCACTGGCAAATTCTGACTTTCCTCTTCCCAAGTTATAGTTCTAACACTGATGGAAGTAGGATCTGAAGATCAATTCGATGGTTTTGAACCATATGGTACATTTAATGGTACCATAATGTACAATGTACATTGGTACCATAGAATTCCTCTTCAGATCCATATGGTACAATGGTACCATATAGTACAATGTACCATATGGATAAAACCACAGAATTCCTCTTCAGATCCACTTTCATAAGTGTTACAACTATAACTTGGGAAGAGGAGTCAGAATTCGCCGGTGAGTGAGAGCTTCCTTGCTGCCAGGCATAATGAACAGTGTACTGAGATGGCGTTCCTACAATGCAATGTGGGTGCCCCGATTTTTTGTTTACTGTACACACTGACCAAGCAGACATTCTCTTAGATGTAGGCCTACCAGCCTTCTTGCTCTAAATTTGAAGCTGCTAGAATTCTGGCACAGATCTATGGTTTGGAGCCTGGCTTCAAAGCTGTAGATCTGTGGGATGGACCCTGAAAGGATTAATGCTACACTTTATTTCTGAACTTAATTGCTAAACTTAATGCTACACTTTATTGCTGAACTTAATTGCTAAACTTAATGCTACACTTTATCATTTGGCTGGCACTATAGCCTTTATCAACTCCTGCTTTAGTATTGTACATATTGTAGAAGTACTATGCTGGTACTGCCTGGCCAAGTCCACAACCAATGGTACCATATCGTAATGTACCTGGAGGTTATTCCGGGGATCAACGTCCTCGCGTCCCGGTCCACGACCAGGCCTCCTGGTGGATCAGGGCCTGATCAACCAGGCTGTTACTGTTGGCTGCACACAGCCCAACGAACCACAGCCCGGCTGATCCAGCACTGACTCTAGGATCTGTCCAGCTCTCCCTTGAAGGCAGCCAGGGGTTTATTGGCAATTCCCCTTATGCTTGGTGGCTGTTGAACAGTCTTGGGCCCCGGACACTTATGGTGTTTTCTCTTAGTATACCAATGGTGCCCCTGCTTTTAATTGGGGCATTTTAAAGCGACTGCCCAGTCTTTTACTTTCCTAGGGAGTGATTTCTGTGTGCAGATTTGGGACCATTCCTTCTAGGATTTTCCAAGTGTAGATTCTCTCTCTCTCTCCTGTGTTCCAACGAGTACAAGTCAAGTGCTTCCAAACGTTCCCATAGTTAAGGTGTTTGACAGAACTTATACGTGCAGTAAAGGTTCTCTGTACACTCTCTAGATCGGCAATTTCACCTGCTTTGAACGGAGATGTTAATGTACAGCAGTATTCCAGCCTAGAGAGAACAAGCGATTTGAAAAGAATCATTGGCTTGGCATCCCTCGTTTTTAACGTTCTGATTATCCATCCTATCATTTTCTTTGCACTTGGGATCATGGCACTGTTGTGATCCTTGAAAGTGAGGTCCTCAGACATTACTACTCCCAGGTCCCTTACCTTATTTTTCTGATCTATTGTATGGCCAGAGTTTGTAGTATACTCTGTTCTAGTTATTTCCCCTCCAGTTTTCCATTGCCCACTGGAAAACTTTGTTTATATCTTCTTGGAGGTTAACCGTGTCCTCAATAGATGACAGCCTCATGCGGATCCTAGTATCGTCTGCAAAGGATGATACGGTGCTGTGGGTTACATCTCTATGTCTGATATGAGGATGAGGAACAGGATGGGGCGATACTGTGTCTTGTGAAACAGAACTCTTCACTATGGCAGCCTCCGATTTAACCATATGGTACAGGAACCCTAATGGAAGTAAGTCACTTTGACTTTTCTGGGTTATCCTAGGTTCTCTGCATATATGCTGCTATGTATGATAATCTATGTAACTGTATTTGTGTATACCTGAATAAACTTACTTACGACGCCACATGCACTCAAGTAAGTTTATTCAAGTATACACAAATACAGTTACAGATTATCATACATAGCAGCATATGTGTAAAGATCATAGAATAACCCAAAAAAGTCAGACAGTGACTTATTTTCATTAGGGTCCATGTGCCCTGTACCATATGGTACCCTATACCATATGCAATTCCAAAGGGACTGAGTATATCCCGTGGCCCTACACCCGGAATAGACAGTGAAAGTGACGATGATGTGGCTACAATTAAGATGGATAGACCACATGCATCAGTAGGTGGTGCTGGTGTCACAAGCATGGAAGCATGCGGCACCAGCCCAGACTGGGATTGAGTCTGGGACCCAAGCCGCTGACTCACCAGTTTCAGGACAAAGCACATTGTCATCCATCGATGGAAGTAGACGACTCTGGCTGAAATGTATTTGTTTTTGCAACAATAATGTCTATAAGCATAATAAAAAATCACACTGGTCCACAGTTGAGTATGATACCCCTGTGCATGCCACCTTGTTTCAAACACTTTCACAGACTGTAACAGTTCTAGGAACATGTCCAGTGACTGTACATATGTAAACATATAATATTATTATTATAATCAAAAAGAAGCGCTAAGCCACAAGGGCTATACAGCTTAAACATATAATAGAACATTACTAATATACAACATTTTTGCATGTTTTTTGTTGTAAACAATTATTGTAAACAAAATAATGATGAAAATATTAGTGCAGTTATTGTGTTGAATACACTGAGTGTACATATATACATTATATTGGTCTCACAGGCCACAAACGTTACTGGAAAAAACAAAATTAGATTAAAGAGAAAAAGGAACAAAACAGTAAGATATAAAAATGCAATTTTACGGAAGTCACGAATGTTGCCGCCACCCGGTCACTGAGGGTCAACTTCACGCCTCTATATCTTGGAAACTACTGATCGGAATTTTTGTTTTGTTTATAAGAACATAAGAATGGAGGAACACTGCAGAAGGCCCACTGGTCCATACAAGGCAGGTCCTTATCAAAACGACCTCTACCCAAAGCTACCCAAGAATTAACTCCTGTACCCAATGATGCTAATCAAACCCAGCCCCTCCCACTCATATATTTGTCCAATCTCTTCTTAAATCTACCCAAGGTCCTAGCCTCTATCACCCCACTGGGAAGATTGTGCCACGCATCCACAGAAGGGAAGAATGGGAAGATGTGGTCAGAGTGGGAGTGGCCGCCACCACTCGTCACATAATGACGTATTATATTCATTCTAGAGTATATATCATGTTTCCATGTTATTTATGCTGTTTATTATGTCATATTAGATCAATCATGAAAGATAAATAAGTCGGAGTTGATATTAGTATTATGACTGAGTATTTTCTCCTGCCTCCCGAGAGCAGGAATTCCACTGGAATGGAATAATGGCATTTCAATTAATTTCAATGAGGAAAATTTATTTGATATACAAGCAAATTGAGTTACGAGCTAGGTCACGGAACGGATTAAACTCTCAAGTCGAGGTACCACTGTACAGAGTTCCAAGACTTGGAAAACAAAATAACTATGATGCTTATAAACTAAATAATGTTGATCTTACTCTGAATATGAAAAAAAATTTAGGAGTTCTGGTTAGCAGTAATCCAAAACAAAGACAACAGTGCATAAGCATTTGCAATAAAACCAATAGAATTTTTTGACTTCATATCAAGAGGCATATTATTATAACAAAAAAGAAGCGCTAAGCCACAAGGGCTACACAGCGCTGCAGGGTAGGGAAGCGAAGGTATTTGGGCGGCAGAAGGGGGAAGAGATGATCAGTAGGTTACAGAAAACAGCGGGGCAGGGGACAGTGCAGGGGTAGAGGGCAGCAAGAGATTGAGGTAGAAAGGGCTGAAGATATCATCAGAGTTTGTGAAGTAAGTCAGTTATTGTCAAAAAGTCAATGAGAGTGTCCGGATGAAAGGTGGGTTCATCAGCGAGAAGGGAAGGTAAAGAGAGCAGCGGAGCAAAGACGACGTTGGAGGTATATTCTGGGTGCTCGTTGATAAAGTGGGCAGTCTAATAGAATGTGGCTGACCGATAATGGAACCTGACAATTCTCACAGAGAGGAGCAGGGCACCTCTCCATGAGATATCCATGAGTAAGACGAGTATGGCCAATGCGAAGACGGGAGTAGTCTCCCAACCTCGACACTGGTGACAAGAAGACGGCCAGTAACCTACACTCGGTTTAATAGATTGAAGTTTGTTATTGCGCCGAGTAGACCAACGTTGTTGCCAACGTGTGTGAAGGTGGGTAGCTATCACAGCAAAATAGTCCGTAAATGGAACACCTCTATGTGAAATTGGTAGGTCATGTACTGCTGACCACGCAGCAGTGTCTGCCTGTTCATTGCCCTGTACGTCAACATGACCAGGGACCCAACAAAAAACAATATCTTTATGCTTCGTAAAGATGCGGCGTAGCCAAAGTTGGATACGGAGGACTAAGGGATGAGGTGTATCAAATTTCTGTATAGCCTGTAAAGCACTAAGGGAGGCTGAGAAACCACAAATGATGACACAGGCATAGATGTAATACGGATAAATGCTGCAAGAATGGCATACAATTCAGCAGAAAAATACTAGCCGAAGATAGTAAATGCCCTCGCACGATGCTGTCCGGAAACACTGCTGCGAATCCTACGCCATCAGAAGACTTAGAGCAATCTGTGTACACTGCAATGGCACGAGAATGAGAGTGGAAGTGGTCAAGAAAAAGAGAGCAGGAAGCTACCGTAGACAATTGGGCTTTCGAGCAAGGGAGTGAGAAAGAACAGACTCGAACAGCTGGAACTTCCAGGGGGGTAGGGAAAAGTGAGATGCTACATGAACATAGAAGGTGGTAATTGAAGAGAAGACAAGAGCGAATGTAGGCGAAGAGAGAAGGGACAGAGCAAACAGGGGTGGAGAACAAATAAGGAATGTCTATTAATATTGGTGACCATTCTATAAATGGAAGGATTGCAGAGATCGCGAGAGCGTATATAGTAGCGAAGGCAATGGGCATCACGGCGATTGGATAAGGATGGAACGTTCACTTCTGCATAGAGGCTCTCAACAGGGGAAGAGCGAAAAGCACCAAGGCATAAACGTAATCCTTGGTGATAGGTTAAGGCTAGAGAGGGTAGCAGGAGAGGCTGCTGAATAGATCTGGTCACCATAATAAAGTTTCGATAAATAAAAAAAGGCACAATACCGTGACTGGAACGATATACAAATAACCCGCACATAAAAGAGAGAAGCTTACGACGACGTTTCGGTCCGACTTGGATCATTTAAATGGTCCAAGTCGGACCGAAACGTTGTCGTATGCTTCTCTCTTTTATGTGCGGATTATTTGTGCAAGTTTCGATAAAATGAGGATGGAATGTAGGCGAAGGAGAGTTCGACGATCAGCTCCCCATGAAAGATGAGCAAGGGTTTTAAGAAGGTTCAGCCGGCTGTGACAAGTTGCCTTTAGAGAGGTAATGTGGGGTTTCCAGGATAACCTACGGTCAAAGAGGAGGCCTAGAAACCTGACTGTATCACGTTCAGGGATACGGGAGCCATAGAGGTACAAAGGATGATCAGAGATGGCAGAGTGTCTAGTGAAATTTGGCGCGTTTTGGTGCTGGAAAATTTAAACCCACGTGTGGTGGCCCAATTGGAAACACAGTCGACTGCATGCTGGAGAGAAACTGTAATGAGGTGACAAGTCAGCGCCTGCACAGGCAATAGCGAAGTCATCAACATAGAGTGATGACCAAATATTGGATGGAAGACTAGAGGCCAAATCATTTATAGCAAGGAGAAAACGTCTTGTGCTCAGAACACATCCCTGGGGGACACCGTCAGCTTGGATAAAATCCGGGGAGAGCACATTATTAACCCGAACATGGAAATGTCTGCCAGTTAAAAAGTTCTTAAGGAAGGATGGTAGATTGCCTCGGAGGCCTAAGGAATGGGCTTGGGCCAAAATATTATACCTCCAAGTTGTGTCATATGCCTTCTCAAGGTCAAAAAATATGGCAATAACTGAGTGGTTATTCCCAAAAGCATTACGAACATACATATCCAAGCATAGTAAGGGGTCTATGGTAGAACGGCCCTTATGAAAGCCATATTGACAAGTGGAGAGACTGTTCTGTGTCTCTTAAATACCACACTAAACTTCTATTTACCAGGCGTTCCATCACTTTGCAAACTGCACTGGTAAGAGCAATGGGACGATAGTGGGAGGCTTCATGTCCCGTAGTACCTGGTTTGCGGAAACGGAGAACAATGGCAGATTTCCACAGCTGTGGAAGAACTCCTTGTGACCAAATAAGATTGAAAAGGTGTAATAGGACTGCAAGGGCTGACTGATGTAAATGTTGTAGCATACGAATATGAATGTCGTTGAGCCCAGCTGCAGATCAGCAAGCTGAGAGTGTTGCCTCCACTTCCTGAAGTGTAAAAGGCACATTATACTGTTCTTCTCTGAGAGAAGAAAAGTCCAAGGGTGCTAACTCTCCGGCAGACTTTGAGGAAAGAAACGAGGGGCATAGATGGAGCCCCTGAGAAATACAGACAAGATGATTGCCAATTTCATTGGCAACATCTAGTGGGTTTGCTATATCAACACCGGCAACCCGCAGAACAAGAGCCGGGTCAGGAGAATATTTACCACTCAGTTTTCGTACTTTTTTCCAGACTGCACTCATAGAGGAAGCAGAGGTGATGGTGGAGACATAATGTCGCCAACAAGCGTGTTTAGCGTCACGGATGACACGGCGAGCGATCGCACGCTTCTGCTTAAAATCAAGAAGTCTCTCCGCGATAAATGACATGCCCATGCACTCTGCCCCAGGGCCAGACTCATGGAACTCCATGTTCATCAAGAACTGCAAGAAGCCCCTATCACGAGCCTTTACCATCCTATGGAGAGGGAGCATGGACACGGGGGTCGTCCCACAGTTACTAAAAACAACAGACATAGCCCCACTCCACAAAGGGGGCAGTAAAGCATCAGCAAAGAACTACAGACTGATAGCACTAACATCCCATATCACAAAAATCTTTGAAAGGGTCCTAAGAAGCAAGATCACCACCCATCTAAAAACCCATCAGTTACACAACCCAGGGCAACATGGGTTTAGAACAGGTCGCTCCTGTCTGTCTCAACTATTGGATCACTACAAGGTCCTAGATGCACTAGAAGACAAAAAGAATGCAGATGTAATATATACAGACTTTGCAAAAGCCTTCGACAAGTGTGACAATGGCGTAATAGCGCACAAAATGCATGCTAAAGGAATAGCAGGAAAAGTCGGTCGATGGATCTATAATTTCCTCACTAACAGAACACAGAGAGTAGTAGTCAACAGAGTAAAGTCCGAGGCAGCTACGGTGAAAAGCTCTGTTCCACAAGGCACAGTACTCGCTCCCATCTTGTTCCTCATCCTCATATCTGACATAGACAAGGATGTCAGCCACAGCACTGTGTCTTCCTTTGCAGATGACACCCGAATCTGCATGAGTGTCTTCCATTGCAGACACTGCAAGGCTCCAGGCGGACATCAACCAAATCTTTCAGTGGGCTGCAGAAAACAATATGAAGTTCAACGATGAGAAATTTCAATTACTCAGATATGGTAAACACGAGGAAATTAAATCTTCATCAGAGTACAAAACAAATTCTGGCCACAAAATAGAGCGAAACACCAACATCAAAGACCTGGGAGTGATCATGTCGGAGGATCTCACCTTCAAGGACCATAACATTGTATCAATCGCATCTTCAAAACTAGGGAGGCAAAGCCCATGATGACACTCTTCAGGTCACTTGTACTATCTAGGCTGGAATATTGCTGCACACTAACAGCACCTTTCAAGGCAGGTGAAATTCCTGACCTAGAAAATGTACAGAGAACCTTCACGGCACGCATAACGGAGATAGAACACCTCAATTACTGGGAGCGCTTGAGGTTCCTAAACCTGTATTCCCTGGAACGCAGGTGGGAGAGATACATGATTATATACACCTGGAAAATCCTAGAGGGACTAGTACCGAACTTGCACACAAAAATCACTCACTACAAAAGCAAAAGACTTGGCAGACGATGCAACATCCCCCCAATGAAAAGCAGGGGTGTCACTAGCACGTTAAGAGACCATACAATAAGTGTCAGGGGCCCGAGACTGTTTCAACTGCCTCCCAGCATACATAAGGGGGATTACCAACAGACCCCTGGCAGTCTTCAAAGCTGGCACTGGACAAGCACCTAAAGTCAGTTCCTGACCAGCCGGGCTGTGGCTCGTACGTTGGTTTGCGTGCAGCCAACAGTAACAGCCTGGTTGATCAGGCTCTGATCCACCAGGAGGCCTGGTCACAGACCGGGCAGCGGGGGCGTTGACCCCCGGAACTCTCTCCAGGTGGTTCTATTGTACTGGTTCCTGCCCCACGCAGAGCGTTTCAAACGTACTGCACGAGCACAAGCAGGAGACCACCAAGGCACTCATTTCTGAAAATGCCTGCCCGAAGTTTGGGGTATAGAATGAGAAGCTGCAGTTAAAATGGAGGACGAAAAGAGGTGTAAAAGCTCATCAATGGAGGACGAAGGAACCTCACTAAAAACAGTTAGTTGTGAATAAAGGTTCCAATTTGCCTGATCAAATTGCCAGCGTGGGTTACGAAGAGGTGGTGAATATGAAGGGGAAGTAAGAATGATTGGGAAATGATCGCTGTCATGTAAATTGGGGAGAACAGACCAGGTGAAGTCTAATGCAGCGGAGGAAGAGCAGACTGAGAGATAGATGCAAGAGAGAGTATGAGTCTGAGGATCAAAATGGGTGCGAGTACCTGTATTTAAAACATGGAGGGGGTGGGTAGCAAGAAAAGCCTCTAACTGTATGCCATGGGAATCACAGTGAGACTCCCCAGAGGAAATGATGGGCATTAAAATCGCCAAGTAACAGAAGTGGTGGCGGTAATGACGAAACAAGAAAGGCAATATCCGGGATAGATAATGCCCGAGAAGGAGAGATACAAAGAACAGAGTGTATACCACCTAAGCAAGTGGATATGGGCTGCTGTGTAATGCAGCGAAGTATGAACAAATAGCTGATGGTACGGAATATCAGTGCGTAGAAGAAGGGCACTTTCATTAAAGGTCTCATCAGGAAAAGGATCTGAAGAATACAATAAATTATAGCCTGAGATGGGATAGATAACAGCAGAGTGTAATTTTGGTTCCTGTAAGCAAACACCAACAGGGGAAAACAGGGATAGCACATCTGAAGCTCACCCCGATTACCCGAGGCACGTATATTCACTGTAAATAGGCCATGATTGGCAGCAATAAAGATACCTGAAGTCCGCAGGTAAGGGTAACTACAGACTAGAGGGGTTAGAAAAGTCCACATGCGGTGGCAAAGGAAAACGTTCAAGCAGCGAAGGAACAGTGCGCAGTGAAGAAAGGAGTTGCGCAGATGGAGAAGAGGAAAGAGAATGGAACAGAGGGTGGATCAGTGTCCATTGATGGTTTGGTCTCAGCAATATATTCAGAGATTGCTTCAAGTGTTTCGGAGTTCAGATTATTATATTATTATTATAATCAAGGGGGAAGCGCTAAACCCGGAGGATTATACAGCGCCTGGGGGGGGGGGATATGTGGAAGGCATTCAGGCTTAATTCGGGGAACTGGAGCACAGATCCAATTCCCTAAATCAAGAGCCCCTCACCAACATCAAGGAACCTTCCTTGAGGGGACTCGGAGTTCAGAGACGTCGTATGGGAGACAATATTGGAGATGGAAGGAGGGGGAGTTTGAGTAAAGATCGGAACTGTAATGGACTGTACCATGGTGGGGGGGGGCGAAAGGGTGGAGGGATCAAGAGGTATAAATACCAGAAGTCCTCAGGTTATTCTTCAACTCTATGTATCATTGGTCAGGCCTCATTTAGATTATGTTGCACAGTTCTGGTCACCATATTACAGAATGGGCATAAATGCACTGAAAAATGTAGAGAAGGATGACAAAGTTGATCTCATGTATCAAAAATCTTTCCTTCAAGGATAGACTGAGAGCCCTGGATCTGTATTTTCTTGAAAGGCATAGAATTAGGAGGGTGAATACGAATGAAGTGTATAAACAGAAAATAGGAATAAAGGGAATGTAAATAACAGCATTCTCAGCAATTGGTTTAAGCAGGAAAGTTTTAGATTTAAAAAGGGTATAGAAAAGCATTGGTTTGGTAATAAAGTTGTGGATGAGTGAAACAAACTTCTGAGTAGCATCACTGATGTGAAAATCATGAGTAGCTTTAAATATAGGTTAGACAAGTAAATGAGTGTGAGGTGGACCTGCCTAGCATGGACCAGTAGGCCTGCTGCAGTGCTTTCTTATCTTCTTATCTTATTAACCTGTTCTGTAGCCTCTTTGTTTTTTTACAGGTCATCAAAGTTTCCTTCCAAAGGGCAGCAAACTGTTCTTCAAGTTCTTCCCTCAGAGTTCCTCCCTCCATAGTCTCTTTTATCCTTTTCATTTCCTCCTCCTCATTTTAAGGCCCTTTCCTCTGCCATTTTAGCACTATCTGCAGCAACCTTTTCCCTTACCTTGGTGTATGCTGCTTCCACTTCCCTTAGTTTGGTGTATGCTGCTTCCACTTCCATTACCTTGGTGTATGCTGCTTCCACTTCCCTTCAAATGTAATTGATCCTCCCTTCAAACTCTTCCCTCAGTTGATTTTTCGGTCTGCCTATTATTGCTCCTGCCCGGTGCAATTTTTCTGCCTCTCATTGCGTCTCTCTCCAATTTGCCATTTTTCTTGGACGAGTGAAGCGTGTGTGCATGCCCAAGTATGTGTATGTGTGCGAGTTTATATATACTTGTGTATGTGTGTGTGTTCACAAATGCTCTTATACCTGCTTGACAATGCCTCAGCAGTAAGCATGTGTGTGATTGTGTGTTAATTACTGTGAGTGTATATGTCCCTGAGAGCATTATACCCATTAGGCCTAGGATAAGCAAGGAGATGAGCTTCCAGCTCATCTCCTTGCTTATCCTAGCCTATAGAAATGTTTGAATGTGTTTATCCTGTGGTGTGTATGGGTTTCTTAGTATGCTAAAGAATGATGTGGATGTTTGTGTGGATGTGTATGCGCACATGAGAATGGGTGTATGTAAACATTTACAGGTTCAAATACTTTACAATATTTCTGAAATATTTTAGTCAGGGGAAAGTATCAGAATTATTTCAGTAAGGGTAAAGCACTAAATTACACAGGGTTAAAGAGAGGGGCTGGTTAGCAATCGGTTTTGATCCAGGAAGTGAAGGGCACCTCCAATTTTACAGATGAAGAATCTTCCATGAGCATGACAGTATCCTCCCTCCTTCGCGAGGATAACAGATCAGAAAATATGATGTTACATAATGAAACCAAAGCTCATCAAAGATCAAGTGTCTAGTAGGAAAGTGCAAGTGATGTTATCTTTGTATGCAACGCTACACGTACACTATTAACCTACACACAACACTACATGTATACTATCAACCTGTGAATAATACTACATGTACAATATCAACCTGTGAACAATACTACATGTACACTATTATCAACCTGTGAACAATACTACATGTACACTATCAACCTACACACAACACTACATGTACACTTGTCAGCATAGTTGCTGATCCCCCTTATGTGTGTTGTATAGCGTATCATAGTACCATCCATGTGCTTTATATAGAAGATCCCTTTTAGGCCGAGTGACTGTGTGACGTCACGGGATGCGCATGTGTACGTTCGTACCTCTGCCTCCCTCTCAGTCGGCGTGTAGACATAGGCAGGACAAGGCAGGCTGGGCTCCATCTCCCATTACCACAGTCTGACAATATAGCCTTACCATCCAACAAGTGTGTCTACCTTCAACCCTCAAGTCTCCTTTAAGAACCCCTACGGCAATTGGTGGCAATGGAGGGCCTGTAATCCTGATGATTACAGAGAGTTCTGGAGATAAATTTCTACTGAGACGGTCGCCATCTCCTGACGCTAGGCCGACCTACCTCAACCAAGCTTCTACCAGCCACTACATTATTCACTGGTCAGTCTCTCTGTATTAGTGTTTATCTGCTTAATTGCATCACTCCCGAGGGGTTGACCTGAGTTTGCAAAGTAAGCCAGTAAGACAGTCTGTGGTGGGGGAGTTGGAACAACCCAGTCAGTCCAGCCTAGCTTACTCCATCCAGCTTTTGCCTGCCAAGCCAGCTTTCCACCCCTGCTGTGCTCATCGTTAGAAGTATCAAGCTATTCTGTGTGAAGGGTTAAGATAAGCCAGCCAGCAACTAACCCAGGTTTCTTACCCCAGTATTCAAGCAAGCCACGTGGGTACAGTCTTCATCGCTTGTGATTCAAGCTCCAAGCCATTTTGAGTGCTCTTTTTCATCCCTGTGGTGTTGTGGTATTTCGTGGGTTTGTTTTTAAGCCAGCCGGCTTAGAATATCTTCGTGCCAGTCAGGGTGTCCCCAGTGAGGCTTACGCCGTTCATCCCATAGGCCCATTCACTCAACACCCGGTCTCGGCCTTAGCCCTGTTTCAGCCCACCCACTCGACAGCCCTGCCTCAGACGCCTCA
>NC_069403.1:2762069-2808264 GCF_026875155.1 Cherax quadricarinatus | reverse complement strand
TTTTGTTTTTGGGTTGAAGTGTACATGTATGTTGTGTGTAGGTTGTAGTGTACATTATGTTGTGTGCGGTTGGTAGTGTACATGTAGTGTTGAAATGTAGGTATGGAGTGTACATGTAGTGTTGTGTGTAGGTTGGTAGTGTACATGTAGTGTTGTATGTAGGTTGGAGTGTACATGTAGTGTTGTGTGTAGGTTGGTAGTGTACATGTAGTATTGTGTGTAGGTTGGTAGTGTACATGTAGTGTTGTGTGCAGATCAGTATTGTACATGTAGTGCTGTGTGCCAGTTGATAGTGTACATGTAGTGTTGTGTGTAGGTTGATAGTGTACACGTAGTGTTGTGTCTAGGTTGATAGTGTACGTGTAGTGTTGTGTGTAGGTTGATAGTGTACATGTAGTATTCACAGGTTGATAGTGTACATGTAGTGTTGTGTGTAGGTTGATAGTGTACATGTAGTGTTGTGTGCAGGTTGGTAGTGTACATGTAGTGTTGTGTGTAGGTTGTAGTGTACATGTAGTGTTGTGTGTAGGTTGGTAGTGTACATGTAGTGTTGTGTGTAGGTTGGTAGTGTACATGTAGTGTTGTGTGTAGGTTGGTAGTGTACATGTAGTGTTGTGTGTAGGTTGGTAGTGTACATGTAGTGTTGTGTGCAGGTCGGTATTGTACATGTAGTGTTGTGTGCCAGTTGATAGTGTACATGTAGTGTTGTGTGTTGACTGATAGTGTACACATAGTGTTGTGTGTAGGTTGATAGTGCACACATAGTGTTGTGTGTAGGTTGATGATGTACATGTAGTGTTATGTGTAGGTTGATAGTGTACATGTAGTATTGTTCACAGGTTGATAGTGTACATGTATTGTTGTGTGCAGGTTGATAGTGTACATGTGTTCGCATCGCTATTGGGCCGTGCGGACGTGCTGCGCAGTAGCTCCTGATTGAGTTGGCATTTGCGCAGTGTTGACGTGTACTTGGCTCTGTGAAGACCTGTTTGCGCGCTCTCTAGAATTGAAGCAAGATGCCCTCCATAGAGCAACTTTACCAACAGCTTAAGGAAGAATGAGGTTGGCGAATTTGGAAATTCGGCGATTGACCGAGGAAAACAAGAAGATTCGTAGTAATCCTCCTGTGTTGAGTCCTCAGGTCAAGAAGGGAAACTGGTCAGTGGCTGGACAGCAGGGAAAGAAGTTGACGATCAGAAGACGAATGGAAAGGTAGAAACGATGAAGAGGTAAGAGACTGCCGTGGAAACTGTTGTGGAAACATCCAATACATTCTCAGTGCTACCGGACGAATGTGAGTTGACTACTGGGAACGACACGACGAAAGACATTAAGGAAGGTAGAATATTGTTGTTGTTGGGGATAGCCAAGTTAGGTATATGGATAGGGCGTTCTGCTTGAAGGACAGGAGTAGGAGACAGAGAGTTTGCTTTCCTGGGGCTGGGATGGAGGATATTGTTAGCCGTCTGGATGACATCATGAGAGGTAATGGGAGCAATCCTATTATCTGTCTCAGTGCTGGAGGCAACGATGTTGGCAGACGTAGAGTGAGGACCTGATTAGCAGGTATAGGTCAGCAATAGAAATAATTAGAAGTAAGGGTGGGAACCCCTCTCATATGTGGTATTTTGCCAAGGAGGGGAGTTGGAAGTGAATGGTTGTCCAGGGCAATTGGTGTCAATTGCTGGCTGGACAAATACTGTAAGGAAAATGCGGTAACATTCATTGACAACTGGGACCTCTTCTATGGCAGAAGTGACATGTATGCTAGGGATGGGGTTCACTTATCTAGGTGTGGGGTGGGAGCACTGGCAACTGCAGTGGAGGGAGCAGTTAGGACTTTAAACTAGGAATAGTTAGTGGTATGGGTTTTGGCAGGAAAACAGTGAAGTCCCAGTGTAGTAATATTACGAGTTCTAAGGGAACTAGTAATAATAAGAACGAGATAGATATTGAAAAGCCAGGGACCTTGGGTGATAAGGACAGTAATAGGTTTAGTAGAAAAATAGAAATGAGCAGGAAGGGTAAAGAGAAAGGAGAGTCTTTCAATGTTTATTATGCTAATTGCCGTAGTGCTAGGAATAAGATGGACGAGTTGAGATTAGTTGCTAGTGTAGGTAACATTGATGTAATTTGCCTTAACTGAGACGTGGTTTAATTCAAAAAGTCGGGACATGCCTGCGGAATGTCATATTCAGGGTTTTAAATTGTTCCAAGAAGATAGAAGTATTGGAGGGGGGGTTGGGGTGGCATTGTATGTCCGAGATCGCTTGAACTGTTGCATAAAAACGGGTATTAAAATCTGAAGTAACACATACAGAGTCTGTTTGGATAGAATTTTCAGAGGGGCATGAAAAAAATGATTTTAGGAGTGATATACCGTCCCCCTAACTAGATAGGGACCAAGGGAAACTACTATGGGAGGAAATTGTTAAGGCCACAAGGCACGATAATGTAGTATTTTTAGGAGACTTTAACTTTAGTCATGTTGATTGGAATTTCTTGACTGGGAATTTAGAATCGTACGACTTCTTAGAAGTATTTCAGGATTGTTTTTTGAAGCAGTTTGTGACAAACCTACAAGGGGAAATAACCTGCTTGACTTAGTTATGGCAAACAATGAATCCCTTGTTAATAATTTAGAAATTTCAGAGGAACTGGGTGCTAGCGACCACAAATCAATTACATTTAGCATTGAATGGAAGTACGATAGTAGCGATAACTCAGTAACAGTCCCAGATTTTCGCTTAGCAGATTACGATGGGCTTAGAGAACACTTATCATCTGTTGACTGGGGTAACGAAGAGAGCTATCAATATGACAGTTTTCTGAACACTTATACATGCTGCTCAAAGAGCGTTTATCCCATATAAAGAAATTAGATCAAATAGAAATGACCCAAAATGGATGAATAATAGGCTCAAATATCTACTAGGGCATAAGAAAGGAATTTATAGGCGTATCAAAAGAGGTGAGGGTCATCTTATGAATCAGTATATTGACATTAAGAGGGACATTAAAAAGGGGATAAGAAAAGCTAAAAGGGACTATGAAATTAAAGTTGCTAGGGATTCTAAAACTAACCCAAAAAGTTTTTTCCAGGTCTATAGAACAAAAGTTAGAGATAAGATAGGTCCCCTTAAAAATAACTATGGGCACCTTACTGACAATGAGAATGAAATGTGCTTGATTTTAAATAATTATTTTCTCTCAGTTTTTACACAGGAAGACACTAACAATATTCCAGTAATTAATTTTTACAGTGGGCTAGAAGAAGATAAATTATGTAACATCACAGTCACTAGTGAGATGGTTGTGAGGCAGATAGACAGACTGAAGCAAAATAAGTCGCCGGGTCCTGATGAGGTTTTTTCATAGAGTTCTTAAGGAATGCAAAATGGAACTCTGTGAACCATTAACTAATATTTTTAATTTATCTCTTCAAACAGGTGTATGTCTGATATGTGGAAGATGGCTAATGTAACTCCTATTTTTAAAACAGGGGACAAGTCGTTACCGTCAAATTACCGCCCAATAAGCCTGACCTCAATTGTAGGCAAATTACTAGAGTCAATTATAGCTGAGATTATAAGAAGCCATCTCGATAAGCATAGCTTGATTAATGATACTCAGCATGGATTCACAAGAGGCCGGTCTTGTCTAACTAATTTATTAACTTTCTTCAGTAAAGCTTTTGAGGCTGTTGACCACAATAAAGAATTTGATATTATTTACTTAGATTTTAGTAAGGCTTTTGATAGAGTTCCGCACCATAGACTGTTAAAGAAAGTGGCAGCTCATGGGCATTGGGGGAAAAGTGCTCTCGTGGATCGAGTCATGGCTCACTGACAGGAAGCAGAGAGTGTCCATAAATGGGGTTAAATCCGAGTGGGGATCTGTAACAAGTGGCGTTCCACAGGATCAGTCTTGGGCCCGTTGTTGTTTATAATATATATCAATGATCTTGATGAGGGCGGAATTACTTGTGATATGGAGCAAAATTGCGATGACAAAGATAGGTAGAAAATTGATTCAACGTAGCTGTTAGGGGAATCAGGGAGGATTAAAACAAATCTATTATTGGTCAGAAAAAGAGGAAGATGCCGTTCAATGTAGTAAAATGCAAGGTTGTAGCTTGGGAGTGCCCATACCCTAGTACTTATAAATTAAATGATGTAGAACTTAGCCATTCAGATTTTGCGAAAAGGAATTGGGGGTTATGGTGAAGCAGGCAACCCTTAACCCAAGACGCAGCAATGCCTCGCGTAAGTAATAGGCAAAATGATTACTGGGATTTATACAGAAGTGTAAGCTACAGATGGCTCAGTGGTCATACTGCAGCTTTTTCTACATTCATTAGTAAGGCTCACCTTGTTATGCAGCTCGTTTGGTCTCCGTATTCAAAATGGAACATAATTTCGTTTGAAAACATTAGCGTAGGATGACTAAATTAATACATTGCATCAGAAAATCTTCCTTATGAAGAAGAATGAGGACTCGTAAGTTTACATTCACTTGTTAGACGACGATTGGAGGGGGGACCTGATCGAAGTGTTAAGTCGAAGATAAGGTATAAATAAAGGGGATATTAAAAGGTCTTGAGGATGTCTCTCCACGAGAGAACGCGCAGTAAAGGATTTAAATTAGATCAGTTTAGATTTTAGAAAGGAACATAGGAAAATGTATTTGGTTTTGAAAATAGGTAGGTTGATGAGTGGAACAGTCTACTAGTTGGGTTATTGAGGCTGGGACTTTGGGTAGTTTCCAATTAGGTTGGGATAAGTACATGAGTGGGAGGGGTGGATTTGAGTGGGAATTTCACATCAGAGTTATTTCTGGGTGGCATTGAAAAATTGGGTTGGGCAAATGTAATGTTAGGGGGATGAATTGTAAAGGACCTGCCTAGTAAGGGCCAGGAGGCTCTACTGCAGTTGTTCTCTTCTTATGTTCTTTATGTTCTTATGTAGTGTTGTGTGCAGGTTGATAGTGTAATGTTGTGTTGTTTGTGGTCTTGATAGTGTACATGTAGTGTTGTGGTGGTTGATAGTGTATGTAGTGTTGTGTGTAGGTTGATAGTGTACATGTAGTATTGTTCACAGGTTGAATAGTGTTCATGGAGTGTTGTGTGTAGGTTGTTAGTGTACATGTAGCGCTGTGTGTGGTTGATGAGCACGTATCGTAGTGTGTGTAGGTTGATAGTGTACATGATAGTGTTGTGTGTAGGTGATAGTGTACATGTCGTGTTGTTTGTTGGTTGATAGTGTACATGTAGTGTTGTGTGTAGGTTGAATGTGTACACTTGTGTTTTGTGTGTAGGTTGTCGTGTACATGTAGTGTTGTGTGTAGGTTTGATCTTGTAATGTAGTGTTGTGTGTAGGTTGATAGTGTACATGTAGTGTTGTGTGCAGGTTGATAGTGTACATGTAGTGTTGTGTGCAGGTTGATAGTGTACATGTAGTTGGGGTTGTGTGCAGTTGATAGAGTGTACATGTTGTGTTGTAGTGCTAGGTTGATAGTGTACATGTGGTGTTGTGTGTTGCTTGGATTAGTTGTACATGTAGTGTTGTGTGTAGGTTGATAGTGTACATGTAGTGTTGTGTACATGTAGTGTTGTGTGCTGGTTGATAGTGTACATGTAGGTGTTTGTGTAGGTGATAGTGTACATGTAGTATTGTGTGTTGCTTGATAGTGTACATGTAGTGTTGTGTGCAGGTTGATAGTGTACACATAGTGTTGTGTGTCGGTTGATAGTGTACATGTAGTATTGTGTGTTGCTTGATAGTGTAAAATGTAGTGTTGTGTGACAGGTAGATAGTGTAACATGTGTCTGTGTGATCGGTGATAGTGTACATGTAGTTTTGAGTGTTTGCTTGATAGTGACTTTGTAGTGTTGTGTGTAGGTTGATAGTATACATGTTAGTGTTGTGTTGGTAGGTTGATAGTGTACATGTAGTTAATTGTGTGTTTAGGTTGATGAGTGTACTCGTTGTGTGTGGTTGCTAGTGCAAATGTAGTGTTGTGGGTAGGTTGATAGTGTACATTTCGTGTAGTGTGTAGGATTGATAGTTGTATTGTTGTAGTGTTGTGTGTAGGTTGTAGTGTGTACATTTAGTTTTGTTCACAGGTTGATAGTGTGTCCATCGGGGTTTTAAAAGGAGATTTCAGGGTTGAAGGTAGACTGCACTTGTTGGATGGTATCGCTATATTGTCAGATGTGTAATGGGATGATGGATACCAGCTGCCCTGTCCTGCTATGGTCTATACGCGACTGAGAGGGAGGCAGGAGGTACGAACGTACAATGCGCCATCACGTGACGTCACACAAACAGTCACTCGGCCTAAAAGGGATTTCTTATAAGCACAGGGCTGGCCCATGATATGCTGTTCAACACATATAAAGGGGGATCAGCAAAATCTATGCTGACAGCTCGTCTATGTTTCGTATGTCGTCTCGGAATACACTACTATATATAGCTGAACAGGCAAGGTGGTCTGGGCTGATTCTGTGCAATAAAAAGACATTTGAAATCTAGGAAACTAAGGATGGAACATAATGGTGTTACGTAATGAGTGTTCCGTAAATGGGTTGTTACATTAATCACTTTTAACGTAAAGTAATTACATTCAAAACTTAAGAACAAATATGTAAATGTGGATGGAATTGATCGATTGATCTGTATTCATGCAATCTCACGGATTTGCGGGAAGATTAAAGATGTATAGATACAAGGTGGGAAATTTAAAAGCAAAGGATCTAGTGCACATCAGATCATTACTGGCAAATTTCAGAATTACGGACGGAACGTGAGAATACGTAAAACAAAAATTTCTGAAAAAAACGAATCAGTTATTTAAATCAAAACAGGTTGATCCAATTGCCTTCATCTCGGGACAATCTAATTATGCAGGCTACTGTACATTTAAACCCAATTCTGCGAGGGTGAGTTTACAGATGCAGAATTGGTTATCATCTCTGGGAGGATGAATTCCTCTGCAATGGCTAACAAAGCATTGAATGAGGGAGATCTGAACGAGTATCTACAAAAAGATACTTGTGGGTTTTCCATTATTGTCGAGTACGCAAGGAGAGTAAGGGCATTCAGGTTGAATATCTGACTGAGTATTTTGAGGTAGAGGGGTACAGAGTCTAAGAAGGATTGTGCATCTGTCACCTTAGTCTGTGTAGCAATATCATCAACATAAGCATACTAATTTCCTTATGATCTAATGCGATTCTTTGTACTCTTACCCATACTAATTTCTCTACCTTATACTTATTGCCGAGATGTTCTACAATCGATAAGGACGACAAACTTTTGTTCGAGCTATGCATTTTTCGGATGTTTTTTGTTGAAATTTGTCAGCTTAACTCTCGAACTACTTGGAACTTTTGATGGTTTAGCACAGCTATTGTTACTTAGTAAATTCTGCTGTTGAGTTATGAAGTGTTTCGACGGACTTCTTCTAAAACACTCTGAGCTATGTGGTACGAGTTGCTATGAAATATAGGGTTCTATTGGGTTTCGAGAGTGGAAATATAAATCTCATCTGGTAACGCTTGTATTACCTCATACATTGATAATGTGGGAGTATCACTTGTGGACGCATTGTAAGCAGAATTTATGGCACATTGGACATCTGGTATAACTTCATCTCAAGTTTCACTATTGTGGTTGATAGTGGACAATCAGGACATCAAGTACTTATTGGTTTGTTTGGCAACTTTGCTGGCAGGAAGATGAGGAAAATGGTGGAATTTGAGATTTGTACAAAGTACACATAATTTTCAGATTCTCATTACAGAATTCACCTCCATTATCTGTTATAAGGACTTAGGAGGGGTATGCCTGCAGATAATGCGTTCTTTAAAGTTAAGCTACTTATCACAGTCTTATCTGCAATAAAAAACATAACTCCACAATATCTGGTGTGAACGGTTACATACACCACAGTGTTTGTTTTGCTTGGAGGGAAATTTAAAATTGGTTAATAAATCAACGGGCAAACTCTTTTCATGCGTCACTAGTGGTTGGGAACAAGTGGATTGGATTACGCATTGACATTTCCTTTATGTTGCATACAAACATACATTTCTTACTTACTCTGATAAATGTCCAGTTGCCATACGTGGCCTAAAAGTTTACATTTGGCTTGTTTACGGAACGATCCATACCAGGAGGGTTCACACTGGTGCATCATGAACTAGCTGTAGAGCTACCTTCATCGTGACTGTGGAATTCCTAATGTGTTAAACTCTTGCTTGGAGTACTATCGGCTGTTGATTACAGTAATTTCTTGGCTCATTACAAGTCATTGATGGGTGTGGTGGCTCACCAGTATGAATAAGATCTGCTGGAGCAAGGTATCGAATCACAACCATACACATGGGATCGTTCTTTGTGCTTTCTTTACATCTCGACAGTAAATGGTGGATCTGCTGGTTTCTAATCTAAGTGTCAGCGGGATAAGCATCTGCGACTACGTTTTGGACTTGCCAGGTAATGTTTCAAGTGGAATTGTACTCTTGGAATAGTCAAAGGTCACTTCTGGCTAATGCCAGTAGGTAGTTCTGGAATAAAGGTATCAGAGGTGCATGGTCTGTCAAGACAGAACAGGGTTATGGTAAATAATGTCTCAGGAAAGTGTGCTTTAAAGACCATACTATTGTAAAGCTTCGTCTCAGTTACTGTGTAATTATGTTCAGGACTTTGTAGGACTCGGCTAGCCAATGAATGGTTGTACTTCATCAGTCTTTGAGCTAGTAGGGGCACCTATGCCAATTGACTAGCATCAGTTTGGCAGATAGAAGGGCTTAGCTAAAACTCTGGGATTTCAAAAATGGCGAGCCGGGACGTTCAGTCTTTCTTTTAATGTCGGGAATGCTCTTCTTGACGGAAAAGGTCCAGACGAAAGGAGATCTTCTTAAGCAATTCAGTTAGAGAAGCTGCTATTGACGAAAAATTAAGCAATGAATGAAAGATCTGTAGACACCTGCTCGACCACAAGGATCTTACAGGGGGCACATCAGCAGTTTATGGGGATGGAAAAATTTAGTTTACTGCCCGGATACTTACTTTGATCAGTTGTACCCTCTAGAGTGACTACGTGCCGAAACGAAATTTTTGTTCTGAAAATTTTCCATTTTTTAGGACAGTTTGACTTTAAATTGGCTTCTTCATGCTTTACCAAGTACTATATCAAGTCTCTTAGGTGTGTTATCCCTCCGCTTCGGACATGACGATTATGTCGTCTAAGTACACCATGAGTGCTTTACCTATAGACCTCTAAAGATATTGGTCATAAGTTAGAGACCGTGATCGGTGAGAAGATCGTATCCAAAAGCCATTCTAAGGAAGTGATAATGACCTGAGGAGTAGAGAAATGCGGTTACTCTTGGCCTGTCCTCGTTGAAGAGGGATTGCCAAAACCTTTAACCAGTCACGGGGTTGAGAAGACTTTGTTATCTCGATATGCGTTTACAAGATCAATAGGTACAGGAAGTGGGATAGTGTTGGAATAGTTTAATTGCATTATTTAACGTCCTAAGTCAATCACCGGGCTCCAAGTGCCCGTCCTCTTAGGCACTAGGATTAGGGCGCATTCAGGTGAATTGCTATGTTGCAATAAACTCCATCATCAAGCATTTGATTGCGTCAGATCTCCTGTGACAGCAACTTGGGAATGAGGCATTCTGTATGCAGGTATATAGATAGGTCTAGTACCAGGTTCAAGTGGAATACGATGGGACAATAAGTTCGTTATACCCATCTTCTCACCTGGTAAGGCAATGGCTTTACGATGTTTGCTCAACAGAGTCAACAAAACCTGACTTCGTCTGGGAAGTCAGTGGGAGCTAAGTCTTTCTCCTCAACTGGTGGAATGGATTGATCCAGTGGAGTGGATGAGGTCTCCACTGTTGAAATAACACCGACCCACTGGTCAGGTGGCACGTCATCCTGTACTTGAACAGGGTAAGTATAGTGAACTTGGTCAGCGAGATTGGTATTTGCTCTGAGACGAACACTGTGACCCGACGTGTTAGCAAGGAATAAATGGATCTTACTGTCTCTTACAACATGTAAGGAAAGTTCAACAAATAAACTCTTGTTAGACACTGGCTACATGAAAAGAATATGAACACAAGAATGTTCAACACACAGAGAACAAAACAAGAATACACAAATACTGGGATAAAAATATAACAGACAACACTGAGTTGTGATGCAGAATACAAGGTAATAAATTACTGAATTACTTCACTGCAACACTATGAACACAAGGTGATTGTGAAGTGTAACACAAGTTTTATACTGCTTATATGTTGCACACACAACAAAGGAAAAACACTAGGTACTTACTTCAAGTGTATAAAAAGAAACACAACACAACAGACATAAGATAATAGCACGAAAATTAACACTGAATTAAGAAGATAAAAAAAATATTGCTAACAGTATATAATAAACACTGAGTCTAATCAAGAGTCACTGAATGTCAATAAGAAATCACTGGAAACAAAAAGAAATGTCTCAACACTCGCAAATGTCTCTATGAAAAATATTATCACTGTAGCGACTTGGTGAAGAATTAGGTAGATGGTGGAAGGTTGGAGGATTGTTTATGTCGTCTTGTGGCTGGCTACTGTCCTCACGTGATCGTAGAATTGCGCTTACATCTATGATAGACTCCACACAGGAGGCTTTCAATGGTGCCGCAAAACACACACTAGCTCTTGACCCCTATGTGGTCCTTAAAATATGGTGCTAGTACCAGTAGTAAGATTACCAAAACAATGGTAGAGGTTGGGTGAATGGCTGAGTGAGGCGTCTGAGGCAGGGCTGTCGAGTGGGTGGGCTGAAACAGGGCTAAGGCCGAGACCGGGTGTTGAGTGAATGGGCCTATGGGATGAACGGCGTAAGCCTCACTGGGGACACCCTGACTGGCACGAAGATATTCTAAGCCGGCTGGCTTAAAAACAAACCCACGAAATACCACAACACCACAGGGATGAAAAAGAGCACTCAAAATGGCTTGGAGCTTGAATCACAAGCGATGAAGACTGTACCCACGTGGCTTGCTTGAATACTGGGGTAAGAAACCTGGGTTAGTTGCTGGCTGGCTTATCTTAACCCTTCACACAGAAAGCTTGTACTTCTAACGATGAGCACAGCAGGGTGGAAAGCTGGCTTGCAGGGAAAAGCTGGATGGAGTAAGCTAGGGTGGACTGACTGGGTTGTTCCAACTCCCCCACCACAGACTGTCTTTACTGGCTTACTTGCAAACTCAGGTCAACCCCTCGGGGAGTGATGCAATTAAGCAGATAAACACTAATACAGAGAGACTGACCAGTGAATAATGTAGTGGCTGGTAGAAGCTTGGTTGAGGTTTGTGTCGGCCTAGCGTCAGGAGATGGCGACCGTCTCAGTAGAAATTTATCTCCAGAACTCTCTGTAATCACAGGATACAGGCCCTCCATTGCAAACCAATTGCCGTAGGGGTTCTTAAGGAGATTTGAGGGTTGAAGGTGACACACTTGTTGGTGGTAAGGCTATATTGTCAGACTGGGTATGGGAGATGGAGCCCACCTGCCTTGTCCCGCCTATGTCTACACGCCGACTGAGAGGGAGGCAGAGGTACAACGTACACATGCGCATCCCGTGACGTCACACAGTCACTCGGCCTAAAAGGGGTCTTCTATTAAAGCACATGGGGGTACTATGATACGCTATACAAAAACACCATAAGGGGGATCAGCAACTATGCTGACAAGTGTACATGTAGTGTTGTGTGTAGGTTGATAGTGTACATGTAGTATTGTTCACAGGTTGATAATAGTGGTACATGTAGTATTGTTCACAGGTTGATATTGTACATGTAGTATTATTCACAGGTTTGATAGTATACATGTAGTGTTGTGTGTAGGTTAATAGTGTACGTGAGCGTTGCATACAAAGATAACATCACTTGCACTTTCCTACTAGACACTGATCTTTGATGAGCTTTGGTTTCATTATGTAACATCATATTTTCTGATCTGTTATCCTCGCGAAGGAGGGAGGATACTGTCATGCTCATGGAAGATTCTTCATCTGTAAAATTGGAGGTGCCCTTCACTTCCTGGATCAAAACCGATTGCTAACCAGCCCCTCTCTTAAACCCTGTGTAATTTAGTGCTTTACCCTTACTGAAATAATTCTGATACTTTCCCCTGACTAAATATTTCAGAAATATTGTAAAGTATTTGAACCTGTAAATGTTACTACCCCCCATTCTCATGTTGCGCATACACATCCACACAAACATCCACATCATTCTTTAGCATACTAAGAAACCCATACACACCACAGGATAAAACACATTCAAACATTTCTATAGGCTAGGATAAGCAAGGAGATGAGCTGGAAGCTCATCTCCTTGCTTATCCTAGGCCTAATGGGTATAATGCTCTCAGGGACATATACACTCACAGTAATTAACACACAATCACACACATGCTTACTGCTGAGGCATTGTCAAGCAGGTATAAGAGCATTTGTGAACACACACACATACACAAGTATATATAAAACTCGCACACATACACATACTTGGGGATGCACACACGCTTCACTCGTCCAAGAAAAATGGCAAATTGAGAGAGAACGCAATGAGAGGCAGAAAAATTGCACCGGGCAGGAGCAATAATAGGCAGACCGAAAAATCAACTGAGGGAAGAGTTTGAAGGGAGGATCAATTACATTTGAAGGGAAGTGGAAGCAGCATACACCAAGGTAATGGAAGTGAAGCAGCATACACCAAACTAAGGGAAGTGGAAGCAGCATACACCAAGGTAAGGGAAAAGGTTGCTGCAGATAGTGCTAAAATGGCAGAGGAAAGGGCCTTAAAATGAGGAGGAGGAAATGAAAAGGATAAAAGAGACTATGGAGGGAGGAACTCTGAGGGAAGAACTTGAAGAACAGTTTGCTGCCCTTTGGAAGGAAACTTTGATGACCTGTAAAAAAACAAAGAGGCTACAGAACAGGTTAATAAGATAAGAAGATAAGAAAGCACTGCAGCAGGCCTACTGGTCCATGCTAGGCAGGTCCACCTCACACTCATTTACTTGTCTAACCTATATTTAAAGCTACTCATGATTTTCACATCAGTGATGCTACTCAGAAGTTTGTTTCACTCATCCACAACTTTATTACCAAACCAATGCTTTTCTATACCCTTTTTAAATCTAAAACTTTCCTGCTTAAAACCAATTGCTGAGAATGCTGTTATTTACATTCCCTTTATTCCTATTTTCTGTTTATACACTTCATTCGTATTCACCCTCCTAATTCTATGCCTTTCAAGAAAATACAGATCCAGGGCTCTCAGTCTATCCTTGAAGGAAAGATTTTTGATACATGAGATCAACTTTGTCATCCTTCTCTACATTTTTCAGTGCATTTATGCCCATTCTGTAATATGGTGACCAGAACTGTGCAACATAATCTAAATGAGGCCTGACCAATGATACATAGAGTTGAAGAATAACCTGAGGACTTCTGGTATTTATACCTCTTGATCCCTCCACCCTTTCGCCCCCCCCCCACCATGGTACAGTCCATTACAGTTCCGATCTTTACTCAAACTCCCCCTCCTTCCATCTCCAATATTGTCTCCCATACGACGTCTCTGAACTCCGAGTCCCCTCAAGGAAGGTTCCTTGATGTTGGTGAGGGGCTCTTGATTTAGGGAATTGGATCTGTGCTCCAGTTCCCCGAATTAAGCCTGAATGCCTTCCACATATCCCCCCCCCCCCAGGCGCTGTATAATCCTCCGGGTTTAGCGCTTCCCCCTTGATTATAATAATAATATAATAATCTGAACTCCGAAACACTTGAAGCAATCTCTGAATATATTGCTGAGACCAAACCATCAATGGACACTGATCCACCCTCTGTTCCATTCTCTTTCCTCTTCTCCATCTGCGCAACTCCTTTCTTCACTGCGCACTGTTCCTTCGCTGCTTGAACGTTTTCCTTTGCCACCGCATGTGGACTTTTCTAACCCCTCTTGTCTGTAGTTACCCTTACCTGCGGACTTCAGGTATCTTTATTGCTGCCAATCATGGCCTATTTACAGTGGAATATACGTGGCCTCGGGTAATCGGGGTGAGCTTCAGATGTGCTATCCCTGTTTTCCCCTGTTGGTGTTTGCTTACAGGAACCAAAATTACACTCTGCTGTTATCTATCCCATCTCAGGCTATAATTTATTGTATTCTTCAGATCCTTTTCCTGATGAGACCTTTAATGAAAGTGCCCTTCTTCTACGCACTGATATTCCGTACCATCAGCTATTTGTTCATACTTCGCTGCATTACACAGCAGCCCATATCCACTTGCTTAGGTGGTATACACTCTGTTCTTTGTATCTCTCCTTCTCGGGCATTATCTATCCCGGATATTGCCTTTCTTGTTTCGTCATTACCGCCACCACTTCTGTTACTTGGCGATCATTTCCTCTGGGGGGTCTCACTGTGATTCCCTTGGCATTCAGTTAGAGGCTTTTCTTGCTACCCACCCCCTCCATGTTTTAAATACAGGTACTCGCACCCATTTTGATCCTCAGACTCATACTCTCTCTTGCATCTATCTCTCAGTCTGCTCTTCCTCCGCTGCATTAGACTTCACCTGGTCTGTTCTCCCGGATTTACATGACAGCGATCATTTCCCAATCATTCTTACTTCCCCTTCATATTCACCACCTCTTCGTAACCCACGCTGGCAATTTGATCAGGCAAATTGGAACCTTTATTCACAACTAACTGTTTTTAGTGAGGTTCCTTCGTCCTCCATTGATGAGCTTTTACACCTCTTTTCGTCCTCCATTTTAACTGCAGCTTCTCATTCTATACCCCAAACTTCGGGCAGGCATTTTCAGAAATGAGTGCCTTGGTGGTCTCCTGCTTGTGCTCGTGCAGTACGTTTGAAACGCTCTGCGTGGGCAGGAACCAGTACAATAGAACCACCTGGAGAGAGTTCCGGGGGTCAACGCCCCCGCTGCCCGGTCTGTGACCAGGCCTCCTGGTGGATCAGAGCCTGATCAACCAGGCTGTTACTGTTGGCTGCACGCAAACCAACGTACGAGCCACAGCCCGGCTGGTCAGGAACTGACTTTAGGTGCTTGTCCAGTGCCAGCTTTGAAGACTGCCAGGGGTCTGTTGGTAATCCCCCTTATGTATGCTGGGAGGCAGTTGAAACAGTCTCGGGCCCCTGACACTTATTGTATGGTCTCTTAACGTGCTAGTGACACCCCTGCTTTTCATTGGGGGGATGTTGCATCGTCTGCCAAGTCTTTTGCTTTTGTAGTGAGTGATTTTTGTGTGCAAGTTCGGTACTAGTCCCTCTAGGATTTTCCAGGTGTATATAATCATGTATCTCTCCCACCTGCGTTCCAGGGAATACAGGTTTAGGAACCTCAAGCGCTCCCAGTAATTGAGGTGTTCTATCTCCGTTATGCGTGCCGTGAAGGTTCTCTGTACATTTTCTAGGTCAGGAATTTCACCTGCCTTGAAAGGTGCTGTTAGTGTGCAGCAATATTCCAGCCTAGATAGTACAAGTGACCTGAAGAGTGTCATCATGGGCTTTGCCTCCCTAGTTTTGAAGATGCGATTGATACATGTTATGGTCCTTGAAGGTGAGATCCTCCGACATGATCACTCCCAGGTCTTTGATGTTGGTGTTTCGCTCTTTTTTTGTGGCCAGAATTTGTTTTGTACTCTGATGAAGATTTAATTTCCTCGTGTTTACCATATCTGAGTAATTGAAATTTCTCATCGTTGAACTTCATATTGTTTTCTGCAGCCCACTGAAAGATTGGTTGATTCCGCCTGGAGCCTTGCAGTGTCTGCAATGGAAGACACTCATGCAGATTCGGGTGTCATCTGCAAAGGAAGACACAGTGCTGTGGCTGACAATCCTTGTCTATGTCAGATATGAGGATGAGGAACAAGATGGGAGCGAGTACTGTGCCTTGTGGAACAGAGCTTTTAAACCGTAGCTGCCTCGGACTTTACTCTGTTGACTACTACTCTCTGTGTTCTGTTAGTGAGGAAATTATAGATCCATCGACCGACTTTTCCTGCTATTCCTTTAGCATGCATTTTGTGCGCTATTACGCCATTGTCACACTTGTCGAAGGCTTTTGCAAAGTCTGTATATATTACATCTGCATTCTTTTTGTCTTCTAGTGCATCTAGGACCTTGTAGTGATCCAATAGTTGAGACAGACAGGAGCGACCTGTTCTAAACCCCATGTTGCCCTGGGTTGTGTAACTGATGGGTTTTTAGAGGGGTGGTGATCTTGCTTCTTAGGACCCTTTCAAAGATTTTTGTGATATGGGATGTTAGTGCTATCAGTCTGTAGTTCTTTGCTGATGCTTTACTGCCCCCTTTGGGGAGTGGGGCTATGTCTGTTGTTTTAGAAAACTGTGGGACGACCCCCGTGTCCATGCTCCCTCTCCATAGGATGGTAAAGGCTCGTGATAGGGCTTCTTGCAGTTCTTGATGAACATGGAGTTCCATGAGTCTGGCCCTGGGCAGAGTGCATGGGCATGTCATTTATCGCGGAGAGACTTCTTGATTTTAAGCAGAAGCGTGCGATCGCTCGCCGTGTCATCCGTGACGCTAAACACGCTTGTTGGCGACATTATGTCTCCACCATCACCTCTGCTTCCTCTATGAGTGCAGTCTGGAAAAAAGTACGAAAATGAGTGGTAAAATATTCTCCTGACCCGGCTCTTGTTCTGCGGGTTGCCGGGTTGATATAGCAAACCCACTAGATGTTGCCAATGAAATTGGCAATCATCTTGTCTGTATTTCTCAGGGGCTCCATCTATGCCCCTCGTTTCTTTCCTCAAAGTCTGCCGGAGAGTTAGCACCCTTGGACTTTTCTTCTCTCAGAGAAGAACAGTATAAGTGCCTTTTACACTTCAGGAAGTGGAGGCAACACTCTCAGCTTGCTGATCTGCAGCTGGGCTCAACGACATTCATATTCGTATGCTACAACATTTACATCAGTCAGCCCTTGCAGTCCTATTACACCTTTTCAATCTTATTTGGTCACAGGAGTTCTTCCACAGCTGTGGAAATCTGCCATTGTTCTCCGTTTCCGCAAACCAGGTACTACGGGACATGAAGCCTCCCACTATCGTCCCATTGCTCTTACCAGTGCAGTTTGCAAAGTGATGGAACGCCTGGGAATAGAAGTTTAGTGTGGTATTTAAGAGACACAGAACAGTCTCTCCACTTGTCAATATGGCTTTCATAAGGGCCGTTCTACCATAGACCCCTTACTATGCTTGGATATGTATGTTCGTAATGCTTTTGGGAATAACCACTCAGTTATTGCCATATTTTTTTGACCTTGAGAAGGCATATGACACAACTTGGAGGTATAATATTTTGGCCCAAGCCCATTCCTTAGGCCTCCGAGGCAATCTACCATCCTTCCTTAAGAACTTTTTAACTGGCAGACATTTCCATGTTCGGGTTAATAATGTGCTCTCCCGGATTTTATCCAAGCTGACGGTGTCCCCCAGGGATGTGTTCTGGAGCACAAGACGTTTTCTCCTTGCTATAAATGATTTGGCCTCTAGTCTTCCATCCAATATTTGGTCATCACTCTATGTTGATGACTTCGCTATTGCCTGTGCAGGCGCTGACTTGTCACCTCATTACAGTTTTTTCTCCAGCATGCAGTCGACTGTGTTTTCCAATTGGGCCACCACACGTGGGTTTAAATTTTCCAGCACCAAAACGCGCCAAATTTCACTAGACACTCTGCCATCTCTGATCATCCTTTGTACCTCTATGGCTCCCGTAATCCCTGAACGTGATACAGTCAGGTTTCTAGGCCTCCTCTTTGACCGTAGGTTATCCTGGAAACCCCACATTACCTCTCTAAAGGCAACTTGTCACAGCCGGCTGAACCTTCTTAAAACCCTTGCTCATCTTTCATGGGGAGCTGATCGTCGAACTCTCCTTCGCCTACATTCCATCCTCATTTTATCGAAACTTGCACAAATAATCCGCACATAAAAGAGAGAAGCATACGACAACGTTTCGGTCCGACTTGGACCATTTAAATGATCCAAGTCGGACCGAAACGTCGTCGTAAGCTTCTCTCTTTTATGTGCGGGTTATTTGTATATCGTTCCAGTCACGGTATTGTGCCTTTTTTTATTTATCGAAACTTTATTATGGTGACCAGATCTATTCAGCAGCCTCTCCTGCTACCCTCTCTAGCCTTAACCTATCACCAAGGATTACGTTTATGCCTTGGTGCTTTTCGCTCTTCCCCTGTTGAGAGCCTCTATGCAGAAGTGAACGTTCCATCCTTATCCAATCGCCGTGATGCCCATTGCCTTCGCTACTATATACGCTCTCGCGATCTCTGCAATCCTTCCATTTATAGAATGGTCACCAATATTAATAGACATTCCTTATTTGTTCTCCACCCCTGTTTGCTCTGTCCCTTCTCTCTTCGCCTACATTCGCTCTTGTCTTCTCTTCAATTACCACCTTTCTATGTTCATGTAGCATCTCACTTTTCCCTACCCCCCTGGGAAGTTCCAGCTGTTCGAGTCTGTTCTTTCTCACTCCCTTGCTCGAAAGCCCAATTGTCTACGGTAGCTTCCTGCTCTCTTTTTCTTGACCACTTCCACTCTCATTCTCGTGCCATTGCAGTGTACACAGATTGCTCTAAGTCTTCTGATGGCGTAGGATTCGCAGCAGTGTTTCCGGACAGCATCGTGCGAGGGCATTTACTATCTTCGGCTAGTATTTTTTCTGCTGAATTGTATGCCATTCTTGCAGCATTTATCCGTATTACATCTATGCCTGTGTCATCATTTGTGGTTTCTCAGCCTCCCTTAGTGCTTTACAGGCTATACAGAAATTTGATACACCTCATCCCTTAGTCCTCCGTATCCAACTTTGGCTACGCCGCATCTTTACGAAGCATAAAGATATTGTTTTTTGTTGGGTCCCTGGTCATGTTGACGTACAGGGCAATGAACAGGCAGACACTGCTGCGTGGTCAGCAGTACATGACCTACCAATTTCACATAGAGGTGTTCCATTTACGGACTATTTTGCTGTGATAGCTACCCACCTTCACACACGTTGGCAACAACGTTGGTCTACTCGGCGCAATAACAAACTTCAATCTATTAAACCGAGTGTAGGTTACTGGCCGTCTTCTTGTCACCAGTGTCGAGGTTGGGAGACTACTCCCGTCTTCGCATTGGCCATACTCGTCTTACTCATGGATATCTCATGGAGAGGTGCCCTGCTCCTCTCTGTGAGAATTGTCAGGTTCCATTATCGGTCAGCCACATTCTATTAGACTGCCCACTTTATCAACGAGCACCCAGAATATACCTCCAACGTCGTCTTTACTCCGCTGCTCTCTTTACCTTCCCTTCTCGCTGATGAACCCACCTTTCATCCGGACACTCTCATTGACTTTTTGACAATAACTGACTTACTTCACAAACTCTGATGATATCTTCAGCCCTTTCTACCTCAATCTCTTGCTGCCCTCTACCCCTGCACTGTCCCCTGCCCCGCTGTTTTCTGTAACCTACTGATCATCTCTTCCCCCCTTCTGCCGCCCAAATACCTTCGCTTCCCTACCCTGCAGCGCTGTGTAGCCCTTGTGGCTTAGCGCTTCTTTTTTGTTATAATAATATGCCTCTTGATATGAAGTCAAAAAATTCTATTGGTTTTATTGCAAATGCTTATGCACTGTTGTCTTTGTTTTGGATTACTGCTAACCAGAACTCCTAAATTTTTTTTCATATTCAGAGTAAGATCAACATTATTTAGTTTATAAGCATCATAGTTATTTTGTTTTCCAAGTCTTGGAACTCTGTACAGTGGTACCTCGACTTGAGAGTTTAATCCGTTCCGTGACCTAGCTCGTAACTCAATTTGCTTGTATATCAAATAAATTTTCCTCATTGAAATTAATTGAAATGCCATTATTCCATTCCAGTGGAATTCCTGCTCTCGGGAGGCAGGAGAAAATACTCAGTCATAATACTAATATCAACTCCGACTTATTTATCTTTCATGATTGATCTAATATGACATAATAAACAGCATAAATAACATGGAAACATGATATATACTCTAGAATGAATATAATACGTCATTATGTGACGAGTGGTGGCGGCCACTCCCACTCTGACCACATCTTCCCATTCTTCCCCTTCTGTGGATGCGTGGCACAATCTTCCCAGTGGGGTGATAGAGGCTAGGACCTTGGGTAGATTTAAGAAGAGATTGGACAAATATATGAGTGGGAGGGGCTGGGTTTGATTAGCATCATTGGGTACAGGAGTTAATTCTTGGGTAGCTTTGGGTAGAGGTCGTTTTGATAAGGACCTGCCTTGTATGGACCAGTGGGCCTTCTGCAGTGTTCCTCCATTCTTATGTTCTTATAAACAAAACAAAAATTCCGATCAGTAGTTTCCAAGATATAGAGGCGTGAAGTTGACCCTCAGTGACCGGGTGGCGGCAACATTCGTGACTTCCGTAAAATTGCATTTTTATATCTTACTGTTTTGTTCCTTTTTCTCTTTAATCTAATTTTTTTTTTCCAGTAACGTTTGTGGCCTGTGAGACCAATATAATGTATATATGTACACTCAGTGTATTCAACACAATAACTGCACTAATATTTTCATCATTATTTTGTTTACAATAATTGTTTACAACAAAAAACATGCAAAAATGTTGTATATTAGTAATGTTCTATTATATGTTTAAGCTGTATAGCCCTTGTGGCTTAGCGCTTCTTTTTGATTATAATAATAATATTATATGTTTACATATGTACAGTCACTGGACATGTTCCTAGAACTGTTACAGTCTGTGAAAGTGTTTGAAACAAGGTGGCATGCACAGGGGTATCATACTCAACTGTGGACCAGTGTGATTTTTTATTATGCTTATAGACATTATTGTTGCAAAAACAAATACATTTCAGCCAGAGTCGTCTACTTCCATCGATGGATGACAATGTGCTTTGTCCTGAAACTGGTGAGTCAGCGGCTTGGGTCCCAGACTCAATCCCAGTCTGGGCTGGTGCCGCATGCTTCCATGCTTGTGACACCAGCACCACCTACTGATGCATGTGGTCTATCCATCTTAATTGTAGCCACATCATCGTCACTTTCACTGTCTATTCCGGGTGTAGGGCCACGGGATATACTCAGTCCCTTTGGAATTGCATATGGTATAGGGTACCATATGGTACAGGGCACATGGACCCTAATGAAAATAAGTCACTGTCTGACTTTTTTGGGTTATTCTATGATCTTTACACATATGCTGCTATGTATGATAATCTGTAACTGTATTTGTGTATACTTGAATAAACTTACTTGAGTGCATGTGGCGTCGTAAGTAAGTTTATTCAGGTATACACAAATACAGTTACATAGATTATCATACATAGCAGCATATATGCAGAGAACCTAGGATAACCCAGAAAAGTCAAAGTGACTTACTTCCATTAGGGTTCCTGTACCATATGGTTAAATCGGAGGCTGCCATAGTGAAGAGTTCTGTTTCACAAGACACAGTATCTCGCCCCCATCCTGTTCCTCATCCTCATATCAGACATAGAGATGTAACCCACAGCACCGTATCATCCTTTGCAGACGATACTAGGATCCGCATGAGGCTGTCATCTATTGAGGACACGGTTAACCTCCAAGAAGATATAAACAAAGTTTTCCAGTGGGCAATGGAAAACTGGAGGGGAAATAACTAGAACAGAGTATACTACAAACTCTGGCCATACAATAGATCAGAAAAATAAGGTAAGGGACCTGGGAGTAGTAATGTCTGAGGACCTCACTTTCAAGGATCACAACAGTGCCATGATCCCAAGTGCAAAGAAAATGATAGGATGGATAATCAGAACGTTAAAAACGAGGGATGCCAAGCCAATGATTCTTTTCAAATCGCTTGTTCTCTCTAGGCTGGAATACTGCTGTACATTAACATCTCCGTTCAAAGCAGGTGAAATTGCCGATCTAGAGAGTGTACAGAGAACCTTTACTGCACGTATAAGTTCTGTCAAACACCTTAACTATGGGAACGTTTGGAAGCACTTGACTTGTACTCGTTGGAACACAGGAGAGAGAGAGAGAATCTACACTTGGAAAATCCTAGAAGGAATGGTCCCAAATCTGCACACAGAAATCACTCCCTAGGAAAGTAAAAGACTGGGCAGTCGCTTTAAAATGCCCCCAATTAAAAGCAGGGGCACCATTGGTATACTAAGAGAAAACACCATAAGTGTCCGGGGCCCAAGACTGTTCAACAGCCACCAAGCATAAGGGGAATTGCCAATAAACCCCTGGCTGCCTTCAAGGGAGAGCTGGACAGATCCTAGAGTCAGTGCTGGATCAGCCGGGCTGTGGTTCGTTGGGCTGTGTGCAGCCAACAGTAACAGCCTGGTTGATCAGGCCCTGATCCACCAGGAGGCCTGGTCGTGGACCGGGACGCGAGGACGTTGATCCCCGGAATAACCTCCAGGTACATTACGATATGGTACCATTGGTTGTGGACTTGGCCAGGCAGTACCAGCATAGTACTTCTACAATATGTACAATACTAAAGCAGGAGTTGATAAAGGCTATAGTGCCAGCCAAATGATAAAGTGTAGCATTAAGTTTAGCAATTAAGTTCAGCAATAAAGTGTAGCATTAAGTTTAGCAATTAAGTTCAGAAATAAAGTGTAGCATTAATCCTTTCAGGGTCCATCCCACAGATCTACAGCTTTGAAGCCAGGCTCCAAACCATAGATCTGTGCCAGAATTCTAGCAGCTTCAAATTTAGAGCAAGAAGGCTGGTAGGCCTACATCTAAGAGAATGTCTGCTTGGTCAGTGTGTACAGTAAACAAAAAATCGGGGCACCCACATTGCATTGTAGGAACGCCATCTCAGTACACTGTTCATTATGCCTGGCAGCAAGGAAGCTCTCACTCACCGGCGAATTCTGACTCCTCTTCCCAAGTTATAGTTGTAACACTTATGAAAGTGGATCTGAAGAGGAATTCTGTGGTTTTAATCCATATGGTACATTGTACTATATGGTACCATTGTACCATATGGATCTGAAGAGGAATTCTATGGTACCAATGTACATTGTACATTATGGTACCATTAAATGTACCATATGGTTCAAAACCATCGAATTGATCTTCAGATCCACTTCCATCAGTGTTAGAACTATAACTTGGGAAGAGGAAAGTCAGAATTTGCCAGTGAGTGAGAGCTTCCTTGCTGCCAGGCATGAACAAAATGTACTGAGATGGCGTTCCCACAATGCAATGCGGGTTCCCCGATTTTTTGTTTAATGCGCACACTGACCAAGCAGACCCATTCTCTTAAATGTAGGCCTACCAGCCTTCTAGCTCTAAATCTGAAGCCTCTAGAATTCTGGCATATATCTATGGCTTGGACCCTGGCTTCAAAGCTGTAGATCTACGGGACGGACTGTGAAAGGGTTAATGCTACACTTTATCACTTGGCTGGCGCTATAGCCTTTATCGATTCCTCCTGCTTTAGTATCGTACAAGTACTATGCTGGTACTGCCTGGCCAAGTCCACAACCAATGATACCATATGGTACAGGAACCCTAATGGAAATATAGACAATATCATAGCCATTACTATATACCTCCTCAAATACCTCAGTAAAAAAAAGTTAGTAGATTCGTTAGGTAGGGATGCTTCTTTTTAAAACTATGATTCATTGATCAATTTATGTCTTTCAATGTGGCTTCGAATATCCTCGGCAATTATTGAGTCCTTCAATTTTCCCACAATGGAGCTTAGGCTAATTGGTTTATAATTTGAAGCTAAAGACATGTCTCCTGCTTTGTAGATATCACATTTCCCATTTTCCACTTATCTGACACTATGCCAGTTTGTAGTGATGTGTTGAAAAGACTAGCCAAAGGTTTGCTAAGTTCTTTCTTACATTCCTTTATAACCTTTGTAAAAAGTTCATCAGGGCCTGGGGATGAACCAGCATGATCCACCAGGAGCTTGGGTCTGAGACCGAGTCACAGGGGCGTTGACCCCTGAAACCCTCTTAGGTAAACGTAGGAAGCCTACGGTTTAGAGCTTCCCTGTGGATTATAATAAAGTACACCGCTGTATAGCCCTTGTGGCTTAGCGCTCTTTTGATATATAATAATGTAGGAAGCCTCCTCCCTCACCACAGCCAAGGGTGAGTGTAACTAGGAATCTAACTGTCTAATTTAAATTAACAATTTAGATTTAGAAAGGACATGGGAAACTATTGTTTCGAAAACGTTAGTTGATGAGTGGAACAGTCTACCTAGGTGGTTATTGAGGCTAGGATCACCAAGGGCGAGCGTAACTGTAGGAAACCTCCATCACCACCAAAGGTGAGTGTAACTGTAGGAAGCCTCCCCATCAACACCTAAGTGAGGGTAACTAGAACTTCCCCCATCATCACCACCAAGGGTGAGTGTAACTGTAGGAAGCCTCCCATCACCACCGAGAGTTATATAGCTACGTAGAAGCCTCGCCCATCACCAAGGATTAGTGCAACTGTAGAAGCCTCCCCAGTCACCCTCCCAAAGGGATGGTGTAACTGTAGGAAGCCTCTCCATCACCAAGGGTGAAATGTAACATATCCACCGTAGTGGAATATTCAAATGGAACTTTGTAATGTTCCCCCTGATCACATGATGACTGTTGCACATGTGACTGGTAAATTCCTATGAGTGTTCCTGTTGAAACTTTAACAATGACCTTGTGAGCAGTATTAGAACTACTTAGAGCCGCCTTTGAAACCTGGACTCTAAACCCAAGTAACTTCCTTATAATAATACATCATATAAAAACCATACTTATTACAATGATCCTAAACATCGAGCATTGAAACGTACTGCTCGCAGACTAGGCCTAGCCTTAGAAAATTACCCCTCCCCCCCCGAAATGCTGTATCTCTTTCAAAACTGCCCTTGACTGCAGGCGCGTATGACACTTCAACAAACAGACGGGAAAAATTTGTCAAAAGTTCAGTGCTCACACCCCACTTAGCAGCAGAAAGGACAAATAGAATTTTTTTTTTTATATTGTATTAAAACAATACAATACATTAAATAGATAAAAGAACACATTACCCCAGGTCTTACACAGAATTATAATTTCATTAACAAAGCACACAGACATTTAACTTTGTGCTAACACAAACTGTCCCTCATCGCCAATGCATATTTTTTTTTTTTTTTTTTTTTAAAGTACATCACAGCACATAAAAAATAACAAACAGGCTTTAACTGCCAACAAATGTAATAAACTTTCGATGGCCATATAATACCACATTACAGATATAAAATTATACATCATGTAACAAAAATTATCTAATGAAAACACCAACAGTAACCAAAGTAAGGAGAGAATTGATACATACTTCCGTACTAACGACAACAAAAGTAAAACAAGATATTCTGTACTATGACTGAACGTCATAAGGTACAAACTCAAAAGAGCCAGTATTTACATACCGTAGCCTGCAAACTAAAACCCCCCTTCCCTAGACAAACCCCCCCTTCCTATACAGAACCTCCCCCTATCTGAAAAGTACAACATAAAATCAGACCCACAAGAGTGCACAATAAATTAAGTTCCCTAACACATCTATAATCATACCCAAAAGTATGAATCTTAGACACGTAAGAATAGAACATAAACACAATGATACATGTTCCCAAACTTGTAATGGTAAAGGATATAACTGCTTCACGGCTTACGAAACAACTGCAGTGCAAAAGTCATTAATGTAATATAGAACAGTTTGATTTCTAACATTGGTTAGAAAGTAGTTTCCTATAGTCAAATTACATTAACAAGATCCGTCCACATCATAACACACGACAAACGGTGCTGTACAATGAATGGATCACCTACACACAAAGTATTGACGATGGTTTTATACTCAGAACAACACATTATACTTATTAAAGAACTGTCTACTTGGTGTATATACAAATGGCAAGCACACAGGGTAAGTATTAGACTGCATAATAACGTGTTAAAAAACCAACACACACAATAACACACACACACAAGCACACTCATACACGTCAACATAGACATAGGTATTAATGGATCGACGACAAAAAACATCCAATTACATGCAATATCATATATTACATGTAATAGGAAACACGTCTATACAAATACCAATGATTGGTATACAAGAATAAAAAGGCATCACATTGGAGACATACATACAACATTGGAGACATATATACAACATTAGAGACATACATACAATTAAACGCAGCTGACCAGCCCGTAAGATTACCCACTGAACAAACACAAATTATCTCAAATCCTTTAACTCTAACGCTCTGTATGCAGACGGGAAATCTTTCTCCCATCTCCCCTCATATACTAACTGATTTCGACACTTAGTTCTAAGAATTTTTTCCCGCAAAAACCCGGATTCTGCTATTACCTTCAACATGTCTCATAGCCCATGACACATATATATAATCGGCTACGACATACGACACTGCACGTTGTACACAGATGTCGACCCCACCCACATCAAAACTCAACGCCCTAATTACAGACAAACCTCCCCCCCCCTACCATTCGTAAAACCCTGCTTAACCACGCACGTACTATACCTAAATTTTCACAGAAATACACAACGTGAAACGCTGATTCGTCCTCCCGCACACTGAACAACTCCGGTCCTCCTCTACACGCCGATTAGACAACACCACCTTGGACGGCAGAATCCCGTGCAAAAATTTAAAAACCACTTCGCGTACTTGAGGAAGGAGATGTAACTGATGAACTCGCTTCCATATATCACACCACACGTACATGGGGAACATTCCTTGAACTCTCACCTCAACTTTCACCATACCCACTCTTTCCAAAGTACTCAATTTAACGCTCCGCACGTCTCGCATGCACAGTAACACACGTAGCATCGTATCGCACTTGATTACATCTGCCCGTCTCCACCACCTGCGCAGGTCACGATACATTTCTGTTAAACCACCATGCCTGCCACCCAGTCGGAGAAAACGACGTTTCACGTAACAAGCAATGACTCGGTCTCTTAAAGGAACAAGACCTAACCCTCCTTGACGCATTGGTGTCTCTACCACCGCTCTTGTGAGCCAGTCGCACCCTGAACCCCACAGAAATCTATAAACTCTATTTAAAAGATGTTTGATATCCCCCTTTATTAGTGGATACAGTGCAGCAACGTGCCAAACTTTACTATAAAGAAGAACATTAATTACTATCGCTCGCTGGTGTAGGGTTAAATGTCGTGGCCTTAGACTATTTAAACGCCTCAAAACATTATTTACCACCCTCCCCGAATTACATGCCCTCGTCTCATCAACCTCTCTCATATACTGTATACCACATATAGTAACACAGTCAACCACCGTCCACGTCTCTATACCTACCTCCTCTCTCGCCCAAATCTCCCAACTTCATAATCTTTGATTTTTCTTTGTTAACTCGCATTCCTGTTGCTCTACCAAATATATCTACAAATCTTCCTACACAACTCAACTGCTCCCTCGTACGTACTAGGACAGTTGTATCATCTACATAACCTACTATGGCAGGTCGATCACTACTCGAACCCCACGACGAATCTACACCCTGCCCACAAACTGTCCAATAAAAAGGGTCCTGCATGCAAGCAAAGAGCATTTGAGACATAGGGCATCCCTGTCGAATGCCTCTATTTCAATTTGACTAAGTCTCCTAACTTCCCATTAATTTGTACTCTAAACCCAGCACCATTATACAAAGAGCGGGCCCACATGATGATGTCATTACCAAAACCTTGCCATCTCATAAACTTCCACAGCACATCCCTTTCTACACTATCAAAAGCAGCTTGCCAGTCTAAAGCCAAAACACCACCCCCGCCCCTCGTTCCGCATTCCTCGACAAACTCCCTGATATGCCCATGACCATCATACATTGTCCTACCTGGCACGCCTAACTGACCCTTATGTATTACCTTGTCAAACACTTTCTTAATCCTATTCATTAAAATTTTTGCATATAATTTATAATCACTACACATTAGTGATATTGGTCGGTAATTCTTGAGTGATACGGGCATGTCACATTTTTTAACTAACACCAAAACTGCCGTACTCTGAGACATACCTAAACGACCCCCCTCCTTCATCGCATTGAGTAAACGTACCAAAAAGTCCGTATGACCTCCCAATGTTGAATATAAAATTCACATGGAATGCCATCAATACCTGGTGCCTTACCCTTGCACATTCCCTGCAAAGCCTCCCACACCTCAGCTTCAGTTATAGGCCCACCATGAGAAAGCGATCATTATCATTCAACTCACATCGTACATTCTGCCCCAATTCCCGTATTGCATCCACGCTTCTTTATTTAGCATTTTGATATTAAACCATTTATCAACGTAATAGCTTATTCCTTCAGTTGTTGTTACAACCTGACCCTCACTATACCCTTCAACGCCATCCTGAACCACTAAACTCACGATTTCGGTCGCCTTCCTTCTTTGTGTCTGACTACGTAAGACACAAGCGGACGGCTTATCACCCCACACAGCCTCCTCAGCTCCACTCGAAATACGCGCCCCATCAAAAACCGTATTTTTCAGCTTCTGGATGTGGTCTTTTAGATTGTCAATCTCGTCCACAGGGTAAATTCCAGATACCTCCCCTTGCGCATAACAGTGCTGTAAAGAACCCTCCAGGTACCTCAAAAATCCATACTCCAATCCCAGAGGCCTCCTTACCCCGATGTACATAAAAATCCTTAATGCGAGGCTTCATAACCTCGTCCCATTGTCGCACTAAATCACTACCTTCCAAGGAGTCTACTCCCATAGACGTCCATAAGTGCGTGAAGAGTGTCTTATCTTCATTTACTTTGAAGTAAACGAGTATTTAACTTCCAATATCCTTTAAAACGAGTCAGGAGACCTCTCCAGTCCCAACTCTACGAGAACACCGCGATGGTCGGAGAAATACACATCTAACACACGCACTTTGGTTACAACTACGCGCCGAGACACATATACCCTGTCTAAGCACGCAGCATAGTCCTTACGCACGAAAGTGTGCTCAATCCCTAAGTCACTGCTTCCACTTACATCCACCAACCCCAGCCCAGACAACAAATCACCCAAAATAATCGAACAATAACCCGCTCCCCTCGGTTCTACGTCTTTAAAGGCGCACCACACAGTTCCAGTTGCCACCAACTACTGTTATATCAGGCAGAGATCTCAAATAGTACACAAGAACGTCGTTAACAAAGTATTTTTAATATTAACAAACATTTTCAGCTGGCCCATATACTCCTACAAAACCCACCCGTTGATACCCCACTCACCTATGACGCGTACCACGCGACCCCCCCCCCTTCCTCCCAATGTTTCATCACGAACGGGCTGGTCGCTTTTATTAACACAGCTACACCACCTTTCAAACGACTCGAGTGAGCCATATAAACATCATAACCATCTATCGCAAACGAACTTCCAACTTTATGGTTATGTTCTTGCACGAAACATACATCTACTGCAAAGCGATGCAACCACTCATGTACCTGCACTTGCCTTCTGTTATTTTTCATACCATTAACATTTATGGTTATACACCTAACTTTGCTAACGGTGGGTTTCCCTCGAGGACCACCACACCCCTTTTCCCTTTATGATGACTAACGCCAAAGGCGCCACCTTTACCTTGTACATTCTTTGTTATATTACTCGCTGTCCTGGAACCATGCGACGCCCCACCCGTGACTTCCGACCACGTCTTCTTCCCTGAGCGCTGTCCAGGGGTCAAGACATCGTCGGAGTCGGGCGGGGTAGCCGCACGCTTCCTAGAAACAGCATCCTCAACTTTATCAGGACCTGTAATGTTCTCCTTGTGAACTTCTACCGCAACAGTATGAACTCTCGGACCTTCTACCTCACTCACGTTAATTAACTGATCGACGTCCTTTAACTGTGGTCTCTCCTCATCTGAACACTCCAACGCAGGCACACACGGCACAGAATCATACTCCTGCGAAGCTAAAAGGTCACTCATGTCGATACAATGTTAGCGTCCATGTCAGCATCCTCTCTTGCTTGAGGGCCTCACGTCCACCATATTCTACCACATCGTGGTTGACCGTACCAGGTAGAGTCACGCAGGATGACTCCACGGGGATGGCCCGATCCACCTCATCACTCCACGATTTCAAAGGGGGCGGTAAGTCCTCGATTACTTCATCTGCCAAATTCCGTCGAGGAGCCTCACCATCCGGACGATGACCACTTCCTGAGGGCGGCTGGCGCTTGACGCATTGTGCAGCAATGTGGTCCAATGCTCCGCAAAGGCGACAAGTTCGTCCCCTGACCAGGATACGTAACGTACACCTGGTACGGAACTCCTCTAGGTTTATGTACGAAGGTATTGGTTGGCGCAGGGACATTTTTAAACGTAAACGACCCTTCCTGTAAACCAGCAAAGCGGCCATCGACCACCGACACATAGTAACCTGGTGGATCGTCCCATAGTATTTGAAGGCGTCACGTATGTCAACTTCGTTAGCCTCAAAAGGCACGTTTCACACACGTACCCATGTATAGTAATGTGAAACGTCGTGCAACTTAACTGTGACTGCTGGGGTTACTTGCTTGCTAACATCCTGATACTGGTTGACAATCTGCTCGTAGGTCTTGGTATCGCAAAACTTGACGAATATCCGTGATAGTCCATTTAAGGCAACGCCACACAGGGATTCACGCTGGATGCCATATACATCGCAGATGATCATCGGCACCAACACATTAATCGATGAGCTGGGGATCGTGCCCTTTATAAGGTCAATACACACAGTATTAACTCTTCTTCGATAACCCGTCGCCATTGTTGTTGTCGTCTCAAAGCTCCTCCACCAGGTGTCGGGACTGAGGAGAGACAGCTGACGACTGCTCAGCACAGCGTCTGAGCAGGGAATAGAATTAAGGGTACCAGAACTGGTTAGATCTCGCACCCTCATCCCTTACACAGGGCAAATGAGTTAGTGTTTGGTCCGCTACAATCTTCCTATCACACAGGCGAAATTAATGGACAAACATGATGCAAGGGAGAGGCTTATTTGTTTTATGCTCAGCAAGGAAGATGACTCTCATTCCTTTCACTAACTTTGAGCCTGATACAGCACTAACAAAGGGCAGCTCCATGTCGCCTGGGGAGGATGGTATTACAACATACTTAGATTGCTGTGTCGAGTACCAGGTAATCCTTTACTTGAATTATAAAACGAGCTATGTAACTGGGGAGCTCACTAAATTTGGAACCAACAGCCTCATTATTCTCATTCCAAAGCCCAATCGACAAAACTCATTTCGTCCTATATCTCTTACTAACTGCTTGTGTAAAACATTCGAGAGGAGGATTCTTAATCGTCTCGTGCACAGAATTAAACAATTTTTTATCTCCCCGGTTGCATGGTTTCATGCATGGAAGGAGTGTGCATCATTGCATTACCACCTTTCTCACTGCACACTGACAGCTCATGCACTACCTTCCTTGGCCTTAAATCCGCTTTTGATGCAGCCAACCGACATGTAATCGTTAATGAACTTGCCAGAATGGACGTTGGAGGATGGCTTCTTCACTGGATTAAAGGCTACCTGTCCAACAAAGTCTTGTGTATTGTTCCAGGGATATAGAAGTGTAACTAAACATTTTGAATTAGGAACCCCACAGGGAGGTGTGCTCAGTCCCACTCTATTCAATATTCTAATTAATGCCTTAATGCTATGCCTAGCCAGCCCCATCATTATACGATTAGTTTTGCTGATGATACAATGATTCACACCGGATTCTCTAACACCCAAAACATTCTTAATCATGTACTAGCCTCGTGTCAGGACCTGGGGTTGATAATCTCTACTGATAAAAATGCTGTATAGCCCTTGTGGCTTAGCGCTTCTTTTTTTATTATAATAATAATAATACTGATAAAACAAAGATACTCAACAGGCGTCCTCCTCGACAGAGAGGCAGTTTTTTTTTATATATTTTATTTAAAAAACACAGTATATATGGATGGTATACATAAATGATTTAAAACAAAAAACGCGAAACCCTTATATAAGTCAACATATAACTAAACAGAGGACTACCGGAACATATCTTAACCACAAAATAACTATATAACCAAAACCTGACAGCCTTATTCATATTGCATATGAAATTATATACAAAAACAATTTCATATAAACTAACATTGGATCTGTGCTCCAGTTCCCCAAATTAAGCCTGAATGCCTTCCACATCCCCCCCCCAGGCGCTGTATAATCCTCCGGGTTTAGCGCTTCCCCTTGATTATAATAATAATAAACTAATTATAAACCCACAAAAAATAAAAATACATGTGATATCACTGGGTGACAGAACAACATATCCCACAGAAGCTGCTGCCCAAGAAACTTGAATGTCCAAAGCCCTTGTGGCTTAGCGCTTCTTTTTGATTATAATAATAATTGAATGTCCAAAGATTACAATATAGGACATTATACATCTCAACCCCCCCCCCTTCCTCACAGCGGTGACCGCTACTACATATACAAAAAACAATCTCAGGCAAATGAAACTTTTTGCCCTTCATCAAAAGTTTACAATCATCGCCAAAAGGTCTGCTTATGAATATTCCCCTTAAAGGCCAGTATAACGTTGTACTTTTAGCGGTGACATCAGCGTGGCATCCGCTTACAAATGACTAAACTAAACCTAATGGGAATTCCAGGAAAGACCCAACATACTTCACCGAACCCCGGCCATAGTCGGGAACCAGTTCAGTCTTGTTAGAGGCTGGAACATATACTGAAATATTGCTTTTTATCTGTATTATCAAAATGTATGACTATTTTAGGATTAATCCAAGATCTCAGTGCCACACAACGCCACAACCATACACACACAGACACACGGTACCATTCATAATACATAGACGCCACTCCCTAAAACTCGCCCTCTACCCTGAAGTCTCTAACATACCGTTTGGTGCTACCACGGGGGAGTCCAGCCCCCCGTTGCCTTACCCCACCCCCAGTTGCAGCAACCTTTGAACAGTAAGACTTCGATACTTTGAAGGAAAACTATTATCCCAACTTCTACCATAAGATAAGATAAGATAAGATTTCGTTCGGATTTTTAACCCCGGAGGGTTAGCCACCCAGGATAACCCAAGAAAGTCAGTGCGTCATCGAGGACTAACTTATTTCCATTGGGGTCCTTAATCTTGTCCCCCAGGATGCGACCCCCACCAGTCGACTAACACCCAGGTACCTATTTGCTGCTAGGTGAACAGGAAAACAGGTGTAAGGAAACGTGTCGAAATGTTTCCACCTGCTGGGAATCGAACTCGGACCCTCCGTGTGTGAAGCGGGAGCTTTAGCCACCAGGCCACCGGGCCACCATATATGAGTTTATTTCTGCAATATGTTTTGTAGATACCTGCCGCAATTGCCCTGATCCTAACTGATCCCCCGGTTTCCCGCATACCCCACGAGATATAGAGGAAATCAGCTACCATGTACAGTATTGCTCTTCGTACCTCACTTGATACTCCGCTAACGTCCAATGTTAAGGCCTGTAAGGTTGAAATACTTCCCCCACTAAGAAAATCTAAAACCCGCCCCAACTACGAACGAACTTTGTCCAAGGTATCACAAAAGTAGACAGCATGAAAAGCTGTTTCTTCGAGACCACAACGCAAGCAATCCACCTCCTTTACCAAACCCATCCTGTTTAAGACCGATTTTGATGCTAAAATCCCCATGACAAATCTGCACACCAATTCACGAACCCTTGGTGCCAACTTAAGTTTACAAAATCCTTCCCATATTTCCCCCCAGTTATACAGCAGAAAAACAGACAATCCCTGTACAATTTCCCCATGACAACATATGCTGACCATTTGCCCCACCCGGATCCGTTGGGCATTTCTCAACTTTAACAACAAACACAGCATGTCTTCACACTCGATTAATCCCCTGCTGCTCCACCATTTACGCATTTCGATCATTACCCAACCCACCCAGATGCCCTTCTCACCACCCACCCTGAGGAACTGCTGCTTTACATAGAGGGCCTTTACCTATGGCCCCAAAGCCAAGAGACCTAAACTCCCACGACGAACATGGGTCATGACAACCTCCCGACTTAACCAAGCTCTCCTGAAACCCCAAACATAACGTAAGACCCTTCTCTACAGTTCCTGAATATCCATATCTCTTAAAGGGTACACCTCAGCCACACCCTATACCTTACTATAAACAAGTGTATTAACCACTACTGTCCTCTGTTGCAACGAGACATCCCCAGCTCTTGACCCCCGAAGTCGATCTCAAGCCTTGTTAACCACCAATTCAGAGTTTACCCTTCGGCCCTCCCTCTCATCTGCCATGTACACGATACCACATATTCTAAGTTGCACCACGACTGACCACCCATACCTTTCGCCCAACCTCCCCCCCACCCATGTACCCACCTCCAATAATCTCGATTTTGCCTTATTGACTCACATGCCAGACTCTGCCCCAAAAAACTCAACAATCCATCCCATGATCTGCAAATCCTCCTCCCCTTTTAACAAAATCGTGGTATCATCTACGTACCCGACCACATGTGCTGCATGGTCACTGCTCAGCGTTCCAGGCCTCAAACCACCATCCACCAGCTCATAAAAGGGGTTTTGTATACAAGCAAAAAGCAGCTGGGAGAGGGGGCACCCTTGCCTCAAACCCCTTTCCATACGGACCGGCTGCTCCAATTTACCGTTTACCTGTATACGTACCATAGCCGAGACATACAAGGTATCAACCCATCTTACAATCCCCTCTCCAAAACCCTGCTTCAATAAAATAAGCCTCAATAAATCCCTATCAACACAGTCATAAGCATTTTGCCAGTCAAGCCCGATGACACCCCCCCCTTGACATTCCTCCAAAAACTCCCTAATATGTACATGTCCACCCCTCATGCTCCTACCTGGTATGCCTAGCTGTCCCTCGTGAATAACCGACCCCATAACCTTCCTCATTCTGTTTCCTAAAACTTTTGCAAAGATTTTATAGTCTGAGCACACAAGAGATATTGCTCTATATGCACTCAGACCCCTCCCCCCTCCCTTTTTGGGCACCAACACAACTACCCCCGTACTTTGTGACATACCTAACCTCCCCTCCGTGAGCATGCAATTTAATACATCAACCAAACAATGCTTAATACTTCCCCAATGCGCCCTATAAAAATCATTCGAAATGCCATCTATACCTGGTGCCTTTCCTTTACTCATACTAAAAATCGCTTCCTCTACCTCCTCCACTCGAATTCTACCTTCTAGTACCGTTCTATCCCTGTCACTTATAACTTTTCTGAAATCCCTCCTCACCAGGCCACCCGCATGGACCCCCCCTACTCCCCACCATAGCTTTTCCCCAAACCATAGATCAGCATAAAAACTCATGCTGTCCATGGTGAGGAGTACTTGACCCGGCAGGTAACCACCCAAACCCGTGCATACTTCCAATTGCAAGAGGGATGTCGCCTGTTGTCTGACCCTAAATTTGCACAAGACACAACCCGAAGGTTTGTCACCCCATAGCACTTCTTCCATACCTGCTCTGACTCTAACCGCATTGAAACGTACATTGTGAATTTCTGCAAGTCGACTACGAAGATGTTCAATGTCGTCATACCTACTACTCCTGCCCCCCACATAGTAACCATTTAGCTGCCCCTCCAGATAGTTTTGCAGCCCATACCTCCACCTCGCCTCCTCTTTTCCTCGCTTCTTATAATAACTCGCTATCCCGGGTTTGGCACGTGTTTCCCACCATTCCAACAAACATTCACCTGCTTGTCGCATTTCCCAGATATTCTTCCAACAGTCCTGAAAAGCGGACCCATTCCCCTCCCCCTCCAATAGCCGCATGTTCAGTTTCCAATAACCTGGATAAACCCTGATCATTCCATCCCAGTCCAAGTCCGCTAGCACTGCACGGTGATCTGAAAACCCCACATGAAAGGTCTGTACATGCCCAACTCTAATTCCTTGTGTTACATAAAGTCTATCCAGATGGGCTGCATAGCCTCTGCGAACGAACGAACGTATGCTCCACCCCCCACCCACCCCGCCCCACCACATCATAAACCCCTGCATCCCCCAGCAGATTCCGTAAGACAGGTAAAATGCACCCCGCCCCCCTCGGCTCAACATCGCCATGGCGGATAACGCAATTCCAATCCCCACCCATGACGGTAATGAATGGCAAACCCCAAGTGTAAAACGTTAAAACCTCCCTCACAAATTCTATTTTAACTTCAGTGTTGCTTTCTGCAGGCATGTAAACGCCAATAAAACAAACCCTCACCTCACCCCAGTACCCATCTACCCTCACCACCCTCCCACCTCCCCCCTCCTCCCATCTCAAGACACGCCAAGGGCTGGACTTCTTCACCGCTATAGCTACCCCACCCTTTAATTTTAAAGAACTGTTAACATACATTCGGTAGCCTTTTAACCGTAACTCTCGCCCAAACTTATAATTGTGTTCTTGTATGAAACATACGTCCACGGCGTACCTGCGCAAGAACCACACCATCCACACACACTTAAACTCTGCCCGCAGGCCATTTACATTGATGGTAACACTCTTGAATTCACAAAAGGAGGTTTTCCTCTATGTTTGTGGGTCTTTCCCGTTCCCACACGTACATTACACTGACCTTCTTTGACCTTTGACTTCCCAAGGCCCCCCTCACCCCCCCCGTTCCCTACCCATATGCTGGGCGCTTGCCACAACCCCGTCTTCAAGAGGCGCCTCAGCCACTTTCGACCATAATTTCTTCCCTGGACGCTGTCCTGGTGTCAGGACACCAGGTGTCCTGACACCAGGTGTCCGACACTCCTGCCGTCCATTTGCTGGAACCACCTTCTACACACATCTCACCAGACGAAGCCTCCTGGTGGACTTCCACCACCACTTCGTGCAACCGTGTCATTGTAGTCATGTCCAGGTCTTCTATATTTGGCGAATCATCCTTCACCACTTCTTGACACTCCGGTGGAATGTCTGGGCTATGCTCTGCCCCATCCAGGAGATCGTTTAGCACGTTCTCCAGCAAACTTTCCTGTGACAACTCCACAGGTTCCGTAGGCCCCACAGGTGGCGTGGGCACGTTTGTAGTGTCCACCGACAGTGTGGCACACGCCATAGACCGTGTCTCCTCTTGTTGTACTTCCTCACTCTGAAAGCTTAGGTCCTTGTTCAGGCGAGGGACCAGTCTCCAGATCAAAGGGCTCGGTTCTTAGGACCACAGGAGAAGGTTCTCGGATGCGTACAACCAGGCGTCTGGAGCACTGAGCAGCCATATGGTCATACGAGTTGCATAACCTGCATGTCTTCCGTTGGCCTGCATAGTGAACAAAAACTTGGGTCCTGTAGTGTTCTAGATGAATGTAAAATGGAATCGGCTGTTTTAATGTCATCTTGAGGGTGCAGGAGCCTTCCGGGAACCCCTCATATGGGCCCTCCCTCCACACTCCCTTGGTCGCTGCATGTACCGTGCCGTATCTACCAAAAACTTTCCGAATAACATACTCCACCGCCTCAAAAGGCACGTTCCTTACTTTGACCCAGGTGACGTATGTGGAGACGTCATGCAGGCATACCTCTACAGCTGAATTCACCGCCATTTTCCTCTCTTGAAAAGCTTCCACAATCTTGGAGTAAAAGCCGGCATTTGCGAATTTTACAAAAAAACCTCGACATCCCATTGAGAGCCACACCATATAATTCCTCAGTGGGGATGCTGTAGACGTCGTGGATAATGATAGGCAACAAGACATGCATCGTTGCACCACTGAGAGAGCCATGAATGAATTCAACACAGACCGTGTTTACTCTTCTACCATGACGATCCACCATCTTGCATACTGTAGTACACGGTTCTCCGCCAGGTGTAAGCTGGAGCAGGCTCAGAAAGCGTCCTCTCAGCCCGCAGGTTGAGAGACGAATGAGAGGCACAGTTCGTCAGATCCAGTTGCATGCTGGGTCTCTTCTAGAATATGTAAGCAGATACAGGTATCTAGGCTTTGAGGTTCCACTACTTGGACCTGTTGTAACGAGACTTTGTCGCCAATACAAAGAAAGACTGAGAGCACTTAGAGTTGTGGCTGGGTTTCATCGCAGGTATGGAGCTAATGTTAAAATTATGAAAATGATGTATCTTGCTTATATTAGATCATTGGTTGATTATGCAGCGCCACTACTTGCACTCGTGTCTGACTGGAAGCTTGGAGGGCTGGAAAAACTGCAAAACGAAGCAATGAGGACCATCCTAGGATGCCCTCGTACTGCCAAAATTTTAAATATGCGGAAAAAACTTAATATTTCAAGCATTAGAGATCGTGTTATTGAAAGAAATATCCTTATTGGCGTCAATATGCTTGGGTTAGCCCATTCAAACCCCTGCGCACAAGCCCTCCAAACTTTCCTCAGTACTGGTGAACATCCTTCCAGATGGATCGAAAAAACTGGAACCGACCTCCGAATGAACCAGCTACAAGCAACAGCGGCACTTCCCTGCTACATGGGATATTACCCCATTCCAAACTACCATTCCTCCATTTCTCCCCAAAAATTCTTGTATCACATCTTGTATCTATCAGTACTTAACTACACCATCAGGTCCTTAAGCAAACACTATGATGACCTCCTGGCACTCCTTGAATCACTAAAGACACCCTTCTCCTGCATTATTCTTACTGAGACCTGGCTTAAGCAGGACACAATAGATATCTACCCTCTACCAGGATACACAGCAATCCACAACTGCAGACCATACCAAGTTGGGGGTGGTATTGCAATCTATTACTCTAACCAGTTATCTTGTATTAGCACCACTTGCTTTACTGATGAATATGGGGAATACATTTTTGCTAATTTTACTGTAAAAAACCTTAAGACGCCTATAACAATCGGTGCCATTTACCGGATACCCCACACAAACATCCCAAATTTCAGTGAGAAATTAAAGACACTAATAACAAACAGACACATGAATAAACACCACCTTCTCTTAGCTGGAGACTTCAACATCAGCCTTGGCCTACTAGATGATCAGCCTATAACTGATTTCATCAACAATATGAACAACACACTTTTCATACCAACAATAACTAAACCAATGAAGCTCACTTAGACAAGTGCAACCATAACAGACCACATATGGACCAATATACTAGCCCCCCTTAAATCAGGGATAATCACAGTTAGCACTACAGACCACTACCCTACCTTCCTCTTGACAAACATTAGTAACCCACCACTTGAATACAACAAAGTTTCATTTAGACTCCATGACGAGGCCTCAATAAGGAAGTTCACAGCTGACCTAGAGACTGTTGACTGGCCTACATAATTCTCCAAGGCCAATGGTATTGATGACTGGACAGACTAACCAGCACCATTCTGAAATCCATTGATAAGAAACACCAATATGAAAAGCAATATAGACAGGGCTTAATACACAAAGATATTCTTAAACACTATTTATCAGTTCTCACCAAAGTAATAAAGAAAGCCAAACAACTATACTACTCCAGTAGATTCACTGACACAAGAGGAGATATAAAAAAGACCTGGAAAACACTCTCTCAGATTCTAGGGACCCACAAACTGAAAAAAAAGCAAGAATATTGTCCTAACTAAACCTAATGAAACACCACTGCATCCCACTGACACAGCTAACAAGATAAACAACTTCTTCTCAACCATAGGATCTAATCTCGCCAATAAAATCCCACGTACCAATGCTCATGCCGGGTGTGGAAAATTACATTTATCTGAATGCATCATTATGTACATAACAGTAAATGAACAAAGATAATTATTATTTTTCAGTTAGACAAGTAGGAATTTGGGACACCTAGGTTGCAGAAAAATGTCCCCCTTCAATACCTACCACTGTCATATCCACAAGTTGATCTGGACCTATTAATTATAAATAAAAGATACATCACCAGGAATGCTGGTAAATATATAAATTTGTGGACTGTATATTAAAAATAATAAATGGTTATATAAATACACAATTACATAACAGAAGGAAAATATATCTTAATATCACTCACCAATTTGACTGGAGATAAATGTGTCATGTACAGGACCCCCCCTTTTGCCTACATTTATAAAAAATTTACTGGCCAGAATTTAAACATAAATTAGACAGCTTATGTGAGGTTCCTGGAGTTGTCCTGTCCTGTCGCCTGATATCTCAAGTTATGCAGGAATGCACATCCAACAATTTTGCCTCCTATTTGAGAGGTGTAAGCCCAATTTTAACCTCTAGACCACGAAAATTCCTTCCCATTACACTAACATTGTATCCAATTCAAATTAACAATGGCGACTCTGTCTGCACAGGTGCAGGTCCAGTTTCCCATTTTCCATAATATAATTCTTTTAAATACAGTATGGCCATCTATTTACATACAACTACTGTATTTCTGGAAAATATATACAGTATTTTCCACACCGGGGACTACCTAGATGGGAATTTCCCAAATTCCTTCTATCTTGCACCAACTGAGCCCACAGAAGTCACCGAGATTATAAAGTCGCTTAAAAATAACTCAGGGAATCTGTCTCATGTCCCACCATTATTGTACAAGCGAGCGGCCCATGTCCTTTTGCATGCTATTTCATTACTTTTTAACAAGTCACTAGAAACTAGCACCTTCCCGAAACTATTCAAGACGGCAAGGGTTACACCAATACATAAAGGTGGTGACTCTACAGATTTAAACAACTATAGGCCAATATCAAACTTACCATTGCTATCCAAAATCTTTGAGAAACTCGTGCACAGGAGACTACATTCATTTATAACTTCACAAAACATACTCAAACCCTGCCAATTTGGATTCAGGAAAAATAAAAGCACTAATGATGCAATCATAAAAATGCTAGATCTGCTTTACACAGCATTGGAAAATAAGGAATATCCACTAGAAATTTTTATTGACCTAAGAAAAGCTTTTGACACAGTAGACCACGGCATCCTACTCCACAAACTTGACCATTATGGTATAAGAGGCCATGCACTTGCATATTTCAAATCTTACCTTACTAATAGGTATCAGTAAGTCACCATTAAAGACACAGCATCAACAACCCACGGCCACTTGATACTGGGATTCCAAAAGTGAAGTTTTCTATGGACCCCGGCTCTCCTCATTTACATCAATGATCTTTCCAAACGTATCCCAACACCTGAACCCCATTCTCTTTGCTGACGACAGACTTATGTCATCTCTCACCCTAATCTTGCCACCCTCAACACCATTGTTAACGAGGAGCTGATCAAAATATCGACTTGGATGACAGACCAATAAACTTACGCTTAACACTGATAAAACCTACTATATTACGTTTGGTAGCAGAGCAGGAGTTACCTGGAGTTACCTGGAGAGAGTTCCGGGGGTCAACGCCCCCGCGGCCCGGTCTGAGACCAGGCCTCCTGGTGGATCAGAGCCTGATCAACCAGGCTGTTGCTGCTGGCTGCACGCAAACCAACATACGAGCCACAGCCCGGCTGATCCGGAACTGACTTTAGGTGCTTGTCCAGTGCCAGCTTGAAGACTGCCAGGGGTCTTTTGGAAATCCCCCTTATGTGTGCTGGGAGGCAGTTTGAACAGTTCGGGCCCCCTGACACTTATTGTATGGTCTCTTAACGTGCTAGTGACCCCCCTGCTTTTCATTGGGGGGATGGTGCATCGTCTCCCAAGTCTTTTGCTTTCGTAGTGGGTGATTTTCGTGTGCAAGTTCGGTACTAGTCCCTCTGGATTTTTCCAGGTGTATATAATCCCCCCTGCGTTCCAGGGAATACAGGTTTAGGAACCTCAAGCGCTCCCAATTTTTGAGGTGTTTTATTTTCCGTTATGCGCGCGTGAAAGTTCTCTGTACATTTTCTAGGTCGGCAATTTCACCTGCCCTTTAAAGGTGTGTTAGTGTGCAGCAATATTCCAGCCTAGATTAGAACAAGTGACCTGAAGAGTGTCATCATGGGCTTGGCCTCCCTAGTTTTGAAGGTTCTCATTATCCATCCTGTCATTTTTCTAGCAGATGCGATTGATACAATGTTATGGTCCCTTGAAGGTGAGATCCTCCGACATGATCACTCCAGGTCTTTGACGTTGGGTTTCGCTCTATTTTTTTGGCCAGAATTTGTTTTGTACTCTGATGAAAAATTTAATTTCCTCATGTTTACCATATCTGAGTAATTGAAATTTCTCATCGTTGAACTTCATATTGTTTTCTGCAGCCCCCTGAAAGATTTGGTTGATGTCCCGCCTGGAGCTTTGCAGTGTCTGCAATGGAAGACACTGTCATGCAGATTCGGGTGTCATCTGCAAAGGAAGACACGGTGCTGTGGTGACATCCTTTGTCTATGTCGGATATAAGGATGGGAAACAAGATGGGGGCGAGTTACTGTGCCCTTTTGGAACAGAGCTTTTCACCGTAGCTGCTCGGACTTTACTCTGTTGACGACTACTCTCTGTGTTCTGTTAGTGAGGGGAAAATTTTAGATCCATCGACCGACTTTTCCTGTTATTCCTTTAGCACGCATTTTGTGCGCTATTACGCCATGGTCACACTTTTTCAAAGGCTTTTGCAAAGTCTGTATATATTACATCTGCATTCTTTTTGTCTTCTAGTGCATTTAGGACCTTGTCGTAGTGGCCCCAATAGTTGAGACAGACAGGAGCGACCTGTTCTAAACCCATGTTGCCCTGGGTTGTGTAACTGATGGGTTTCTAGATGCGTGGTGATCTTGCTTCTTAGGACCCTTTCAAGATTTTTTATGATAGGGATGTAGTGCTATTGGTCTGTAGTTCTTTGCTGTTGCTTTACTGCCCCCTTTGTGGATTTGGGGCAAATGTCTGTTTTTTTTTAGTAACTGTGGGACGACCCTCGTGTCCATGCTCCCTCTCCATAGGATGGAAAAGGCTCGTGGATAGGGCTTCTTGCAGTTCTTGATGAACACAGAGTTCCATGAGTCTGGCCCTGGGGCAGGGGTGCATGGGCATGTCATTTATCGCCTGTTCGAAGTCATTTGGCGTCAGGAAAACATCGGATAGGCTTGTGTTAATCAAAATTTTGTGGCTCTCTCATAAAAAATTCTTTTGATCTTCGACTCTCAGTCTGGTTAGCGGCTTGCTAAAAACTGAGTCATATTGGGACTGAGTAGCTCACTATTTCCTTGTTGTCATCTGTGTAGGACCCATCTTTTTTAAAGTAGGGGCCCAATACTGGACGTTGTTCTCGATTTTGATTTGGATAGGAGAGAAATACTTGGGGTTTCTTTCGAATTTCATTATGGGTTTTAGTTCTTCCCGCGATTCCTGACTCCTAAAGGATTCTTTTAGCTTAAGTTCGATGCTTGCTATTTCACTGACCAGTGTCTCCCTACGCATTTCAGATATTTTTGAACCCCTTTTTTGCCGCTCTGTTATTCTTTTCCGTCGCCTGGTAAAGGGGAGCGCCTGTCTCTTTCTGTTTACATTACTCCCCCTTTTTCTTAGAGGAATAAGCCTTGTGCATACATCGAGTGCTACCGAGTATAATCTGTTCTAGGCATAAGTTGGGGTCTGTGTTGCTTAGTATATCTTCCCAGCTTATATCGGTTAGGACTGGTTTTTACTTGGTCCCACTTTATGTTTTGTTATTGAAGTTGAATTTGGGGAATGCTCCCCGTGACTAATCTCATTATGTCGGGCTTGGGGCTCCGCGCATACATGACTGAACCTCAATTTTTGTTGTGATCTGAGTATATTGTTTTTGATAAAGGTGATATTTCTTATCAGATCATCATTGTTAGTGAAGATGAGGTCTAGTGTATTCTCCAGTCTAGTAGGCTCTATTATTTGCTGGTTTAAATTGAATTTTGTGCAGAGATTTAAAAGCTCGCGTGAGTGTGAGTTTTCATCAGAGCTGCCTCCTGGGGTTATTACTGCAACAATATTAATTGCTATATTCCTCCATTTTAGGTGCCTTAAGTTGAAATCCCCCAGAAGCAAGATGTTGGGTGCAGGAGCTGGAAGGTTTTCCAGACAGTGGTCAATTTTTAACAGCTGTTCCTGGAATTGCTGGGATGTTGCATCCGGAGGCTTGTAGACTATCACAATGACTAGGTTTTGGTTCTCGACCTTTACTGCTAAAACTTCCACTACATCATTTGAGGCATTTAGCAGTTCTGTGCAAACAAGTGACTCTGCAATGTTGCGCAAATTAACATTAAGATCGACAACACTCTAATTGCCAGACATAATGAGGGCAAATTCCTAGGCCTATACCTCAACAACAACCTGAATTTCAGCACCCATATCCAACACATAACCACAAAAGTATCCAAAACGGTGGGGATCCTCTCCAAGATACGATACTACGTGCCGCAAAAGGCCCTTCTCACACTATACCACTCATTTATCCATACCTCACCTATGCTATTTGTGCTTGGGGATCAACTGCAGCAACACACCTAAAGCCAATAATAACCCAACAAAAAGCCACAGTAAGAATAATCACTAAATCCCATTCCTGGCAACATCCCCCCCACTCTTCATAGATCTAAACTTACTCCCTGTTCAGTACATCCACACTTACTACTGTGCAATCTACAGGACCTTAAATTCCAATATTAACCTTGACCTAAAACGCTTTCTTGATGTTGTGACAGAACCCACAGGCATAACACCAGATACAAACATCTCTATGGCATTCCCCGTGTCGACTAAACCTTACAAAAATTCAATGTATGTCAAAGGCCCTAAAATCTGGAACACCTACCTGAAAATTCCAAAACTGCAGATACATTCATCACTTTCAAAACTATCATTAGAAAACATCTCCCTGATACACCCCGTCAACTAACTACACGAATACCACCTGGTGGTTCACACTTACACTCATTTCACCCATTTGACCATAAACGAAATTCAATCTCAACTTAAAATAATGAATCCTAACTAGTAAAATTGGCCTGTGATACCCCAAATTCAAAACATGTACTGTGCCAAAACAAAAAGATTCACTTTGCAAACTCACAAATAGTATTTAGTCACTTGGGGCCATAAATCCCAACACCTTAATTTGTAATTTTTAAATTTTAAGAATTTAAAATCAAGTCTGCCCAAAAATGCCTAGCCAGCTGGGTTCTAGTGGTACACCTCTGTAATTATTTTTTTTACTACATGTAAACCACAAAAAACCAAATTTGAAAACTCAGCATTGTAATCCTTATAGAGAATAAACTTTGAATAAAGGGGGTTTAGTGTGCACTACTGGCAGAGTTTTATCCCGATGGAAAATCATGACCTGTGTGCCCTGTGCAAAATAAATAATTAAGAACTTTTCTTTGTCAGAGGAAAGAAAGTCTCCCTGATAATATTTTGCGAAAATGTGTTAAAGTGTATCTACAGTGGCACCCTGTATATTGACAATAAATGCTAAAATTTATTTAAAAAGGGTAACTGAAACTGAAGTGAAGGCTTAAACAGGCAGGTGCCCGAAAGTCGCCAGAAACTTAACCACAGGTCACTGTTTTAATAATCCTCTTGGCCTGCTAGTGTACCTTTAAAATTTCCGCTGCTAGTGAAACCCCTCATATAAACTTCCTGGCCGCTATGTCCTCACATATATCTTCCTTTCCTGCTAGTGTACCTGCATATAATCTTCCCAGCCTCCCAGTGTACCCTTTCATAAATTTCCAGGCCTGCTATGTACCCGCATATAATCTTCCTGGCCTGCTAGTGTATTTTAAAATATAATCTTTCCTGGTTCTAGTGTCCTTGCATATAAACTTTTAGCCGCTATTTTACCTCGCATTAACTTCCCGGCCTTTGTGTACCTCGCATATAAATTCCTGGCCCCGCTGTGTACCCTTTCATATAAACTTCCCGGCTTCTAGTGCACGTCACATATAATCTTCCTTTCCTGCTAGTGTACTCGATTAATCTTCCTGGGGTTTTAGTGTACCTTTATAT
>NC_069403.1:2729524-2761569 GCF_026875155.1 Cherax quadricarinatus | reverse complement strand
TTCGTATTTTGCTTATCTTTTTCCTCTTTCAATAGTCATTAGCACCCTTGGTCTCAAAGGTTGGCACTAGAATTTTCCCTTGGGGGCCCATGGTGACTTATTTTGCAGAAACAAGCCACCAAAAACAGTGATAAATGGATAATTTTGAATTTTACCGAATGTATCCTTAGATGTGACACACTGGCTGGCTTGAAAACCCTGGACACGTCTCGTACGAATCGTATCGCATACCGGGTTTTGTAACAGGAAGTGAGGCAAATTTTTTGCAGTCAAATGCAGCGGCTACCGGTTTTAGCGGATACAGATAGCATGGCGAACCGGGGGTTTCCACTGTAAAGTGGACCCTCGGTTATTGGCCATAATCCGTTCCAAAGGTCAGCCAAAAAACCTAAATAATGTTTCCCAAAGAATTAATGGGAATACAATTAACCGTTACAAGCAAAAAAAATTCAAACACAAAAAAATTGTTTTAACAAATATAAATATTACATACCTTTATTGAAGACTAATGCTGGCTTCTGGAAAACAGGAGGAGGAAAAAGGGAGAACTTATTGTTTGGAAGGGAAATCTCCTTCCAAAGGATCTCAGGTACCAAGTCCTTATCTGGGTTTACTTCCCTTTTTGGGTCTTTTAATGCCACTGGGACCAGCTACACTCCCTGCATGCCTGCTACACTCCCTGCATGCTTGCTACACTCCCTGCATGCCAGCTACACTTCCTGCATGCCTGCTACACTCCCTGCATGCCTGCTAAAACTCCTGCATGCCAGCTACACTCCCTGAAATCCTGCTACACTTCCTGCATGCTTGCTACACTCCCTGCATGCTTGTTAACACTCCCTGCATGCCTGCTACACTTCCTGCATCCCTTTGCAAACACCCCCTGCATGCCTGCTACACTCCCTGCTTGCTTGCACACTCCCTGCATGCCTGCTACACTTCCTGATGCTTGCAAACACCCCTGAAATGCCTGCTACACTCCCTGCATGCCTGCTACACTCCCTGCATGCTTGCTACACTCCCTGCATGCCAGCTACACTTCCTGCATGCCTGCTACACTCCCTGCATGCCTGCTACACTCCCTGCATGCCTGCTACACTTCCTGCATGCCTGCTACACTTCCTGCATGCCTGCTACACTTCCTGCATGCCTGCTAACCACTCCCTGCATGCCTGCTACACTTCTGCATGCCTGCTACACTCCTGCATGCCTGCTACACTTCTTGCATGCCTGCTACACTTCTTGTATGCTTGCTACACTTCCTGCATGCCTGCTACACTTCTTGCATGCCTGCTACACTTCTTGCATGCCTGCTACACTTTTGCATGCCTGCTAAAACTTCTTGCATGCCTGCTACACTTCTTGCATGCCTGCTACACTTCTTGTATGCTTGCTACACTTCCTCCCAGCCTGCTACACTTCTTGCATGCCTGCTACACTTTTTGCATGCCTGCTACTTTTCTTGCATGCTTGCTACACTTCCTGCATGCCTGCTCACTTCTTGCATGCTTCTACACTTATTGCATGCCTGCTACACTTCCTGCATGCCTGCTACAATTCCTGCATGCTTTTTTACACTTCATGCATGCCTGCTACACTTCCTGCATGCCTGCTACACTTCTTGCATGCTTGTTACACTTCCTGCACGCCTGCTACACTCCCTGCATGCCTGCTACAATTCCCTGCATGCTTGTTACACTTCCTGTATGCCTGCTAAAACTTCCTGCATGCTTGCTACACTTCCTGCATCTTGTTACACTTCCTGAATGCTTGCTACGCTTCCTGCATGCTTGCTACACTTCCTGCATGCTTGCTACACTTTCCTGCATGCCTGCTACACTTTCTGCATGCCTGCTACACTTCCTGCATGCCTGTTACACTTTCTGCATGCCTGATACACCCCTTGCATGCCTGCTACACTTCCTGTATGCTGCTACACTCCCTTCTTGCTTGCTACACCTCCTGCATGCTTACTACACTCATAGCATCTCTGCTACACTCCCTGCATGCCTGCTATGTTCCCTGTATGTCTGCTACACTTGCTGCATGCCTGCTACACTTCCTGCATGCCTGGTACACTTCTTGCATATCTGCTACACTTCCTGTACCCCCTGCTACACTCCCTGCATGCTTGCTATACTTCCTGCATGCCTGCTACACTTCCAAACATGCTTACTACACTCCCACATGCCTGTTACACTCACTGCATGTCTGCTTACACTCCCTGCATGCCTGCTACACTTCCTGCATGTCTGCTACACTTCCTGGATGCCTGTTAAAACTCCCTGCATGCTTTTTACACTTCCTGTATGCCGTTACACTTCCTGCATACCTGCACACTCCCTGCATCCCCTGCTACACTTCCCATGTTTGGTACACTTCCGTATGCCTGCTTCACTCCCTGCATGCTTGCAACACTTCCTGCATGCCTACTTCATTTCCTGCATGCCTACTACACTCCCAGCATCCCTGCTACACTCCCTGCATGCCTGCAAACATTTCCCTGCTTTGTCTGCTACACTCCTGCATGTCGCTACACTTCCTGCATGCCTGTTAAAACCCCCTGCATGCTTGTTACACTCCCTGCTTGCTTGCTACACTTCCTGCATGCTTGCTACACTTCCTACATGCTGCTACACTTCCTGCATGCCTGCTACACTTCCTGCATGTCTGCTACACCCCGTATGCCTACTACACTCCCGCATGCCTACTACACCCCCTGCTTTGCCTGCTACACTCCCTGTGTGTCCTGCTACACTCCCTGCATGCTGCTACACTTCCTGCATGTCTGCTACACTTCCTGCATGCCTGTTACACTCCCTGCATGCCTGTTACACCCCCTGCATGCTTGCTACACTTCCGCATCCCACTTGCTTTACACTTCCTGCATGCTTGCTACACTTCCTGCAGGGCTGCTACACTTCCTCATGCCTGCTAACTCCCTACATGTCTGCTACACTTCCTGCCTACTTGCTACACTTCTGCATTCCTGCTACAACTCTCTGCATGCCTCTACACTTCACACTTAAATTCATGGTGTTTCTCACCTTCTTTACCACAGGAACTTTTTTTGGGAGCCAGGGTTACTTATTTCACAGTTGCACTGCCAAAATAACAAACTACAATGGAAATAAGCAAAATGTTGGATGTATGAGCAGAAGCTCCTCAGCCACTGAGAACACACCCAAGACTGATCCCGCAAGCGGCCCCAGCCGGCTAAACGAACGCATCTCGAAAAATCGATCACCAAATAACGGCCGAAAACCGGTCCCGGGAAAAACCAGCCCGATCACTGAGTTTGCCGATAACAGAAGCGGCCGATAAACTGGGTCCACTTTTATAACTACAGTAGTCCCCCCCATATCCGTGGGATATACATCCCAAGACCTACCATGGATACCAAAATTGTGGATAGTAGCAAACCGAAAACAAAGTTGTTTTTCCATTTATGTACATACCTATATAAAGTTTGATTGATAAATACACAGTAAGTTGAGAATTAGCACATTTTCAATTATGGGAAGCACTTCATAGCTTTTCTTAGGGTTTTCAAGAACTCCCAAACCATCACTACTGTTGTGTTTTGGTGGTGTTTATTAAATAAAATTAAGGCTTATTTTTGGACCACGGTAAACTGCGGATAACTGAAACCATGGAAACCATACCCACACACATGATGGCTCTCTGTATTTAATAGTAAAGGGAAAAAAAAACTTTCCAAACCAAAACCCCTGGCATTAAAAAAGTTTTTGTATGATGGTTTCAAAAAAAAACCTAAAGGGCCCCAAAAGTTTTTTTCAGTCTGATGTGTAAATTTTTTTCTATTTTTGGGACAAAAGTTAAAAAATTGGGCCCAACAAGGTTTGTATACCCATTAGAAAAACCCCGAAAAACTCACCCCAGTCTCCCCCCAGCATGGTTTTTTTAAAAATTTTATGTTAAGCCAACACTCACCCATGTTTTGCCATCACCCTGGTTGTGTATACCTTTAAATTTTAAGCCAGACACTCAGCCATGTCTGCCACCCGAAAGGGTTTGTTTTATATCATTATTTTAAAGGGCCAGACACTCAGCCATGTTTTCCAAATCACATGGTTGTGTAATCTTTAAAAAGTCAACCCAAGACACCAGCAATGTCTGCCATCAGTTTTTCCGCAGTCCCAAAACACCACTGAAAATTTTTAAATCCACTTTTTTAAAGGGGAAACCACACCCTTCAGCAGAGTCCTTGATCCGGCGAAGGGCTTTGATTAAAGGGAAATTTAGAGGTATCTCTTCCCTCAATAAAGTCGATTACTCCCCATTTCTAGGCACTGTACAACCTCATAAGTCTTTCTCTTCCCCATGAATTAATAATAATATCAATAAAAAAAAGAGCAATAAAATATTTTTGCAACAGATTGCACATCATTTTTTTTATTGGAACAAAAAAGATATTAAAATGGATCAAATCCTGAAACCCTTTTTGTAATTTGGGGCACCCCATATTACCAAAAGTCTTTTTCTTTTTTTTCTTTTTTTTTTTTTTTTTTGTCAAACGTAAACTACCCGTGAGCTTTAAGTGCAGCACCCAAAGGCTCCCCCAAGGGACTGGGCTGGTGTTGCCAAGAAGAAAAACAAAACCCTCATTTTGGGGAAAACCCGCAGTAGTTTAATAAAAAAGACAAAGAAAAATAGGGTTTGTTTTAAATTTTTATTATTAGTAAATTTTTACTTGTAACCCCTTAATTTTTTCTGTTTTACTAATTGTTAAAAAATTTTTTGCCTTTTTCCTCACTTATAATTTTCCAAAAGTTTTGTTTTCCCTTTTTGACAAGTTTTATAAAACAAATTGATGTTGTTTTGGTTGTGGGAGGAAACCCCTTTATATTCATTTTCCCTTTGGGACCGTTTGGGATTAGTGATAGAACCCCCCCACCCCCGGATCAGTTCCGATATTTAAAGTTTTCCAAGAAAATGTCCCTTTTGATTTTTATTTTCAACCCCCAAATCCCCCCCCTTTTCCCAAAAAAATTTTAAAAAAAAAAAATTTTCCGAAAATCCCAAATTTAAACCCGCAACAAAATTTAAAAGAATTTAAAAAAAAAAAACAACATAAAATTTTTTCATTTTTTTCCCTACCCCCCCAGAAAAAAAGAAAACCCAATTCAAAATAAATCCCCTAATAACCTTCTTTAAAATCTAAAATTTTCCCTTATTAATTAAATTATTATGAAAAAAACTGCGGAAATTTTTTGGGGTTCTAAAATTTTTCCCGGGGGCCAAATTTTTTAAAAGAAAAACCCCTTTTCCCCCCCCTTTCCCCTTGTCATTTTTTTCCCCTTCCTTTTCCCCCCCCCTAAAAATTCCCCCCCCCCCCCCCTGAATTCTTTTTCTTGTTTGAAAGCTCTCCCCCCCCTTGTTCCTTTTCTCCTTAAAACCTCTACCCCCGATCCTAACCCCCTAGTTTTAATTCCAAATTTCCCCCTTTTCCTCACCCCCCCCCCTTTTTTAAACCCCCCCGGGCCATTTTCCTTTTTTCCCTTTACCCCTCGTTTCCCCCCTCCCTTTAATTTTTCAGAAAAACCCCCAGATTTTTAAAACCCCCTAGCGCAATCTGATTTCCCTAATTTTTATTTTTTTTCCCCTTTTTTAAAACCCCCCGGGGCCCCCCCCGATTTTTTCCCCAAAACCCCCCTTTTACCCCGCCCTTTTTCCCCCTTTAATTGGGTCCCCCAAATTTTATTAACCCCCCCCCCCAAAATTTTCAAATTTCCCCTTGGGCCCTAAAAAACCCAGGAAAACCTTTTCCCTCCTCTTTTTTCCTCCAAAACCTTGAGGGTCCCCTTTTTTTTAAAACCTTTTTTCCCCCCATCCTTTTACCATCCCCTGTTTAAAACTAAAAAAAACCCCCTAAGTTTCCTTTTAATTTCCCAGTTATCCCTTTTTTCCCCCCTTTTTAAATTAATGTTTTTTTTTCCCCCCCCTTAATTTTGTATTTAAAAATTTTTTTTTTAAAAAAAATACCTTTTTAAAGGGGTTTAAAAATTTAAACCCTAAACACCCCCCCCAAAACCCCCAAAAACCCCCCCCCCAAAAAATCTAAAAATTTCCCCCTTTTCCCAAAACCCGAAAACCCCCCAAAATTTTCCCAAAAAAAAACAATTTTCCCCCCAAAAAAAAACCACCTCCTTTTTAAACCCCCCCTGAAAAACCCCCCAAAAAATTTTTCCCCCCTTTTTTTTAACAAGCCTTTCCCGGTATTTTTACCATAAAAAAAAACTTTGAAATTTTTTAACCTCCCCAAAAGGGCCCACCCAGAGGGCGGGGCCCCCCCCCCGGGCCGCCCAAAAAATCCCCTTTTAAACCCCCAAAGGTTGAAAAAATTTTTTTTTTTAAAAAATTTTTTAAAGTTTTTTTAAAGGGGGGCCCTTTCCCCCAACCCCAAAAAACAAAAATTTTTTTTTTGAAAACTTGGGCCCCCTTTTTATACATTGTTCCAAAAAAAAATTTAAACCTTTCTCCTTTTTTTTTAAAAAAAGGGGGAAAAATTTAATGAAATTAAAATTTTTTTTTTCCAATTTTCCCCGGGGTTTATTAAAATTTAATTGAAAATAAAAAAATTTTTCCCACATAAAAAATTTAAAAAATTTTTTAAAATTTTTTCCTTTTTCCCCCAAAAAATTTTTAAATTTTTTTCCCCCCTTTTGAACCCAAATTTTTTTAAAAAATTTTTTTTTTTTTTAAAAAACCCCCCTTTTTTTTTTTTTAAAAAAAAGGGTTTTGGGGGCCCCCCTTTTTGGGTTTAGGAATTTTTTTCCCCCTTTTTTTTTCCCCCTTTTCCCCCCCCCCCCCAAAAAAGGGGGGTTTTTGGGGTTAAAAAAAAAACCCTTTTAAAAATTTTAAAAAAAATTTTTTAAAAGGGATTTTTTTCCCCAAAAAAAAAAAAAAAAGGGGGGCCCCCGGGGGGCCCAAACCCAGGAAATTTTAAACCCCCTTTTTTTTTTTAGGGCCCCCTTTTTTCCAAAAAAGGGGGTTTTTTATTTTTTTTTTTCCCCCCCTTTTTTTTTAAAAAACCCCCCCCCAAAATTTCCCCCCCCAAAACCCCCCCCCCTTTTCCCCCAAAAAAAATTTTTTTTTCAAAAAAAATTTTTTTAAAAAAAAGGGTTTTTTTTTTTTTTTTAAAAACCCCTTTTTTTTTAAAAAAGAAAATTTTTTTCCCTTTAAAAAAAAAAAAAAAAAAACCCCCCCCCCCAAAAAAATTTTTTTTTGGCCCCCCCCCTTTTTTTTTGGGTTTTAAAACCCCTTAGAAAAAAAAAATTTTAAAAACCCCAAAAAAAATTTTTTTTAAAAATTTTCCCCCCCCCCTTTAAATTTTCCCCCCCCCAATTTGGAAAAATTTTTTCCCGGGGAAAAACCCCCTTTTTTTTTTAAAAGGGGAAAAACCTCCCCCCCCGGCCCCCCAAAAAAAAAAAAAAAATTTTCCCCCAAAACCCCCAAAAATTTTCCCCCTTTAAATTTTTTTCCCCCCCAAAATCCCTTTTAAAATTTTTTGGGTTTTAAAAATTTTTTCCCCTTTTTTTTTTGGGTTTTCTTCATTTTTTTTTAAAAAACCCCCCCCTTTTTTTAAAAAAAAAATTTTTTTTCCAAAAAAAAAATTTTTAAAAAAAAAACCCCCCCAAAAAATTTTTTTTGGGGGTTTTTTTTTTTTTTTTAAAAAAGTTTAAAAAATTTTTTTTTTTTTGGGGGGGGTTTTTTTTTTTAAAACCCCCCCCAAAAATTTTAAAACCCCCGGGGGGTTTTTTTCCCCCGGGGTTCCCCCCCCCAAAAACCCGAAACCCCAAAAAAAAAAACCCTTTTTTTTCCCCCCTTTAAATTTTTTTTTTTTAAAAAAAAAAAGTTTTTTTTAAATTTGGGTTTTAAAAAAATTAAAAAAAAAAAAAAATACAAAATTTTTCCCCCTTTTTTTTTTAAAAAAAATTTTGAAAAAGGGGTTTCCTTTAAAAGGGGGGGGGGGCCCCCCCGGCCCCCCCCCCCCCAAAAAAAAAATTTTTTTTTAAAATTTTTAAAGGGGAAAAAAAAAAATTTTTTATACCATTTTTAAAAAAAATTTTTTTTGGAAAGGGAGGTGGGGGGGGGGGGGCCCCCCCCCAAAAAAAAAAAGTTTGGTTTTTTTTAAAAAATTTCAAAACCAAACACCTTACATTGTGTACAAGTTGTCTCCACAATGGCACAGTTTGAATAAATAAAGACCAATACTTCCATTTTTCATGTAAATTTTTTTTAAAGGGAAAGATGCTCTGACAAATTATTATTACAAATTTTTTTTTTTTAAAAATTTTTTTTTTTCAACCCAAATCGGCCGGGTTTTTCCCACCGGGGCAGGGGTTTTTACAAATTATTATTGCAAGTTTTTATTATTAGGGTCATAATAGAAACGAAGCACTAAACCCACAAGGGTTTAATTGCTATATATGGAAATGAAGGCCTTTCGAAAGGAATATTTTTTCTACAGTTTTCCCCCCTGTTTGACTAGAGAAAAAAATAAATTTTTCCAAAAACTCCTTCAGGCCTTTTAAACAAATCTTTATTTTTATGTCAATTTTTATTCTGTGGGTGTTTTTTATTTGTTTATATGCTTTTTTAGCGTGTTTTTTAAATAATTTTGAGGAAAAAATTTATAGGTGGATTAATGAAAATGCCTATATTAACTAAAATAAAACATTTTAAAGTGCCCCGGGGAGATTATTATTACCCTAGTATTACTTGGCTTATGAGTAGAGAGATTTAAAATGATTTTAATGTGTTTTTCTTTCCCCGCCCGCACAGTGTGTAAGTATATTTTGGTACTGGTACCATAAGCAAAAATTTCAGAGTACATACAAAATACACAGTTAAATTTAAAACATTGAAATTTTGGGGGTTTCCGAAAATTTATAGATGTGCTCATGGAGAATGTAAAAAAAACCAGTGGGGTACGCGTATTTGGGGGGAGAAACCCCTTGCCGTTTTAGCAGATTTTTGGCCCTAATTTGAAATCGCCCTTTTTAGCGGGAAAAGCCCTAAGGTGAAAAAAGCCCTACAGCGGGGCCCCAATGTTAGTGTAAAGTGGGAATGAAAACATTTTTATGATTCTGTAAATCGTAGTTTCGTCATTTTAAAAAAGTAATATAGAAAAATATGGGGTTGGGAAACCCAGGGGGAACATAAATTTTTGTACCCTTTAAAATTTTACGTAGAACGAAAAAAAGAAGGAAACTAAAAAGAGGGTAAATGCTAATTGTAGCCCTTTCCCGTGCGTCATTTCAGAAAACAAAAAAATAACTTGTTGGGGCCCCAATAATAAATTAAAAAATTTTTTTATCCATATTTTAAAATAAAAAAACGTATTGGGCAGTATTTTAAATATTCATATTTGATGCTTAAAGGGTAAGGAAATTTTTTTTATTATAAAAGGCTTTCTTCCAGGGAAACATTTTTACTACTCTCTAATAGAATCTGCTATAATGACCTCACGTTTTAGGATGAAGACTCAATGATGGATGAGGATTCAACCAATTTATCAAATAGTCGGAAGCGAGGGCGTGGTGGCTTCAACCTAGACGAAGAGTTAGACACAGATGACAGCACAACGCTGAGCAGTGTCCTACCCACACCCACCGTTACACCGGCAGCCTCTAGTGGACCAGCAAACAAGAGAGGACGTATAGGAGGAGCTATTGATGCTGCCTCTAATAGGATATCTAGGTGAGCCAGCTTACTATGCTAGATATTATGGCCTACAATCACTTAACCTGTGGGAGCCTTGATGATGGTAATGTTGGGTACAGTAACTTTATGATGAGTCATGATGCTTCCTAAACTTTGACACTTATGATGAAAGTTAAGCTTCAAGTTTTGATAAGAGGAAGTGTTAGTGGTGATGGTGGTGGTAGTAGTGGTAGTGGTGATGGTGGTGGTAGTAGTGTTAGTGGTGATGGTGGTGGTGTTAGTGGTGATGGGTGGTGGTTGTGGTAGGGGTTTGTGGTGGTGGTAGTAGTGGTAGTGGTGATGGTGGTGGGTAGTAGTGTTAGTGGTGATGGTGGTGGTAGTAGTGGTTAGGGGGGTGATGGTGGGTGGTAGTAGTGTTAGTGGTGATTGGGGGTTTGGTAGTGGTAGTGGTGATGGTGGTGGTAAGTAGTGGTAGTGGTGATGGTGGTGGTAGTAGTGTTAGTGGTGATGGTGGTGGTGTTAGTGGTGATGGTGGTGGTAGTAGTGGTAGTGGTGATGGTGGTGGTAGTAGTGGTAGTGGTGATGGTGGTGGTAGTAGTGTTAGTGGTTGGTGGTGGTGGTGTTAGGGGTTTGATGGTGGTGGTAGTAGTGGTAGGGGGGTGATGGTGGTGGTAGTAGTGTAGTGGTGATGGTGGTGGTGTTAGTGGTGATGGTGGTGGTTTAGTGGTGATGGTGGTGGTAGTGGTGATGGTGGTGGTGTAGTGGTAGTGGTGATGGTGGTTAGTGTTAGTGGTGATGGTGGTGGTAGTAGTGTTAGTGGTGATGGTTGGTGGTAGTAGTGTTTAGTGGTGATGGTGGTGGTAGTAGTGTTAGTGGTGATGGTGGTGGGTTATGTGTTAGTGGTTTTTGGTGGTTTGGTTTAGTAGTGTTAGTGGTGATGGTGGTGTAGTAGTGTTGTGGTGATGGTGGTGGTAGTAGTGTTAGTGGTGATGGTGGTGGGTAGTAGTGTTAGGGGTTTGATGGTGGTGGTGGTAGTGTTAGTGGTGAATGGTGGTAAGTCTTAGTGGTGATGGTGGTGGTGGTAGTTTTTAGTGGTGTTGGTGGTGGTGGTAGTGTTAGTGGTGATGGTGGTGGTGTTAGTGTTGATGGTGGTGGTGGTATGTCTTAGGGGTGATGGTGGTGGTGGTAGTTTAGTGGTGATGGTGGTGGTGGTAGTGTTAGTGGTGATGGTGGTGGTAGTGTTAGTGGTGGTGGTAGTGTTAGTGGTGATGGTGGTGGTGGTGGTAATGTTAGTGGTAATGGTGGTGGTGGTAATGTTAGTGGTGGGTAGTCTTTGTGGTGTTTGGTGGTATTTGTTAGTGGTGGTGGTGGTAGTGTTAGTTGTGAAGGTGATGTTAGTGGTGATGGTGGTAGTAGTGTTAGTGGTGATGGTGGTGGTGGTAGTGTTGTCATGTGGGTTTTCGATACGTGGAAAGGGTAAGAATACTCACTTAGGCTGGTAGTACGTATAATATATAACGGGAAGTATGGAAAGCGCCAACAGCCGACCTGCCTCTCTCTGCTCTCTGTCTTGACTGACCCATGAGTGCCTAAGGGTGAGGGTGGTTGAAATCCTGCTATGGTCAGCAGCAACATAACAGTCAGTGATTCACGCAGAGACGGTTGGTAGTGAGTCATCTACTGGTACACTGGTTACTGGTAACTGGTTACTAGGAACTGGTACTACTGCTGAGAGTGTTAGTGGTGATGGTGGTGGTAGTGTTAGTGGTGATGGTGGTGGTGGTAGTGTTAGTGGTGATGGTGGTGGTGGTAGTGTTAGTGGTGATGGTGGTGGTAGTGTTAGTGGGATGGGTTGGGTGGTAGTGTTAGTGGTGGGTTTGTGTTAGTGGGGATGGGGGGTGGTGGTAGTGTTATGGTGGTTTGGGGGTAGTGTTAGTGGTGATGGTGGTGGTGGTTTGTGTTAATGGTGGTGGTAGTGTTAGTGGTGGTGGTTTGGGAGTGTTAGTGGTGATGGTGGTGGTAGTGTTAGTGGTGATGGTTTGGGGGTGGTAGTGTTAGTGGGTGATGGTGGTGGTGGTTAGTGTTAGTGGTGATGGTGTGGTGGTTGTGTTAGTGGTGATGGTGGTGGTAGTGGTTAGTGGGGTAGTGTTAGTGGTGATGGTGGTAGTGTTAGTGGTGGTTTGGGGGTTGTGTTAGTGGTGATGGTGGTGGTGGTAGTGTTAATGGTGGTGGTAGTGTAGTGGTTTATGGTGGTAGTGTTAGTGGTGATGGTGGTGGTGGGGGAGTGTTTAGTGGTGGATGGTGGTGGTAGTGTTATTGGTGTGGTGGTGGTAGTTTTGTGGTGTGGTGGTGGTTAGTCGTTAGTGGTGATGGTGGTTTGGGAGTGTTATGTGATGGTGGTTAGTGTTAGTGGGATGGTGGTGGTGTATTGTTTAGTGGTGATTGGTGGTGTAGTGTTAGTGGTTGATGGTGGTGGTATGTTAGTGGTATTTGGGGGTAATTTGTTGTTTGGGGATGGTGGTTTGTGTTTTGGGGGTGATGGTAGTAGTGTTAGTGGTGATGGTGGTGGTGCTAGTGTTAGTGGTGATGGTGGTAGTGTTAGTGGTTATGGTGGTGGTGTTTGTGGTGATGGTGGTGGTGGTTTGTGTTAGTGGTGATGGTGGTAGAAGTGATGATGGTGGTGGTATAGTGTTAGTAGGGATGGTTGTGGTTTGTGTTACTGGTGTTGTATAGTGTAGTAGTGATGGTTGTGGTAGTGTTACTGGGATGGTGGTGGTAGTTTAGTAGTGATGGTTGTGGTAGTGTTTTGGTTGATGGTGGTGGTAGTGTTTGTGATGATGGTGGTTAGAAGTGCTAGTGGTGATGACGGTAGAATGCTAAATGGCAATTGTGGTGATGGTGTGCTAGTGGTGGTGGTGGTGGTGGTAGAAGTGCTAGTGGTGGTGGTGGTAGTGTTAGTAGTGATGGTGTGGTAGTATTAGTGTGATGTATGTTAGTGGTGATGTTGTTGTTAGTGTTTTAAAATTGGTGATGGTGGTAGAAGTTGCTAGTGGTGATGGTGGTTTGAAGTGCTAGTGGTAGTGTTAGTAGTGATGGTTTGTGGTAGGTTTGTGGTGATGGTATTGATGATAGTGGTAGTATGATGGATGGGTAGTGTCAGTGGTGATGGTGTTGTGGTAGTGTTAGTAGTGATGGTTTGGTAGTGTTGGTGGGGGTGGTAGTGTTAAGTACTGATGGTTGTGGTAGTGTTAGTGGAGATGTGTGTTAGTGGTGATGGTAGTGTTAGTGGTGATGGTGTTTTTTGGTAGTGTTAGTAGTGATGGTTGTGGTAGTGTTAGTGGTGATGGTATTTATGATAGTGTATAGTGATGGATGTGGTAGTGTCAGTTGGTGATGGTTGGGTGGTAGTGTTAAATAGTGATGGTTGTGTAGTGTTGGTGTGGTGGTAGTGTTAGTATGATGGTTGTGGGAGTGTTAGTGGAGTGGTGTTGGTGTAGTGTAGAGTGAGTTTGGTGTAGTTTATGGTGATTTAGTGCTAGTAGTGATGGTTGTGGTATGTAGTAGTGATGGTTTTGTGGTAGTGGTGGTGGTAGTGTTTTTAGTGATAGTTGTGGTAGGTTACTGGTGATGGTAGTGCTAGTAGTGATGATTGTGGTAGTGTTTATAGTGATGGTTGTGTTAGTGTAGTGGTGTTGGTGGTTAGAAGTGCTGGGTGATGGTTAGAATGCAATTGGGGATGGTGGGGTGGTATAGGTTTAGTGATGGTTTGGTAGTGTTTCTGGTGATGGTAGTGCTAGTAGTGATGGTGGTGGTGGTGGTATAGTGTTAGTATGATGGTTGTGTAGTGTTACTGGTGATGGTAGTGCTAGTAGTGATGGTGGTGGTGGTGTGTTAGTAAATGATGGTTGTGGTAGTGTTATTGGGTGATGGTGTAGTGATGGTGGTGTAGGTAAATTTATAGTTTTTTAGTTCATTTATTGGGTTATTTATATTTTTTATGTCAGTTTGATTTAAATTAGTGGTGATATTTATTTTTATATTTTTAGTTTAGTTATTTAGAATCTATTATTTAAATCTACTTTTGTGTATGATATTATGTTTTATTATGTATTTGTAATCTAAATGTTAGGACAAGTGTTTTCAATTTAAATCTTCTACCACCAACCCACAACACTTTACCACCCTACCACTACAACCTACCCACCCCTCCCCCCATAACCCCCCACCCCACCACCATACACCCCCCCAACACTTCTAAACCCCCCCAACCACTAGCTCAACCACCATCACCACTTCATTCACCACATCACCACTAACTACCCCCACAACCATCACACCCCCAGCACTCCACCCATCCACTACACTCACCACCCTCATCTAACACTTCACCACCATCACACTGACACACCACAACCATCACTACTAACATTTCCACCCACCACCTCACTACCCCTTCACTCCACCACCACCATCACCACTACCACACCACAACACATCACTCATACCATTTCCACAAATTACCATCACCACTACACTTCTACCACCATCACCTCTAACACTTCTACCACCATCACCCACTACACTTCTTGCCATCACCATAACACTTTACCCCATCACACACTACACTTCTACCACCATCACCACTAACATTCTACCCATCACCACCAGCACTTCTTACCCCATCACCATACACTTCTACTGCCATCAACTACACTTCTACCACCATCACCACTAACACTTCTACCTATCACCACCACACTTCTCCACCATCACCCTAACACTTCTACCCATCAACTAAACACTTCTACCACATCACCACTAACACTTCTACCCCATCACCACTAACACTTCTACCACCATCACCACTAACACTTCACCACCATCACCACTAACACTTCTACCACCATCACCACTAACACTTCTACCACCATCACCACTAAATCTTCTACCCCATCACCACTAACACTTTACCACCATCACCACTAACACTTCTACCACCATCACCCCTAAACACTTCTACCACCCTCACCAATAAAACCTTCTACCACATCACCACTAACACTTCTACCACCATCACCACTAACAATTCTACCACCATCACCACTAACACTTCTCCACCCTCACCATAACACTTCTACCACCATCACCACAACACTTCTACCACCATCACATAACAACTTTACACCATCACCCCTAACTTCTCCACCTCACCACTAACACTTCTACCACCATCACCACCAACTTTACCCCCCATCACCATAACACTTCTACCACCATCCACTAAACTTCTACCACCATCACACCCAGCACTTTACCACAATCCCACAACACTACCCCCATCACCACTAACACTTCTACCACCATCACCACTAAACAACCCTTTTACCCCATCACCACAGCACTTTACCAAATCCCACCAACACTTCACCACCATCACCACTACACACTTTCCACCCACCCCCTTTACAAACCCGCACTTCCACCACCATCACCAACAACACTTCCACCACCATCAAACTACACTTCACCACCAATTTACCAAACACTTACCACCATCACCACAGCACTTACACTATCACCACTAACACTTACCACCACAAAACTAACACTTCTACACCACACCACCACTTCACCACATCTCCACTATTCACCACTAGCACTTCTACCACTTCACCACTAAAACCCACCACCATCCAAAATCCACTACCCCTTCTACATTTTCCCCCATCCCCTACACTTCTACCACATCACACCCAGCACTTTACCACTATCACCACTAAACTACCACCATCAAACCCCTTTCACTTTTACCACCATTCCCCCTAGACTTCTTCCACCATCACCTACACTTCTTTCCACCACCACTAACACTTTCACCACCACTAAAACTACCACTATCACCCCCTAGCACTTTACCACATTCACTCTACACTTTTTACCACCATCACCACTAGCACTTTCACCACCACTAACACTTTACCAAACCCCACACTAACACTTCTCCACATCAAACCCCAGCTTTACCACATCCACTAAAACCCCACCACCCATTCACATTCTACCCCCATCCCACTAGCACTTCTACCACCATCACCACTAACACTATTACCACCATCACTACTAACACTTCTGCCATCATCACCACCAGCCCTTCTACCACCATCACCACTAACTCTTCTACCACCATCATTACTAACACTTCTACCACCATCGCCACCAGCACTTCTACCACCATCACCACTAGCACTTCTACCACTACCACCAACACTTTTACCACCATCACCACTAGCAATTCTACCACTAACACTTCTACCACTATCACCACTAACACTTCTGCCACCATCACCACTTGTTTTATAGGTTGGTAGCGAGGTTCAAATGATAAAGGCTTCGGAGACTTCTTACTTTATTTGCAAAGTCGTGGTGGTACACAGGCTTGTGTGTTTGTGCCCATGGCCTGGGAGGGCCATTCCTAAGAGGGAGAGAGGAAGTAGGACTGCTGACTGCTTCTAGGCAGTTCTAGGCTGTCTACATTTGCTTGGCCACCTACTACTCGGACGCGACAATACTGGTGGTAAAAAAAACTCGGTCTCTCTCTCGTAGGAACAGGGCACAGAACACAAAATTAAACATGTGTGTATATATATGGACATGGAAAAAAAACTTCCTACAGGGAGGGAAGAAAAAAACATGTGGGGTGTGCTAAACATCGTTGTCATAGGCAGTGAGCGTCGAAGGGTATCACTGCACGCCTTCCTGCATCTGGACAGATACTGCAACACAGGAGACATCGCTGCAGCTGAGCTGTGACGTAATGGGTTACGGTCTCCTCTAGAAGTCACTGCAGGTTTCACTCAACCTGGGGCACAACGTGCTGGTGCCCTCGAGTGAGGCATCGTCAAAACTCGGCAGCTGGGCAGGACTTCTGGCAAGCGACTCAGGAGGACACTTCTCGACTGGTACTGTCGCTGGGCTGTCACTGCTGCGAGTGTAGAGAAAGGTCGTGGAGCGAGTCGTGGCAGAGACGACTGGGCGAAACATCAGGGAGTCGTAACATCATACACCAGACTGCAGTGAGCAGGCTAGCAGTCAAAGTGACATCATCTTTGTGCAGGCTGCTCACCGAAGCTTGTGACACGAGGGTGACAGCGCCTGCCAACAGGGCTAACTGCGGCTTGACGAGTGTCATTCTCTCGAAAGTTGGAGTTATAGCAGAGGTTAGTCTAAGCGCCCCCAGACTTGTTTCTCTACATATAACTGCACTCTGAAGGTCTGGAGGTGAAGTGAAACAAATCTCGATGGGAATCGTAGCAGGTACAATTCTGCATAAGAGCTTTCTGTACAAGGGGCTCATACGCTCAGGGCTGAGTAATATCAGCTGTCAAACGCGCTTGTCACACCGGGTGACAGGCAACAAAGTGGTCTGGGCGCAGATCACACAGGACACATGGAAAACTGCAAACACACACACCCATGGTACATGCGGTACAACATGGCTTAAACTAGCAAATGATGCTTTTCTGTGCACAAAATTGACACTAAACCATACACTAACATGTGAGAACACTGAGAGGAATTAATTAACACACAACATATATCTTCTCGACAATACTGACATAATTACTGAACACTCGATGTGACATCATGTGATGTCAGGTGTGACGTCGCGATGTGACATCAGCAGCACTGTGACATCAGCAGACATCTTGAGGTGACGTCAGGCAGACATCGTGACGTCATGAAGTCGGGCAGCAGCACACCACAGCATGTGGCCTGGGACGTCGGGCTCGGTAACTCACATGGCTCGTAGGTCCACGTAGCTTTTTTCCACACCCAACGTGGTGTCGTGATCTATGTGGCATGCTGATCCACGTAGCTTCGAGTGGCCTCGGGCACTCGGATACACAGCTCTGGCAATAAATTCAAACGGAAAACAGCAGAGGGAGTGAGCACATAGTGGTGGATGGTAGTGTGGTGGCGAGGAGCGTGGGTGAGTGTATGGCGAGGGAGGATCTGGCCACTTCCTCCTCTCACCACCGACAACACGGCGAGATACTCACATTGGACGCAGAAATCACCACAAGCTCACCTCTGAATTGCTGAAATAGCCGTTCAGAGCTGAAAAACAACAGCAACATACAAGTGATGCTGAACACGTGACTTGAAAACACCATGGACGCTGTGGCGTGGAGTCACAGGGACACCACTTATATTTCTCGAAGAAATTTGAGAAATTTCAGCCAAATCCTGCTTGTCTGGATGCTGAAATGTGCAGCCACGACATCAGGATAACTCGTTGAGAGACGGATGTATCTTGTGTGGGGTGATGAAGTGAAAACAACTTCATCCCTCTTCCTTCCTCTCTCTGGCAAACACACTTGCTGCGACCACCGCTGTCCACCAATGTTTTATAGGTTACATTTGCTGATGTCTTGGTAGCGGGGTTCAAATGATAAAGGCTTCGGAGCATCTTACTTTATTTGCAAAGTCGTGGTGGGTACACAGGCTTGTGTGTTTGTGCCCATGGCCCGGGGAGGGCCATGCCCACGAGGTAGAGAGGGAGTAGGACTGTTGACTGCTTCTAGGCCGCTGAGTGAGTGCACGAGGGGGACCAGCGTCCCACTGACCTGGGCAGGCCTAGAGAGGGCAGCACCTGAGTGCTGCGAAATATGAACTAAGCGGGCAGACAGCATGGGCTGTCTTCACACTGTTCCCTAGCATCACCACTAGCACTTGTACCACCAGCACTTCTATTTCCATCACCACTAACACTTCTACCAACACTTGTACCACCATCACCACTAGCACTTCTACCACCATCACCACTAGCACTTCTACCACCATCACCACTAGCACTTCTACCCCCATCATCACTAACAATACCACCATACAGTGGACTCTCCGTTTTTTGAAATTTAAATTTCCGTTCCAGAGAGTGTGACTATTATCGAAATTGACGAATTGCGAATCCAATTTCCCCATGAGAAATAATGTAAACCCAATTAATTATTCCAGGCACCCAGAAGTATCAACAAAAAATTTTTTTTTTTACCTTCAAGATAGATTTACGTGCAGGAAAGATGAACATTCAACATGCAGTTACCTTTATTGAAGCTGTTGTTGAGGAATGGAAGACAGGGAGGAGGAGAGAGGAAAGAGAGGTTATTGTTTGGAAGGGGAATCCCCCTCCACAAGGACTTGAGGTCACTTCAGGGGTCACTTCCCTAACCACTTCCCTAGCTTGAATATAGATTTACATGCAGAAAAGAATGCCAAATAAATGTAAAACACTAATAAAATGTATAAATGAACATTTAACATCACGCTTACCTTTATTGAAGACTCTTGTTGGTGTATGGCAGACAGGGCAGAGGGAAGGGAGGCGAGTTTATTGTTGGAGAATATGACACTAATATCAACTCTGTGGCTAATTTAACTATCACTATTCAACTAATATGACATAATAAACAGTATTAATAATATAGAAACATGAATATTCACTAGAATGAATAAAATAAGTCATGAATGTCACAAGAGTTGTTGTGTTGTTGTTGTTGGGTATATAAGGGCCACTGTGAGCATAAGCTGTCCATAATGTTGGTGAAGCAGCAGCTGAGGCAGCGGTGCTTTCTGTAGCCCTATATAATTCCAACAACATTGGAGGAGTTAGTAGAATTGCTGAATTACTGAAGAAGGCACCCCATCTACCACCCTCACCTCACCACTACCACCATCACTACCACCCTCTACCTCCCATCCACTTAACCACCCCCTCTACCTCCATCACTACCACCCTCTACCTCCATCACTACCACCCTCTACCTCCATCACTACCACCCTCTACCTCCATCACTACCACCCTCTACCTCCATCACTACCACCCTCTACCTCCATCACTACACCCACCCCCCTCTTACCTCCATCACTACCACCCTCTACCACTATCACAACTGCTATTAACCATCACTACTGTCCTCTACCACCATCACTACCACCCTCTACCACCATCACTACCATCCTCTACCACTATCACAACTGCTACCACTCTACCACCACCACTCGTATTTTTCTACAAACTTTTTCTTAAATTATGTGTGTTTCTCACATTCTTTACCAAAGGGCTGGCACTAGAAGCTTTCTTTTGAGCCATGCTGACTTATTTAGCAGTTGCAAGCACTAAAACGAAGGGAATATTATGAAATGCATCGTATGAGTGGGATCATCCTCACTCACTGATGAACAGTGGCACATTGGCTGGAATGGAGTGTGAGGCGGCTTGAGGCCATCGTATGCGTCCCAGACGAATGACTACTTTGAATCAAATGACGATTCGCGAGTCAATGTTTTGACAAAAAAAACATTACAATTTCCGAAAATTACGACTTCTGAGCCTTACGATCATGAGGCCCACTATATATACAGTAGAAAACCTCAAATTTCGAATGTATCGCTTATCGAACTCTTCAAAAATAGAACCCTTTTTCGAACCAACTTTGTCCCTATTATCGAACTCGCCCCTATTTTCGAACCGCCGGGTATTGGACCTTTTCCGCAACCTACTCTGTGGGCGTCCCCATGCAGGCACCGTGAGCCAGTCTGGTTTTGTTGATGCTTGAGTGAACACTAACCTACACTCTCATTCAAACATTTAAAGATTATTTCATTGTGTTTAGTGCTTGTGGGACTGTGAAATAAGCTACAATGGGAGCAGTGAAACTTGCTAGTGGTACCCCTGTGGTAAAGAAAGTGAGAAACACCATAGATGTGAAGAAGGAAATAATACAGAAGTGGATTGATGTCCAAATGTTTGTGGAGAAGTACCAGCCTGAGCAAGCTGAAACAAGCCATCTTTGCAACAAGTTCAGTGACAGAACCATGTCCCATTTTAGGGAAATCTTAAAGAGGCATCAGAAACAGATGACTGTGGACAGTTATTATGTGAGACAGGGGTCCAGTGACTCTCAAGCTGGTCCTAGTGGCATTAAAAGACAGAGAAAAGAAGTAACCCCAGAAAGGGTTTTGATACCTGAAGTCCTCATGGAGGGGGATTCTCCTTCCAAACACTAACTCCCAACTCCCTCTCTCCTCCCTATCTTCCAGATGCCATTACCAATCTTCAATAAAGGTAAGTAAAAATGTTATTTTATATGTTTTTTTTTTAATTTATTAATACATAATTGAACACTATATTTGTTGTGTGTTTGTAAAACTATAATTAATCTCTATATATATAGATTTTTTTTTTTTTTTTTTTTTGTGTGTGAATATTTTTGGGTTTCTTGAATGGATTAATTGTATTTCCATTATTTCTTATGGGAAATTTTTGCTTCACTTTTCAGATTTTTTCGAATTTAGAACTAACTCTTGGAACGGATTAAGTTCGATATTTGAGGTTCCACTGTATATATTCGGAGGAACTGGAGGAGATTCATAACCTTTGATATATTGTACCAATGTACTCATATTTGTGTTTTCTATCAATGTATTCTGTCTGTTAATAAAGTACATAAAAATATAAATTATAGGGGGTGGTAGGAGAAGAAAACATTTAACCCTTTCAGGGTTGACGGGCCCCTCTCAGAGACTTGTTCTCGGGGTCGGCCAAATTTAAAAAAAAAAAAAAAATATTTTTTCTAATGAAAAGATAGAGAAATCTTTTTCCCGATCATAATGACACCAAAAGTATGAAATTTGATGTAAAACTTATGGAATTATCCTCTTGTGAAGTTAGCGGTCTCGACAATGTTTACGCATCGGCGGTTTGGGCCCACTTTGAGCCCTATTTTCGGCCATTCAGTGTACTCCGTCGACTAAAATCATAACTATTTCGCTAGAACCCATTTCTTTTTCGAATGAGTACAAGAAACCACCCATTTACCGATTTCAAACTATCCAATACAGTGGTTCAGAATTTAGCAATTTTGCCAATTCACACAAATTTAAAAAGATGCCAATTTCCAGATAGGGTCCAGAATAAACAAGAAAGACATTCCTGGCACTAAAATAACATTTCCTCTGTTTATTAGTCACGTCCCCATCCCCCTCTTACATTCTTTTGCTTTCCACTTTGAATTTTTATTCTCGCAAAAAAAATAGAAGATTTACTGTTATGTAGACTACTGCATTGGTGTAGAAATGGTATAAATAATATCAGCACACTTGTGAAAGAATATTAGACTTACCAGTTGACGTGTATTGGACGCATAGCATGATTTGTTTACTTTTGAACTTTAGTAAAAATAAAACATTTCTGCTACTTTGAACGTAATTTCAAGGTAGTTTTCTGTGTAAAACCAGTCAAAATTATCTCAATTTCTGTAATATGTCTTCCATTCTATTCTAGGAGAACTAGAATACAATAAATACCATACGAAAATTTGCAGTGCAAGTCGCTGTTTTAATCCAAAAACACAGTCCACATTTTTTTTTTTTCTCATTGCTCATGTGCTGCAGGATTTTTTTTTTACCGCGCACACTGACCACATAGACCCATTCTTTCATATGTAGGCCTACCAGCTTTCTCTCACTAGATTTGAGGGCGCTAGAATTTACGCGTACTAGTACGTCAAAAACCCTGGCTCGTAAGCCGTACTAGTACGGCTGAAACCCTGAAAGGGTTAAACAGCTCTGGGGAGAACCTTGGGGTTTTCTCTGAGGTATGTTTATTGTCTTCTCTGAGGATGAGGGTCCCCAGTAAAGTTCTAGAGTGGTATCTCCCTAAGCCTCTGTAAGCCATGCGTGTCGTAAGAGGCGACTAAAATGCCAGGATTTATACAAGAGAAGGGTTACTAGCCCCTTGCCCCCGGCAATTTTAGTTGCTTCTTACAACACGCCTGGCTTGCGGAGGAAGAATTCTGTTCCACTTCCCCATATATATATACACACACAGTGGACCCTCAACCAGCGATGGCATCGATTAACGATAAATCTGACTAGCGATACATTTTAACGCAAAAATTTTGCCTCGACTAGCGCTTAAAAACCTGACCAACGCTATTCGTTCCATTCAAGACGCTCCACTTTGGCCTGAGCGCGCCCCACTTGTCCCATGGGTGCCAAGCAGGTCGTACATTACTCAGGAGGAAAAGGCACTCCCAGGACATAAGCCTATGAAAGACAGGCTTACTCTGTTGATGTGTGCCAATGCTAGTGGTGATTGCAAAGTGAAGCCTTTATTAGTGTATCACTCTGAAACTCCCAGAGTGTTCAGGAAAAACAATGTCGTCAAGGTTAATTTGTGTGTGCTGTGGAGGGCAAACAGTAAGGCATGGGTCACTAGGGACTTTTCTATGACTTTTTACACCATGCATTTTCCCCCCAATGTGAAAAATTACCTAATTGAAAAGAAATTAGACCTTAAGTGCCTCCTGGTATTAGACAATGCTCCTGGTCATCCTTCAGACTTGGCAGAGCGACTTTCTAGGGACATGAGCTTCATTAAGGTGAAGTTTTTGCCTCCTAATACCACTCCCTCCCTGCAGCCCATGGACCAGCAGGTCATTTCCAACTTCAAGAAACTGTACACAAAAGCTGTGTTTGAAAGGTGCTTTGTAGTGACCTCAGAAATTCAACTGACTCTAAGAGAGTTTTGGAAAGATCACTTTACCATCCTCAATTTTGTAAACATTATAGGTAAGGCTTGGGAGGAAGTGACTAAAGGACCTTGAACTCTGCTTGGAAAAAACTGTGGCCAGAATGTGTAGACAAAAGGGATTTTGAACGGTTTAAGGCTAACCCTGAGGAATCAATTGTGGCATTGGGGAAGTCCTTGGGGTTGGAGGTTAGTGGGGAGGATGTGGAAGAGTTGGTGGTGGAGGACAATGAAGAACTAACCACTGATGAGCTGCTAGATCATCTTGAACAGCAAGAGGGCAGACCTGAGGAAACTGCTTCGGAGGAGGGGATAGAGAAATTGAAGAAGTTCCCTACTTCTAAGATTAAGGAAATGTGTGCAAAGTGGCTTGAAGTGCAAATCTTTATTGATGAAAATCACCCTGACACAGCTACTGCAAGCCGTGTTGGCAACCTGTACACTGACAATGTTGTGAACCACTTTAGGAAAGTCATAAAGGAACGAGAGGTACAGGTATCTATGGACAGACATGTTGTGCAACAGAAGTCCAGTGACTCTGAAGCTGGTCCTAGTGGCATTAAAAGAACAAGGGAACTAACCCCAGAAAAAGACTTGCTACCTCAAGTGCTAATGGAAGGGGATTCCCCTTCTAAACACTAAGAAGATCAATGCTCTCCCCTCCTCCCATCCCATCAATCATCACCAGATCTTCAATAAAGGTAAGTGTCATGTAATTGTGCATGTCTTCTTCAGTTTGTGTGTATTAAAATTAATATTTCATGTGGTAAAATTTTTTTTTCAATACTTTGGGGTGTCTTGCACGGATTAATTTGATTTCCATTATTTCTTTTGGGAAAATTAACTTGACTAACGATTATTTCGATTAACGATGAGCTCTCAGGAACGGATTAATATCGCTGGTTTTAGGGTCCACTGTAATATATATATATATATATATATATATATATATATATATATATATATATATATATATATATATAATGTATATATATATATATGTATATAAAGTTATATATATATGTATATATGTAAAAAACAGTGGACCAATGCATACATACTTAATGTAAGATAGTGGTGTTATCGAAAATTTGTCGCTATGGAATATAATTTTATAAGTAATAATGGAAATAAAATTAATCGTGCAAGACACCCAAAAGTTATAAAAAAATTTTTTTTATATAAAAAAATGTTAATTTTATACACACAAACTAAATAAGATACAATTACATGAAATTACTATTTATTGAAGATAATGTGATGATTGATATATGAGAGTATAGAGAGATGTTTAGTGTTTATAAAAGAATCCTTCATTAGACTTGAGGTAGCAATTTTTATAATGGGTTATTCCCTTTATATTTTAATGCACTAGGACCATTAAAAGTCTACTGTAATTCTTTGACAAACAAAATTGTATATATGTACCTATGTTCCTTTATATGACTTTTAAATTGTTTTCATAACATGTCATTATAATAGTAAATAGGCTTGAATAAGCTGTGTATATTTTCATAAAAAATTTGCACTTCAAGCCATTTTGAAAACATTTTTAATCTTTAAGTAGGCAAATTCCTTAATTTCTATCTCCCTCCTCTAACCAGTTTCCCCGTCTGCTCTTGCTCTTGAATTGATCTATCAGCTCATCATGTGTATATTTCATTGTCCTCCTCCACCAACTCTTCACATCCTCCCCACTAACCCAACCCAAGACTTCCCCAATTCAATGATTCTCAACTGGTATATCTATTTCAGGGTTAGCCTCAAACCCTTCAAAATCCTTTTGTTTAAATTTGCACATTTTCTTCCTAAGCAAGTTCAAGTTCTCTTAGTCACTCCCTCCCAACTTACCTATAAGTTTACACAACTGAGGATATTAAAGTGATCCCTTTCCCAAAAATCTTTAAGTCAATCCCCGTTCTGTGGTCACTTCAAATCACTTTTTAAACAGAGCTTTTGTGTACAGTTTCTGAAGTTGAAATACCTCTGGTCCATGGGCTGCGGGGAGGAGTGGTATTAGGAGGCAAAACTTCACCTTAATGAAGCTCATGTCCCCATAAAGTCCTCTGCCACGCTTAGGATGACCAGGGCATTGTCTAACACCAGAGGGACTTAAGGCTAAATTTCCCTTTTTAGTTAGGTAATCTTTCACATTGGGGCAAATGCCCGGTTAACCAGTTATAGAAAAAATTTTCCCCAGTGACCCATGCCTTACTTTTGCCCTCCACAGCACACAAAATATCCTTTAGGGCATTCTTTTGCCTAACGCTCTGGATTTCAGATGATACACTAATAAAGGCTTAACTTTTCAATCACCATAAGCATTGGCACACTTAGAAATAACGTTCTTTTTATAGGCTTATGTCCTGGAGTGCCTTTTCCTCCTGAGTAATGTAGTCCTGCTTGGCATTTTCTTCCAGACAGGCCTGTTCATCACAATTAAACACTTGTTCAGTTCCAGTCCTTCATTCTATGTACCCTTGAAATTTATGCACATTTATGCCCCTTTGTGGTCCGAAATGGCAGCCCACCATGCCTATCACACATGGATGCCACTACCTTCTTAAATCTCTCAAAAACCAAACCTTTTCTGGCCTTAAATTTTACTCACACATCACTAGTTGCAGGCTTTTTTAAATTAAAACGTCATGCAACTTCCTAGCCTTTTCACATATATCCTTTTAAGACCTATCTCCGAGCTGTTTTTTCATTTATCCACACCAAAAAGATCTTCAACATCTTTCCCTCACTTTCATCTTTGTTTTTCGAAAAAAAACAGTTAAACCTTTGCAAAAACACTTCCTTGATTGCCTTTTTCCCCTTTCCCACAAAAGAAGCGATGGTTTTTTTTGTTTCTTGTACAAACCCGACCAGGGCGGTGATACGTACTCCACTTTCAACTTATCAATGATTTTTTTTCTTTAAATTTTAATGGGGATTCTTACCCTTTGAGGTGTAGGTTTTTGGGACTAGGCCTTTCTTGGGCCCATGGGCCTTATTTTTTCCCAAACACACCGAAAACACGAATAAACAATATCCAGGTATGCTTAATGTTACCGCGGAGGCTAGCTGGAAACAATGGACGGGCGGCACATGTAGGCTGGGTGAGGGGCCCCATTGGACCGTCCCGAACGAAGTTCGCGACGGGTTTTTTTCTACTAGCGGGCAAAATTTTTGCGGACAAAGCTTTGTATGCGGGTGTTCGCTATGCAAGGCTTCCTAGCGGGGGGCCACTGTAAATTAAATTTAATTATAATGTAAATTTATAATATTTATATGTTTAATATTATATATATATATTATTTTATATTATATAATATAAATATATTTATATAATTTTATAATTTTGTAAATAAAAATTATATATATTTTATATTTTAAAAATTTTTTATATTTTATAAAAATGTTTTAATATATATAAAAAAAATTTTATATTTATTATATAAATGATATATATATAAAAATAAATTTTAAATGTATATAATATATATATTATTGTAATTTTTTTATATATAATATATGTATATTGTATATATATTTTTAAATATATTATATATATAATATGTATTATTTTTAAAATTTATATATAATTTTTAATATGTATATATATATATTGTTTTATATTATATATGTATATATATATATATGTATATATAAAATATTTTATATTTATATATATAATATATATATATATATTATATATATATATTATTATATAAAAATGGTATATTTTATAATTTATATTATATATATAATAATATATGTATATAGGGTATATATATATTATATATGTTATATTTATTTTAAATATATATTATTTTAAATAAATTATATATGTATATATATATAATTTTATATATATATAAAATATATATATTGTATATAAAATATGTATATATTATATATATTAAAAATATATATATATATATATAAATATATAATATATATATATAATATATATATAAATATATATTTTATATTATATATGTATATATATATAATGTATATATATATATATATTATTTATATATATAATTAAATATATATATATATAAATATATATATATATTATATATATATAATATATATTTATATAAAGTATATATGTAAAATAATATAAAATATTATCTATAAATATGTATAAAAAATATAAAGTTAATAAATAAATAAAATATGTAATAGAAATATATATCATGAATATATGTATATAAATAATTTTTTTTTTTTTTTTTTTATCAAGTCAGCCGTCTCCCGCCGAGGAAGGGTGACCCAAAAAGAAGTAAAACCCCCAAAAAGAAAAATACTTTCATAAATTCAACACTTTCACCTCACTCACACATAATCACTGTTTATGCAGAGGTGCTGAGAATACAACAGTTTAGAAGTATATATGTAAAAAAATACACAATATATCCCTCCAAACTGCCAATTTCCCAAACCCCTCCTTTAGAGTGTAGGCATTGTACTTCCCATTTCCAGGACTCAAGTCCCGCTATATGAAAATAACCGGTTTCCCTGAATCCCTTCACTAAATATTACCCTGCTCACACTCCAACAGATAGTCAGGTCCCAAATACCATTTGTCTCCATTTACTTCTATCGAACACGCTCATGTACGCCTGCTGGAAGTCCAAGCCTCTCGCCCACAAAACCTCCTTTAACCCCCTTTCCCTTTCCCAAACCCTTTTTGAGGGCGACCCCTACCCCGCCTTCCTTCCCCTACAGATTTTTAACACACTCCACGTCATTCTACTTTGATCAATTCTCTCTAAATGACCAAACCACCTCAACAACCCCTCTTCAGTTGGTAGACAGCGACCACCCAGGGGGGTACTTTCCGTCCTGGGCCCAAATAAGTGTGAAATGAAAGCCTGTAATTGTTTTACACGATGGTAGGATTGCTGGGGTCTTTTGTCTGTCTCATAAATATCAAGATTACAGGTACGTTTTGCTGCTTCTACTTACACTTAGGTCACACTACACATACATGTGCATGTTTAGTTATACACACTCATCTGAGTTTTCTTTGATTTTATCTTAATAGTTCTTGGTCTTTTTCTTTTCCTTTATATCCATGGGGAAGTGGAATGAGAATCTTTCCTCCGTAAGCCATGTGTGTTGTAAAAGTCAGCTAAAATGCCAGGAACAATGGGCTGGTAACCCCTTTTCCTGTAATAATTACTAAAAGAATACCATATTACCATATTTTGTAATAAAATATTCCTATTAGAGGAAAAATATAATAAATTTTTTTCTCTCTCTCTCCCAACAAGTTGGCTGTCTCCTACCAAGGCAGGGTGACGCAAAAAGAAAGAAAATCCCCAAAACGAAAATACTTTCATCATCATTCAACCTTTCAACCCCTCATACATAATCACTGTTTTTACAGAGGCACCCGGAACAACAGTTTAGAAGCACATATAAGATTATAACATATTCCTCCAAACTGCTAATATCCTAAACCCCAATCCTTTAAAGTGCAGGCATTGTACTTCCCATTTCCAGTACTAAAGTCTGGCTATATAAAAATAACCGATTTCCCTGAATCCCTTAATTAAATATTACCCTGCTCACACTCCAACAGCTCGTCAGATCCCAAAAACCATTGCTCTCCATTCATTCCTATCTAAAACACTCGTGCATGTTTGATGGAAGTCCAAGCCCCTTACCCACAAAACCTTTTTTAAACCCCCTGCCTCCAACCTTTTCAATGACGACCCCTACCCCGCCTTCTTTCCCCTACAGATTTATACACTCTCTGTGTCATTCTACTTTGATCCATTCTCTCTAAATGACCAAACCACCTTAACAACCCCTCTTCAGCCCTCTGACTGATACTCTTATTAACTCCACACCGTCTCGTAATTTCCACACTCTGAATTTTCTGCGTAATATTTACACCATACATTGCCCTTAGACACGACATCTCCACTGCCTCCAACTGCCTCTTTGTTGGAGCATTTACAGCCCAAGCTTCACACCCATATAAGAGAGTTGGTTCCACTGTACTTTCATACATTCCCTTCTTTGCCTCCATAGATAACATTTTTGTCTCCACATATACCTCAACACACCACTCACCTTTTTTCCTTCATCAATTCTTTGGTTAACCTCATCCTTCATAAACCCATCCGCTGACACGTCAACTCCCAAATATCTGAAAACATTCACTTTTTCCATACTCGCTCTCTCCAATGTGATATCCAATTTTTCTATATCTAAATCATTTGATACCCTCATTACCTTACTCTTACATATGTTCACTTTCAACTTTCTACCTTTACACACCCTCCCAAAGTCATCCACTAACCTTTGCAACTTTTCTTTAGAATCTCCCATAAGCACTGTATCATCAGCAAAGAGTAACTGTGTCAATTCCCATTTTGTATTTGATCCCCCATAATTTAATCCCACCTCTCTCCCCAACACTCTAGAATTTACTTATTTTACAACCCCATCTATAAATGTATTAAACAGCCATGGTTACATTACACATCCCTGTCTAAGACCCACCTTTTCCAGGAAGTAGTCTCCCTCTCTTCTACACACCCTAACCTGATCCTCACTATCCTCATAAAAACTTTTTACAGCCTTTTCTAAATCCATAAATGCAATGAAAACTTCCCTACCTTTATCTAAATACTGTTCACCTATATGCTTCAATTTATTATTATTTATACTTTATTTTTTCTCCACAGTTATCTACAGAAAGAAACAAATGGCAAGACGTGAGTAGCCATTGAGGGAAACACAAAGACAATATTATGAGACTGCAAAAAGGGTTGTAGTTGAGCTTCTAGCAGGCAAATACTACGGTGACATGTACACTGTAGCCTCGGTCATGGCTTTCAGGTATAGGTAGTGTCCATACCAAAGTTTAGGTATATTTCCATGCCAGGCCTTAATGAGGAGGATATAATGGTGACCAGTTGGAGAATAACTTTGTAACTTCTTGAAGAATGGCATTCTTAGAAGGTAGTCAGAGGTGTTGTAAATATAAAAAGATGTAAGTGAACATAGAAAATATGGAGTGTATTTTTTTATTGGAATGTTTTTCTTCATATTTTGAAGAAGAATGGTCCTATGTGAATGAAATGCTTTGTCATTTATAAGGTACTGTGTGTTTGAATTAGATTTCCTCAATAATGGAGCCTGCTTGGATATATTGCCTTCATGTACATTCTATATAAATTAGTTGGAAGACAAGATTCCATTGGAAAAGACTGAGGGTGTCTTGGGCAGTCAGTGAGGAGCTCCTCTGCATCTGATTACTTATTGGTATTATTTATTTTGTCAAGACATAGATACAAGTATATCAGGCTTCACTTCATGCCATGTTTAAGCTTCTCCAAGAGTATTTTAAAGTAATTCTACAGAAATTAAATGTCATCTTAAATTTTCTTCTCAGGTATTTCAGTAATAATTAACAAGCTCCATCAAAATTTATTTATTGAACGTGACTTAAGACAACTAAATGTTAGACTGAAAAACGGAATCCACAAGTGTTTACAAGAACAGATTTCATTCCAGTTTATAAATTGCATATATTAATTCTATCCTGAAGGCTAGCCTCACGTACAAGGATAATAAGGCTTTTGTTTCCTATTTTATTTCCTTTAGGTAACTGTGGTCAAGAAGTTTTTCTTAAAATGAAAAACAAATACAATTTGCCTATATTATTTACGGGAAAAAACACATGAGTGTATCAGAGCCATGCCATCTCAGTGATTCATCATTACATCTTTGAAGCTTTGTAAGGAAAGAAAAAGACAATTCATTCATACTATTTTTTTTTGTGTGTGTGTGTTAATGTGCATTATAAGTTCACGTGTGTGTGTGAGTGCATACATGTGTGTATTATGGGTATGCTTGTGTGTTTTAATTAAAATATTTGTGGGTGTTGGTGCATTGTTGTAAGTGTGTGTGTTGTATGCTTGCTGAGGGTGACTACTAGAGGTGGTTGTGGTTACTTTCCCATTTAGTTTAATATTTGTTTTGTTTTTGTAACATCCATCATTGTTAGTATGGATAAACAACCAAGATTGTAATGAAAGGTAAAACAGAAAGTGAGCAGTTAAACCAAATTTTTCCAAGACATGTTAGAGTTGAAGATGGTATTGTGACTGGTATGTGAGGGCAGGAAGAGTTTAAACATGGTGTATGGCATGCATGAGGAGAAGTATTTGTGTTTGTGAAAAACAGATGATGTAATAGATAACATGGCTTATTAAGAACATTCTCTTGTAGGTGAAGGTTTGATTCTGTATTCTGTTGTCTTGAAAAAATGTAATGTTTTGTTTATTACAATATGTTGTTGTAATAACTTTTGTTAATTACCTAATGTACAAAATATTCATGGGACATCAGAAGTTTAATTTCAGATCTTGTACTTAATGTGTATTAGTAATATGGGATACCAGTATCTTCAACACCTTCAGCATAGGATTTTATGCAACTTTAAAGTTTATTACTATATATTTTGTGATATTTCATATTACAGTTATTACTTGATATGATAGAGACTAGAATCAGAATATCCTGGCTAGCCAGTGCTTAGTTGTAGCAGACTTGCAAGAGACAAGTTTAAGGGGATTGGAATCCTAGTCATCAGCAGTAACCTTCTTGTAACACTTTATGCATAACTGCTTTGCCCAATTTCGTGCCTTATCAGTAGTGTAAAATTTTTATCTTATTCCTCTTTATTTTATTTTTCCTCTCAGCATATGTGGCTTTTGGACCACATATGTTATACGAATGAGTTTGA
>NC_069403.1:2724041-2729024 GCF_026875155.1 Cherax quadricarinatus | reverse complement strand
CAAATGTACACATCAGCCTACACACAACACTACATTACACTACAACCGGGCACACAACACTACCAACCTACACACAACACTACATGCACACTCCAACCTACACAACAACACTACATGTACACTATCAACCTACACACAACACTACATGTACACTATCAACCTACACACAACACTATATGTGCACTCCAACCTACACACATCACTACATGTACACTACCAACCTACACACAACACTACATGTACACTACGAACCTGCACACAACACTACATGTACACTACCAACCTAAAACACAACACTACATGTACACTAACCAACCTACACACAACACTACATGTACACTACCAACCTGCACACAACACTACATGTACACTATCAACCTGCACACAACACTACATGTACACTATCAAGCAACACACAACACTACATGTACGCTACCAACCTGCACACAACACTACATGTACACTATCAACCTACACACAACACTACATGTACACTATCAACCTACACACAACACTACATGTACACTATCAACCTATACACAACACTACATGTACACTATCAACCTGTGAACAATACTACAAGTACACTATCAAGCAACACACAACACTACATGTATGCTATCAACCTACACACAACACTACATGTACACTATCAACCTGCACACAACACTACATGTACACTATCAAGCAACACACACTACATGTACACTATCAACCTACACACAACACTACATGTACACTATAAACCTGCACACAACACTACATGTATGCTATCAACCAACACACAACACTACATGTACACTATCAACCTACACAGAACACTATGTGTACACTATCAACCTATACACATCACTACATGTACACTATCAACCTACACACAACACTACATGTACACTATCAACCGGCACACAGTGCTACATGTACAATACCGACCTGCACACAACACTAAATGTACACTATCAACCTACACACAACACAACATGTACACTATCAACCTGTGAACAATACTACATTTACACTATCAACCTACACACAACACTACATGTACACTATCAACCTACACACAACACTACATGTACACTATAAACCTGCACACAACACTACATGTACACTACCAACCTGCACACAACACTATATGTACACTATCAACCTACACACAACACTACATGTACACTATCAACCTGTGAACAATACTACATGTACACTCAACCTACACACAACACTACATGTATGCTATCAACCAACACACAACACTACATGTACACTATCAACCTACGCAGAACACTATGTGTACACTATCAACCTATACACATCACTACATGTACACTATCAACCTACACACAACACTACATGTACACTATCAACCGGCACACAGTGCTACATGTACAATACCGACCTGCACACAACACTAAATGTACACTATCAACCTACACACAACACAACATGTACACTATCAACCTGTGAACAATACTACATTTACACTATCAACCTACACACAACACTACATGTACACTATCAACCTACACAACACATGTACACTATCAACCTACACACAACACTACATGTACCTAACCAACATACACACAACACTACTTGTGCACTATCAACCTACACACAACACTACATGTACACTATCAACCTGCACACAACACTACATGTACAATGTCAACCTGCACACAACACTACATGTACAATATCAACCTGCACACAACACTACATGTACACTATCAACCTGCACACATTACATGTACACTATCAACCTGTGAACAATACTACATGTACACTATCAACCTACACATAACACTACATTTACATTATCAACCTACACACAACACTATGTGTACACTATCAACCTACACACAACATTACGTGGACACTATCAACCGGCACACAATACATGTACAAAAAAAAACCCGACCTCATACAACACAACTTTGTCACTACCAACCTACACACAACACTACTTGTACATTACCAACCTACACACAACACTACATGTACACTATCAACCTGTGAATACTACATGTACACTATCAACCTACACACAACACTACATGTACACTATCAACCTGTGAATACTACATGTACACTATCAACCTACACACAACACTACACGTTCACTATCAACCTATACACAACACTGTGTATACTATCAACCTACACACAACACTACATGTACACTATCAACTGGCACACAGCACTACATGTACAATACTGATCTGCACACAACACTACATGTACACTACCAACCTACACGCAACACTACATGTACACTACTAACCTACACGTACACTCCAACCTACACACAACACTACATGTACAATACCAACCTGCACACAACACTACATGTACACTATCAACCTGCACACAACACTACATGTACACTATCAACCTACACACAACATTACATGTACACTCTCAACCTACACACAACACTACATATGACTCCAACCTACACACAACACTAACCAACCTACACACAACACTACATGTACACATATCAACCTGCACACAACACTACATGTACACTATAAACCAAAAAACACAACACTACAAGTACACTATCAACCTGCACAAACACACATGTACACTATCAACCTGCCACAACATCATTCACTATAAACCTCCACAACACTACATTACACAAAAACCTAACAAAACAACAGAACACTTTAAAATCCACACAACACTAATGTAACTATAAACCTGCACACAAAACATTGACTTATGACATTTTAAAAAAATTTTAGTAATTTGTAAAAAAAATTAAATTTGGGTAGCAAACCGTGGTGTATCCAGATAACCAACGAAAATTTCCCCTATAATTTTTTCAAGGCACCCCATAACACCTACAGAGTGCTTCTCTACAGAAATTTTTTTCAGAGCATTCAGTAAACGAATGCCCTATAATACTGCATCCTGAATGGGACATCAAATGAAAGTGAAAAAGCAGACTTTATATCTCTTACAGAGACAGATACAATTTATTTTAAAATTCTCTCTAAATGCCAATCATGGTTATCATATATAAATATCGTTCCCTTTTTATGTCTTTAAGATATTCAAAAAATGTGATACAATAGGTTCAAACTAACTAATCAAAACTTGAATACCTTATTCCTATCGTAAAAGTGAATTAGAGAAACTAATCAACCCCGTGTGTATATAACTTCTTCCAATCAGAACTCATTCGTATAACATATGTGGTCAAAAAGCCACATATGCTGAGAGAGAAAATAAAATAAAGAGGACATAAGATAAAAATATACACTACTGAGTAAGGCACGAAATTGTGGCAAGAGCAGTTATGCATAAAGTGTTACAAGAAGGTTACTGCTGATGACTAGGATTCCAATCACCTTAAACTTGTCTCTTGCAAGTCTGCTACAACTAAGCACTGGCTAGCCAGGATATTCTGATTCTAGTCTCTATCATATCAAGTAATAACTGTAATATGAATATATCACAAAATATATAGTAATAAACTTTTAAAGTTGCATAAAATCCTATGCTGAAGGTGTTGAAGATACTGGTATCCCATATTACTAATACACATTAAGTACAAGATCTGAAATTAAACTTCTGATGTCCCATGAATATTTTGTACATTAGGTAATTAACAAAAGTTATTACAACAACATATTGTAATAAACAAAACATTACATTTTTTCAAGACAACAGAATACAGAATCAAACCTTCACCTACAAGAGAATGTTCTTAATAAGCCATGTTATCTATTACATCATCTGTTTTTCACAAACACAAATACTTCTCCTCATGCATGCCATACACCATGTTTAAACTCTTCCTGCCCTCACATACCAGTCACAATACCATCTTCAACTCTAACATGTCTTGGAAAAATTTGGTTTAACTGCTCACTTTCTGTTTTACCTTTCATTACAATCTTGGTTGTTTATCCATACTAACAATGATGGATGTTACAAAAACAAAACAAATATTAAACTAAATGGGAAAGTAACCACAACCACCTCTAGTAGTCACCCTCAGCAAGCATACAACACACACACTTACAACATGCACCAACACCCACAAATATTGTTAATTAAAACACACAAGCATACCCAGTAATACACACATGTATGCACTCACACACACACGTGAACTTATAATGCACATTAACACACACACACAAAAAAAAATAGTATGAATGAATTGTCTTTTTCTTTCCTTACAAAGCTTCAAAGATGTAATGATGAATCACTGAGATGGCATGGCTCTGATACACTCATGTGTTTTCCAGTAAATAATATAGGCAAATTGTATTTGTTTTTCATTTTAAGAAAAACTTCTTGACCACAGTTACCTAAAGGAAATAAAATAGGAAACAAAAGCCTTATTATCCTTGTACGTGAGGCTAGCCTTCAGGATAGAATTAATATATGCAATTTATAAACTGGAATGAAATCTGTTCTTGTAAACACTTGTGGATTCCGTTTTTCAGTCTAACATTTAGTTGTCTTAAGTCACGTTCAATAAATAAATTTTGATGGAGCTTGTTAATTATTACTGAAATACCTGAGAAGAAAAATTTAAAGATGACATTTAATTTCTGTAGAATTACTTTAAAATACTCTTGGAGAAGCTTAAACATGGCATGAAGTGAAGCCTGATATACTTGTATCTATGTCTTGACAAAATAAATAATACCAATAAGTAATCAGATGCAGAGGAGCTCCTCACTGACTGCCCAAGACACCCTCAGTCTTTTCCAATGGAATCTTGTCTTCCAACTAATTTATATAGAATGTACATGAAGGCAATATATCCAAGCAGGCTCCATTATTGAGGAAATCTAATTCAAACACACAGTACCTTATAAATGACAAAGCATTTCATTCACATAGGACCATTCTTCTTCAAAATATGAAGAAAAACATTCCAATAAATAAAAATACACTCCATATTTTCTATGTTCACTTACATCTTTTTATATTTACAACACCTCTGACTACCTTCTA
>NC_069403.1:2601541-2719041 GCF_026875155.1 Cherax quadricarinatus | reverse complement strand
GGCACACATCAACAGAGTAAGCCTGTCTTTCATAGGCTTATGTCCTGGGAGTGCCTTTTCCTCCTGAGTAATGTACGACCTGCTTGGCACCCATGGGACAAGTGGGGCGCGCTCAGGCCAAAGTGGACGCGTCTTGAATGGAACGAATAGCGTTGGTCAGGTTTTTAAGCGCTAGTCGAGGCAAAATTTTTGCGTTAAAATGTATCGCTAGTCAGATTTATCGTTAATCGATGCCATCGCTGGTTGAGGGTCCACTGTGTGTGTATATATATATGGGGAAGTGGAACAGAATTCTTCCTCCGCAAGCCAGGCGTGTTGTAAGAAGCAACTAAAATGCCGGGGGCAAGGGGCTAGTAACCCCTTCTCTTGTATAAATCCTGGCATTTTAGTCGCCTCTTACGACACGCATGGCTTACAGAGGCTTAGGGAGATACCACCTCTAGAACTTTACTGGGGACCCTCATCCTCAGAGAAGACAATAAACATACCTCAGAGAAAACTCAAGGTTCTCCCCAGAGCTGTTTAACCCTTTCAGGGTTTCAGCCGTACTAGTACGGCTTACGAGCCAGGGTTTTTGACGTACTAGTACGCCTAAATTCTAGCGCCCTCAAATCTAGTGAGAGAAAGCTGGTAGGCCTACATATGAAAGAATGGGTCTATGTGGTCAGTGTGCGCGGTATAAAAAAATCCTGCAGCACATGAGCAATGAGAAAAAAAAAAAAATGTGGACTGTGTTTTTGGATTAAAACAGCGACTTTGCACTGCAAATTTTCGTATGGTATTTATTGTATTCTAGTTCTCCTAGAATAGAATGGAAGACATATTACAGAAATTGAGATAATTTTGACTGGTTTTACACAGAAAACTACCTTGAAATTACGTTCAAAGTAGCAGAAATGTTCGATTTTTACTAAAGTTCAAAAGTAAACAAATCATGCTATGCGTCCAATACACGTCAACTGGTAAGTCTAATATTCTTTCACAAGTGTGCTGATATTATTTATACCATTTCTACACCAATGCAGTAGTCTACATAACAGTAAATCTTCTATTTTTTTTGCGAGAATAAAAATTCAAAGTGGAAAGCAAAAGAATGTAAGAGGGGCATGGGGACGTGACTAATAAACAGAGGAAATGTTATTTTAGTGCCAGGAATGTCTTTCTTGTTTATTCTGGACCCTATCTGGAAATTGGCATCTTTTGAAATTTGTGTGAAATTGGCAAAATTGCTAAATTCTGACCACTGTATTGGATAGTTGAAATCGGTAAATGGGTGGTTTCTTGTACTCATTCGATAGAAGAAATGGAGTTCTAGCGAAATAGTTATGATTTTAGTTGACGAGTACACTGAACTGGCCGAAAATAGGGCTCAAAGTGGGCAAAACCGCCGATGCGTAAACATTGTCGAGACCGCTAACTTCACAAGAGGATAATTCCATAAGTTTTACATCAAATTTCATACTTTTGGTGTCATTATGATCGGGAAAAGATTCTCTATCTTTTCATTAGAAAAAATATTTTTTTTTTTTTTTGAAATTTGGCCGACCCTGAGAACAAGTCTCTGAGAGGGCCTGTCAACCCTGAAAGGGTTAAATGTTTTCTTCTCCTACCACCCCCTATAATTTATATTTTTATGTACTTTATTAACAGACAGAATACATTGATAGAAAACACAAATATGAGTACATTGGTACAATATATCAAAGGTTATGAATCTCCTCCAGTTCCTCCGAATATATACAGTGGAACCTCAAATATCGAACTTAATCCGTTCCAAGAGTTAGTTCTAAATTCGAAAAGTCTGAAAAGTGAAGCAATATTTCCCATAAGAAATAATGGAAATACAATTAATCCATTCAAGAAACCCAAAAATATTCACACAAAAAAAAAAAAAAAAAAAAAAAAAAAAAAAAATCTATATATATAGAGATTAATTATAGTTTTACAAACACACAACAAATATAGTGTTCAATTATGTATTAATAAATTAAAAAAAAAACATATAAAATAACATTTTACTTACCTTTATTGAAGATTGGTAATGGCATCTGGAAGATAGGGAGGAGAGAGGGAGTTGGAGTTAGTGTTTGGAAGGAGAATCCCCCTCCATGAGGACTTCAGGTATCAAAACCCTTTCTGGGGTTACTTCTTTTCTCTGTCTTTTAATGCCACTAGGACCAGCTTGAGAGTCACTGGACCCCTGTCTCACATAATAACTGTCCACAGTCATCTGTTTCTGATGCCTCTTTAAGATTTCCCTAAAATGGGACATGGTTCTGTCACTGAACTTGTTGCAAAGATGGCTTGTTTCAGCTTGCTCAGGCTGGTACTTCTCCACAAACATTTGGACATCAATCCACTTCTGTATTATTTCCTTCTTCACATCTATGGTGTTTCTCACTTTCTTTACCACAGGGGTACCACTAGCAAGTTTCACTGCTCCCATTGTAGCTTATTTCACAGTCCCACAAGCACTAAACACAATGAAATAATCTTTAAATGTTTGAATGAGAGTGTAGGTTAGTGTTCACTCAAGCATCAACAAAACCAGACTGGCTCACGGTGCCTGCATGGGGACGCCCACAGAGTAGGTTGCCGGACAGGTCCAATACCCGGCGGTTCGAAAATAGGGGCGAGTTCGATAATAGGGACAAAGTTGGTTCGAAAAAAGGGTTCTATTTTTGAAGAGTTCGATAAGCGATACATTCGAAATTTGAGGTTCTACTGTATATATAGTGGAGCCTCGATGATCGTAAGGCTCAGAAGTCGTAATTTTCGGAAATTGTAATGTTTTTTTTGTCAAAACATTGACTCGCGAATCGTCATTTGATTCACAGTAGTCATTCGTCTGGGACGCATACGCATGGCCTCAAGCCGCCTCACACTCCATTCCCAGCCAATGTGCCACTGTTCATCAGTGAGTGAGGATGATCCCACTCATACGATGCATTTCATAATATTCCATTCGTTTTAGTGCTTGCAACTGCTAAATAAGTCAGCATGGCTCAAAAGAAAGCTTCTAGTGCCAGCCCTTTGGTAAAGAATGTGAGAAACACACATAATTTAAGAAAAAGTTTGTAGAAAAATACGAGTGGTGGTGGTAGAGTGGTAGCAGTTGTGATAGTGGTAGAGGATGGTAGTGATGGTGGTAGAGGGTGGTAGTGATGGTGGTAGAGGACAGTAGTGATGGTAATAGCAGTTGTGATAGTGGTAGAGGGTGGTAGTGATGGAGGTAGAGGGTGGTAGTGATGGAGGTAGAGGGGTGGTGAGTAGGTGGTGGAGGTAGAGGGTGGTAGTGATGGAGGTAGAGGGTGGTAGTGATGGAGGTAGAGGGTGGTAGTGATGGAGGTAGAGGGTGGTGAGTGATGGAGGTAGAGGGTGGTAGTGATGGAGGTAGAGGGTGGTAGTGATGGTGGTAGAGGGTGGTTGTGATGGTGGTAGAGGGTGCCTTCTTCAGTAATTCAGCAATTCTACTAACTCCTCCAATGTTGTTGGAATTATATAGGGCTACAGAAAGCACCGCTGCCTCAGCTGCTGCTTCACCAACATTATGGACAGCTTATGCTCACAGTGGCCCTTATATACCCAACAACAACAACACAACAACTCTTGTGACATTCATGACTTATTTTATTCATTCTAGTGAATATTCCATGTTTCTATATTATTAATACTGTTTATTATGTCATATTAGTTGAATAGTGATAGTTAAATTAGCCACAGAGTTGATATTAGTGTCATATTCTCCAACAATAAACTCGCCTCCCTTCCCTCTGCCCTGTCTGCCATACACCAACAAGAGTCTTCAATAAAGGTAAGCGTGATGTTAAATGTTCATTTATACATTTTATTAGTGTTTTACATTTATTTGGCATTCTTTTCTGCATGTAAATCTATATTCAAGCTAGGGAAGTGGTTAGGGAAGTGACCCCTGAAGTGACCTCAAGTCCTTGTGGAGGGGGATTCCCCTTCCAAACAATAACCTCTCTTTCCTCTCTCCTCCTCCCTGTCTTCCATTCCTCAACAACAGCCTTCAATAAAGGTAACTGTCATGTTGAATGTTCATTCTTTCCTGCACGTAAATCTATCTTGAAGGTAAAAAAAAAATTTTTTGTTGATACTTCTGGGTGCCTGGAACTAATTAATTGGGTTTACATTATTTCTCATGGGGAAATTGGATTCGCAATTCGTCAATTTCGATAATAGTCACACTCTCTGGAACGGATTAATTACAAAAAACGAGAGTCCACTGTATGGTGGTATTGTTAGTGATGATGGGGGTAGAAGTGCTAGTGGTGATGGTGGTAGAAGTGCTAGTGGTGATGGTGGTAGAAGTGCTAGTGGTTATGGTGGTACAAGTGTTGGTAGAAGTGTTAGTGGTGATGGAAATAGAAGTGCTGGTGGTACAAGTGCTAGTGGTGATGCTAGTGTGTAGACAGCCTATGCTGTCTGCCAGCTTAGTTCATATTTCGCAGCACTCAGGTGCTGCCCTCTCTAGGCCTGCCCAGGTCAGTGGGACGCTGGTCCCACTCGTGCACTCACTCAGCGGCCTAGAAGCAGTCAACAGTCCTACTCCCTCTCTACCTCGTGGGCATGGCCCTCCCGGGCCATGGGCACAAACACACAAGCCTGTGTACCCACCACGACTTTGCAAATAAAGTAAGATGCCTCCGAAGCCTTTATCATTTGAACCCCGCTACCAAGACATCAGCAAATGTAACCTATAAAACATTGGTGGACAGCGGTGGTCGCAGCAAGTGTGTTTGCCCAGAGAGAGGAAGGAAGAGGGATGAAGTTGTTTTCACTTCATCACCCCACACAAGATACATCCGTCTCTCAACGAGTTATCCTGATGTCGTGGCTGCACATTTCAGCATCCAGACAAGCAGGATTTGGCTGAAATTTCTCAAATTTCTTCGAGAAATATAAGTGGTGTCCCTGTGACTCCACGCCACAGCGTCCCATGCTGTTTTCAAGTCACGTGTTCAGCATCACTTGTATGTTGCTGTTGTTTTTCAGCTCTGAACGGCTATTTCAGCAATTCAGAGGTGAGCTTGTGGTGATTTCTGCGTCCAATGTGAGTATCTCGCCGTGTTGTCGGTGGGAGAGGAGGAAGTGGCCAGATCCTCCCTCGCCATACACTCACCCACGCTCCTCGCCACCACACTACCATCCACCACTATGTGCTCACTCCCTCTGCTGTTTTCCGTTTGAATTTATTGCCAGAGCTGTGTATCCGAGTGCCCGAGGCCACTCGAAGCTACGTGGATCAGCATGCCACATAGATCACGACACCACGTTGGGTGTGGACAAAGCTACGTGGACCTACGAGCCATGTGAGTTACCGAGCCAGACGTCCCAGGCCACATGCTGTGGTGTGCTGCTGCCCGACTTCATGACGTCACGATGTCTGCCTGACGTCACCTCAAGATGTCTGCTGATGTCACAGTGCTGCTGATGTCACATCGCGACGTCACACCTGACATCACATGATGTCACATCGAGTGTTCAGTAATTATGTCAGTATTGTCGAGAAGATATATGTTGTGTGTTAATTAATTCCTCTCAGTGTTCTCACATGTTAGTGTATGGTTTAGTGTCAATTTTGTGCACAGAAAAGCATCATTTGCTAGTTTAAGCCATGTTGTACCGCATGTACCATGGGTGTGTGTGTGCAGTTTTCCATGTGTCCTGTGTGATCTGCGCCCCAGACCACTTTGTTGCCTGTCACCCGGTGTGACAAGCGCGTTTGACAGCTGATATTACTCAGCCCTGAGCGTATGAGCCCCTTGTACAGAAAGCTCTTATGCAGAATTGTACCTGCTACGATTCCCATCGAGATTTGTTTCACTTCACCTCCAGACCTTCAGAGTGCAGTTATATGTAGAGAAACAAGTCTGGGGGCGCTTAGACTAACCTCTGCTATAACTCCAACTTTCGAGAGAATGACATTCGTCAAGCCGCAGTTAGCCCTGTTGGCAGGCGCTGTCACCCTCGTGTCACAAGCTTCGGTGAGCAGCCTGCACAAAGATGATGTCACTTTGACTGCTAGCCTGCTCACTGCAGTCTGGTGTATGATGTTACGACTCCCTGATGTTTCGCCCAGTCGTCTCTGCCACGACTCGCTCCACGACTTTCTCTACACTCGCCAGCAGTGACAGCCCAGCGACAGTACCAGTCGAGAAGTGTCCTCCTGAGTCGCTTGCCAGAAGTCCTGCCCAGCTGCCGAGTTTTGACGATGCCTCACTCGAGGGCACCAGCACGTTGTGCCCCAGGTTGAGTGAAACCTGCAGTGACTTCTAGAGGAGACCGTAACCCATTACGTCACAGCTCAGCTGCAGCGATGTCTCCTGTGTTGCAGTATCTGTCCAGATGCAGGAAGGCGTGCAGTGATACCCTTCGACGCTCACTGCCTATGACAACGATGTTTAGCACACCCCACATGTTTTTTTCTTCCCTCCCTGTAGGAAGTTTTTTTTCCATGTCCATATATATACACACATGTTTATTTTGTGTTCTGTGCCCTGTTCCTACGAGAGAGAGACCGAGTTTTTTTTACCACCAGTATTGTCGCGTCCGAGTAGTAGGTGGCCAAGCAAATGTAGACAGCCTAGAACTGCCTAGAAGCAGTCAGCAGTCCTACTTCCTCTCTCCCTCTTAGGAATGGCCCTCCCAGGCCATGGGCACAAACACACAAGCCTGTGTACCCACCACGACTTTGCAAATAAAGTAAGAAGTCTCCGAAGCCTTTATCATTTGAACCTCGCTACCAACCTATAAAACAAGTGGTGATGGTGGCAGAAGTGTTAGTGGTGATAGTGGTAGAAGTGTTAGTGGTAGAATTGCTAGTGGTGATGGTGGTAAAAGTGTTGGTGGTAGTGGTAGAAGTGCTAGTGGTGATGGTGGTAGAAGTGCTGGTGGCGATGGTGGTAGAAGTGTTAGTAATGATGGTGGTAGAAGAGTTAGTGGTGATGGTGGTAGAAGGGCTGGTGGTGATGATGGCAGAAGTGTTAGTAGTGATGGTGGTAATAGTGTTAGTGGTGATGGTGGTAGAAGTGCTAGTGGTGATGGTGGTAGAATAGTGATGGTGGTAGTTTTAGTGGCAATAGTGGTAAAGTGCTAGTGGTGATAGTGGTAGAAGTGTTAGTGGTGGTGGTGGTAGAAGTGTTAGTGATGGTGGTAGAAGTGCTAGTGGTGATGGTGGTAGAAGTGCTAGTGGTGATGGTGGTAGAAGTGCTAGTGGCAGTGATGGTGGTAGTTTTTAGGTGATAGTGGTAAAGTGCTAGTGGTGATAGTGGTAGAAGTGTTAGTGATGGTGGAAGAAGTCCTAGTGATAGTGGTAAAAGTGTTAGTTTTGATGGTGGTAGAAGTGTTAGTGGTGATAGTGGTAGAAGTGCTAGTGGTGATGGTGGTAAAGTGCTAGTGGCAGTGATGGTGGTAGAAGTGCTGTGGCAGTGATGGGGGAGTTAGTTAGTGGTGATAGTGGTAAAGTGCTAGTGTAGATAGTGGTAGATGTGTTATGGTGTGGTGATGGTGTAGAAGTGTTAATTTTGATGGTGGTAGAAGTGTTAGTGGTGATGGTGGTGGAAGTGCTGGTGGTGATGGTGGTGGAAGTGCTGGTGGTGATGGTGGTGGAAGTGCTGGTGGTGATGGTGGTGGAAGTGCTGGTGGTGATGGTGGTGGAAGTGCTGGTTGTGATAGTGGCAGTGATGGTGGTAGAAGTGTTAGTGATGATGGTGGTAGTGTTAGTGGGGATTGTGGTAAAGTGCTAGTGGTGATAGTGGTAGAAGTGTTAGTGGTGATGGTGGTAGAAGTGTTAGTGGTGATGGTGGTAGTGTTGGTGGTGATTGTGGTAGAAGTGCTAGTGGTGATGGTGGTAGAAGTCCTAGTGATGGTGGTAGAAGTGTTAATGGTGATGGTGGTAGAAGTGCTGGTGGTGATGGTGGTAGAAGTGTTAGTGTGAGGTGGCAGAAGTGTTAGTGGTGATGGTGGTAGAATTGTTAGTTGTGATGGTGGTAGAAGTGTTAGTGGTGATAGTGGTAGAAGTGTTATTGGTGATGGTGGTAGAAGTGTTAGTGGTGATGGTGTAGAAGTGTTAGTGGTGATGGTGGTAGAAGTGTTAGTGGTGATGGTGGTAGAAGCATTAGTGGTGATGGTGGTAGAAGTGTTAGTGGTGATAGTGGTAGAAGTGTTAGTGGTGATGGTGGTAGAAGTGTTAGTGGTGATGGTGGTAGAAGTGTTAGTGGTGATGGTGGTAGAAGTGTTAGTGGTGATGGTGGTAGAAGTGTTAGTGGTGATGGTGGTAGAAGTGTTAGTGGTGATGGTGGTAGAAGTGTTAGTGGTGATAGCAGTAGAAGTGTTAGTGGTGATAGTGGTAGAAGTGTTAGCATTGATGGCAGTAGAAGTGTTAGTGGTGATGGTGGAAGAAGTGCTGGTGTGATGGTGGTAGAAGTGTTAGTGGTGATGGTGGTAGAAGTGCTAGTGGTGATGGCAGTAGAAGTGCTACTGGTGATGGCGGTAGAAGTGCTAGTGGTGATGGCAGTAGAAGTGTTAGTGGTGATGGTGGTAGAAGTGTTAGTGGTGATGGGGTACAAGTGTTAGTGGTGATGGCAGTAGAAGTGTTAGTGGTGATGGTGGTAGAAGTGCTAGTGGTGATGGTGGTAGAAGTGCTAGTGGTGATGGTAGTGGGGGTAATGTTAGTAGTGATGGTTGTGGCAGTCAGTGGTGATGGTGGTGGTGGTAGTGTTAGTAGTGATGGTGGTGGTGGTAGTGTTAGTAGTGATGGTTGTGGTAGTGTCAGTGATGATGGTGGTAGAAGTGTTAGTGATGATGGTGGTAGAAGTGCTAGTGGTGATAGTGGTGGGGGACAGTGTTAGTAGTGATGGTTGTGGTAGTGTTAGTGGTGATGGTGGTAGAAATGCAAGTGGTGATGGTGGTAGAAGTGCTAGTGGTGATGGTGGTAGAAGTGTTAGTGGTGATGGTGGTAGAAGTGTTAGTGGTGATGGTGGTAGAAGTGCTAGTGGTGATGGTGGTAGAAGTGTTAGTGGTGATGGTGGTAGAAGCACTTCTACCACCATTGCCACTAACACTTGTACCATCAACACTAGCACTTCTACCACAATCACCACTAACACTACCACAACCATCACTACTAACACTACCACCACCAACACCAGTAGCACTTCTACCACCATCACCACTAGCATTTCTACCACCATCACCACTAACACTACCACAACCATCACTACTAACACTACCACCACCACTATCACCACTAGCACTTCTACCAACATCATCACTGACACTACCACAACCATCACTACTAACACTACCACCACCATCACCACTGACACTACCACAACCATCACTACTAACACTACCACCACCACCATCACTACCACCATCACCACTAACACTACCACAACCATCACTACTAACACTACCACCACCACCATCACTACTAGCACTACCATCACCAGTAACACTACCACAACCATCACTACTAACACTATACCACCACCACCACCATCACTACTAGCACTACCATCACCAGTAACACTACCACAACCATCACTACTAACACTATACCACCACCACCATCACCAATAGCACTTCTACCATCACCACTAGCACTTCTACCACCAACACCACTAGCACTACCACAACCATCACTACTAACACTACCACAATCATCACTACTAGCACTACCATCACCAGTAACACTACCACAACTATCACTAAAAACACTACCACCACCACTACCACTACCACAACCATCACTACTAGCACTACCACAACCATCACTACTAGCACTACAATCACCAGTAACACTACCACAACCATCACTACTAACACTACCACCAACACCATCTCCACTAACACTACCACAACCATCAGTACTAACACTACCACCACCACCAACACTACCACAACCATCACTACTAACACTACCACCACCACCATCACCACTGACACTACCACATCCATCACTACTACCACTATCATCAATACCATCACCACTAACACTACCACAACCATCACTACTAACACTACCATCACCACCATCACCACTAACACTACCATCACCACTAACACTACCATCTCCACTAACACTACACAAACCATCAGTACTAACACTACCACCACCACCAACACTACCACAACCATCACTACTAACACTACCACCACCACCATCACCACTGACACTACCACATCCATCACTACTACCACTATCATCAATACCATCACCACTAACACTACCACAACCATCACACTACACTACCACCACACCACCACTAGCACTTCTACCACCATCACCACTAGCACTTCTACCACCATCACCACTAACACTACAACAACCATCACCACTAACACTACCATCACCACCTACCATAATACTACCACAACCATCACTACTAACACTACCACCACCACCACTAGCACTTCTACCACCACCACCATCACCACTAACACTACCACCCCCACCATCCCCACTAACATACCCCCCACCTACATAACATCCCCACCCCCACCATCACCACTAACACTACACCACCACCACTAACACACCCCCACCTTTAAAAACATACCACCCCCCCATCCCACAACCTACCACCCCCACCCTAACCTCCCCCACCCCCATCCCCACTAACACTAACACCACAAACCCTACCACCCCCATCACCACTAACACTACCACCACCATCCCCACAACATACCACCACCACCATCCCACAAAACACTCCACCCCCACCATCCCCACTAACATCCCCCACCATCACCCTAACACTCTCAGAGTATACCAGTTCCTGTAACCGTTCCCCTAACCATTGTACCAGAGTGACTCACTACCAACCTCTCTGCGTGAATCAGATGTTATTTGCGTGACCATAGCAGGTTTTCAACCACCCCCCCCTTAGGCACTATGGGTCAGTAAAGACAGAGAGCAGAGAGAGGCGGGTCGGTGTTGGCGCTTTCCTATTCCCGTTATATATTATACGTACACCAGCCTACGTGAGATTCTTTCCCTTTCCACTATCGAAAACCCCCATGACAACACTACCCCCACCACCATCACCACTAACCTACTACCCCCATCACCACTAAAAACACCTTCACAACTAACATACCACCCACCACCATAACACTACCCCATCACCACAAAAACTACCCCCCTAACATTTCCACCACCACCATTACCACTAACATTTCCACCACCACCACCATCACCACTAACACTACCACCCCCCAAAAAACTACCACCACCATCACCACTAACACTACCAACACCACCAACCACTAAGACTACCACCACCACCTCACCACAAGACTACCCCCACCACCCTAACACTAAAACCACCACCATCACCACTAACACTACCCCCACCACCATCACCACTAACACTACCCCCACCACCCTCACCACTTTAAAACTACCACCATCACCACTAAAACCACCCCACCATCACCACTAACAACACCACCACCCTCACCATAACACTACTACCCCACCTCACCACTAACACTACACCACCATCACCACTAACATACACCACCACCTCACCACTAAAACTACTACCACCCCACACCCCTAACCTACCCACCCCATCACCCCTAACATACTACACCACCATCACCCCAACACTACTCACCCCCATCACCATAACACTACCCCCTCACCACTACCACTACTCCACCACCATCCCACACCACACTACCACCACCATCACCACTACCACTATACCACCACCATCACCACTAACACCACCACCTCACCACTAACTACTACCCACCAACATCACCCCTACCCCTAACCACCACCATCACCTAACACCACCCCCATCACACTAACCTACTACCACCCCCATCACCACACCACTACTACCACCACCACACCACCTACCACTACCACCACCATACCACTAAAAACCCCCACCATCACCACTAAAACTATACCCCACCTCACCACTACCACTACTACCACCACCATCCCACTACCACCCCTCACCACAACACTATACCACCCCCATCACCACTACCACTACTACCACCACCATCCCCATAACAACTAACCCCCCCATCACCATACCACACTACCACCACCTCACCACTAACACCACCCCCATCACCCCTAACAATTTTCCCCCCCATCCCACTACCACTATACCCCCACCATCACCACTACCCTCCCCCCACCTAAACCCCATACCCCCACCATCAAACCCCTAAACTACTACCCCCCACCAACACCACACCACTACACCACCACCATCACCACAAAAACTTTCCCTTTTTCAAAACTTTAAGCTTAACTTTTTCATAAGTGTCAAAATTTGGAAACTCATGACTCACATAAAGTTACTGTCCCCCAAAATTACCATCTCAAGGCTCCCCAGGTTTTAAATGATTTTTGGCCATAAAAAATTTGCATAGTAAGTTTGGGTACCCGAATTCCCATTAGAGGCGCATAAAAGCTCCTCCTAACTCCTCTCTTGTTTGCTGGTCCACTAGAGGCTGCCGGTGTAACGGTGGGTGTGGGTAGGACACTGCTCAGCGTTGTGCTGTCATCTGTGTCTAACTCTTCGTCTAGGTTGAAGCCACCACGCCCTCGCTTCCGACTATTTGATAAATTGGTTGAATCCTCATCCATCATTGAGTCTTCATCCTAAAACGTGAGGTCATTATAGCAGATTCTATTAGAGAGTAGTAAAAATGTTTCCCTGGAAGAAAGCCTTATAATATAAAATTTCACTTAGCCTAATGCATCAAATATGAATATTTCAAATATCTGTCAATACAGATTTTATGTTTAAATATGGATAAGTAGTTTTAATTTATTATTGTGTCAACAAGTTATTCTTTGTTTGCTCTGAATATGACGCACTGGAAGCTACAATTAGCAGTTATTCTCTATTACGTTTCCTTCTTTATTTTTCGTTCTACGTCAAATAAATGATACAATAATATGTTTCCCTCGGTTTCATTCCCATATATTCTATATTACTTTCCTTAATGACTGTACTACGATTTACAGAATCATACAAATGTTTCATTCCCACATACACTATACATTAGGGCCCCGCTTTACGGCATTTCGCCTTACGGCGTTCCGCTAATATGGCGATTTCAAATTATGGCCAAAATCTGCTATACGGCAAGCGGTCTCTCAAATACGGCGTACCCCATCTGGTTTGTTTACATTCTCCATGAGCACATCTATCATGTCTGGAAACCTTCCAAAATTTCAAGTGTTTTAAAGTTACTGTGTATTTTGTATGTACTCTGATAATTATGCTTATGTGTACCAGTACCTAAATATACTTACACACTGTGCTGGCGTGTAGATACACATTAAAATCACTATGAGTCTCTCTACTCATGAAGCCATAGTAATACTACGTAATAATAATCTCTCTTGGGCACATTAAATGTTTTATTTTATGTTAATATAGGCATTTTCATTAATCCACCTATGATATTTTCCTCAAAATTATTTAAGAAACACGCTACATAGCATATAAACATTATACATACACCCACAGAATAAAAATTGACATAAATATGAGATTTGTTTACAAAGAGGCTCTGTAGGAGTGTTGGAAGAATTATGTTTTCTCTAGTCAAACAGTGGGGGATAACTGTAGATAAATATTCCTTTCGTATGCCTTCACTCTATATATAGCAATTCAAACCCTTGTGGGTTTAGTGCTTCTTTCTATTATGATCATAATAATAATAACTTGCAATAATAATTTGTAATAACCTGCCTCGGTGGGAGACGGCCGACTTGTTGAAAAAAAAAAACTTTTAAAAATAACAATTTGTAATAATAATTTGTCAGAGCATCATTCCTTCTAAAAATTACATGAGAATGGAAGTATTGGTCTTTATTTATTCTACTGTGCCATTGTGGAGACAACTTGTACACAATGTAAGGTGTTTGTATGAATGTTTATGAACCATAACCAGACGCATCATCTGTTTGTTTACATAGTGGGTGGGGTGGCCAGGCAGGCTTCCCTACACTACCCTACCTACCACATGACTTTCTACAAATAAATACTTTTAAGGTAAGTGATAAGTGTACTGTATATGCATTTTATCACTCTATGGAGCTTTAAGCATCATCATAGTATATTATGTGTGGGTGGTGGTGGCGGCCAGGAGGGCTACCACACCTAACTTCTTATAGTAAATGCTACTCACCTTTTGCCCTACATTAAGACTACGAATATTTTGAGGTAAATAATGAGTGTACTGTGTGTGTATTTTACTTTTTATTGTTTTTTAATGCCTAGTTCTATTGCTAACTTAATATACATTAGTGTAAACTTGTTATCTGGCATTTATATGCATTTATAAGTGGAAAAAAAATGGCGTTTTCCTTTCCGGTGATGTCTGCTTTTCGGCAGTAGCCTGGAACCTAACCCGCCGTATAAGTGGGGCCCTAATGTGTTACTTTCCTTAATCACTGTAATGCTATTTACAAAAGTTTAAAACTATGGCAACTCCACATCTAAAATAATAATCTGCAATTCATATTTGCTTTAACATTTACTTAGAAAAAAAATTAAAAACAAAAAAATTTATTCAATAAATAAAAATCCTTTTCCCAACCTATGAATGTCATTATCCTTAAAATATTTGAGGATGCTATTTTATTTTATGACACTGAGTTAGTTTTTGTTACTGTTCTATGGAAGGGGTAAGTGCACTCAGCAGGTGCTCTGTGAGAGGTGAAGAATGGGTGTGCAATAACAACACAGTACGTATGGTGATAAATGTTGAAGGAATGTGATATGTGCAATAGAATGGAGATGGTAAAGGTTATAAGGCAATGAAATGATGCGGAGAAATTATTTACGGGATGCATGTGTGTGTGGAAAACGTCAATTTACCTTGACCTCTTTCATTACTGGCAGGTCTATGCTGCTGCTTGTAGTTACATTATCCTTGGATAGCATGAAAAGCAACAACACAAGGCATACAGTCATTATGTCCCAGATACTATAAGCCTCACTACCAATATGGTGTTAGATAGTATCACTTTCAACACTGGGTTTCAGAAAGGATCCTATACTATAGCAAGTGTTCAATCATTATGAAGCTTTCTCTTAATCTTTACGTTTGGTGCTACGAGGCCTGCTGTTACTAACAGCCCAGATATCACAACCAACTTTTGGTATTAGGTATCTTATCAACTCAAATAAAATCTATTGCAGTAATTTGATTGAATTTTATATCATTATATAATATTTATTAATTCTGAGTGTAAACTGCACTTGTTCATTTCCAGTAAAAATAAAATAAAAGAAATACTACTAATAAAAAGTTTTACTTAGGTAACTGAATATCTATCATATGGACCCAATATTGTAAACAATGCAACAGCTCATGTCAAACACCATGAAACACATAATCATGTATTTTTTTTTTCAGTTACCAGGCCAGTTACCAAAAGTTGCCAAGATTATAAAAGATAAATTACTAATGCTGCAATACATTCCTGTTTTCAGATACAGTGGACCCCCAGTTAATGATGCCATCAGATGGCGATAAAATCGGATAACAATACTTTTTTGCGTCAAAATATTGACTCGGCTAATGACAAAAAACTCAGTTAAGGACATTCGTCCAGAACGTGTCTGCACGGCCTGAGCCGCCCGGGCCACCCGGCCACTCCAGTGTGGCCAGTGTGCCATTCTTTACAAGCCAGTGTGGACGATTTCATGCATACATGCGATACATTTTGTATTATTCCATTGTTTTTAGTGCTTGTAACTGCTAAATAAGCCACCACAGGCCCAAAGAAAGCTTCTAGTACCAAGCCTGTGGTAAAAAGGGTGAAAAATACTATTGAATTGAAGAAAGAGATAATCGCAAAGTACGAAAGTGGAGTGCGTGCCTCCAAGCTGGCCAGGTTGTATAACAAACCCCAATCAACCATTGCTACTATCTTGGCCAACAAAAAGGCAATCAAGGAAGCTGTTGTTGCAAAAGGTGAAAATGTGGTTACAAAACAGAGATCGCAAATATTTGAAGATGTGGAGAGACTTGTTGGTGTGGATCAATGAGAAACAATTATCAGGAGGTAGTGTTTCAGTCAGTTATATGTGAAAAGGCAAGGAAGTTGCATGCAGATCTCATTAATAAAATGCCTCCAACTAGTGCTGATATTGATGGATTTAAGGCCAGCAAAGGCTGGTTTGAGAGATTTAAGAATTGTAGTGGCATACACAGTGTGATAAGGCATGGTGAGGCTACCAGTTCTGACAAAAAAAAGTGGTTGAAAAATATGTGCAGGACTTTAAGGGGTACATAGAGGCTGAAAAATTAAAACCCCAACAAGTGTTCAACTGTGACAAAACAGGCCTGTTTTGGAAGAAAATGCCAAAGAGGACCTACATTACTCAGTAGGAAAATGCACTCCCAGGACACAAGCCTATGAAAGACAGGCTAACTCTCATGTTTTGTAATGCTAGTGGGGATTGCAAAGTGAAGCCTTTACTGGTGTATCGCTCTGAAGCTCCCAGTGTGTTCAAGAAAAACAGTGTCGTCAAGCCTAATTTGTGTGATGTTGAGGGTAAACAGTAAGGCATGGGTCACTAAGGACATTTTCCTCGATTGATTCTATCAAGTGTTTGGCCCCAGTGTGAAAAAATACCTCCTGGAAAATAAATTGGAACTCAAGTGCGTCCTCATATTAGACAATGCTCCTGCTCATCCTCCAGACTTGCAAGAGCAAATTGTGGCGGAGTTTGGTTTCATCAAAGTGAAATTTTTGCCTCCTAACATCACTCCTCTCCTCCAGCCCATGGACCAGCAGGTCATTTCAAATTTCAAAAAACTGTACACCAAAGCAGTGTTTCAAAAGTGCTTTGAAGTGACCTCAGACACTGAACTGACCCTAAGAGAGTTCTGGAAAGATCACTTCAGTATCCTCAGTTGCATAAACTTTATAGGCAAGGGAGGGAGTGACTTGCAGGACTGAACTCTGCTTGGAGAAAATTATGGACAGAATGTGTACAAGAGAGGGATTTTGAAGGGTTTGGGGCTAACCCTGAGGAGCCTATACCAGTTGTGGAATCTATTGTGTCATTGGGGAAGTCCATGGGGTTGGAGGTTAGTGGCGAGGATGTGGGAGAGTTGATGGAGGATGACGATGAAGAGCTAACCACTGATGAGCTGCAAGAGCTTCATCTGCAATAGCAACAGACCACAGCTGAGGAAATTGCTTCAGAGGAAGGGAAAGGGAGATGGAGGAAGTTGCCTTCTTCAACGATTAAGGACATTTGTACAATGTGGACAATGGTGCAAGCCTTTATGGATGAACATCACCCTGACACAGCTGTTGCAAGCCGTGCTGGTGCCTTTTACAATGACAATGTTGTGTCCCATTTTAGGGAAATCTTAAAGACACGCCAGAAACAGAGCTCTCTGGGCAGATTTTTGGTGTGACAGGGGTCCTGTGAGTCCTAAGCTGGTCCTAGTGGCATTAAAAAATGAAGAAGGGAGGTAACCCTGGAAAAGGACTTGCTACCAAAAGTCCTTTTGGAAGGGGATTCCCCTTCCAAACAATAATACATCTCCATCCTCTCCCCTCCTCCCATCTCATCACTAAGTCTTCAATAAAGGTAAGTGTCATTTTATGAATTATTAATGTATTTATTCTGCATGTCTCATTGTTTTCTGTGTAGGAAAATGAATATTTCATGTGAAATATTTTTTTTTTTAAATACTTTTGAGTGTCTGGAACGGATTAATTGGATTTTCATTATTTCTTATGGGGAAAACTGATTCGGATGACAATAAAATCAGTTAAGGACAAGCTCTCTGGAACGGATTAATATCGTTAACTGAGGGTCCACTGTATGTTCTATCACTGAAGCCTACATACTGTACCTAAAGTAAAATGACACTATACCCAATGTTCCTACACAAGCACAATAACAAGCATCTATTATGGTAAGATATAAACTTGTCAATAAACTGATAACCAAGCACTCTGGCACAAGTATACGGGATGTGAGGCAAAAATGGCAACAAAAGTTAACAAGTAGTACAACCAGTAAAATTAAGGGAGGTTACAAGTAATAATACTAATAATAATAATAATACTAACCTCTACTCTGTCTTCTGGTCTTTGTTTATTCACTACTGCAGGTTTCACCAAAGTGATGGTTGCTGTCTTCTTGGCAACACCAGTCAGTACCTTGGTGGAGCCTTTGGGTGCTGTCACTTGAAGCTCAGCTGGTAGATACGATTTGACTAAAAAAAAAAAAAAAAAAGAAAAAAAAAGAAGAAGAGACATTTGTAATATAGGTGCTCCAATTATCAGAAATGGTCAGGACTTGATCCACTTTATATATCTAGTTTTGTTCCAATAAAATAAATGATGTGCAATCTGTTGCCAACAGATATTATTAGCTCTTGTTAAATGATATATTATTCATTAATGGGGCAGAGCAAGACTTTGAAGGTTGTACAGTGCCTAAGAAGTGGAAGTAATCAGACTTTTATCTGAGTGAAGAGATATACTCTGATTCCTTGAATCAAGAGCCCTTCGCCAGGTCAAGGACTCTGCTGAAGGGGGGTGGTTTCCTAAATAAGTGGATAATAATTACAGTGGTGTGTGTACTGCTGAAAGCTGATGGCAGACATAGCTGAGTGTCTGGCTTGACATAATGATATACACAACCATGCTGATGGCAGACATGGCTGAGTGTCTGGCTTAACATAATGATATACACAACCATGCTGATGGCAGACATGGCTGAGTGTCTGGCTTAACATAATGATATACACAACCATGCTGATGGCAGACATGGCTGAGTGTCTGGCTTAACATAATGATATACACAACCATGCTGATGGCAGACATGGCTGAGTGTCTGGCTTAACATAATGATATACACAACCATGTGCTCAATTATAACTCTTTGTCCTAAAAATAGAAAAATTTATTCACACATCAGACTGAAAACACTTGCCTTCAGGTTTTTTCTTGAAACCAGTCATACAAAAACTTTTCTAATGCCAGGGATTTAGGTTTGGAAAGTTTTTTTCCCTTCACTATTACAATACAGTAGAGCCATCATGTGTGTGGCTATGGTTTCCATGGTTTCAGTTATCCGCAGTTTACCGTGGTCCAAAAATAAGCCTTAATTTTATTTAATAACACCACCAAAGCACAACAGTAGTGATGGTGGCAGTTCTTGAAACCCTAAGAAAAGCTATGAAGTGCTTCCCATAATTGAAAATGTGCTAATTCTCAACTTACTGTGCATAATTTATCAATCAAACTTTATAATAGGTATGTACATAAATGAAAAACAACTTTGTATTCGGTTTGCTACTATCCACAATTTTTGGTATCCATGGTAGGTCTTGGGATGTATATCCCACGGATATGGGGGGGACTACTGTAGTTATACAGTGGACCCAGTTTATCGGCCGCTTCTGTTATCGGCCAACTCAGTGATCGGCTGGTTTTCCGGCACCCGGTTATCGGCCGTTAATTTGGTGATCGATTGTTCGAGATGCGTTCGTCAGCCGGCTGGGGCCGCTTGCGCATCAGTCTTGGGTGTGTCTCTCAGTGGCTGAGGAAGCTTCTGCTCATACATCCAAACATTTTGCTTATTTCCCATTGTAGTTTGTTATTTTGGCAGTGCAACTGTGAAATAAGTAACCATGGCTCCAAAGAAAGTTCCTGTGGTAAAGAAGGTGAGAAACACCATGTAATTTAAGTGTGAAGTGTAGAAGGCATGCAGAGAGTGTAGCAGGAATGCAGCAAGTGTAGCAAGTAGGCAGGAAGTGTAGCAGACATGTAGGGAGTGTAGCAGGCATGCAGGAAGTGTAGCAGCCATGCAGGAAGTGTAGCAAGCATGCAGGAAGTGTAGCAAGCATGCAGGAAGTGTAGCAAGCATGCAGGGAGTGTAACAGGCATGCAGGGAGTGTAACAGGCATGCAGGAAGTGTAGCAGACATGCAGGAAGTGTAGCAGACATGCAGGGAGTGTAGCAGACACACAGGGAGTGTAGCAGGCATGCAGGGAGTGTAGTAGGCATGCTGGGAGTGTAGTAGGCATACTGGGAGTGTAGCAGACATGCAGGAAGTGTAGCAGGCATGCAGGAAGTGTAGCAGCCATGTAGGAAGTGTAGCAAGCATGCAGGAAGTGTAGCAAGCATGCAGGGAGTGTAACAAGCATGCAGGGAGTGTAACAGGCATGCAGGAAGTGTAGCAGACATGCAGGGAGTGTAGCAGACATGCAGGGAGTGTAGCAGGCATGCAGGGAGTGTAGCAGGCATGCTGGGAGTGTAGTAGGCATGCAGGAAATGAAGTAGGCATGCAGGAAGTGTAGCAAGCATGCAGGGAGTGAAGCAGGCATACAGGAAGTGTACCAAACATGCAGGAAGTGTAGCAGGCATGCAGGGAGTGTAGCAGGTATGCAGGAAGTGTAACAGGCATACAGGAAGTGTAAAAAGCATGCAGGGAGTGTAACAGGCATCCAGGAAGTGTAGCAGACATGCAGGAAGTGTAGCAGGCATGCAGGGAGTGTAGCAGACATGCAGTGAGTGTAACAGGCATGCTGGGAGTGTAGTAAGCATGTAGGAAGTGTAGCAGGCATGCAGGAAGTATAGCAAGCATGCAGGGAGTGTAGCAGGGATACAGGAAGTGTAGCAGATATGCAAGAAGTGTACCAGGCATGCAGGAAGTGTAGCAGGCATGCAGCAAGTGTAGCAGACATACAGGGAACATAGCAGGCATGCAGGGAGTGTAGCAGAGATGCTATGAGTGTAGTAAGCATGCAGGAGGTGTAGCAAGCAAGCAGGGAGTGTAGCAGGCATACAGGAAGTGTAGCAGGCATGCAAGGGGTGTATCAGGCATGCAGAAAGTGTAACAGGCATGCAGGAAGTGTAGCAGGCATGCAGAAAGTGTAGCAGGCATGCAGGAAGTGTAGCAAGCATGCAGGAAGTGTAGCAAGCATGCAGGAAGCGTAGCAAGCATTCAGGAAGTGTAACAAGCATGCAGGAAGTGTAGCAAGCATGCAGGAAGTGTAGCAGGCATACAGGAAGTGTAACAAGCATGCAGGAATTGTAGCAGGCATGCAGGGAGTGTAGCAGGCGTGCAGGAAGTGTAACAAGCATGCAAGAAGTGTAGCAGGCATGCAGGAAGTGTAGCAGGCATGCATGAAGTGTAACAAGCATGCAGGAATTGTAGCAGGCATGCAGGAAGTGTAGCAGGCATGCAATAAGTGTAGCAAGCATGCAAGAAGTGTAGCAGGCATGCAGGAAGTGTAGCAAGCATGCAAGAAAAGTAGCAGGCATGCAAGAAGTGTAGCAGGCATGCAAGAAGTGTAGCAGGCATGCAGGAAGTGTAGCAAGCATACAAGAAGTGTAGCAGGCATGCAAGAAGTGTAGCAGGCATGCAAGAAGTGTAGCAGGCATGCAAGAAGTGTAGCAGGCATGCAAGAAGTGTAGCAGGCATGCAAGAAGTGTAGCAGGCATGCAGGAAGTGTAGCAAGCATACAAGAAGTGTAGCAGGCATGCAAGAAGTGTAGCAGGCATGCAGGAAGTGTAGCAGGCATGCAGGAAGTGTAGCAGGCATGCAGGGAGTGTAGCAGGCATGCAGGAAGTGTAGCAGGCATGCAGGAAGTGTAGCAGGCATGCAGGAAGTGTAGCAGGCATGCAGGGAGTGTAGCAGGCATGCAGGGAGTGTAGCAGGCATGCAGGAAGTGTAGCTGGCATGCAGGGAGTGTAGCAAGCATGCAGGGAGTGTAGCAGGCATGCAGGGAGTGTAGCAGGCATGCAGGGAGTGTAGCAAGCATGCAGGAAGTGTAGCAGGCATGCAGGGAGTGTAGCAAGCAAGCAGGGAGTGTAGCAGGCATGCAGGGAGTGTAGCAGGCATGCAGGAAGTGTAGCAGGCATGCAGGGAGTGTAACAAGCATGCAGGGAGTGTAGCAAGCATGCAGGAAGTGTAGCAGGCATGCAGGGAGTGTAGCTGGCATGCAGGGAGTGTAGCAGGCATGCAGGGAGTGTAGCAGGCATGCAGGAAGTGTAGCTGGCATGCAGGGAGTGTAGCAAGCATGCAGGGAGTGTAGCAGGCATGCAGGGAGTGTAGCTGGTCCTAGTGGCATTAAAAGACCAAGAAGGGAAGTAACCCCAGATAAGGACTTGGTACCTGAGATCCTTATGGAAGGAGATTTCCCTTCCAAACAATAAGTTCTCCCTTTTTCCTCCTCCCTGTTTTCCAGAAGCCAGCATTAGTCTTCAATAAAGGTATGTAATATTTATATAATTGTTAAAACAATTTTTTTGTGTGTGAATATTTTTGCTTGTAACGGATTAATTGTATTCCCATTAATTCTTATGGGAAACATTATTTAGGTTTTTGGCTGACCTTCTGGAACGGATTATGGCCAATAACCGAGGGTCCACTTTACAGTGGACCCCTGGTTCGCCATGCTATCTGTATCCGCTAAATCCGGTAGCCGCTGCATTTGACTGCAAAAAATTTGCCTCACTTCCTGTTACAAAACCCGGTATGCGATACGATTCGTACGAGACGTGTCCAGGGTTTACAAGCCAGCCAGTGTGTGCACATCTAAGGATACATTCGGTACATTCAATATTATCCATATTATCACTGTTTTTGGTGCTTGTTTCTGCAAAATAAGTCACCATGGGCCCCAAGAAAGCTTCTAGTGCCAACCCTTTGAGACCAAGGGTGCTAATGACTATTGAAATGAGGAAAGAGATAATTGCAAAGTACGAAAGTGGAGTGCGTGTGTCGGAGCTGGTCAGGTTGTATAGTAAACCCCAATCAACCATCTCTACTATAGTGAGCAGGAAAACGGCAATCAAGGAAGCTGTTGTTGCAAAAGGTGCAACTGTGATTATGAAACAGCAACTGCAAGTGTTAGATGTTGAGAAACTGTTATTGATGTGGATAAATGAAAAACAGATAGCAGGAGATAGCATCTCTCAAGCGATCCTTTGTGAAAAGGCTAGGCAGTTGTATGACGATTTGGTAAAGAAATTGCCTGCAACTAGTGGTGATGTGAGTGAATTTAAGGCCAGCAAAGGTTGGTTTGAAAGATTTAAGAATCATAGTGGCATACATAGTGTGATTAGGCATGGTGAGGCTGACAGTGACTCTCAAGCTGGTCCTAGTGGCATTAAAAGAAGAAGGGAAGTAACCCCAGAAAAGGACTTGCTACCTCAAGTCCTATTGGAAGGGGATTCCCCTTCTAAACATTAACAACTTCGACACTCTCCCCTCCTCCCATCTCATCAATCATCACCAGATCTTCATTAAAGGTAAGTGTCAAGTATTCTATTGTTAGTAGAGTACATACTACAAACTGTGCATGTCTTCTTCAGTTTGTGTGCATTAAACTTAATATTTCATGTGGTAAAAGTTTTTTTTTTTCATACTTTTGGGTGTCTTGCACGGATTATTTTGATTTCCATTATTTCTTATGGGGAAAATTCATTCGCTTTCCGATATTTTTTGGTTTACGATGAGCTCTCAGGAACGGATTAATATCACGAACCGGGGGTCCACTGTATATACATACATACATACATACATACATATATAATATATATATAATATATATATATATATATATAATATAATATATATATATATATATATATATATATATATATAAAATATATGCAATAAGATCACAGTAAACAGGTGATTTCAGAATATGCAAAACAACCACTCTGAAAGAATTGAGAAATTCCAAGCGCTTTCGTGACTACTCACATTATCAAGGAACCTATGAAAGTAAAGCATCCAAGGAAGCTATATAAGGGGTCTGGCCAAACACCTCACTATCAGATCCCACAACGGTTAAACACCTGACGCGCGCTGACCCAACTGGATAGGTCCTTTGCACAACTCACCCACAAACTATTCTACCCAAGAAAATTTAAAAATTATTATTTGTCCAGTGTATTATTAAATTCTTCCCAAATTCTATTAATTATAAATGGATCTAATTTATATAAACCAAAGGAAATATTCATATTATTGTCAAAACTGCTTTTTATGAAACAAGATTCAATTATATTTCCTGTCGACCATGGACTTGCTTGATACTACTTTCTCAACTTTTTGAAAATCAGTTGGATGGTTAAAATCTCTTACATGAATAAATAGAGCACTGAAATCTTGTCCAGTTCTAATGCTATATTTATGTTGTTTTAATCTTAGCTCGAGATTTTTACCAGTTTGACCGTAATAAACTTTATCGCAAATTTTACAAGGAATCTTATAGACACATCCATCGGCATATTGGGGGGAATTCTTTATCAAAAGTTTTTTTACTGTATCAAGATTTTTGAATACAATTTTAATATTAAAAGTCTTAAGAAGAGAAGGCATATCAACCAAGTTTTCATGGTAAGGGAGAACCAAAATATTTTTAGTTGAATAAGGCTGGTTGTCCCTTTTTGGATTGTAAAAAGTATTTCTAGTAACTTTAAAAGATTTATCAATTACATTTCTTGGGTATTTTAAAAACATTACCTATTTCATAAATTTTGGATATTTCCTCATCTATGAACTCAGGACTACAAATTCGTAAAGCTCTCAAAAACATTGATGAGAAAACAGACAGTTTGACTCTATCTTGATGCGAGGAATAATAGTGGACATAGGAACAGTTATTTGTAGGTTTTCTGTAAATTTTAAATTTGAATTCATTATTACCCTTAATAATTAAAACATCTAGAAAAGGCAATGAGTTATTTTCTTCAAACTCAGCAGTAAAGTTTATAGAATGGGCTAAGCTATTTAATTTTCCAAGGAAATGGTGTATATCTACATGGAATTTCTCTATTCTTTCAGAATGGTTGTTTTGCATGCATATATATATATACGTATATATATATATATATATATATATATATATAATATATATATATATATATATATATATATATATATATATATATATAATAATATATATATATATATACATTTTTTTTTATTTTTTTTTTTTATTATCACACTGGCCGATTCCCACCAAGGCAGGGTGGCCCAAAAAAGAAAAACTTTCACCATCATTCACTCCATCACTGTCTTGCCAGAAGGGTGCTTTACACTACAGTTTTTAAACTGCAACATTAACACCCCTCCTTCAGAGTTGCAGGCACTGTACTTCCCATCTCCAGGACTCAAGTCCCGGCTGCCGGTTTCCTGAATCCCTTCAAAAATGTTACTTTGCTCACACTCCAACAGCACGTCAAGTATTAAAAACCATTTCTCTCCATTCACTCCTATCAAACATGCTCACGCATGCCCGCTGGAAGTCCAAGCCCCTCGCACACAAAACCTCCTTTACCCCCTCCTCCAACCTTTCCTAGGCCGACCCCTACCCCGCCTTCCTTCCACTACAGACTGATACACTCTTGAAGTCATTCTGTTTCGCACCATTCTCTCTACATGTCCGAACCACCTCAACAACCCTTCCTCAGCCCCCTGGACAACAGTTTTGGTAATCCCGCACCTCCTCCTAACTTCCAAACTACGAATTCTCTGCATTATATTCACACCACACATTGCCCTCAGACATGACATCTCCACTGCCTCCAGCCTTCTCCTCGCTGCAACATTCATCACCCCGCTTCACACCCATATAAGAGCGTTGGTAAAACTATACTCTCATACATTCCCCTCTTTGCCTCCAAGGACAAAGTTCTTTGTCTCCACAGACTCCTAAGTGCACCACTCACTCTTTTTCCTCATCAATTCTATGATTCACCTCATCTTTCATAGACCCATCCGCTGACACGTCCACTCCCAAATATCTGAATACGTTCACCTCCTCCACACTCTCTCCCTCCAATTGATATCCAATCTTTCATCACCTAATCTTTTTTATCCTCATAACCTTACTCTTTCCTGTATTCCCTTTAATTTTCTTCTTTTGCACATAAAAAAAAAAAAAAAAAAAAAAAACCCCCCCCCCACACCCCCCCAAAAAAATTTTTTTAAAAAAAAAACCCCCCTTTAAATTTTTTGGTTTTTTTTTTTTTTAAAATTTTAAAAAAACCCCTTTTAAAAAGGGAAACCTTTTCCCCCCCGGGGGGGGCCCCCCCCCCCCTTTTTCCCCTTTAATTTCCCCCCCCCAAATTAAAAAAACCCCCTTTTTCCCCTTTACCCCCCTTTTTTTTTGGCCCCCAAAAAATCCCCCCCGGGCCCCAAAAACCCCCCCCCTTTCCAAAAATTTAAAAAAAAAAAAAATTTTTTAAAAAAAAAAAATTTTTTGGTTTTTGGGCCCCAACCCCCCCCCCCCCTTTTTCCCCCCAAAAAAATTTTTTTTTCCCCCCCCTTTTTTTTTCCCCCTTTTTAAAAAAAAAAAAAAAATTTTTTAAAAAACCCCCCTTGCAAAAATTTTTTCCCCCCAAATCAAAAAAAAGGGGGAAAAAAAAATTTTTTTAAAAAAAAAATTTTTTGGAAAAGTTTTTTTAAACCCCAAAGGAAAAATTTTTAAAACCTTAAAAATTTTTTTGGGGCCCCCCGGGCCCCAAAAAAAAAAAAAGGGGAAAAAAAAAACCCCCCCCCCCTTTTAAAAAATTTTAAAAAACCCCCCAAAAAAACCCCCCCCCTTTTTTTTTTTTGGGGCCCCCAAAATTTTAAAAAAACCGGCAACCCCTTTAAAACCCCAAGAACTTTTTTTAAAAAACCTTTTTGGCCCCCCCTTTTTTTTTTTTCCCCCCCCCCCCAAAAAATTTTTTTTTAAAAAAAAAAATTTTAAAAAAAATTTAAAAAATTTTTCCCCCTTTTTTAAAAAAAATTTTTTTAAAAAAAAATTTTTTTTTTAAAAAAACCCCCCCCAAATTTTCCCCCTTTTCCCCAAATTTTAAAAAATTTTTTCCCCCCAATCCCCCTTCCCCCCCTTTTAAAAAAATTTTCCCAAAAAAAAACCAAACTTTTTTTTTTTTCCCAAACCCCCCTTTAAAAAAAACCCCCCCCCTTTTTTTAAATTTTTAAATTTTTTTTTTTTTTTTAAAAAAAAACCCCCCCCTTTTTTAAAAAAATTTTTTAAAAAAATTTTTTTTTTTTTTCCCCCAAATTTAAAATTAAAACCCGGGGTTTTGGGGAAAGGGGTTAAATTTTTAAAAATTGGAAAAAAAATTTTTAAAAAAAATTTTTTTTCCCCCCCCAATTTGGGGGAAAAAAAAAAGGGGGGGAAAATTTTTAAAATTAAAAAAAACCCAAAAACCCCCCCCCCCCTTTAAATTTTTCCCCAAAAAAAGGGCTTTTTTTTTTAAAAATTTTTTTTTCCCCTTTTTAAAAAGGGAAATTTTCCCCCCAAAAATTTTAAAAAACCCCCTTTTTTTTTTTTTTAAAAAAAAAAAAAAAAAAAAAAAAAAAAAAAATTTAAAAAAAAAATTTTTTTAAAAAAAATTTTTAAAATTTTTTTCCCCCCCTTTTTTTTTAAAAAAAAAATTTTTTTTCCCCCCCCCGGGGGGGGGGGTTTTTTTTTTTAAAAAAAAATTTTTCAACCCCCCCCCCAAAAATTTTTTTTTTAAAAATTTTTTTAAAAAATTTAATTTTAAATTTTTAAAAAAAAATTTTTAAAATTTTTTTAAAAAAAAAATTTTTTAAAAATAAAAAAAAAAAAAATTTTTTTTTTAAAAAAAAATTTTTTCCCCCCCCCCTTTTTTTTCCCATTTTTTGGGGGGGAAAAAAAAAAAATAAAAAAAAAATTTTTTAAAAAAAGGGAAAAATTTAAAAAAACCCCCACAAATTTTTTAAAAATTTTTTAAAAAAAAAAAAAAAATTTTTTTTTATATATATATTTTTATATAAAAAAAAATTTTTTTATTTATTTTTATTTTTTTTAAAATTTTATTTTTAAAAAATTTGGGGGGGGCCCCAAAAAAAGGGGAAAAAACCCCTTTTTTTTAAGGGGGTTTTTTTAAAATTTTGTTTTTTTTTTTTTTTTAAAAAACCTTTCCTCCTTTAAAAATTTTTTACAAAACCATTTTTTTTTTTAAAAATTTTTTTTTTTTTTTTTTTTTTCCTTTTTTTTAAAAAAAAAAGGGGGGGTTTTTTTCCCCAAAAAGGGGAAAAGGGGAAATTTTTTTGGGGGGGTTAAAAAAAATTTTTAAAAAATTTATTAAAATTTTTGGGAAATTTTTTTTTTTTCCCCCCCTTTTAAAAAAAAAAAAAAAAAAAAAAAAAAAAAAAAAAAAAAAAAGGGGGGGGGGGTTTTTTTTTGGGGGAAAAAAAAAGGGGGGATAAAATTAAAAAAATTTTTTTTAAAAAAGGGGAAAAACCTGGGGGGGAAAAAAAGGGGGGGGTTTTGGGGGAAAAAGGTTGGAAAAAATTTTTTTAAAAAGGGGGAAAAAAGGGGAAAAAAAAGGGGGGAAAAATTTTTTAAAAAAAAAGGGGGAAAAATTTAAAAAAAAAAGGGGGGAAAAAAAAAGGGGGGGAAAAAAGGGGAAAAAAAAAAGGGGGGAAAAAAAAATTTTGGGGGGGGGGGTTTTTAAAATTTTGGGGGCCGGGGGGTTTTTTTTTAAAAAAGGGGGGGGTTTTTTTAAGGGGGGGGAAAAAATTTTTTTGGGGGGGGGGTTTTTTGGGGCCGGTTTTTGGGGGGGGAAAAAAAAATTTTTTAAAAAAGGGGGGTTTTAAAAAAAAAAATTTTTTTTAAAAAAAAAAAAAAAAAAAAAATTTTTTCCGGGAAAAATTTTTTTTTTTGGGGATAAAGGTTGGGTGGGTAGGCTCCAGGAAAGTACATTTTTTAAGGGGCAACTGATATTTTCGGATCCTTATTTAGTTGTAATTTCAGTTTGTTAAGAGGTAGATGGGAAAAAAAGGAAGGTGGCAACAACAAGTAAGAGGGGGGGGTGAAAGTTTTATAAACTAAGGGAGGAGGAATTTTAGGTGAGAAATAAACCCACTATTGGGAAAAAAGGGGGCTAGTGGAAAAAAAGAGTTGTGGGGGGTTGAAGAGGGTTGGAATAGTTTTTAAAAATGCAAAAATTAGAAAGTGGGGCAGAAGTTTGTGGTTATAGGAGGGTTTTGGGGGGAGGAGGAAAAAAAGGAGTGTTGGGAATATGAAGTAAAGGGTGGATAAAAAAAAAAAAGAAAAAAAAAAGGGAGCTTATGAGAGGTTTTTTCAAAGCAGAAATGTTAAAGAAAGCAGAGTATAGGAGGTATAAGGGAAAAAAGGGGAAAAAAAGTGGGTTTAAGGGTGCAAAAGGAGAGCAGAAGGAAAAAACAGTGGGGGGAGGCACTGCAGAAATTTTTTAAAGAAAATAAAAAAAATTTTTGGGGTGGTTTAACCCCCGTTAAGAAATCCCAGGGAAAGTATGGATTTGTCAGTTAAAAACAGAGTAAAGGGGGGTTGTAGAAGGGAGATGGAGGTTTTTGGTAGATGGGAGGAAATATTTTGGGGGAAATTTTAAATGTTAAGGAAAAAAGGGGAGGCCCCCGTAATTTCATTTTAATGGTCCCCGGGAGGGATAAAAATCTTTTTTGGAGTGAAAAAAGCAGAAAGTAAGTGTGGGGAAGGTACGTGAGGCATTACGTAAAAAGAAAGGGGGAAAAAAAAACCCGCTGGGTGATGGGATCATGAACCCCGAAATGTAAAAAGCAGGTGGGGGTATAGTTTGGGAGGGGGTTGGGGAAATTTTGTTTAATAAAAGGATGAAAAGGGGAAAAAATACCTAGGGATTGGCGGGGCCCTGTATAGTCCCTTTTTATAAAGGGGAAAAAGGGCAAAAAAAAGACTGTAAAAAAATTTTAAAGGGGAAAAAGTTTACTGTTATACCAGGAAAAGTGTAAAGGAGGGGGATAAAAAGAAAGAATTAAGGGGAAGACAAATGTTTGGATTGCGGAGAGCAAGGAGGTTTTTTTAGTGGGTAGGGGAAAGTGAAAATCAAGTGTTTACATTAAAGCATATATGTGAAAAATATTTGATAAAGGGAGGGAAATTTTTTTTGTATTTTGGATTTAAAAAAAAAGGCATAAGGGTTTTTGTGATAGGGAGCAATGTGGCAGAAGGTTTTCAATTTAATAGGGGGTAAGAATTTAAAATCTGGGAAAAGTTTTTAAGGAAGGGGGCCAGGAAGGGGTTTTTAAAGAGAGGGAGACAAAATTTCCCCGGAGAAATAAAAAACAACCCGGGGTGTGAATGTCACCCTGGTTTTTTAAAAAATATTTAAGGGGGTTGTAAAAGGAAAGGGAAATGCTGGGGTTTGGGGAGGGGTTGGGTTAAAATTTGGGGGGGCCCCCTTTAAAAGGGAATTAAAACAGTTTCTTTTTTCTGAAGATACTGTGCCTTTTTTGGTAGATTCTAAGAAAAATTTTCAAAGGTTAGGGATGAGTTTTGGGAAAGTGTTGGGAAAGGGAGAAAGTTGAAAGGAACATAGAAAAGAGTTAAAAGGTTGGGTGTCAAAGAAATTTTTGAAAAGAAAAAATTTTGGAAAATTGGGGGGAAAGGGGAAAGGAAAAGTGAAAAAGTTTTCAGTAAAGGGAGTTGACGTTTTCGGCAGATGGAAATTTTGAAGGGAGAGGTTTTTTTATTGAATGGGTGAGGGAAAAAAAGTGAGTGGGGCGTTGAGGTTTTATGTGGAAATTTAAAAAAGTTTCCCATGGAGGCAAAAAAGGGAATTTTTTGAAAGGGAAAGAAATAAACCCAAAACTCTTTAAAAAGGGTGTGAAGTTGGGGGGTTAAAAGCAGCAGGGGAGGAGACGGTTGGGGGCATGGGATGTCCCGTCTAAGGGCAATGTGTGGTGGCAAATTTTTATGCAGGGGAAAATTCGGGGTGTGGGGAAAATTTGGAAAAATTTTGGGGGTTGGGGGGGTTATTTAAAAAAATATTATCAGGGGGGGGAGAAGAGGGGTTTTGGGTGGTTTGGGTTTTATTTTAAAGTTTTGGGTCAAAGGAGAATGACCTGGAAAAATAAAAATCTTTAGGGGAAGGAAGGGGGGGGAAAGGGGGGTCCCCCAAAAAAAACCTTTGGGGAGGGGTAAAGGGGGGTTTTTTGGGGAAAGGGGGCTTGGACTTCCAGCAACCGGGGCGTGAGCGTTTAGATAGGATTTAATAGAGACGAATGGGTTTCTTGGGACATGGGAAGAATTTTTTGGGGTGTGAGCAGGGTAATATTTAGTGAAGGGGATTCAGGGAAACCGGTTATTTTTTATAGTGGGGCTTGAGTCCTGGGAAAAAGGGGAATACATTCCGCCTTTAAACCCCCGGGGTCGAAAAGGGCCCCCTCCGAAACCTTCTTCCCGGGGCGGCCCAAAATTTAAAAAAAAAAAAATTATTTTTTTATGAAAAAATAAAAGAATCTTTTCCCCCATCATAAAGACACCAAAATTTTTAAATTTGATAGAAAACTTACGGAATTTTGCTCTCCCCAAAGTTAGGGCCCCCGGCGATGTTTAAGCATTTGGCGTTTTTTCCCACTTTGAGCCCCCTTTTCGGCCCCAAATTTCCCCCTGTATAGTCGAAAAAAAAAAATTTAATATTTCGTAGAACTTCCCTTTTTTTCATCGGGAAAGGGGGCAAAAAAACTCTTTATGAAATTCAAAATCCCCTAAGTGGGCAGAATTTAGAATTTTGCCAATTTCCACAATTTCAAAAGATGCCAAAATTTTCCCAAATAGGGCCCCGAATAAACAAGAAAAACATTCCTGGCACTAAAAGACAATTTTCCCCTGGTCATTTTGTCACGCTCAAGGCCCCCCCCTTAAAAATTTTTTTGCTTTCCACTTTGAATTTTTTTTCTCACCAAAAAAAAGAAGATTTATGTTATGCAGATTCTTATTAGTGTAAAAAAAAATATAAATAAATTTTTGGGGCACTTTAGAAAGAAAAATTAGATCACCATTAACCCTGTATTGCACCCTTGGCCGATTTGTTTACTTTTGAAAATTTGGAAAAACGAACCCTTTCTCTACTTTGAGCTTTAAATTTTTAAGGCAACCCTTTTTTTGTTTAAAAACCCGTCAAAAACTTTCAAATTTTTGAATATGTCTTCCCTTCTAAAAAAATGAAAACAAGAAAACTAGAATACAACAATAAATACCATACGAAAATACACTGAAAAGTCGCTGATTTATTAAAAAAAAATGGTAAAATTTTTTTTTTTTCCCATTATGAAATGTGTGCTGCAGGATTTTTTTTTTAGACTGTGCACACTGACCACATAGACCCATTCTTTCATATGAAGGCCTACGCTTTCTCCCACTAGATTGGGGCCGCTAAAATTTATGAGTACAAGTACGTCAAAAACCCCTACGCGTAAGACGTACTAGTACGACGAAAACCCTCAAAGGGTTAAAGGAGGGGTTTGGGATATTGGCAGTTTGGAGGGATATGTTGTGTATCTTTATACATATATGCTTCTAAACTGTTGTATTCTGAGCACCTCTGCAAAAACAGTGATTATGTGGTGAGTGTGGTGAAAGTGTTGAATGATGATGAAAGTATTTTCTTTTTGGGGAGTTTCGTTCTTTTTTGGGCCACCCTGCTTCGGTGGGAGACGGCCGACTTGTTGGAAAAAAAAAAACTTGATTTCTCATTGATTTCAGTATATAATTCTTTATTTAATTTGAAAAAAAAAAAAAAAAAAAAAAAAAAAAAAAAAAAAAAAAAAAAAAAAAAAAAAAAAAAAAAATTATATTTTTTGGGGTCTGGAATGGTTTAAATTTTATTTCCATTATTTCTTATGGGGAAAATGGTTTCGAGTTTCGTGAATTTCGACTTTCGGCAGGCTCTCTGGAACGGATTAATCACAAAACTTTGGGGTCCACAGTATGTATGTATGTATATATATATAAAATATAGGGAGGTACCACCTCTAGAACTGTCGTAGGGACCCTCATCCTCAGAGAAAAGAATAAACTTGCTTCGGGGAAAACTTAAGGTTCTCCCTGAAGCTGTTTGAGAATTTTCTCCTACCACCCCCTATATTTCCCAAATATGTTTTATTTAAAGACAAAATACATTGGCCAAACATTCACAAAAATACAATAGAAAGTAAAACAACATAGGTAACTCAGAGCTACATCTCGAATACTTCGTCCAGCTCCCCTGCGGTGGGCCGCGTGCCCAGAATGCTGCAGGCATTTCGTCTCTGGATCGCAACACTGAGTCTCTGAAAGAGGAAGCTGGTCGCCCTGTGGTCCTTGGTTTCTATGATGAGCTTTTCACCTAGCTCTTTGAGGAACTTTAGAGCACACTTGCCCCATGCTCCAAAGGGGCTCCGACCCTATTGGAAGAAGTTTTTAGCAAGGGGGAAGGTCTCATATTTTCGGATCTTCTGGGTTTTCCCCCTTGGCTGGCAGCTCCACCCCTTCCACTACAGAGTATGGCAAGTAGGGTGTCTGCCCAAAGTGGCAGCACAGGTTAGCCCAGGCAATCTGCTTTTCCCTCCTTCCAGGTAGCATAGTGGCTCCATCAGGACGCTTTTGACTTCCATCAGACCTCTGTACTTGGGGTTCCCGTTGAGCTGGGCAACGGGCTGTGGCGAGGCTTCTCTTTATTTTTATCATTGAAATCCTCATGTCTGGCATACTTCCTTCTGCTGTGTGACACACGAGACCATGAAGTCCGAATTGATCAGCAGTCGCCCTGCCGCAAATACACATATTTCGGTGAGGATGGGGGCGGCTAGGCGAAGAGCAACACCAATCCGAATGGCCTGTGGGTCGAGACGGGTGCCCAGGGGAGGAATTGGGAACAGCTAACAGGAAATCTCCTGAGTGTGGTGCCTTCACTGCCAGGAGACGAGCTTTGTTCTTTCCTGAAGCATTGGAGAGCATTGTGTTGGCGATTTTTTCCATGATCGGTTTGTCCCAGTGGGACTGTTGTGCTGTTTGGGAGGAGCTGGTCTACTGGGGAGTCTGAAGGGTGTCCCACCGAATCGCTGCTTCAGTAAACCTGGGGTCCCTTTAGCTCCTATCACATCTCTCAAGTGTTTGGGCACTATCTTCTTTACTAATGCACTGGAAGCCAACACGAAGACAGAAAGCAGGTAAAGCAAACATGCATTGCTTTAAAGCACCCCTATAAACCCCCCAGTCGCACTGGGAGGGTTGCCTGATCCCATTGCTCATCCTCTAGTGACAGGTTCAGAGCCTTCTTAAAAAATTGATCTCAGGTTTTGCGTCATATTCATCGAGTGTTGGGGTTGTCAAACGAGGGTGCACACCTCAAGAAGTAAGTGAGTCTTGGCATAGTAGACACCTTGGGTGCTAGAGAACAAATGGATTTGTCAGTTAAAATAGGAGAGGAGAGTTATTTAAATGGAGAGTTAGTGGTATTGGGAAGATGGAGGGATTATTTGCAGGAATTGTTAAATGTTGATGAGATAGGGAAGCTGTGTTTTTCGTGTATCATAGGCAAGGAGAATACATCTTGTAGGAGTGACGGGAAGAAGCCAGGTGTGAGGGTGGGGGAAGTTCGTGAGGCAGTAGGTAAATGAAAGGGGGTTTTAAGGCAAGCCGGGATTGATGGATAAAGATCAGAAATGTTAAAAGCAGGTGGGGATATAGTTTTGGAGTGGTTGGTGTCCATTTTATAATAAATTATGGAAGAGGGTATGGTACTAGTGATTGGCAGAGAGCATGCATAGTTCCTTTGTTATAAAGGCTAAGGGGATAAAAAGAGAGTTGCAAAAACACAAATTATGAGGGGGATAAGTCTGTGAGTGTACCTGGTAAAGGTTTGGTGAGTTTATAATTTGAAAGAAACTTAAGTGTATAAGAAAGGTCGAACCTAGGAGAGTAGCTAGCCTGAACAAGGAGGCTTTTAGTGAAAGGTTAGGGGGGTGTGTGGACCAGGTGTTACAGTGAAACATATAAGTGAAACAGTAATTTAGATAAGGCTCTCTAAGAGGTCTTTGTGGCATTTATGGATTGAAAAGGCGTATGACAGGGTCGACTTTAGGGGGGCAATGTGGCAGATGTTGCATCGTGTATGGTGTATAGGAGGTAGGTTACTGAAACGCAGTGAAGAGTTTTTACGAGGACTAGTGAGCTCAAGTTAGAGTATGTTAGGAATAGAGGGAAATTTTTTCCCACGTAAAAGTAGGGCCTTAGACAAGGATGTGTGATGTCCACCATGGTTGTTTATATTTTTATAGTTGGGGTTGTAAGAGAGTAAATGCGGAGGTCTTGGCAAAGAGGCATGTGGTGGAGTTAAAAGATAAAGAATCACCACAATAGTGGGAGTTGTCACAGCTGCTCTTTGCTGGATGAACTGTGCTCTTGGGAGATTCTGAATGAGAAGTTGCAGAGATTGTGGGATGAATTTGGTAGGAGTGTTGCAAAAGAAGAAAATAAAGGAGAATATACAGGAAAGAAGTAAGGTTATTGGATACAATAAATTATTAGGTGATGGAAGATTGAATATCAGGATTGGAGGAGAGAGTTATGGAGGAGGTGAAAGTATGCAGGATATTTGGGAAGTGGGACGTCGGCTCTAGCAGGAGGGTCTATGAAAGATCGCGGTGAATGAATACTTAGAATGATGAGGGAAAATAGCATAAGTGAAAGTGGTGCACTTAGGAGTCTTGTGGAGACAAAGAACTTTGTCCTTGGGAGGCAAAGAGGGAAGTATGAGAGTATAGTTTACCACGCTCTTATTTGGGTGTGAGCGTGGGTGATGAATGTTGCAGACAGAGGAGTAGGTGGAGGCAGTGGAGATGTCATGTCTGGAGGGCATTGTGTGGTCGGATATAATGCAGAGAATTCGCTAGTTTGGATGTTTAGGAGGAGGAGCGGGATTACAAAACTGTTGTCCAGAGGGCTGAGGCAAAGGAGCTTGTTGAGGGGTTCGGAAATGTAGAGAGGAAATGGACGCGAAAACAGAAGGGTATTCAAGAGTGTATCAGTCTGATAAGTGGAAGGAAGGCGAGAGGTAGGGGTCGCCTATAGGTAAGGTTGGAGGGAGGGGGTATAACGGAAGGTTTGTGTGAGAGGGGCTTGGACTATACCAGCAGGCGGATGCGTGGCGTGTTTGATAGGAGTGAATGGAGAAAATTGGTTTTTAATACTTGACGTTGCTGTTGGAGTGTGAGCTAAAGTTACAATTTATGAAGGGATTCTGGGAACGTCAGGACCGGGCCTGTGTCCTGGGATGGGACAGTACAGAGCCTGCTCACTTGAAGGAGGGGTGTTAATGCTTGCAGTTTATAACTGTAGTGGTAACGCACCCTTCTGGCAAGGACAGTGATGGATGTGGAATGTTGTGAAAGTTTTTTATTTTCGGGCCACCATGCCTTGGTGGGATATCAGCCAGTGTGCTAATAAAATATAATACTATATTATTTATTTATTATATATTAATATATATATAATATAATATATATATATATTTTATATATATATTTATATATACAGTGGGACCCCGCACTAACGATGGCATCACCATTTGCGATTTTTCCGCATACCGATTACTTTATCGCAAAATTTTTGCCGAGCATTACGATTAAAAAACCCGCTTACCGATTTTCTTCCGCAGACGCGTCACTAGTGCCCTCACATAGTGCCGGCCGATCCCATTGTCCAGCCGTCACTCCGCGGTAACATCCAAGCTTACAACTCCGAATATTAGTATTATTTCAGTGTTTTCGGTGCTGTTTTGGAAAATAAGTGACATGGGCCCATAGAAAGTTTCTATGCAACCCTGTGGAAAAGGTCACAAGGGTGAGAATTAGTAGGAAATTAAGAAAGATTTTGTAGCGCGTTTGGGGCTAACCTGAGAAAGCACATATGACAGTTGTGAATCATTGTGCCTACTTTCAAATGATTAAGGAAATGTGTGCACTGTGGGTTGAAACTGCAACTATTTGATGAAAATCACCCTGACCACAGCTGTTGCAAGCGTGCTGGAGACTATTTCAATGACATTGTTATGGCCCATTTTAGGGAAAGTCTTGAAGGAACGGAGGCTACAGAGCTCTATGGTCAGATTTGTTGTGCGACAGAGGTCCAGTGCACTCTCAAGTGGACCTTAGTGGCATTAAAAAGAAAGAAGGAAAGATAACCCAGAGACAGAAAATGACTTGCTACCTCAAGTACTAAGGAAGGGGATTCCCTTCTAAAACTCGTAAGAAAGTTAATGCTCTCCACTCTCCCTCCCATCAATCATCACCAGATCTTCAATTAAAAGTAAGTGCATTTTAATTGTGCATGCCTTTTTCAGTTTTTGTGTGTATTAAAATCTATCATTCTTGTGTTAAAAAAAAATTTTTTTCATCACTTTTGGCGTCTTGCTCGGATTAATTTTATTTCCATTATTTCTTATGGGGTAATTTCATTTCGCACATAACGATTACTTTCGCATAAAGATGAGCCACTCTTGCACGGATTAAAATCGTTAACGGGGGTCCACTGGTATAATATATATTTATATAATATCTCCTATATATAATTATTATATATATATCCTTTCTTTCTTCTCTCAATGGCACCAGCCTGTATCCCAGTGAGGTGGGGGGCCCCCCCACCCTCCAACAGAAGTTTCTCGTTTTTTTAAAATTTAGTTAATATTATACAAGAAAAGGGTATCTATTTGCCCCTTGCTCCCAGCCATTTTATGTCGCTCTTACAACACGCCATAGCCTTACAGGAGGAAAGAATTCGGTTCCACTTTCCCATGGAGATAAGCGGAAATAAACAAGAACAAGAAATAGAAAAGAAAATAGAAGAAACCCACATGAGGAGTGTTGTATATATATGCTTGACATGTAAGTTGTTAGTGTGACCTAAGGTTATGTAGAAGTAGCAAGACAATACTTGAAATCTTGCATGTTTGTGAGGACAGAAAAAAAGACACCAGACCAATCTTACCATCTTGTAAAAGAATCAAATTACGGTTTCCGTTTTACACTCATCGGCTGGACGGTTAGTACGTACCTCACTGGGCGGTGCTGTCTACTAACTACTACCTAGGATATCACTACACACCACACACACACACAATGAGAGAGGAGATGGAGAGGAGAGGATGAAACCAGCCAAAACACTGGATTTAGTAATCACATTTGAGTAGTGCAAGATATGAGGACATCACATATGTAAGACCCCTTGGGGCAAGCGATCATGTGGTTTTAAGCTTTCGATACACAGTAGAGTACAAGTGGAAGGGGGAAGTAGGATGGCCAGATGGATTGAAGCAATACTACAAGAAGGGGACTACACGGGAATGAGGAATTCCTGATCGGGGTTCAGTTGGACAGAGAACTGGCAGGGAAGCCAGTCTAATGAGAGATGGAATTTTGTAGCAACAATGTGCAAGGATGGCTGAGTGAGAGGTTTGTACCCAAGGGTAGCAGGAATAATGAAAAGCCAGGATGAGCCCATAGTTCACTTCCAAAGGTTGCAGGGAGCAAAAAACCAAGTGTGTAGGGAAATGGGAAGAAATATAAAGGCAAATGGACCCCAGGGGACTCTTCGGAGATTAAGAAAAAGCAGCCGTAGAGCCTGAAATGAATAATGAATACGCATACTCGCACCTCGCGGTTGGCCCAACGACAATATGAAACGACATAGCCAGCGAAAGCCAATTCTGACCCAAAAATGTTTATACCCCCCAGCCACATCCTACACCATACACTTGCAAACATCTGCCAACATTGCCCCCCTTATCCACCCTGGTAATACGCTTTTCCAATCCATAAATGCACAAAGACTCTTAGCCTTATCTTTTATTATGTTCACTTATATTGTTTCACCGTAAACACCTGGTCAACACACCCCTACCTTTCCTAAAGCTCCTGTTCATCCTGACTATCAATTCTCCGTATTACTCTTAATTCTTTCAAATATTAACTTAACCATACACCTTTACCAGGTATACTCAAAAACACGACTTATCCCCCTATAATTTTTGCATCTTATTTTATATCCCCTGTGCCCCTGTATAAAAAGGAACTATGCATGCTTCTATGCTCCAATCTCATCAGGTACCTACCTTTCCATACATTTATTAAATAATTGCCACCTAACACCACTACCAAAACATATATCTCCACATAATCTCGTGAATTAACTCTGAATTACATTAATTATAGTCCCTCTTTTCTGCCCATAGCCTTATCATTTCAACACTTTTGCTAATCCTTCTCTTACGCTCCTAACTCTATTTGAGACCCTGAACATAATCCCTTTTATTCCTTCCACTGAAAACTCTCCCACCCCCTTCAGCTTGTTGCACTTTAAAAGCCAGGACCACTTCCTCTTCTTTTCATTCTTAAACATCACATTCTCTTTTCTTATCCATTGCACAACATACACGCCACATTCAGTCTTACCACTTTGACAATTTTATATATCATCATAATATTTATTCTATTATATTCTATATATTATATTTTTTATATTATTACACACACACACACACATCATCACACATCACACACACCACACACACACACAACACACACACACACACACCACACACACACACACATCATATATATATATACAGTGGACCAGCATAACGATGGCCATCGCCATAGCGATTTTTTCCACATAAGATTACTTTATCGCCAAATTTTTGCCCCCGCATACCGATTAAAAAACCCGCATACCGTTTTCGTCCGAGATCGCGGTCCAATGGCCCTCAGCCAGCCTCACATGTGCCGATCCGTCCCATTGTTTACCTAGCCAGCCTCCGCGGTAACATACCAAGCATACACTCGGAATATTTCGTTTTCTTACAGTATTTTCGGTGCTGTTTCTGGAAAATATGTCGACCTTGGGCCCCAAGAATGCTTATAGTGCCAACCCTACAACTCAAAGGGTGAAGAATTACTATAAGAGATGAAGAAGAGATAATTGATAAGTATGAAAGTGGAGGTGCGTATAGACGACCTAGTCAGAGCTCGCTACAAGAAACCCCAAATCAACCATCGCTACTATTGTGCGGCACACTGAAAGACAATAAAGGAAGCTGTTATTGCCAAAGGTTCTAACTGTGTTTTCGAAACAAAAGATCGCCAATTGTTGGAAGATGTTTGAGAGATCTTATTGGTGTGGATAAATGAAAAAAGATAGCAGGAATGATAGCGTGTCTCAAGCGATCATATGTAAAAGGACTAGGAAGTTGCATGACGATTTTAGTTAAAAATGCCTGCAACTCAGTGATGATGTGAGGTGAATTTAAGGCCAGCACAAGGTTGGTTTGAGAGATTTAAGAAGCGTCGAGGCATCCATAGTGTGATAAGGCAGTGAGGCTGCAGTTCGGACCACAACAGCGGGCTGAAAATATGATGCAGGAATTCAAGGTGTACAATAGAAAATGAAGGACTGAAAAACCTGAACAAGTGTTTAATTGTGATGAAACAAGGCCCTGTTCTGGAAGAACATGCCAAAGCAGGAACCTACATTACTCAGGTGGAAAAGGCATCTCACAGGACTTAAGCCTATGGAAAGAGGCTTACTTTTCTCATGTGGTTTTTTTTGGGCCCAAAGCTACTGGTCTTTGTCAAAGTGAAGCCCTCATTAGTTGTATCACTCTCTGAAACTCCAGAGCGATTCAGGCAATAAAAGAATGTACTTCAAGGATTAATTTGTGTGTGCTGTGGAGGGCAGAATTACTGCCGTAAGCATGGGTCACTAGGGAATTTTTCTATATACTGGTTACACCATGCATTTGCCCCAATGTGAGAAATTACCTAATGAAAAGAAAAACTCTACGAACTTTAAGTGCCTCTGGTGTTAGACATGCCCCCTGGTCATCCTTACCAAGGCGTGTCAGAGCCGGACTTATGGGGACAAGAGCTTCATTAAGGTGATGTTTTTGCCTCTAATATACCACTCCTCTCATGCAGCCATGGACCAGACAGGTTATTTCAACTTCAAGAAACTGTATACAAAAGCTCTGTCTTGAAAAGTGCTTTTTGTTATGACTCAGAAACTCAACTGACTCTACGAGAGTTTTGAGAGATACTTTAATATCCTCAATGTGTAAACTTTTTAGGTAAGGCTTGGGAGGAAGTGACAAAGAGGACCTTGAACTCTGCTTGGGAAGAAAACACTGTGGCCAGAATGTGTAGACAAAAGGGATTTTGAAGGGTCTTTGAGGCTCTCAACCCTGAGAATCCTGTGCCAGTTGAGGGAATCCATTGTGGATGGGAAAGTCCTTGGGGTTGGAGGTTGTGGGGGATGTGGAAAGAGTGGTGGAGGAGGACAATGAAGAACATAAACCAACTGATGAGCTGACTAGATATCAACTTCACACTCACGCAGAGGACATAACAAGCACCCTGTGGAAATTGCTTCGGAGGAGGGAGAGAGAAATTGAAGAATGTTCGCCACTTGAAAGATTAAGGAAATCTGTGCAAAGTGGCTTGAAGTGCAAACACCTTCATGGATGAAAATCACCTCACACAAGCAATTTGCAAGCTTCCAGTGCTGAGTGATTATAAACAACTGACAAATTGTTGGTGAAAACACATTTGGCAAGCTCATAAAGGAACGAGAGGTACAGGCACTAAGGACAGTATCTGGTGGCGAAAGAGTCAGGGACTCTGAATCTGGCCCCTTGTGGCATGCATTAAAAGAAGAAGGGAAGTAACCCCAGAAAAGGCTTACTACCTCAAGTCCTAATGGAGGGATTCCCCTTCTAAACCACTAACACACTCTCTCCCCTCCTCCATCCCAATCTCATCACCAGATTTCAATAAAGTAAGTGTATTTAATTGTGCGATGTTTAACACTTTTTCAGTTTGTGTGTATTAAATTAACATTTCATGTGGTAAAAAAAATTTATGTTCATACTCATTTGGCGTTTGCACGGATCTAATTTTTATTTCCATTATTTTATTTATGGGGAAAATTGATTCGCATAACGTTTATTTGCATATACGATGAGCCTCTTGCACGGATTAAAATCGTTAAAAGGGGGTCCACTGTATATATATTATATATTTAATATATATAAATATATATATATATATATATATATATATATATATATACAGTGGACCCCGGTTAACGTACTTTTTTCTTTCCAGTAGTATGATTCATGTGCCAGTACTGACCGAATTTTTCCCATAAGGACTATTGTGATGTTAAATAGTCCATTTCAATGACCCCCAAACATTACCGTACAAACGCACTTACATATATTCACTTACATAATTGGTTTGGGGCGGGGGGGGGGGGGCTCCCAAATTTAGAAGGTGATCGTTATGCGGGTGTCAACTGTATTTATATATATATATATATAATATTTATAATATATATATTTATATATAAATATATATAATGTATATATTTATTTTTATTTTATTTATTTATTTTTTTGTAGGTAGGAGGTTGTAGACAGCAACCATCGCCAGGGTAGGTACTACCAATCCTGCCAAGGTGAGTGTTTAAAACGAAAAGCCTTGTAATTGTTTTACATGGTGTAGGATTGCTGATGTCTTTGTCTGTATCATAAATATATTGCAAGATTACAGGCATCGTCTTGCTTACTTATCATTACACTAGAGTCAACACTACACATACATGTACACATTTATTTATACACACTCATCTGAGTTTTCTTTGATTTTATCTTAATAGTTCTTGGTTTTATGACTTTTCTTTTATATCAATGGCGGAAGTTGGGTATAGAATCTTTCCTCGTAAGCATGCGTGTTGTAAAAGTCAACTAAAAATGCCGGGAACAAAGGGCTAGTAACCCCGTTTCTGTAAAGATTACTAAAAAGTAATAAGAAGGGAAAAATTGTTTTTCTTTCTTTTTTGGGTCAACCTGCTCGGTGGGAGACGGACGCTTGTTTGAAAAAGATAAAAAAAAAAAATAAAAAAAAAAAATATATAATTGTCAAGTGGGAAGTTGAATGTGCATGGATGTTGTGCAGATGTTAAGAACGAGATGATTGTGGATGTTATGGAATGAAAAGAAGTGGTGAATGTTCCTGGCTCTTCCTTTAAGTGAAAAATGTGAGGGGGTGGAGAGAGTGTCAGTGAGGAGAGGGAAATAAATGGGATTAGGTCAGGGGTTTCAAATAGAGTTAGAGCTAAGAAGGAGTAGCAATAATGTAGAAGGATAAAGCTATGGCAGGAAAAGATGGACTATAAATGTATTATTTTCAAGGATTTGTGGAGTAAAATATATAAATCGCTTCTGGGATGTGCTCAAAAGTGGGTTATAATAAGCGTGTATGCACCTGGAGAAGAGAGAAGTGTAGTGGAGAGAAGAGAGTTTTTGGGAACATGTTGGTGAATCGCATGGGGAGTTTTGAATCAAGTGTGAGAGTTATGGTGGTTGGTGATTTCAATGCCTTAAAGTGGGTATAAATGTTTGGAGGAGTAAAGTTGGTATCTCCTAATTTGGAAGTGGCCAGGGGTAAGTGTAAATGGGGAGCTTTTAATTGAGCTATGTGAGAAAGAGATTTGGTAATAAGTAATACATATTTTGTGAAAAAGAGGGATAAATAATATACAAGGTATGATGTTGCACGTAAATGAAAAGTAGTTTATTAGATATTGTATTGGTGGAGATAAAAGGGCTTGATGGGTAGGCTCCAGTGAGATACATGTTTTTAGAGCGGGCAACTGATTATATCGGATCATTATTTAGTTGTAGTACAAGTAGAGTATGAGGTAGCATGGGGAAAACAAGAGAAGGTTGGCCAACATCAGTAAGAGGGAGGTGATAAGAGTATAAACTAAGGGAGGAGGAAGTTCAGGTGAGTTATATAGGACTATTGGCAGGAAAGGTGGCTAGTGGAAAGGATGAGTTGTGGGGGGGTTGAAGGGTGGTTGGAATAGTTTTACAAATGCTAGTATTAGAATGTGGTGGCAGATAAGTTTGTGGTTATAGGAGGGTGGGGGCAGGGGGAAAGAGGAGTGATTGGTGGATGATGAAGTAAAGGGTAGTGATTAAAAGAGAAAAGGTAGCTCTATGAGGGTTTTTACAAAGCAGTAAGTGTATAAGAAGAGCAGAGTATATGGGAGAGGTATAAGAAAGGTAAAGAAACGTGGTGAGGAGGTGCCAAAAGGGAGGAGCAGATGATTACGTGGGAGAGGCACTGTCAAAGAAATTTTAATGAAAATAAGAAAAATTTTTGGAGTGAGTTAAACACGTTTATGACTGACTAAGCCTAGGGAAAAGTATGGATTTGTCAGTTAAAAACAGAGGTAGGGGAGTTAGTAGATGGGGAGACTGGAGGTATTAGGTAGATGGCGAGAATATTTTGAGAACTTTAAATGTTAAGGAAGAATGGAGGCAGTCAATTTCATACACTGGTCAGGGAGGTATAACCATCTTTAGGAGTGAAGAAGGGGAATGGGCAGAATGTAGAATGTATGTGTGGGGGGGAAGGTACGTGAGGCATACGTAAAAATGAAAGGGGGGGGTTTAATATAGTAAAGCAGCTGGAACTGATGGGATCATGACAAGGAAATGTAAAAAGCAGGTGGGGGAATAGTGTTGGAGTGGTTGGTACTTTTGTTAATAAATGTATGAATGAGGGAAAGTTACCTAGGGATTGGACGTCGGAGAGCAATGTTTAGTCCACATTATTATAAAGGGGAAAAGGGGATCAAATGAGACTGTAAAAAAATCATTAGAGGAATAAGTTTACTGGTTTACAGGAAAAGTGTCTTCGGTAGGAGTTATTAATTGGAATAATTAGATTAGAGGTAAGACAGAATGATAGGATTGGATGAGCAAGGAGGCTTCAGAGTGGGTAGGGGATGTGTAGATCAAGTGTTTACATTAAAGCATTTTCGTGAACAGTATTTAGATAAGGTAGGGAAGTTTTTATTTGTATTTATGGATTTGAAAAGGAATTTTGATTAGAGTTGTTAGAGGGAGCCAATGTGGCAGATGTTGCAAGTATATGGGAATAGGTGGGTAAGTTATTAAATGCTGTAAAGAGTTTTATGTCGGATTAGTGAGGCTCTGGTTAGGCGTGTTTTGAAGAGAGGAGACTACTTCACGGTTAAATGTAGGTCTTAGACAGGGATGGTAATGTCACCATGGTTGTTTAATATATTATAGTTGGGGGGTTGTAAAGGAACGTAAATGATAGGGGTGTTCGGGAGAGGGGTGGGATTAAAATTTTTGGGGAACCAAATTCCCAAAATGCGGAAATTGATACAGTTACTTTTTGCTGATGATACTGTGCTATGGGAGATTCTAAAGAAATATGGCTAAAGGTTAGTGGATGAGTTTGGGTATGTGTGTCTAAGGTTGAAAGTTGATGGGCTTATTAGAATCAGTAGAAGGTGTTGAGGGTGGTTCAATTGTTGTAGATAAGAAAAATTTGCCGTTATCAATTTGGGGTGGTGGTGTATGGATGCTGTGATTTGTTTTCAGATACTTGGGGGATGAAGTGGCGGCAGATGGTTTTCCAGGTTGGTTGAGCGTTAATTGTGTTTTGAGGTGGGAAAAAATGTGTGTGGTGCGTGGTGGTGAATATGAGAGTCAAAAAAACGTTATCTATGGAGCAAAGAGGGAATGTATGAAAGTATAGTTAGTACCAAACACTCTTATATGGGTTGTGAAGCTTGGGTGGTTAATGCAGCCAGCGAGAGGAGACGGTTGGAAAGGCAGTGGAGATGTCCTGTCTAAGGGCATTGTGTGGTGACAAATATTATGCAGAAAATTCGGGGTTGTGGAAATTAGGCAAAAAGTGTGGAGTTAATAAAAGTATAGTCAGAGGGCAGAAGAGGGGTTGTTTGAGGTGGTTTGGTTCATTTAGAGAGACATGGTCAAAGTAGAATGACATGGAAAGCATTATATATCTATAGGGGAAGGAAGGCGGGGTAGGGCGTGTCCTACAAAGAGGCTGGAGAGAGGGGGTAAGGCAGAGTTTTGTGGGCAAAAGGGGCTTGGGACTTCTGCAAGCGTGCGTGAAGCGCGTTGTTAGATAGGAGTGAACATAGAGACGACAGGTACTTGGGACATGCGATTTGTTGAGAGTGTTGAGAGGGTAATATTTAGTTGAGGGATTCAGGGAAACGGTTATTTTCATATAGTCGGACTTGAGTCCTGGTAATGGGAAGTTCATTGCCTGCCACTCTTAACCTTGGAGGGTCGTACAGGTCCCTCTCCGAATGTTCTCGTTTCAGGGTGGCCAAATTTAAAAAAAAAAAAAACATATTTATTTTCTCTTATGAAAAGATAGAGGAATCTTTTTCGATCATAAAGACACAAGTTTGAATTTGATAGAAACTTACGGAAGATTTATGCGCTCGAGCCAAATCTAGCGGACTTGGCGATGTTTAAGCATCGGCTGATTTTGCCCACTTTTGAGTCCCCATTTTCGGCAATTTCACAGTACTATTCAACAAAAAACATGAATATTTCGCTAGAACTCTTGTTTTTCTATCGAATGGGGTGCAAGAAACCACTCATTTTATGAAATTCACACTATTCCAGTACAGTGGTCTGAATTTAGCTTTTTGCCCAATTTCACACCAAATTTCAAAGATGCGATTTCCGAGAAATAGGGGTACAGTAAACAAGAAAAGACATTCTGGCACTAAAGGACTTTCCTCTGGTCATTAGTAACGTCTCAAGGCCCTCTTATTTTCTTTGCTTTCCACTTTGGAATTTTTTTCCCACAAAAATAGAAGATCTTTACTGTTATGCAGATTTCTGAATTAGTGTAAAAATTGGTATAAATATTATTGGTTGCACCTGAGAAAGATATTAGACTCTACAGTTGACGTGTATTCGCACGCTTGCGCAAGATGTTTACTTTTGACGTTTGGTAAAAAATCGATTCATTTCTGAATTCTTTGAGTCAATTTCAAGGCACTTTCTTTGAAAAACCAGTCAAAATCATCTCAATTTTCTGTAATTTGTCTTCCCATTCTATAAATTGAGACCAAGAAACTAGAATACAACAATAAATTACCATACGAAAATTTAAGCACTGCAAGTCGCTGATTTATTTAAAAATAATGGTTTAAAATTTTTTTTTTCTCATTATGCACTGTGTTGCTGCAGGATTTTTTTTAGACTGTGCACACTGACCACATAGACCCATTTATTTCATATGAAGGCCTACCAGCCTTTCTCCCCACTAGTTTGACACGGCCCGCTAGATTTATGAGTTACTAGTAAGTCAAAAACCCTACGCGTATAAGACGTTAACTGTTCGATCGAAAACCCTCGAAGGAGTTAAAGGAGGGCGTTTGGTAACTATTGGCAGTTTGGAGGGATTGTTGTGTATCTTTATACATATATGCTTCTAAACTGTTGTATTCTGGCACCTTTTCTGCAAAAACAGTGAATATGTCGTGAGGTGGTGAAAGGTTGAATGTTGATGAAAGTATTTTCTTTTTGGGGAGTTTTCGTTCTTTTTTGGGGCCACCCTGCTTCGGTGGGAGACGGAACGACTTGTTGGAAAAAAAAAAAAACTTGATTTCTCATTGATTTCAGTATATGATTCTTTATTTAATTTGAAAAAAAAAAAAAAAAAAAAAAAAAAAAATAAAAAAAAAAAAAAAAAAAAAAAAAAAAAAAAAAAAAAAAAATTAATATTTTTTTGGGTCGTCTGGAATGGATTATTTTTATTTCCATTATTTCTTATGGGGGAAAATGGTTTGAGTCTCGTGATTTCGGACTTTCGGCATGGCTCTCTGGAACGGTATATTAATCACAAAACTTTGGGGTCCACAGTATGTATGTTTGTTATATATATATAAAACAATAAAAAATATAGGAGAGCGTACCACCATCTAGAACTGTGTAGGGAACCCTCATCCTCAGAGAAAAGGAATATAAACTTGCTTCAGGGAAACTTAGGTTCTCCCTTGAAGCTGTTTGAGAATTTTCTCCTAACACCCCCTATATATTCAAGTATGTTTTATTAAAGACAAATACCATTTGGCCTCAACTTATTCACAAAAATACAATAGAAGTAAAACAACATAGGTAACTCAGAAGTTACATCTCGAATTACTTCGTCCAGACTCCCTGCGGCTGGGACCGCCTAAGCCCAGTATGCTGCAGCCATTTCGTCTATGGATCGCAACACTGAGTCTCTGTAAAGAGGCAAGCTGGTGCCCTGTGGTCCTTGGTGTCTATGATGAGCTTTTCACCTAGCTCTTTGAGGAACTTTAGAAGCCACACTTGCCCCATGCTCAAGGGTCTTGACACCTCTAATTGGCCTAAATGCTAGTTAGTAGCAGAGGGAGCGGAGAGGTACTGCATATTTTCGGATCTTCTGGGTCCTCCATGCTGGTGGCTGCTCCTCCCCCTTCCATTTACAGAGTAGGGCAAGTAGGTGTCTGCAATTTGCAGCATATATGGTAGTAGTCCCAGGCAATCTGCTTCTCCATCCTTCCAGGGTAGCATAAGTGGCTCCATCAGGTCGCTTTTGACTTCCAATCAGCTCACGTCTTACTTGGGGTTCCCGTTGAGTGGGCAACGGGCTGTGGCGAGGCTTCTCTTTATTTATTTATCATTGAACCTCCAGCATGTCATGGCATCTACTTCCTTCTGCTGTGTGACACACGAGGAACTCCAGAGAAGTACCGGAATTGATCAGCAGTCGCCACCTGACTGCTCACAATACAATTATGATCGGTGAGGATGGGGGCGGGCCTTGGCGCAGACGCAACACCAATCCGAATGGCCTGTGGGTCGAGACGGCAGTGTACCAGGGAGGAATTGGGAACAGCTAACAGGGAATTTCCTGAGTGTGGTGCCCTTACACTGCCAGGTGTGAGCTTTGTTCTTTCCTGAAGCATTGGAGAGCAATTGTTGTTGGCGATTTTTTCCAATGATTCGGTTAATAGTCCAACAGTGGGACTATGTTTGTGCAGTTTGGGAGGAGCTGGTTCTACTGGTGGAGTCTGTAAGGGTGTCCCACCGAACGCTGCTTCAGTAAACCTGGGGTCTTGAGCTTCCTATCACATTCTCTAAGTGTTTGGGCACTATCTTCTTGACTAATGCTCTGGAAGACAAACACGAAGACAGAAAAGCAGGTAAAGCAAGACATGCATTGCTTTATGCACCCCCTATACCTCCCAGTTCCGCACTGGGAGGGTTGCCCTGATTCCCATTGCTCATCCTATAGTGAAAGGTTCAGAGCCTTCTTAAAATGTTGATCTCAGGTGTGCGTCATATTCTTCGAGCTGTTGTTGGGTTGTCAATCGAGGGTTGCACACCTCAGAAGTAAGTGAGTCTGAGCATAGTATGACACTTGTGGAGGAGTACAGAGCTTCATGGGCAATCAAGATTGCTTATTCTCTCCTCCATTATCATCAGGTCATTCAATTTGTCACATGAGGTCAGTGTCGATTGCCTGATGACCCAGCGGTTGCCCCAAGAGGGGTACTGTTGGCAGAGTTGTAGTTGGAATTCGGGTGGATTCTTCGCACAGCATTGATTAATTTACCTGGTTTGATGTGATGATTTCAACTCTTGGAGGGATTGAGGATGAGTCCAAAGTCTTCTACCTGTGTTTTCACCAGATGTAGGTCCCCCACAAGGGACTCTCAAATACCTGCGTGCTGCCGTCATCCAGGTCTACCAGATATGAGCTCACTGCGAAAGGCATGGAAGTTAGTTCTCTTAATAATTGATCACAAGCAGCAGTGAAGTGGAAGCGAGTTGGTCTACCCTGCGAACACCCTTCTGATGATTGAATTCATATATATATATCATATATATATTTTATATATATATGTTTTTATATATATATATATATATACTATACTATATATATATATATATAATATATCTATAAGAATATGTATGTATGTATGTATGTATGTTAAGTGAATGTACTAGGAGCCTTTGATCCAAGTGAGAGAGTAATTGTGGTAGGGGACCTGAATGCTAAAGTTGGAGAAACTTTTAGAGAGGGTGTGGTAGTCAAAGCTTTGGGGTGCCAGGTGTAAATGATAACTCGGGAGCCCTTTGATTGAATTTGTATAGAAAGGGGTTAGTTATAGGTAATACATATTTTAAGAAAAAGAGGAATAATAGGATACACGGTATGTATGTAGGGCGAAATGACAGTAGTTTGTTGGTATTATGATTGGTAGATAAAAAGATTGTTGAGTAGACTTCAGGTTATACATGTTTATACGAGGGGCCACAGATATATCAGATCACTTTCTAGTTGTAGCTACACTGAGAGTAAAAGGTAGATGGGATACAAGGAGAATAGAAGCATGGGAAGAGAGGGAGGTGAAGGTTTATAAACTAAAAGTGAGCGGCCAGTTAGGGTAAGATATATAAAAGCTATTGGAGGATAGAACTGGGCTAATGTGAGAATAGGCAATGGGGTCGAAAGAGGTATGGGGTAGGTTTAAAAATGTAGTGTTAGAGTGATTCAGCAGAAGTTTGTGGTTACAGGAAAGTGGGTGCTAGGAGGGAAGAGGAGCGAGTGGTGGAATGATGATGTTAAAGAGGTAGTATGGGAGAAAAAGTTTGCATCTATGAGAAGATTTACAAAAGATAGAAGTGATGCATAGGAAGGGATGAGTATGTTTGCGAGAATATATAAAGAAAGAAGAGCGTTAAGAGGGTGGTGAAACAAAGTCTCTAAAATGAGAAGCAAATGAAGAGAGTGGGTGAGATGTTATCAACATATTTTGGCACTTGAAAATAAGAAAAAGTTTTGGATTGAGATTAAAACTAAGTTAAGAAAGCCTAGAGAACAAATGGATTTGTCAGTTAAAATAGGAGAGGAGAGTTATTTAAATGGAGAGTTAGTGGTATTGGGAAGATGGAGGGATTATTTGCAGGAATTGTTAAATGTTGATGAGATAGGGAAGCTGTGTTTTTCGTGTATCATAGGCAAGGAGAATACATCTTGTAGGAGTGACGGGAAGAAGCCAGGTGTGAGGGTGGGGGAAGTTCGTGAGGCAGTAGGTAAATGAAAGGGGGTTTTAAGGCAAGCCGGGATTGATGGATAAAGATCAGAAATGTTAAAAGCAGGTGGGGATATAGTTTTGGAGTGGTTGGTGTCCATTTTATAATAAATTATGGAAGAGGGTATGGTACTAGTGATTGGCAGAGAGCATGCATAGTTCCTTTGTTATAAAGGCTAAGGGGATAAAAAGAGAGTTGCAAAAACACAAATTATGAGGGGGATAAGTCTGTGAGTGTACCTGGTAAAGGTTTGGTGAGTTTATAATTTGAAAGAAACTTAAGTGTATAAGAAAGGTCGAACCTAGGAGAGTAGCTAGCCTGAACAAGGAGGCTTTTAGTGAAAGGTTAGGGGGGTGTGTGGACCAGGTGTTACAGTGAAACATATAAGTGAAACAGTAATTTAGATAAGGCTCTCTAAGAGGTCTTTGTGGCATTTATGGATTGAAAAGGCGTATGACAGGGTCGACTTTAGGGGGGCAATGTGGCAGATGTTGCATCGTGTATGGTGTATAGGAGGTAGGTTACTGAAACGCAGTGAAGAGTTTTTACGAGGACTAGTGAGCTCAAGTTAGAGTATGTTAGGAATAGAGGGAAATTTTTTCCCACGTAAAAGTAGGGCCTTAGACAAGGATGTGTGATGTCCACCATGGTTGTTTATATTTTTATAGTTGGGGTTGTAAGAGAGTAAATGCGGAGGTCTTGGCAAAGAGGCATGTGGTGGAGTTAAAAGATAAAGAATCACCACAATAGTGGGAGTTGTCACAGCTGCTCTTTGCTGGATGAACTGTGCTCTTGGGAGATTCTGAATGAGAAGTTGCAGAGATTGTGGGATGAATTTGGTAGGAGTGTTGCAAAAGAAGAAAATAAAGGAGAATATACAGGAAAGAAGTAAGGTTATTGGATACAATAAATTATTAGGTGATGGAAGATTGAATATCAGGATTGGAGGAGAGAGTTATGGAGGAGGTGAAAGTATGCAGGATATTTGGGAAGTGGGACGTCGGCTCTAGCAGGAGGGTCTATGAAAGATCGCGGTGAATGAATACTTAGAATGATGAGGGAAAATAGCATAAGTGAAAGTGGTGCACTTAGGAGTCTTGTGGAGACAAAGAACTTTGTCCTTGGGAGGCAAAGAGGGAAGTATGAGAGTATAGTTTACCACGCTCTTATTTGGGTGTGAGCGTGGGTGATGAATGTTGCAGACAGAGGAGTAGGTGGAGGCAGTGGAGATGTCATGTCTGGAGGGCATTGTGTGGTCGGATATAATGCAGAGAATTCGCTAGTTTGGATGTTTAGGAGGAGGAGCGGGATTACAAAACTGTTGTCCAGAGGGCTGAGGCAAAGGAGCTTGTTGAGGGGTTCGGAAATGTAGAGAGGAAATGGACGCGAAAACAGAAGGGTATTCAAGAGTGTATCAGTCTGATAAGTGGAAGGAAGGCGAGAGGTAGGGGTCGCCTATAGGTAAGGTTGGAGGGAGGGGGTATAACGGAAGGTTTGTGTGAGAGGGGCTTGGACTATACCAGCAGGCGGATGCGTGGCGTGTTTGATAGGAGTGAATGGAGAAAATTGGTTTTTAATACTTGACGTTGCTGTTGGAGTGTGAGCTAAAGTTACAATTTATGAAGGGATTCTGGGAACGTCAGGACCGGGCCTGTGTCCTGGGATGGGACAGTACAGAGCCTGCTCACTTGAAGGAGGGGTGTTAATGCTTGCAGTTTATAACTGTAGTGGTAACGCACCCTTCTGGCAAGGACAGTGATGGATGTGGAATGTTGTGAAAGTTTTTTATTTTCGGGCCACCATGCCTTGGTGGGATATCAGCCAGTGTGCTAATAAAATATAATACTATATTATTTATTTATTATATATTAATATATATATAATATAATATATATATATATTTTATATATATATTTATATATACAGTGGGACCCCGCACTAACGATGGCATCACCATTTGCGATTTTTCCGCATACCGATTACTTTATCGCAAAATTTTTGCCGAGCATTACGATTAAAAAACCCGCTTACCGATTTTCTTCCGCAGACGCGTCACTAGTGCCCTCACATAGTGCCGGCCGATCCCATTGTCCAGCCGTCACTCCGCGGTAACATCCAAGCTTACAACTCCGAATATTAGTATTATTTCAGTGTTTTCGGTGCTGTTTTGGAAAATAAGTGACATGGGCCCATAGAAAGTTTCTATGCAACCCTGTGGAAAAGGTCACAAGGGTGAGAATTAGTAGGAAATTAAGAAAGATTTTGTAGCGCGTTTGGGGCTAACCTGAGAAAGCACATATGACAGTTGTGAATCATTGTGCCTACTTTCAAATGATTAAGGAAATGTGTGCACTGTGGGTTGAAACTGCAACTATTTGATGAAAATCACCCTGACCACAGCTGTTGCAAGCGTGCTGGAGACTATTTCAATGACATTGTTATGGCCCATTTTAGGGAAAGTCTTGAAGGAACGGAGGCTACAGAGCTCTATGGTCAGATTTGTTGTGCGACAGAGGTCCAGTGCACTCTCAAGTGGACCTTAGTGGCATTAAAAAGAAAGAAGGAAAGATAACCCAGAGACAGAAAATGACTTGCTACCTCAAGTACTAAGGAAGGGGATTCCCTTCTAAAACTCGTAAGAAAGTTAATGCTCTCCACTCTCCCTCCCATCAATCATCACCAGATCTTCAATTAAAAGTAAGTGCATTTTAATTGTGCATGCCTTTTTCAGTTTTTGTGTGTATTAAAATCTATCATTCTTGTGTTAAAAAAAAATTTTTTTCATCACTTTTGGCGTCTTGCTCGGATTAATTTTATTTCCATTATTTCTTATGGGGTAATTTCATTTCGCACATAACGATTACTTTCGCATAAAGATGAGCCACTCTTGCACGGATTAAAATCGTTAACGGGGGTCCACTGGTATAATATATATTTATATAATATCTCCTATATATAATTATTATATATATATCCTTTCTTTCTTCTCTCAATGGCACCAGCCTGTATCCCAGTGAGGTGGGGGGCCCCCCCACCCTCCAACAGAAGTTTCTCGTTTTTTTAAAATTTAGTTAATATTATACAAGAAAAGGGTATCTATTTGCCCCTTGCTCCCAGCATTTTAGTCGCCTCTTACAACACGCATAGCTTACAGAGGAAGAATTCTGTTCCACTTTCCCATGGAGATAAGCGGAAATAAACAAGAACAAGAACTAGAAAGAAAATAGAAGAAAACCCAGAGGAGTGTGTATATATATGCTTGTACATGTATGTGTAGTGTGACCTAAGTGTAAGTAGAAGTAGCAAGACATACTTGAAATCTTGCATGTTTATGAGACAGAAAAAAGACACCAGCAATCTTACCATCATGTAAAACAATTACAGGTTTCCGTTTTACACTCACTCGGCAGGACGGTAGTACGTACCTCACTGGGCGGCTGCTGTCTACTAACCTACTACCTAGGATATAATACACACACACACACACACACATGAGAGAGGAGAGGAGAGGAGAGGATGAACCAGCAACACTGGATTTAGTATTCACCTTGAGTAGTGCAGATATTGAGGACATCACATATGAAAGACCCCTTGGGGCAAGCGATCATGTGGTTTTAAGCTTCGAATACACAGTAGAGCTACAAGTGGAGGGGGAAGTAGGAAGGCCAGGATGAATGAAGCCAAACTACAAGAAAGGGGACTACACGGGAATGAGGAACTTCCTGAACGGGGTTCAGTGGGACAGAGAACTGGCAGGGAAGCCAGTTAATGAGATGATGGAATATGTAGCAACAATGTGCAAGGAGGCTGAGGAGAGGTTTGTACCCAAGGGTAGCAGGAATAATGAAAAAGCCAGGATGAGCCCATAGTTCACCCAAAGGTGCAGGGAGGCAAAAACCAAGTGTGCTAGGGAATGGAAGAAATATAAAAGGCAAAGGACCCAGGAGAATAAGGAAAGCAGCCGTAGAGCCAGAAATGAATATGCATAGATAAGAAGGGAGGCCCAACGACAATATGAAAACGACATAGCAGCGAAAGCCAAATCTGACCCAAAACTGTTATACAGCCACATCAGGAGGAAAACAACAGTCAAGGACCAAGTAATCAGGCTAAGGAAGGAAGGAGGAGAGACATCAAGAAATGACCATGAAGTATGTGAGGAACTCAACAAGAGATTCAAAGAAGTGTTCACAGAGGAGACAGAAGGGGCTCCAGAAAGACGGAGAGGTGGGGCACACCACCAAGTGCTGGACACAGTACACACAATCGAGGAAGAAGTGAAGAGGCTTCTGAGTGAGCTAGATACCTCAAAGGCAATGGGGCCAGATAACATCTCTCCTTGGGTCCTGAGAGAGGGAGCAGAGGTGCTATGTGTACCCCTAACAACAATATTCAATACATCTATTGAAACAGGGAGATTGCCTGAGGCATGGAAGACAGCAAATGTAGTCCCAATCTTTAAAAAAGGAGACAGACATGAAGTACTAAACTACAGACCAGTGTCACTGACATGTATATATAGTATGCAAAGTCATGGAGAAGATTATCAGGAGAAGAGTGGTGGAACACCTAGACAGGAATTATCTCATCAACAGCAGCCAACATGGTTTCAGGGACGGGAAATCCTGTGTCACAAACCTACTGGAGTTCTATGACATAGTGACAGCAGTAAGACAAGAGAGAGAGGGGTGGGTGGATTGCATTTTCTTGGACTAAAAGAAGGCGTTTGACAGTTCCACACAAGAGATTAGTGCAAAAACTGGAGGACCAATCAGGGAAAACAGGGAAGGCACTACAATGGATCAGGGAATACTTGTCAGGAAGACAGCAGCGAGTCATGGTACGTGGTGAGGTGTCAGAGTGGGCACCTGTGACCAGCGGGGTCCTGCAGGGGTCAGTCCTAGGACCAGTGCTGTTTCTGGTATTTGTGAACGACATGACGGAAGGAATAGACCCTGAGGTGTCCCTGTTTGCAGATGGCGTGAAGTTGATGAGAAGAATTCATTCAATCAAAGACCAGGCAGAACTACAAAGGGATCTGGACAGGCTGCAGACCTGGTCCAGCAATTGGCTCCTGGAGTTCAACCCCACGAAGTGCAAAGTCATGAAGATTGGGGAAGAGCAAAGAAGACCGCAGACGGAGTACAGTCTAGGGGGCCAGAGACTACAAACCTCACTCAAGGAAAAAGATCTTGGGGTGAGTATAACACCAGGCACATCTCCTGAAGCGCACATCAACCAAATAACTGCTGCAGCATATGGGCGCCTAGCAAACCTCAGAACAGCATTCCGACATCTTAATAAGGAATCGTTCAGGACCCTGTACACCATGTACGTTAGGCCCATATTGGAGTATGCGGCACCAGTTTGGAACCCACACCTAGCCAAGCACGTAAAGAAACTAGAGAAAGTGCAAAGGTTTGCACAAGACTAGTCCCAGAGGTAAGAGGTATGTCCTACGAGGAGAGGTTAAGGGAAATCAACATGATGACACTGGAGGACAGGAGAGGTAGGGGGGGACATGATAACGACATACAAAATACTGAGAGGAATTGACAAGGTGGACAAAGACAGGATGTTCCAGAGATGGGACACAACAACAAGGGGACACAGTTTGAAGTTGAAGACACAGATGAATCACAGGGAAGTTAGGAAGTATTTCTTCAGCCATAGAGTAGACAGGAAGTGGAATAGTTTGGGAAGCGATGTAGTGGAGGCAGGATCCATACATAGCTTTAAGCAGAGGTACGCTAAAGTCATGGTTCGGGGGAGAGTCCCTATAGCGCCCCATAAAGAGGCAGGGCCAGGAGCTTGGATCGACCCCTGCAACCTCAACTAGGGGTACCACAATACGTAAGGCCCCCGTTTTTCAGCTTTTCACCATACGGCGATCCACTAATTTTCGGTGATCTCAAATTAGACCAAAAACTTTCTATATGGAACTGGTCTTTCAAATACGGGAGCACCCCCCGGTTTTTCTGTACTTCCCCTTTGATCACACTCTTTTTTTGAAATAAAAAACACCCTTGGGACTTAACCCCCTTACAGTCACAACCCAAATCCTAGGTTTTCTCCTGGGTGAAAAAATTAAAAAAAAAAAAAATTATTTTTTCTTATGAAACGAAAAAGAATTTTTTCCCAATGGTAATGCCCCAAATGTATAAATTTGGGGAAAAAAATTAGGGAATTAATTTTGCAAAAGGGAAGGACCTCAGGAATTAACGAACTTTGTTTTCCCCCCCACTTCGACCCCCTATTTTCAGCTAATTCCGTTGTTTAAAGTCACCAAACTCAAAAACATTTCTTTTACCCCATCTGTTTATCGACTGAGTACAAAACCGCCCATTTACTGATTTCAACTACCCAATCAGTGGTAAAAAATTGGCAATTTGGCCAATCACGCAAAAAAAAAAAATATGACAATTTAAAAAATAGGGTCCAGAATAAATAATGCAGCATTCCTGGCTCAAAAATAAATTTTTTTTGTTCATCAGTCTGTCTTCGACCTCTCTGATATTACTCTAGCTTTTTATTTTAATTTTTATCAAACAAAAAATAGAAGTTTTTATGTTAGCAGACTACTGAATTATAAAAATTTGAATAAATAATGTCAACCCCCTGACTGCATTTAGAATGGCCGTTGGATGTTCATTGAACAATGACATCATTTGTTTATTTTAATCTTTGGGCAAAAATCAAACTTTCCCCCCCTTTTTGAGCTCCATTTCGGGTTCTTTTCAAATAAAACAATAAAAATCCCCTCTTTTTTATACATTTCTCCCCATCACAATCCAGCAATCAGTTATTTGGTTTCCCTTCGTTTTTGGGGCACTTTTTTTGGCTAGAAAAATTTAAAATTTCCAGGGTCCCACACCAACCTGCTGGCATTTTTGGTGGCGCTACTTGCTTTATAAATCATTCCAATTTCTTTTTCTCCCTTTATTTTTTATAACCTGCTACTTTTAGCCCCAGCATGATTTAAGAATAAAAGAAATGCTTTTATTATGTAAAGCACCCACACAGCACATTGTCCATTAAAGATAAAGGGGGCTTTGAAGCCACTGCGGTTGCTAGAGCCAGTCTCAGAAGCAGGAGAATATGCTTTTTTAACGCAATATAACACTAAAAATTTTTGCCTATCACAATTGATCTAATATACTAATAAAAAATAAAATAAAAAAAAACATGTTAAATACTCTGAAGAATAATATTTGGAATAATACCCAGCAGTTCGACGGAGGATGAAAAGGGGAAGGATACAAGTACCATCTCCTATCCCCGTCTGGGGCTTTATTAGAGGAAAACAAGGGGATGGCACAGGGGTAACTGTGATATACACTTGTACTGCACCCTAAACCGAAACAAAAAAAATATTTTCTCTATAAGATTACCACACATAGCAGCATATGTGTACAGAGCCAGGATAAAACCCAAAAAAGTCAGACAATGGGCTTATTTTAGTACCTGCTTGGGGTTTGCCATAAATGATTTTTTGGTAAATATTCAATTCCCCCCAGGGTAGAAACATTGGGGGTGTTTTTTTACACCCGTTGTCTATGTTCACCATTATAAAAAGGGTACCTGGGGGGCTACCTTGGGGTGGGTGTTATCCTGCGACACCCACCTAAATTTTCTTTAATACTTGCATAAAAAGCGGCTTTCTATATACTAGAGTAGTCATGATGTCAGCTATGTCTGTATAAATGTACATGTACGTGTAGTAAAATTTTTATTTTAAAAAAAACAAATTTTTTTATTATTATTATTTTTATTATTATGTTATTTTTCTCATTTGTTTTTGGGTTATCTTTTTTGAAAATTGGGAATGTTTTATGGAAAAATATTTTAATGTACACCAAAAATCAAAGAAAAACAGACCATAAATAGCGGATTCACTTCTCAAATTAAGGGACGCTTGCGGTAATTTTTGTATGGTTTTGTGGTTATATTCTCTTTTTTTTCGGTTTCCCTTTTATAGAAGGGAAATATATTCGAAAAAGATATGATTTTGATGGTTTCATGATGGGGAAAATACCTTGAAATTGCACTCACAGTAGCAGAAAAGTTTTATTCTTTTGCAAAGCTCAAGAGTAAACAAATGACGTCACCGTCCAATACCTGTCCGTCTGCCAGCCCAAATTTCAATACGGAGTCAAGAATGAGTTGATATTATTTATACAATTATTACAGGTCCTCGATCACAAATCCGGCATCAATGGGACCTGTAGTGTGCCGGATTATGGAGTTTGCTGGATTACAGAGTGGTTAGGTTAGAATACACTTAATAAAATTAACCAACTTGACTTACAGAAAGTTCACTGAACATCGGCAAAAATCGAACATTTCCGCTACTTTGAGGTCAATTTCAAGGTACTTTTCTTCATGAAAGCAATCAAAATCATGTCTATTTCTGTAATATATCTTCCATTCTATCAAACGAGTCCAAAAAAATGAGAATACAACCATAAAAACCATACGAAAATATACTGCAAAGAGGCGGCTAATGGCTGAGAAGTGAACTCCCTTATTTATTGTCCGTCTTTTTTATTTTTTGTTGTACGTTAAGAAGCATCTTTCCATCATACATTGCCCAAGTTTCAATGCGATAGCCCAACAAACAACCGAGAAAAAAATATTTACCAAAATTCATATATGGCAAGCCCAGGCCAGGTACTGGAAATAAGTCATTTTGTCTGACTTTTTTGGGTTATCCTAGGTTCTCTATACATACGCTACTATGTATGATAATCTATGCAACTGTATTTATGTATACCTGAATAAATTTATTTACTTCTAGTCTGTCAACTGAGTACAAGAAACCGCCCATTCACTTATTTCAACTACCCAATGAAGTGGTCAGAAATTGGCAATTTGGCAGATTTCACACAAATTTCAACAGATGCCAATTTCAAAATAGGGTCCAGAATAAACAATGCAGACATTCCTGGTACTAAAATAACATTTTCTCTGTTAATTAGTCATGGCTACAGGCCCCTCTTATATTACTCTTGGTTAGCATTCAAAATTTTTATTCACAAAAAAATAGAAGATTTACTGTTATGCAGACTGCTGCATTATTGTAATAATTGTATAAATAATGTCAACCCATTCTTGACTCCGTATTGGAATTTGGACTGACAGATGGACAGGTATTGGACGGTGACGTCATTTGTTTACTCTTGAACATCGCTAAAGAATAGAACATTTCCACTACTGTGAGCGTAATTTCAAGGTGTTTTTCGTCATGAAAGCAATCAAAATCATATCTATTTCTGTAATACATCTTTCATTCTATGAAATGAGACCAAAAAAATGAGAATATAAACATAAAAACCATACAAAAATATACCGCTAAGCGGCCGCTAATGGCTAAGAAGTGAACTCCGCTATTTATGGTCTGATTTCTTGAATTTTTTGGGTACGTTATGAAGTATCTTTCCATCATACATTGCCCAAGTTTCAATAAGATAACACAACAAACAACTGAGAAAATAATAATATAATAATAATAATAATAATAATAATTTTTTTTTTTCAACAAGTTGGCCGTCTCCCACCGAGGCAGGGTGACCCAAAAAAGAAAGAAAATCCCCAAAAAGAAAATACTTTCATCATCATTCAACACTATCACCACACTCGCACATTATCACTGTTTTTGCAGAGGTGCTCAGAATACAACAGTTTAGAAGCATACACATATAAAGATACACAACATATCCCTCCAAACTGCCAATATCCCAAACACCTCCTTTAAAGTGCAGGCATTGTACTTCCCATTTCCAGGACTCAAGTCCGACTATATGAAAATAACCGGTTTCCCTGAATCCCTTCACTAAATATTACCCTGCTCACACTCCAACAGATCGTCAGGTCCCAAGTACCATTCGTCTCCATTCACTCCTATCTAACACGCTCACGCACGCTTGCTGGAAGTCCAAGCCCCTTGCCCACAAAACCTCCTTTACTCCCTCTCTCCAACCCTTTCGAGTACGACCCCTACCCCGCCTTCCTTTCCCTATAGATTTATATGCTTTCCATGTCATTCTACTTTGATCCATTCTCTCTAAATGACCAAACCACCTCAACAAACCCTCTTCTGCCCTCTGACTAATACTTTTATTAACTCCACACCTTTTCCTAATTTCCACACTCCGAATTTTCTGCATAATATTTACACCACACATTGCCCTTAAACAGGACATCTCCACTGCCTCCAACAGTCTCCTCACTGCTGCATTTACCACCCAAGCTTCACACCCATATAAGAGTGTTGGTACTACTATACTTTCATACATTCCCTTCTTTGCCTCCATAGATAATGTTTTTTGACTCCACATATACCTCAACGCACCACTCACCTTTTTTCCCTCATCAATTCTATGATTAACCTCATCCTTCATAAATCCATCCACCGACACGTCAACTCCCAAGTATCTGAAAACATTCACTTCTTCCATACTCCTCCTCCCCAATTTGATATCCAATTTTTCTTTATCTAAATCATTTGACACCCTCATCACCTTACTCTTTTCTATGTTCACTTTCAACTTTCTACCTTTACACACATTCCCAAACTCATCCACTAACCTTTGCAATTTTTCTTTAGAATCTCCCATAAGCACAGTATCATCAGTAAAAAGTAACTGTGTCAATTCCCATTTTGAATTTGATTCCCAAAATTTAATCCCACCCCTCTCCCGAACACCCTAGCATTTACTTCCTTTACAACCCCATCTATAAATATATTAAACAACCATGGTGACATTACACATCCCTGTCTAAGACCTACTTTTACCGGGAAGTAGTCTCCCTCTCTTCTACACACCCTAACCTGAGCCTCACTATCCTCATAAAAACTCAGCCTCACTATCCTCATAAAAACTCTTTACAGCATTTAATAACTTACCACCTATTCCATATACTTGCAACATCTGCCACATTGCTCCTCTATCCACTCTATCATATGCCTTTTCTAAATCCATAAATGCAATAAAAACTTCCCTATCTATATCTAAATACTGTTCACATATATGCTTCAATGTAAACACTTGATCTACACATCCCCTACCCACTCTGAAACCTCCTTGCTCATCCGCAAGCCTACATTCTGTCTTACTTCTAATTCTTTCAATTATAACCCTACCGTACACTTTTCCTGGTATACTCAGCAAACTTATTCCTCTATAATTTTTACAGTCTCTTTTGTCCCCTTTCCCTTTATATAAAGGGACTATACCAATCCCTAGGTACCTTCCCCTCTTTCATACATTTATTAAACAAAAGTACCAACCACTCCAACACTATATCCCCCCCTGCTTTTAACATTTCTGTCATGATCCCATCAGTTCCAGCTGCTTTACCCCCTTTCATTTTACGTAATGCCTCACGTACCTCCCCCACACTTACATTCTGCTCTTCTTCACTCCTAAAAGATGGTATACCTCCCTGATCAGTGCATGAAATTACTGCCTCTGTTTCTTCCTTAACATTTAGAAGTTCCTCAAAATATTCTCGCCATCTACCTAATACCTCCATCTCCCCATCTACTAACTCCAATACTCTGTTTTTAACTGACAAATCCATACTTTCCCTAGGCTTTCTTAACTTGTTTAACTCCAAAATTTTTTCTTATTTTTATTAAAATTTCTTGACAGTGCCTCTCCCACTCCATCATCTGCTCTCCTTTTGCACTCTCTCACCACTCTCTTTAATAATAATAATAACAATAATAATAATTATATCTTTATTTACTACACGTACATGTACAAGGTATACAGGCCTAGCTGACATCAGTGACATACTACTATACAGAAAGCCGCTTGTTATGCAGAGTATTTCAAGAAAAATAGGTCAGTGTCCCAGGATAACACCCAGGTACCCATTTACTGATGGGTAAACATAGACAACAGGTGTAAAGAAACATTCCTAATGTTTCTACCCTGGCTGGGAATCAAATATTTACAAAAAAAATTATATATGGCTAACCCAAGCCAGGTACTAGAAATAAGCCACATTGACTTTTTTGGGTTATCCTAGGTTCTCTACACATATGCTGCTACATGTGATAATCTATACAGAGAAAATAACTTTTTTTGTTTCAGGTTTATGGTGTAGTACGAGTGTATATCACAGTCATCCATATGCTACACTCCGTTTTATCTAATATAACCCCCAAGACAGGGATAGGAGAATGGTATTTGTATATCATATCCTCTTCGTACCTTCGTTGAACTGCTTGGTATTATTCCAAATATTATTTATTCTGGAGTATTTAACAAGTTTTGTTATTTATATTGTTTACTATGTCATATTAGATCAATTGTGATAGGCAAATAAGCTGTAGTGTTGATATTAGCGTAATAATAAAACATATTCTCCTGCATCATGATACTGAGTTCATGGCAACCAACAATGGCTTCAAAGCCACCTTATCTTTAAACCTTTGAGGGTCGACAGGCCCTCTCCGAAAGTTTTTATCAGGGTCGGCCAAATTTAAAAAAAAAAAAAAAAAAAAAAAAAAAAAAAAAAAAAAAAAAATCTTATGAAAAGATAGAGAATATTTTCCCGATCATAATGACACCAAAAGCATGAAATTTGATGGAAAACTTACGGAATTATGCTCTCGCAAATTTAGCGGTCTTGACGATGTTTACGTATCGGCGATTTTGCCCACTTTGAGCCCTATTTTCGACCAATTCCAATGTACTAGTCGACAAAAATCATAACTATTTCGCTAGAACTCCATTTTTTCTATCGAATGAGTACAAGAAATCACCCATTTACCAATTTCAACCATCCAATAAAGTGGTCAGAATTTAGCAATTTTGCCAATTTCACACAAATTTCAAAAGATGCCAATTTCCGAATAGGGTCCAGAATAAACAAAAAAGACATTCCTGGCACTAAAATAACAAGTTCTCTGTTCGTTAGTCACATCCCCAGGCCTCTCTTATATTTCTTTGGCTTTCCACTTTGAATTTTTATTCTTACAAAAATTAGAAGATTTACTGTTATGCAGACTACTGCATTAGTGTAGAAATGGTATAAATAATATCAGCGCACTTGTGAAAGAATATTAGACTCACCAGTTGACGTGTATTGGACGCTTGGCATGATTTGTTTACTTTTGAACTTCGATAAAAATCGAACATTTCTGCTACTTTGCGCTATATTTCAAGCTACTTTTCATTGTAAAACCAGTCAAAATCACCTCAATTTCTGTAATATGTCTTCCATTCTATAAAATGAGACCAAGAAAACTAGAATACAACAATAAATACCATATGAAAATACAGTGCAAAGTCGCTGTTTTATTCCAAAAACACGGTCAAAGTTTTTTTTTTCTCATTACGCACTGTGTGCTGCAGGATTTTTTTTATACTGCGCACACTGACCACATAGACCCATTCTTTCATTTGTAGGCCTACCAGCTTTCTCACATTAGATTTGAAGGCACTGGAATTTAGGCGTACTAGTACGTCAAAAACCCTGGGTCGTAAGCCGTACTAGTACGGCCGAAACCCTCAAAGGGTTAATGGACAATGTGCTGTGTAGGTGCTTTACATAATGAGAAGCATTTCTTTTATTCATTGGAACCATGGCTAGGGCTAAAAGTAAGCAGGTTATAACAATAAATGGAGAAAAAGAAATTAGAATGACTTATGCAGCAAGTAGCGCCACCAAACAGTAGCAGCAGGTTGGTGTGGCAACCCTGGAAATTTGAAATTATGCTAGCCAAAATTAGTGCCGAATAACTGATTGCCGGATTTGTGATGGCGGACCTGTACAATAATGCAGTAGTCTGCATAACAGTAAATTTTCTATTTTTTTGTGTGAATAAAAATTCCAAATGGTAAGGAAGAGTAATATAAGAGGGGCCTGGAGCCATGACTAATGAACAGAGAAAATGTTATTTTAGTGCCAGGAATGTCTGCATTGTCTATTCTGGACCCTATTTTCAAACTGGCAACTGTGAAATTGGGCAAATTGCCAATTTCTGACCACTTTATTGGGTAGTTGAAATAGGTGAATGGGTGGTTTCTTGTACTCAGTCGACAGACTAGAAGTAAGTTTATTCAGGTACTATACAAAAATACAGTTACATAGATTATCATACATAGCAGTGTACATATAGAGAACCTAGGATAACCCAAAAAAGTCAGATAAAGTGACTTATTTCCAGTACCTGGCTTGGGCTTGCCATAATTTTGGGTAAATATTTAAGATTAAATTAGATTAGATTAGATTAAATATTTAAGATTAAATAAGATTAGATTAGATTAAATATTTAAGATTAAATAAGATTAGATTAAATTAAGGAAATACTTTCATCATTCAACACTTTCACCTCACTCACACATAATCACTGTTTTTGCAGAGGTGCTCAGAATACAACAGCTTAGAAGCATATACATATAAAGCTACACAACATATCCCTCCAAACTGCCAATATCCCAAACCCCTCCTCTAAAGTGCAGGCAATGTACTTCCCATTTCCAGGACTCAAGTCCGGCTGTATAAAAATAACTGGTTTCCCTGAATCCCTTCACCAAATATTACGCTGCTCACACTCCAACAGCTCGTCTGGTTCCAAATATCATTCGTCTCCATTCACTCCTATCGAAAACGCTCACGTACGCTTGCCGGAAGTCCAAGCCCCTCTCCCACAAAACCTCCTTTACCCCCTCCCTCCAACATTTTTGATGACAACCCCTACCCTGCCTTCCTTCCCTTACAGATTTATACGCTCTACGTCATTCTCCTTTGATCCATTCTCTCTAAATGACCAAACCACCTGAACAACCCCTCTTCAGCCCTCTGACTAATAGTTTTATCATCTTGACACCTTCTCCTAATTTCCACACTCCGAATTTTCTGCATAATATTTACACCACACATTGCCCTTAGACTGGACATCTCCACTGTCCCCAACCGCCTCCTCGCTGCTGCATTCACAACCCAAGCTTCACACCCATATAAGAGTGTGGTACTAGTATACTTTCATACATTCCCTTCTTTGCCTCCATAGATAAAGTTTTTTGTCTCCATATATACCTCAACACACCATTCACATTTTTTCCTTCATTAATTCTATGATTAACCTCATCCTTCAAAATCCATCCGCTGAGATGTCAACTCCCAAATATCTGAAAACATTCACTTCTTCCATACTCCTCCAGGCTACTGCTGGAAAACAGACTTTGCCAGAAAGCAGAACTCCATTTTTTCCATTTATAAATGCTTATAAATGCCAGATAACAAGTTTACACTAATATATATTAAGTTAGCAATAGAACTAGGCATTAAAAAGTAAAATACACACACAGTACACTCATTATTTACCTCAATATATATGTAGTCTTAATGTAGGGCAAAAGGTGAGTAGTATTTACTCTAAGATGTCAGTTGTGGTAGCCCTCCTGGCCACCCCACCCACACATACTATACAATGATGCTTAAAGCTCCCTAGAGTGATAAAATGCATATACAGTACATGTATTACCTTAAAATATTTGTAATCTTAATGGTCTTAATGCAGGGTGAGAGGTGAAAGGTATTTATTTGTAGAAAGCCATGTGGGAGGTATGGCATTCTGCTTGGCCACTTATACCTACTACGACATTAAGCTCCCTAAAGCGATAAAATGCATATACTATAGTACACTCATTAATTACCTTAAAATATTTGTAGTCTTAATGTAGGGTGAGAGGTGAGTTTTATTTGTATGAAATCAGGTTGGGAAGTATGGGTAGCCAGGAAGGGCAGCCCTCCCAACCCCACCCACACATAATGTAAACAAACCAGACAAATGCATCTGGTTTTCCTCACTACATTGTGTACAAGTTGTCTCCACGCTGATACATTAGAATAAATAAAGAGAAACACTCCCATTCTCATGTAACACCATTTTTAGAAGAAATGACGCCCTGAGTGAAGGCATACAAAAGGAATAATTTTCTAGTTATCCCCAGTAATATTGTAGTGACACATTTTTTCTGATGTTGGTCTACAAGTTTCCTGGCTACCACAAGTCCTACAAGTTGCCTGGATACCACAAGTCCTACATGTCGCCTGGCTGCCACAAGTTGCCTGGCTACCACAAGCTGCTTGGCTATCACAAGTTGCCTGGCTACCACAAGTCCTACAAGTTGCCTGGCTACCACAAGTCCTACAAGTTGCCTGGCTACCACAAGTTCTACAAGTTGCCTAGCTACCACAAGTCCCACAAGTTGCCTGGCTACCACAAGTCCTACAAGTTGCCTGGCTACCACGAGTCCTACAAGTTGCCTGGCTACCACAAATCCTACAAGTTGCCTGGCTACCACAAGTCCTACAAGTTGCCTGGCTACCACAAGTCCTACAAGTTGCCTGGCTACCACAAGTCCTACAAGTTGCCTGGCTACCACAAGTCCTACAAGTTGCCTGACTACCACAAGTCCTACAAGTTGCCTAGCTACCACAAGTCCTACAAGTTGCCTAGCTACCACAAGTGTCCTACAAGTTGCCTGGCTACCACAAGTCCTAGAAGTTGCCTGGCTACCACAAGTCCTACAAGTTGCCTGGCTACCACAAGTCCTACAAGTTGCCTGGCTACCACAAGTCCTACAAGTTGCCTAGCTACCACAAGTCCTACAAGTTGCCTGGCTACCACAAGTCCTACAAGTTGCCTGGCTACCACAAGTCCTACAAGTTGCCTGGCTACCACAAGTCCTACAAGTTGCCTGGCTACCACAAGTCCTACAAGTCGCCTGGCTACCACAAGTCCTACAAGTCACCTGGCTACCACAAGTCCTACAAGTTGCCTGGCTACCACAAATCGTACAAGTCGCCTGGCTACCACAAGTCCTACAAGTCACCTGGCTACCACAAGTCCTACAAGTTGCCTGGCTACCACAAGTCCTACAAGTTGCCTGGCTACCACAAGTCCTACAAGTCACCTGGCTACCACATCTCATATTTATATTAATTTATTCTACAGTGCTGTCAATTTTGTCAAGGTTGGGAACCAAAGCAATCATAGTACTAGGGGGAGAGAGCACAACTTTGTAGTACCCACAGTCATTGGCCAGGCGTCAAACACCTTTTATTGTACAGCAATAAAGGAATGGAACAGACTACCCGCACATGTCAAAGCCAGTCATAGCATGAACCAGTTCAAGAAGAGTGCCAAAGGTGTCTGATGAATGTAGCTACAGAAAGGGAGGGGAATGATTTTCTATTTTTTAGCTAACATACGTGTAAATTTTACCTTATTCCTAGTAATGACCCTCGTATTGTAGATAGTCTTAATGACCCTCGTGTAGTAGATAGTCTTTTTAGTATGATAATAAGATGTTATCTTCATTGCAGAATAAGAAAATATTATAACCTTCATATTATAATAATAAGGTAAAAGGACCCCAATGGAAATAAGTCACTCTGTCTGACTTTTTTGGGTTATCCTAGGTTCTCTACACATATGCTGCTATGTATGATAATTCTATGTAACTGTATTTGTGTATACCTGAATAAACTTACTTACTTACTTACAGTGGGGTGAATTTAGATGGATTAAGCAAAATGTCTATACTAATGTTTTTTATGATATTTAATGCTCCTTAGAGTGATTATTGTGTTATTATTATCATTATTAACCCTTTCAGGGTTTCCAACATACTAGTTCGGCTATGCACCAGGGTTATTGACGTACTAGAACGCCTAAATTCTAGTGCCTTCAAATCTAGAGAGAAAGCTCGTAGGCCTACATATGAAAGAATGGGTCTATGTAGTCAGTGTGCACAGTATAAAAAAATCCTGCAGCACACAGTGCATAATGAGAAAAAAAAACTCCGACCATGTTTTTTATTTAACCCTTTGACTGTTTCAGGCCCCTCTCTGAAACTGTCATTCTATGTCGCCAAGTATTCAAAAAAAAAAATTATTTTTTCTTATGAAAATGTTAAGATTATTTTTCTGAGTGTTTTAGTCCAAAAAAAATTTTTTGCCATCGGTACTTACCGAGATATAGAGCTGTGAAGTTTGCAGAAAATGAGCCGCGTATGGCAACAGCGGGGACTGCCGCTCACCCAGTAAACTTTAGTTTACTTGTAATTGAAGGTTTTTTGTTTTTTTCACTATTTCATTTTTTCACATAACTTATGTGGCCTATGAGACCAAAGTAAGGTGCAATGTACATATATACACTCGTTGTATACAACACAATAAGCACACAAACATAATTATCAATATATTGTTTACAAAACTTGTTTACAAAAACAAACAATCATCCTCCTCCTCCTTCTCCTTCTCCTTCTCCTCCTTCTCCTTCTCCTCCTCCTTCTCCTCCTCCTTATCCTCCTCCTCCTTCTCCCCCTCCTCCTTCTCCTCCTCCTTGTCTTGTGTGCGAGTGTGTGGCTTATAATTGTTTTGAGTCAGAAGTCGGCAGCTGTCAAAGTGACATATTGTCTCATTACTCACTCCCCCTCCCACCTGTCAAAACAATGGGGTCGGATGCTGCTTCCCCTCCTCCATTCTATCTAATTATCTTTCTCCCTCATTCTATATCTTTCAATCTGTCTCTCTTTCTATCTGTCTGCCTATCTCTGTCTCACAGGTACACCTAAATACAAGTATACATAGTGTAAATTACCTAGGATAACCCAAGAAATCCAGACAAAGTGCTATACTCTGCTTGAAGATGTGAGTAAACGTGATGACACAGTCTTGTGGCTCTCTCTGAGACAGAGCTAGATGGACAGACAGGGAGCTTGACAGACAGACAAATAGACAGACAGAAATATTTGTGTACCAGCAAAAACAAAGGGAGGGCAATGGCCATGTAATATTTACTTATCAGCTCTACCCTCGTTTACGCTCATCAAAGTCAGCTCTTATCAGATGTTATCTCCCCTTATCTTGTCACTGTCATGGGGTGGACTTTTTTTTTTCTTGCTTCAAGGGAACAATATTATTACATCTCTTCTTCTTCTTCTCCTCCTCCTCCTCCTCCTCCTTCCCTCTCCTCCTCCTCTTCCTCCCCTCCTCCTCCTCCTCCTCCTCCTCTTCCTCCCTCCTCCTCCTCCATTGCTTTTGGTCTCAAACTCCTCCAAATCATGAAATTGATCTTCACTGACACTTCCATCTGTGTTAGAGCATCACTTGGGAAGAGAAGAGTCCCAGATTTGCTGGGGAATCACATATTTCTTACCGCTAGACATGCTGAAAAAGGACAACTGAAATGGCATTCCCACAATGCACCACTGGCTCCCCGATTTTTTTTATATGGTGCACACTGACCATGGAGACCCATTCTCTCACATGTGGGCCTACCAGCTTTCTCCTGCTTGATTTGAAGCTGCTAGAATTTATGTGTATAAATACGTCAGAAACATTGGCTCGTAAGAAGTATTTATACGTCGGAAACAGTCAAAGGGTTAAACAGTGACTTTGCAGTGTATTTTCGTATGGTATTTATGGTTGCATTCTAGTTTTCTTGGTCTCATTTTATAGAATGGAAGACATATTACAGAAATTGAGATGATTTTGATTGGTTTCATAATGAAAAGTACCTTGAAATTGAGCTCAAATTAGCAGAAATGTTCGATTTTTACCAAATCTCAAAGGTAAACAAATCATGCCAAGCGTCCAATACACGTCAACTGGTGAGTCTAATATTCTTTCACAAGTGCACTGACATTATTTATACCATTTCTACACTAATGCAGTAGTCTTCATAACAGTAAATCTTCTATTTTTTGTGAGAATAAAAATTTGAAGTGGAAAGCAAAAGAGATGTAAGAGGGGCCTGGGGACGTGACTAATGAACAAAGTAAATGTTATTTTAGTGCCAGGAATGTCTGTCTTGCTTATTCTGGACCCTATTTGGAAATTGGCATCTCCTGAAATTTGTGTGAAGCTGGAAAAATTGCCAATTTCTGACCACTTTATTGATAGTTGAAATCAGTAAATGGGTGGTTTCTTGTGCTCAATTCGATAGAAAAAATGGAGTTCTAGCAAAGCAGATATGATTTCTGTCGACTAGTACACTGAAGTTGGCTAAAAACGGGGCTCAAAGCGGGCGAAATCACCGATGCGTAAACATCGTTGAGACTGCTAACTTCGCGAGACCATAATTCATTAAGTTTTCCATCAAATTTCATACTTTTGGTGTCATTATGATCAGGAAAAGATTCTCTATCATTTCATAAGAAAATATTATTTTATTTTTCCAAAAAAATTTTCGACCCTGCAAACGAGTTTAGGAGAGGGCCTCTCGACCCTAAAAGGGTTAATTAACATCTTCAAGACTAATAATACACTCTTAGTGATTTTAACCCTTTCAGGGTCCACAGGCCCTCTCAGAGACTTGTTCTCAGGGTCCCCCAAATTTCGAAAAAAAAAAAAAAATTCTTCTTATGAAAAGTTAGAGAATCTTTTCCCGATCATAATGACACCAAAAGTATGAAATTTGATGGAAAACTTAAGAAATTATGCTCTCGCGAAGTTAGCGGTCTCAATGTTTACGCATCAGCGATTTTGCCCACTTTGATCCCTATTTTCAGCCAATTCCAGTGTACTAGTCGACAAAAATCATAACTATTTCGCTAGAATTCCATTTTTTCTATCGAAAGAGTACAAGAAACCACCCATTTACCAATTTCAACTATCCAATAAAGTGGTCAGAATTTAGCAATTTTGCCAATTTCACACAAATTTCAAAAGATGCCAATTTCCAAATAGGGTCCAGAATAAACAAGAAAGCCATTCCTGGCACTAAAATAACATTTCCTCTGTTCATTAGTCACATCCCCAGGCCCCTCTTATATTCTTTTGCTTTCCACTTTGAATTTTTATTCTCACAAAAATTAGAAGATTTACTGTTATGCAGACTACTGCATTAGTGTAGAAATGGTATATATAATATCAGCGCACTTGTGAAAGAATATTACACTCACCGGTTGACGTGTATTGGATGTGTAGCATGATTTGTTTACTTTTGAACTTTGGTAAAAATCGAACATTTCTGCTACTCTGAGCTCAATTTCAAGATACTTTTCATTGTAATACAAGTCAAAATCATCTCAATTTCTGTAGTATGTCTTCCATTCTATAAAATGAGACCAGGGAAACTAGAATACAACAATAAATACCATACGAAAATACAGTGCAAAGTCATTGTTTTAATCCAAAAACACGGTGCATAAGCCGTACTAGTACGTCCAAAACCCTGAAAGGGTTAAGTAAAACCCATAAATTACTGGAAAACTTGTGTCAAGCCATGATCCCTGGAATGCAGGCAAAAAAGGTGCATCAAAATTTAATCCTTTGACTGTTTTGGTCGTATATATACATCTTAAGCACCACTGTTTCGGACGTATTTATACGCGGAAATTGTAGCGGCTTCAAATCAAGCGGGAGAAAGCTGGTAGGCCTACATGAGAGAGAATGGGTCTCAGTGGTGGGTGTGCATCCTGTGAAAAAATCTGGGACTCAGTGGAGCATTGTGAGAATGCCATCTTGGTAGTCCATTTTCTCCATGCCTCGCAGTAAGGAGTACCTCACTCCTTGGCTTATTGAGGTCTACTGTTCCCAAGTGATAGTTCTAACAGTGATGGAAGTGTCCGGTGTGACCGAAAGCTGTGCCCAGGATTACATAATTAGTGATGAAAACCCCGATGACCCACAATCGTCCACCTCTGGTACAGGCACATCTCATTCACGTTTACTTGTACCAGGACAAAAAAGGAGACTATTTCCCCATTTACAGGACTCAGATCTCAGCAGTGAAAGTGATAATGATAAGTGATTTCAAAGTTATTGATAGCAGCTCGAGTAGCGACAGTGAGGGGGAATATTCGCCAGTGAAACGGCAGTATGTTCGACGCAGCATGCATTCTGGTAGTGTGCCTTATGCCCTTCCAAGGCAAAGGAGTAAATCTGGGAGTACATCTCGTGGCCCTACACCACGACCTGACAGTGAAGATGACGATATTGTTACAATGGGGATGCACAATGTGCGTGGGGAAGAAGGTGATGGTGGTGGTGTTGGCGGTGGCATGAGTCATGTGGCACCAGCACCGGGTCATGCTACTACCAACGCTGCTGACTCTGCACAACTACAACCAGCCTCACCCAACCCCACACTCCCATAACATCCACAACCACAACCTGCACAACCACGTTTCAATATCCAGAACCCACCAGCAGACCGCATCTGGGATTGGCAGCAAGGTGACTATTTTATTCCCAATCCTTTGATGAAACACAAAGTGGAATACAGCCATTGTGTACACTTGGGAATAATGCCACTGAACTAGAACGCTTTGAGCTGTTCTTTGATGAACTCCTGCTGGAAATTATTGCCAGGGAAACCAACACATACTATGAGTACACCATGGCAAATATAATTCTTTCACCAAGGTCACGGCTACACCAGTGGAAGGACACAACTGTGGCAGAAATGTACCTGTTCTTTGCCACAATAATGCTTATGCCATAAGTGTATAAGCACACTGTCACCACATACTGGTCAACAGAACGCCTGATTTCAACCCCAGGTTTTAGTGACATTACAGGTGTGAATCGTTTTTTGATACTGTTATATATGTTACACTTTTCAGACAAAACAAGGCCTGACAGAAGCGACAGGTTATATAAGATCAGAAATGTGTTTATGTACCTGAAACAAAAGTGTTGCATATATTTTTATCCCTTCAGGAAGCTTGTTATTGACGAGTCTTTGATTTTATTCAAAGGAAGACTCTCATTCAAGCAATACATACCAAGCAAGAGGAAACGCTTTGGTATAAAGTTATTTGTACTGTGTGATTGCAAAAGTAGTCTTGTTTTGGATATCATTGTGTACACTGGCAGTAATACATTGAGAGATACCACGAAGTTATTGGGTATCTCTGGTGATGCGGTTCGAACAATGATGGAACCATATCTTGGTAAGGAGCGTATACTGATAAATGGTACACAAGCCCCATACTCAGTGATTTCTTGCAAGTGAACATGACAGACGTGTGTGGCATAGTGCGTGGTAATCGTAAGCATATGCCAAGGTTCGACGCAGGCACTCGCAGAGGTGAGGTGCAAGCCTTTGCTGCCAATGACATCATGGCATTTCGGTGGCATGACAAACGTGATGTCACATTGTTGACATCAGTTCACCGAAACGAAATGGCACACACTGGCAGGCACAATAGAGAGAGCAATGAACCCATTCTAAAACCTGCAGCTGTCATGGACTACAACCTCAATATGCACTTAGTGGACAAATGTGGCATGCAGACTGAGTTTGCTGATTGTGTATGCAAGAGATATAAGTGGTATATAAAACTTTTTTTCCATCTTCTTGATATTTCCATGCTAAATGCTTATAACATATACAAGTTGAGGACCAACAACAAACCAAAATATGGTGAATTTTGTTTGTCAGTCATCAGACAAATAATCGTCAAGTACCAAGGAGCAACACCTGCAATAGACCAGTGCCCGCGAAATTACCAACACATGCCATCTTGTTTGAGGCCTGGTGATCACTACCCCATACAACTGCCTCCTACTGCTTTCAAGAAAAGTGCTCAGAAGAGGTGTTTTGTATGTGGACATACCACAAAATGCCCACAAACATGCAGAGACACTCGTTTTATGTGAGAGGAGTGTCAAGTGCCCCTCTGCATATACCCATGTTTCAAAGAGTTCCACAAGCTGCAGCAGTTCTAGGAAAGTGTTCAGTGACTGTACATATGTATATATATTATGGAACAATAGTAATAAACATTGTTTTGTATTGTTTGTTTGTGTATACAAGTTTTATACACAATCTAATAGTGATAATGTTTGTTCAGTTATTGTGTTGTAAACAATGAGTGTATATATGAACAATGCACCTTACTTTGGTCTCACAGGCCACATAAGTTACTCAGAAATGAAAAATTGGTAAATACAAGAAACCTTTGAATAAGAGTAAATAAAAGAATACCGGGTGGGCGGCATTCACCGCTGTTGCCATACACCGTTCATTTTCTGCCAACTTTGCACCTCTATATCTCTGTAAGTACTGATGGTAATTTTTTTTTTTAGGCTAAAACACTCGGTAAAATAATCCTAACATTTTGGTAAGAATTTTTTTTTTTCGAATACTATTTTGCGACATAGAATGACAGTTTCAGAAAGGGGCTTGTGACAGTCAAAGGGTTAAACCTGGAGGGGCTGGTTCCAAATCCGCAAACTAAAATTATCCCTACAAGAGAGGGACATTTAGTGCAAATAACTCCAATGAAAAGCACCAACAGATCGCTTACAGTCTTGAGGGAACCCTATCTAAGGTATGCTACCACTCCATGTGATGATCCGCAACAGTCAACTAACAGTCAAGTACTAACTTACTGTTAGGTGAATAGGAAAAGGTGTAAGGAAACATGCCCAATGTTTCCACATGTGCTGGTATCAAACCACGAACACTAAGTATATGAGATGAGTGCTCTACCAACTGAGCCATGAGACTCGACCCTTTTCAGGGTTGGAATCCCCAATCTGAAACCAGCCCTCAGGGTTGGAGAACTTAAAAAAAAAAAAAAAAAAATTATTCTTTCTTATGAAATGACAGAGAATCTTATCCTGAAGGTAATGAAACCAAAAGTATGAAATTTGATGGAAAACTTACGGAATTATGCTCTCGCAAAGTTAGTACAGTGGAACTCCGGTTTTCGTCCAGTCCAGTTACTGTACAATTCAGTTTTCGACCACTTTTTTCGGTGAAATTTTCCCGGTTTTCGTACATCTGCTCGGAAATCATCCATACCAGATGCGTCCGCCTGCCCGTGGGACACAGCCGCTCATACACTTGTGATTCAGTCTGCCTTTTTTACTTGTTCAGTGAGCATTACTCAGAGTGTTCATCCCAAACATTTTGTAATAATCCATTGTTTTTAGTGCTTGTGACTGCTACATAAGCCACCAGCCCTTTGGTAAAGAAGGTGAGAAACACGACAGAATTCAAGAAAGAACTCGTAGAAAAATATGAAAGTGGCGTATGTGTGGCCGAGCTCGTCAGGATGTATGGGAAATCCAAATCAACAATCAGTTCCATCCTGGCGAAGAAAAAAGAAATCAAGGAAGCTGATGTTGTGAAAGGGGTAAATGTGCTAACAAAACAGAGATTGCAAATGATCAAAGATGTTGAGTTGTTGGCGGTGTGGATCAACCAGAAACAGTTAGCGGGAGATAGTGCTGTGGAGGTGATAATTTGCGAAAAGGCACGGCAGTTGCATGCGGATCTCATAAAGAAAATGCCTGGAGTGAGTGCTGTTTAGTGAATTTAAGACCAGCAAAGGCTGTTTTGATAGATTCAAGAACCAAAGTGGCATACACAGTGTGGTAAGGCACAGTGAGGCTGCAAGTTCGGACAAATGTGGGGACGAAGAGTCTTCAATAAAGGTAAAAGTAATGTTAAATGTTCATTTATCCATTTCATTAGTGCTTTATATTTATTTCTCATTCTTTTCTGTATATAAAACTATAGTTATTTTCTACAAAATTTATTTTTTGTTAATATTTTTGGGTGTCTAGAATGGATTAATTGAATTTACATTATTTCTTATGGGAAATATTACTTAAGTTTTCACATAAATCGGTTTTCAGCCGACCTTCTGGAACAGATTAAAGACAAAAACCGGGGTTCCACTGTAGTCTCAGGGATATTTACACATCAGCAATTTTACCCACTTTCAGCCCTATTTTTGCCCAATTCCATTCTAAGAAATGGGTATAAGAAATAGCCCATTTACCTATTTCAACTACCCAAGAAAGTGATCATAAATTAGTAATTTGGCCAATTTCACACAAAATTAAAAAACTGCCAATTTAACAACTGGGTCAGGAATAAACAATGTAGACATTCCTGGCACTAAAAAACATTTCCTCAGTTCATTAGTTACATCCCCAGTCCTCTCCTGTATTGCACTTGCTTTTCATTTTGAATTTCTATTTACACAAAAAATAGATGATTTACTGTATGACTTACTGTAATAATTGTAAAAATAATGTCAGCACATTTGTAAACATACATTAGACTGACCAGCTGGACATGAACTGGATGAGTGACATATGTGTAGCCTGGAAAATCAGCTAAATTCTAACATTTTCACTAATTTGAGCTCAATATCGAGCTACTTCCCATCCTGAAACCATTCAAAATTATCTCTATTTCTGTAATATATTTTCCATTGTATCAAATAAGACCAAGAAACCAAGGATACAACCATAAAAATTATACAAAAATAGAACAGGACTGACCCGGGCTTCAAAGCCATGATACAACGAGACTCACCCTGAAGGGGTTAATAAGTACATCTCATCAGTTCTTAATTGGCTATACTGTGGTGCCTATTTGGACTGTGGCCTGTTAATATGAACAGCATGATTGATTAAGCCTCCAACCAGGATTCCTGGTTCACCAGGCCATGGGGGCAATGGCCCTCCCGAGTTGACAACTGGTAAATGTCCAACATGTATGCAAAACTAAGATATTTATTGAAGGAGATGTTTTGCCATTAATGGCTTTTTATATCTTAACAGAAAGAGCAAAACACACTATAACAGAGATATCAGGCATGACTAAAAGAGAGAGCTCAAATGGTGAGATCACTTGTCAAGAGAGGAGTGGGTGGGGCTGTGTACTACATGAGTGAGAAGAGTGTGTATAGGATCCCTTGCATGGAATACAAGGTCAACACAGCTGACAACAGATAAACATATTTGGGAACACAGGTATGCTTGCAGCTATGATATGAACAACACGTGTGCCCAACATCAGAGCACACATGGTCACATCATGAGGTGAGAGGGGCAGAACTATTCATCAGTGATTTATTTAGACATCAGTGCAGTAGGCCTAATGGCCCATGCTAGGTAGGTCCTCAACATTAAACTATTTTCACTCATTCAGTATTTGGCCCTCACTACTGTCTTTCTGGGTTGAATCTGACATGCAGTTTTAACTACCTATGTATTAGGAATGAAAAAACCCATATTGTACTTGTACAGGTAGACTTTAGGAATGTGAGAACCACTGAACAATCATCATTGTGCTGACTCAATGAGCCTACATTCAAAACCTCTTAACACTATGGTATTAGTTTAACAACCCTACACTAATGACCTTTTAACACTATGATACTGAGTTTTATAACCTCTTAACACTGTCACTAATTTACTGAACCTACACTACACCTTTTAACTTTTAAGCAAATTTTGTGACCTTATTTTTATTAAAATGTTTAAAAAAGGTGTTCAGTCCCTCTGTTCATGAGAATCACATACAAGGAAGGTCACATGAAGCCAACAAGAACCTTCTGTGAATCTTTCTACACCACATGCTCAAACTAATCATAGAATCATGTTGAAAATGGATTCATTGAATTTCCCAAACCTCAGACAGTTTCCACAGCAATCTAGTTTTATCAAATTGCCTATTTATGATATGAAATATGGGCAGTGTGCTGTTGCTGATTCATCTGAGAAGTGTTCAATTCTTCTGAACACTAAAGTTGACCAACATTCTTGAGAAGTAACTGCTGAGACAGTGTTTGGGTAAATACTGTTTTACTGATTCACAAACAATAAAGAATCATGGCATTTTCATGCTTAAATTAATGTTTCAATCTTACCATGCATAGTGACCTCGCACTGTATGTTCAAATGAAAACAGTTCAGAATTAAATTTCTAAATTCTTTTGCAATAACAGCAATGAAAAATTCTGAATATGTACATTCATTACTGTGATGTGAATGGTTTAAGAAAACTGACATACATTATTCTTCCTTCATTCTTAGTTTTTGTTTATGACACTATTAATTATATCGTGAATATCTTTACATGATAATAATATTATGGGTTGAACAATACTTTTCATGTGTCATGATTCAATGCAGAGTTTATGAAGCCTCAGACTGGAATAAAACTTTGGTAAACTTACTGAAAGTATTAATACCCCCATTGAACATATAATAACTGGAATGTTAGGGTGAGATTTTGAACATGATGATTCATCTGGGATCATGGGTTACCACAGGAAACAATCAATAAAAAATGTAAGAGAAAATTCATGGGTAACGTACCATTAACAAAGTTGGGAACCTCGTGCTTCTTGAAGTACATGGGAGGTATCCGAGGGTCAGATGGGAACTCCTTCATCTCAAAACTTGTTGTCTTAGATATTATTAGACCCATTGCCAAATCACACACTGCCCACAGTTTCTGGAATATAAATATTTCAGAGAAATAATAAACAATCACATTTCTGCTAAAAAATGATAATCATTAAATTTTAAATGCAAAAATATCACCACCCAACCATCAGAGCACAGCCACTGTGTTTCTCACCTTCAAGGTTTTAAGTTCGGCTTACTGGTTCAACTGAATTCCCTTATAAATGTTACCTTGCTCACACTACCAATATGTCAAATCTGAAAAACCACTTATCTCTACTCAGTATGATCTAACAATCCTCTGAACTATCAAATTATTTAAGAAAGTTAAAACACTTTGGTGATATCTACAACACAGGTTTAGACAAGACTGTGAGAGGCAATATGTCTACAACCGAAGACAATGGACAAGCAACCAATATACAGTGGAACTCTGGATTTCATACTTAATCTATTCCAAAAGGACGGTCTAAATACGAAAAGTATGAAAACCGAAGTAATATTTCCTATAAGAAATAATATACAGTGGAACTCCGAGTTTCATACCTAATCTGTTCCAGGAGCTAGGACTAAAGTCTAAATGTACTAAAGTCGAAGCAATATTTCCCATAAGAATTAATGTAAATACAATTAATCCATTCCGGGGAGTTGGGAATCCCCCTCCATAAGGACTTCAGGTATCAAAGCCTCTAGTGTAATTTCCCTTCTTTGTCTTTTACTGCTACAGTACATTCATTACTTACCTTAAAATATTTGTAGGCTTAATGTAGGGCTAGATGTGAGTAGCATTTATTTGTAGGAATTCAGTGTAGGCAGCCTGTTGATGTAGGTACACGTATGTAGCCCCCCTGGGCTACACTACACAGCCATATTATTACCATGTTCACTGAGTTTAATCATTTCTAACAACTACCTTTAGATGCCATCATAAACAAAGGGAGAAGTAATGAATAATTCATGCAGAGAATTGTAAACAAAAGCCTTACGTATTAAGGGCGGTTACTGGGCAAGACGCCAGATTCAGTTTTCTCAAGTGCTGCATCTTAGAAAACGTAATGTTTACCTTCCACCCTCCTTGATTCGCCGTGACTAACCACTTGATAGCGTGTAAACATTGCATGTTTATATGCTATGTAACATGTTTCTTATATAATTTTGAAGAAAATATCATAGATGGATTAATGAAAATGTCTATATTAACCTAAAATAAGACATTTAATGTGCCCAAGAGTGATTATTATTAAACATACACCGCATATAAACATTGTATGTTTTTATATATACAGTGGTATTTCAAGTTTCGTACAGTTCTCAACTCGAAGAATTATGTAAGTATATTTTTGTAAGTGCTTTTCTAAATGTATTTTTGGGGGTCTGAAACGGACTAATCTAATTTACACTATTCCTTATGGGAACAAATTCGTTCAGTATCGGCACACGAACAGCCTTCTGGAACGAATTAAGTTCGTAACTCAAGGTACCACTGTACCATGTAATGTGTTTCTTATATTATTTTGAAGAAAATATCATAGATGGATTAATGAAAATGTCTATATTCACTCGAGGAGAAACAAAGCCACAGTGACTCGCGACTGCACGGCCAGGCGGACAGGTCTGGTACGCGGGACGAAACACAGGGCACAGTACGAAACTCGGGACAAAATTGGGCAGAAAAAAAACGGTTCTAAACTCGAAGCGTATGATAGTTAGGGTGTACGAAACTCAGGGTTCCACTGTAAATACAATTAGTCCATTCCAGACACCCAAAAATATTAACAAAAAATACATTTTTTAAAGAATAACTATAGTTTTACATACAGAAAACAATGAGTAATAAATATAAAGCACTCATGAAATGGATAAATGAACATTTAAATCACTATTACATACCTTTATTGAAGACTCTTGTTGGTGTATGGAAGAAGGCGAGGAGGGGAGAGAGGAGAGAGCTTATTGCTTGGAAGGGGAATATCCCTCCATAAGGACTTCAGGTATTAAAGCCCTATCCAGGGTTACTTCCCTTCTTTGTCTTTTACTGGCACTGGACCCCTGTCGCACTAAAAATCAATCCAGAGAGCTATGTTTCTGGCGTCTCTTTAAGATTTGCCTAAAATGGGACAAAGTATTGTCACTGAACATGTTGCAGATGTGGCTTGTATCAGCTTGGTCAGGGTGATATTTTTCCACAAAAGTTTGCAACTCTTTCCAATTTGCACACATGTCCTTAATCAGTGAAGAAGGCACCTTCTCCCATCTCTCTTCCTCCTCCTCCTCTGAAGCAATTTCCTCAGCTGTGGTCTGTTGTTGTTCCAGTTGAAGGTCTTGCAGCTCTTCAGTGGTTAGCTCTTCCCTGTGGTCCTCCACCAACTCCTTCACATCCTGGCTATTCACCTCCAACCCCATGGATATCCCCAAAGGCACAATAGATTCCACAACAGGCATAGGGTCATCAGGGTCAGCCTCAAACCCTTCAAAATCCTTCTTTTGGACACATTCTGGCCACAATTCTCCCCAAGCAGAGTTCAAAGTCCTGGAAGTCACTCTCTGCCAAGCCTTATCTATAAGGCTTATGCAATGGAGGATATTGAAGTGATTCCTCCAGAACTCTCTTAGGGTTAATTCAGTGTTCGAGGTCACTTCAAAGCACCTTTGAAACATTGCTTTCCTGTAGAGTTTTTTGAAGTTAGAAATGACCTGCTGGTCCAAGGCAGAATTAGAGGAGTGGTGTTAGGAGGCAAGAACTTCACTGTTATAAAACTGAAGTCCCTGAACAATTGCTCTTCCATGTCTGGAGGATGAGCAGCAGCATTGCCCAGTACCAGGAGGCACTTCAGTGGCAAGTTATTTACCAGGAGGTACTTTTTCGCACTCGGGCCAAACACTTCATGGTCGCAGTCAATGAAAATTTGCCTTGTGACCCGTACCTTATTATTAGCTTTCCACATCAGACACAATTTACTCTTGATGACGCTGTTTTTCTTGAACACTCGGGGATTTTCAGAGTGATACACCAGTAAAGGCTTCACTTTGAAATCCCCACTAGCGTTACCACAGAACAAAAGAGTTAGCCTATCTTTCATAGGCTTGTGTCCTGGCAGTCTTTTCTTCCTGCGTGATGTAGGTCCTCTTTGGCATTTTCTTCCAAAAGAGGCCTTTTTCATCACAAGTGAGCACTTGTTGGGAGACGAATCCTTCAGCCTCTATGTACTCCTTGAATTCTTCAGCTGCACGTTTGTCTGAACTTGCAGCCTCACCATGCCATACAACACTGTGTATGCCACTATGCTTCTTGAGTCTGTTGAACCAGCCTCTGCTGGCCTTAAATTCACTAACAGCTGCCCTCGTTCCAGGCATTTTCTTTACGAGATCCACATGCAACTGCCTTGCCTTTTTGCAGGTGATCGACTCTACAACACTATCTCCCACTAACTGTTTCTCAATGATCCACACCAACAACAACTTCTCCACATCTTTGACTGTTTGTGATCTCTGTTTCGTTAGCATATTTACCCCTTTCGCAACTTTAGATTCCTTGATTTCTACTTTCTTTGCCAGGATGGAACAGATTGTTGATTTCGACTTCCCATACATCCTCGCAAGCTCAGCTAAACATATGCCACTTTTGTATTTTTCTACAATCTCATTCTTGAATTCTATCGTCTTTCTCACCTTTACAAAAGGGCTGGCACCAGGAACTTTACATGGGCCCATGGTGGCTTATTTCGCAGTCACACTCAATAGTTAAGCACAAAAAACAATGGATTATTACGAAATGTTTCGGATGAATGTGTGAAGTAATGCTCACTTGACAAGTGACAGAGCCAGACTGACACACATACGCATGAGTGGCGGCTTCCTGGGCGGGCGAACGCGTCAGATATGTACGATTTCCGGGTGGAGGTATGAAATCCGGACCAAAATTTCGCCCTAAAAAAAGTGGTCTAAATTCAAAATGTACGATACTCGGTGCATACAAAATCCGGAGTTCCACTGTATACAATTTTTTTTAATTCCATGGGGAAGCGGAACAGAATTCTTCTTCCATAAGCCATGTGTGTCATAAGAGGTGAATAAAATGCCAGGAGCAATGGATTAGTAACCCCTTCTCCATGTAAATATTACTAAATGTAAAAGGAGAAAGTTTCGTTTTTCCTTTCGGGCCACCCTGCCTTGGTGGGATGCGGCTAGTGTGTTGAAAGAAAATAAACACTTCAATAATATCTGCAACACAGGTTTAGACAAAACTGTGAGAGGCAATATGTCTACAGCTAAAGACAATGGACAAGCAACTAATACAGAATACAGTGGAACCCTGGATATCGGCCAATGTGAGTATCGGCCAAATCGGATTTCAACCGCTTTTTTGGCTGAAATTGTCCTGGATTTCAGCTGGCAACTCAGAAATCGGCCGTATTGGATGCGTCTGCCCATGACTCCTGCATTCGTGAGTCAGTTTGGCTGTGTCTTTGGATGAGTCAGCAACATTCTGAGCATTCATCCAAACGTTTTGTTATAATCCATTGTTTTTTGTGGTTGTTTATTAAGTATGACTGCAAAATAAGCCACCATGGGCCCAAAGAAAGTTCCTAGTGCCATCCCTTTCGTAAAAGACTGAAAGAGAGGGGAGATTGTGCCTTCTTCAGTGATTCTACAATATGTACGATACTAAAGCAGCAAGAGTCGATAAAGGCTATAGCACCAGCCAGTGATAAAGTGTAGCATTAACAGTGTAGAAAGTAAGCTAAGCGATTAAGCGATAGAAATAGGATGACACGAAACTAACTCCTCCTATGTTGTTGGAGGTGTATACCTTTGATATACAGTGGACCCCTGCATAACGATTACCTCCGAATGCGACCAATTATGTAAGTGTATTTATGTAAGTGCGTTTGTACGTGTATGTTTGGGGGTCTGAAATGGACTAATCTACTTCACAATATTCCTTATGGGAATAAATTCGGTCAGTACTGGCACCTGAACATACTTACGGAGTGAAAAAATATCGTTAACCGGGGGTCCACTGTATACCTTTGAAAAATTTCGAGAGTATATCTACTCTCTGAGCCCGGCCATGGGCCAGGCTCATCTGGTGCTCGCCTGGTCAACCAGGCTGTTGCTGCTGGAGGCCTGCTGCCCCACATATCCATCACAGCCTGGTTGATCTGGCACCTGGTGAAGATACTTGTCTAGTTTCCTCTTGAAGGCTTCAACACTTGTTCCAGCAGTGTTCCTGATATCTTCTGGTAAGATGTTGAAAAGTCTGGGACCCTTGATGTTGATACAGTGTTCCCTTATTGTCCCCACCGCACCCCTGCTCCTCACTGGGTTTATTTTACACTTTCTCCCATATCTCTCACTCCAGTATGTTGTTATGGCAGTGTGCAGATTTGGGACCAAGCACTCGAGTACCTTCCAGGTATATATTATCATGTACCTCTCTCTCCTCCGCTCCAATGAGTACATGTTCAAGACTTGCAGGCGTTCCCAGTAGTTTAGGTGCTTTACTGGCTCAATGTGAGCTGTAAACGATCTCTGTATTTGTTCCAGCTCCGATATCTCTCCTGCCCTGAACAGGGCCGTCAGCACTGAGCAATATTCTAACTGAGGGAGCACTAGCGATTTGAAGAGTGTCACCATCGGCATTGTTTCCCTTGTTTTGAAAGTTCTCAATACCCACTCAGTCATCCTCCTGGCTGTCGTGGTCTTTGTCTTGTTATGGTCTTTAAAAGAAAGGTCCACTGACATAATTATTCCTAGGTCTTTTACGTGTTCCTTACGTTCTATTTGGTGACCGTCTTGAGTTTTGTATATAGTGCCCCTTTTGAGTTCTTCATTCTTTCCATACCTAAGCAGCTGGAACTTATCACCATTAAACGTTACGTTGTTTTCCACTGCCCACTGGAAAACCCTGTTTATGTCTTCCTGTACTTTTTCAGTGTCCTTTACCGTACTGACTTTCATGCTTATTTTAGTGTCATCTGCAAATGATGATACAAAAGTGTGCTGGGTGTTTTTGTCTATGTCTGCTGCTATGAGGATGAGGAACAGCAGAGGTGCCAGGACAGTGCCTTGGGGCACTGAGCTTTTGACCTCGCTGATGCTGGAACTTGCCCTGTTCACTACTACTTTTTGTGTTGTGTGTGCTAGGAAACCGAAAATCCCTCTGCCTACCTTCCCCGTAATGCCCATGGCCTTCATTTTGTGTGCTATCACTCCATGATCGCATTTGTCAAACGCCTTTGGAAAATCTGTGTAAATCACATCTGCGTTTTGGTCATCTTCCAGTGCCTCAGTAATTCTGTCATAATGGTTCAGCAGCTGTGACAGACATGATTGTCCTACTCTAAAACTATGCTGGTTCGGGTTATGTTGGTTGTGCTGGTCCATGAAATTTGTAACCTGCCGTCTCATCACTCTTTCGAAGATTTTTATGATGTGAGAGGTTAGGGCTACTGGTCTGTAATTTTTAGCTTGTGAGTATAGGGCCACTGACAACATATGCCACCCTGTGTATCTTCTACCACCACCCTAAACCAATGCCAGCATCTCAATAGCCACTTTATTTTTTTACATTCTCTAATATGTTTTTATACAATATTTCTTATTTATAAATTATGCACATTGTTTCAGAGTGACTAGTGAGTTTCAGTGTGACTAGTGGTGGTGGCCGCTGCCACCACCATCACTACTAGTCACATACGTAATGACATTTTATTCATTCTAGACAATATATCATGTTTTTATGTTATTAATATTATTTATTATGTCATATTAGATGAACTATAATAGACAAAACAGACACAGAGTTTATATTAGCATCATATTTAAGTATTTTGTGCTGTCTTCAAACAATAAACTCTCCTCCCTCTCCCCTCCTTGCCGTTTTCCATTAGTGCTTTATATTTATTTTTCATAGTTTTCTGTATGCAAAACTATAGTTAATCTTTAAAAAATGTATTTTTTGTTAATATTTTTGGATATCTGAAACTTTTTTTTTTTTTTAACAAGTCGGCCGCCTCCCACCGAGGCAGGGTGGTCCAAAAAAAGAAAGAAAATCCCCAAAAAGAAAATACTTTCATCATCATTCAACACTTTCACCTCACTCACACATTATCAATGTTTTTGGAGAGATGCTCAGAACACAACAGTTTAGAAGCATATACGTATAAAGATACACAACATATCCCTCCAAACTGCTAATATCCCAAACCCCTCCTATAGAGTGCAGGCATTGTACTACCCATTTCCAGGACTCAAGTTCGGCTATATCAAAATAACTGGTTTCCCTGAATCCCTTCACTAAATATTACCCTGCTCACACTCCAACAGCTCGTCAGGTCTCAAATATCATTTGTCTCCATTCAATCCTAACACACTCATGCACGCTTGCTGGAAGTCTAAGCCCCTCGCCCACAAAACCTCCTTTACCCCCTCCCTCCAACCTTTTCGAGGAGGACCCCTACCCTGCCTTCCTTCCCCTACAGATTTATACGCTCTCCATGTCATTCTACTTTGATCCATTCTCTCTGAATGACCAAACCACCTCAACAACCCCTCTTCAGCCCTCTGACTAATACTTTTATTAACTCCACACCGTCTCCTAATTTCCACACTCCGAATTTTTTGCATAATATTTACACCACACATTGCCCTTAGACAGGACATCTCCACTGCCTCCAACCGCCTCCTCGCTGCTGCATTCACAACCCAAGCTTCACACCCATATAAGAGTGTTGGTGCTACTATACTTTCATACATTTCCTTCTTTGCCTCCATAGATAAAGTTTTTTGTCTCCACATATACCTCAATGCACAACTCACCTTTTTACCCTCATCAATTTTATGATTAACCTCATCCTTCATAAATCCATCCACTGACACGTCAACTCCCAAGTATCTGAAAACATTCACTTCTTCCATACTCTTCCTCCCCAATGTGATATCCAATTTTTCTTTATCTAAATCATTTGATACCCTCATCACCTTACTCTTTTCTATGTTCACTTTCAACTTTCTACCTTTACACACACTCCCAAACTCATTCGCTAACCTTTGCAATTTTTCTTTAGAATCTCCCATGAGCACAGTATCATCAGCAAAAAGCAACTGTGTCAATTCCCATTTTGTATTTGATTCCCCATAATTTAATCCCACCCTCTCCCGAACACCCTAGCATTTACTTCTTTTACAACATATCTATAAATATATTAAACAACCATGGTGACATTACACACCCCTGTCTAAGACCTACTTTTACTGGGAAGTAGTCTCCCTCTCTTCTACATTAATTCTTATAGGAAATACTACTTTGGTTCTCGGCTTTAGGCCGGCCATCTGGAACGGATTATAGCTGAAATCCGGGGTTCCACTGTATATATAATTTTTTTTTATCTCCATGGGGAAGAGGAAAATAATTTTTCCTCCATAAGCCATGCATGTCATAAAAGGTGACTAAAATGCTGCGAGCAAGGGAATAGTAACTCCTTCTCCTGCCTAAATTATTAAATGTAAAAAGAAAAACTTTCTTTTTTTTTCTTTTTAGGACACCCTCCCTTGGTGGGAGATGATTGGTGCATTGAAAATTTCAAAAATTATGCCATTAGATTTACAAGTTAAGTTTACAGGGTAAATGTTTCATTCTACATCAGCTCATTTCAAACCCAAGACCTACCTAAAACAGACTATTCAGTAAAGAAAAAAATATAATAACAACCACTTGCTAAAGTGAAAGGAGAGTTATTAAATGGAGAGTTTGAGGTACCGGAAAGATGGAGGGAATATTTTGAGGAACTGTTAAATGCTGATGAAGATAGGGAAGCTGTGATTTCGTGTATAGGGCAAGGAACATCTTGTAGGAGTAAGGAAGACCCAGTTGTGAGTGTGCGGAAAGTTCATGAGGCAGTGGGTAGAATGAAAGGGAACAAGGCAGCTGGGATTGATGGGATAAAGATAGAAATGTTAAAATCAGGTGGGGATATAGTTTTGGAGTGGCTGGTGCTATTATTTAATAAATGTATGGAAGAGGGTAAGGTACTACCTAGGGATTGGAAGAGAGCATGCGTAGTTCCTTTGTATAAAGGCAAAAGGGATAAAAGAGAGTGCAAAAATTATAGGTAGTAGGTTGGTAGACAGCAACCACCCAGGGAAGTACTACCGTCCTGCCAGATGACTGTGAAACAAAAACCTGTAACTGTTTTGCATGATGGTAGGATTGCTGGTTTCTTTTTCTGTCTCATAAACACGCTAGATAACAGGGATATCTTGCTACTCCTACTTACACTTTGGTCACACTTCACAGACACGCACATGCATATATATATATACATACATCTAGGTTTTTCTCCCTTTTTCTAAATAGCTCTTGTCCTTTTTATTTCTTCTATTGTCCATGGGGAAGTGGAAAAGAATCTTTCCTCCGTAAGCCATGCGTGTCGTATGAGGCGACTAAAATGCCAGGAGCAATGGGCTAGTAACCCCTTCTCCTGTATACATTTACTAAAAAAGAGAAGAAGAAAAACTTTATAAAACTGGGTTGCTTAAATGTGCGTGGATGTAGTGCGGATGACAAGAAACAGATGATTGTTGATTGTTATGAATGAAAGAAGTTGGATGTCCTGGCTCTAAGCGAAACAAAGCTGAAGGGGGTAGGAGAGTTTCAGTGGGGGGAAATAAATGGGATTAAATCTGGAGTATCTGAGAGAGTTAGAGCAAAGGAAGGGGTAGCAGTAATGTTAAATGATCAGTTATGGAAGGAGAAAAGAGAATATGAATGTGTAAATTCAGAGAATTAGTGGATTAAAGTAAAGGTTGGATGCGAGAAGTGGGTCATAATAAGCGTGTATGCACCTGGAGAAGAGAGGAATGCAGAGGAGAGAGAGAGATTTTGGGAGATGTTAAGTGAATGTATAGGAGCCTTTGAACCAAGTGAGAGAGTAATTGTGGTAGGGGACCTGAATGCTAAAGTAGGAGAAACTTTTAGAGAGGGTGTGGTAGGTAAGTTTGGGGTGCCAGGTGTAAATGATAATGGGAGCCCTTTGATTGAACTTTGTGTAGAAAGGGGTTTAGTTATAGGTAATACATATTTTAAGAAAAAGAGGATAAATAAGTATACAAGATATGATGTAGGGCGAAATGACAGTAGTTTGTTGGATTATGTATTGGTAGATAAAAGACTGCTGAGTAGACTTCAGGATGTACATGTTTATAGAGGGGCCACAGATATATCAGATCACTTTCTAGTTGTAGCTACACTGAGAGTAAAAGGTAGATGGGATACAAGGAGAATAGAAGCATCAGGGAAGAGAGAGGTGAAGGTTTATAAACTAAAAAGAGGAGGCAGTTAGGGTAAGATATAAACAGCTATTGGAGGATAGATGGGCAAATGAGAGCATAGGCAATGGGGTCGAAGAGGTATGGGGTAGGATTAAAAATGTAGTGTTAGAGTGTTCAGCAGAAGTTTGTGGTTACAGGAAAGTGGGTGCAGGAGGGAAGAGGAGCGATTGGTGGAATGATGATGTAAAGAGAGTAGTAAGGGAGAAAAAGTTAGCATATGAGAAGTTTTTACAAAGTAGAAGTGATGCAAGGAGGGAAGAGTATATGGAGAAAAAGAGAGAGGTTAAGAGAGTGGTGAAGCAATGTAAAAAGAGAGCAAATGAGAGAGTGGGTGAGATGTTATCAACAAATTTTGTTGAAAATAAGAAAAAGTTTTGGAGTGAGATTAACAAGTTAAGAAAGCCTAGAGAACAAATGGATTTGTCAGTTAAAAATAGGAGAGGAGAGTTATTAAATGGAGAGTTAGAGGTATTGGGAAGATGGAGGGAATATTTTGAAGAATTGTTAAATGTTGATGAAGATAGGGAAGCTGTGATTTCGTGTATAGGGCAAGGAGGAATAACATCTTGTAGGAGTGAGGAAGAGCCAGTTGTGATGTGGGGGAAGTTCGTGAGGCAGTAGGCAAAATGAAAGGGGGTAAGGCAGCCGGGATTGATGGGATAAAGATAGAAATGTTAAAAGCAGGTGGGGATATAGTTTTGGAGTGGTTGGTGCAATTATTTAATAAATGTATGGAAGAGGGTAAGGTACCTAGGGATTGGCAGAGAGCATGCATAGTTCCTTTGTATAAAGGCAAAGGGGATAAAAGAGAGTGCAAAAATTATAGGGGGATAAGTCTGTTGAGTGTACCTGGTAAAGTGTATGGTAGAGTTATAATTGAAAGAATTAAGAGTAAGACGGAGAATAGGATAGCAGATGAACAAGGAGGCTTTAGGAAAGGTAGGGGGGTGTGTGGACCAGGTGTTTACAGTGAAACATATAAGTGAACAGTATTTAGATAAGGCTAAAGAGGTCTTTGTGGCATTTATGGATTTGGAAAAGGCGTATGACAGGGTGGATAGGGGGGCAATGTGGCAGATGTTGCAAGTGTATGGTGTAGGAGGTAGGTTACTGAAAGCAGTGAAGAGTTTTTACGAGGATAGTGAGGCTCAAGTTAGAGTATGTAGGAAAGAGGGAAATTTTTTCCCAGTAAAAGTAGGCCTTAGACAAGGATGTGTGATGTCACCGTGGTTGTTTAATATATTTATAGATGGGGTTGTAAGAGAAGTAAATGCGAGGGTCTTGGCAAAGGCGTGAAGTTAAAAGATAAAGAATCACACACAAAGTGGGAGTTGTCACAGCTGCTCTTTGCTGATGACACTGTGCTCTTGGGAGATTCTGAAGAGAAGTTGCAGAGATTGGTGGATGAATTGGTAGGGTGTGCAAAAGAAGAAAATTAAAGGTGAATACAGGAAAGAGTAAGGTTATGAGGATAACAAGAAGATTAGGTGATGAAAGATTGAATATCAGATTGGAGGGAGAGAGTATGGAGGAGGTGAACGTATTCAGATATTTGGGAGTGGACGTGTCAGCGGATGGGTCTATGAAAGATGAGGTGAATCACAGAATTGATGAGGGAAAAAGAGTGAGTGGTGCACTTAGGAGTCTGTGGAGACAAAGAACTTTGTCCTTGGAGGCAAAGAGGGGAATGTATGAGAGTATAGTTTTACCAACGCTCTTATATGGGTGTGAAGCGTGGGTGATGAATGTTGCAGCGAGGAGAAGGCTGGAGGCAGTGGAGATGTCATGTCTGAGGGCAATGTGTGGTGTGAATATAATGCAGAGAATTCGTAGTTTGGAAGTTAGGAGGAGGTGCGGGATTACCAAAACTGTTGTCCAGAGGGCTGAGGAAGGGTTGTTGAGGTGGTTCGGACATGTAGAGAGAATGGAGCGAAACAGAATGACTTCAAGAGTGTATCAGTCTGTAGTGGAAGGAAGGCGGGGTAGGGGTCGGCCTAGGAAAGGTTGGAGGGAGGGGGTAAAGGAGGTTTTGTGTGCGAGGGGCTTGGACTTCCAGGAGGCATGCATGAGCGTGTTTGATAGGAGTGAATGGAGACAAATGGTTTTTAATACTTGACGTGCTGTTGGAGTGTGAGCAAAGTAACATTTATGAAGGGATTCAGGGAAACCGGCAGGCCGGACTTGAGTCCTGGAGATGGGAAGTACAGTGCCTGCACTCTGAAGGAGGGGTGTTAATGTTGCAGTTTAAAAACTGTAGTGTAAAGCACCCTTCTGGCAAGACAGTGATGGAGTGAATGATGGTGAAAGTTTTTCTTTTTCGGGCCACCCTGCCTTGGTGGGAATCGGCCAGTGTGATAATAAAAAAAAAAAAAAAAAAAAAATAAATCTGTTGAGCTCTCCATGGGGAAGTGGAACAGAATTCTTCCTCCGAAAGCTATGCGTGTCGTAAGAGGCGACTAAAATGACGGGAACAAGAGGCTAGTAACCCCTTCTCCTGTATATATTACTAAATGTACAAGGAGAAACTTTTGTTTCTCCTTTTGGGCCACCCTGCCTTGGTGGGATACGGCCGGTGTGTTGAAAGAAAGAAGCCTGTTGAGTATACCTGGTAAAGTGTATGGTAGAGTTATTATTGAAAGAATTAAGAGTAAGACAGAGTAGGATAGAAGATGAACAAGGAGCCTTTAGGAAAGGTACGGGGTGTGTAGACCAAATGTTTACAGTGAAACATATAGGTGAACAGTATTTAGATAAGGCTAAAGAGGTTTTTGTGGCATTTATGGATTTGGAAAAGGCATATGACAGGGTGGATAGGGGGGCAATGTGGCAGATGTTGCAGGTGTATGGTATAGGAGGTAGGTTACTGAAAGTAGTAAAGAGTTTTTATGAGGATAGTGCGGCTCAGGTTAGAGTATGTAGGAAAGAGGGGGATTATTTCCCAGTAAAAGTAGGCCTTAGACAAGGATGTGTGATGTCACCGTGGTTGTTTAATATATTTATAGATGCGTTTGTAAGAGAAGTAAATGCGAGGGTCTTGGCAACAGGTGAGGAGTTAACAGATAAAGAATCAAACACAGAGTGGGAGTAGTCGCAGTTGCTCTTTGCTGATGACACTGTGCATTTGGGAGATTCTGAAGAGAAGTTGCAGAGGTTGGTGGATGAATTTGGTAGGGTATGTAAAAGAAGAAAATTAAAAGTGAATATAGGAAAGAGTAAGGTGATGAGGATAACAAAAAGATTAGGTGACAAAAGACTGGATATCAGAGTGGAGGGAGAGAGTATGGAGGAGGTGGATGTATTCAGATATTTAAGAGTAGACGTGTCAGCAGATGGGTCTATGAAGGATGAGGTGAATCATAGAATTGATAAGGGGAAACGGGTGAGTGGTGCACTTAGGAGTCTGTGGACACAAAGAATTTTGTCCGTGGAAGCAAAGAGGGAAATTTATGAGAGTATAGTTGTACCAAAGATCTTATATGGGTGTGAAGCATGGGTGATGAATGTTGCAATGAGGAGGAGGCTGGAGGCAGTGGAGATGTCATGTCTGAGGGAAGTGTATGGTGTGAATATAATGCAGAGAATTTGTAGTTTGGAAATTAGGAGAAGGTGTGGCATTACCAAAACTATTATCCAGAGGGCTGAGGAGGAGTTGTTGAGGTGGTTCTGGCATGTAGAGAGATTGGAGCAAAACAGAATGACTTCGAGTGTATAAATCTGTAGTAAAGGGAAGGCGGGGTAGGGGTCAGCCTAGGAAAGGTTGGAGGGAGGGGGTAAGGAGGTTTTGTGTGCGAGGCTTGGACTTCCAGCAAGCATGCATGAGCGTATTTGATGGGAATGAATGGAGACAAATGGTTTTTAATACTTGACGTGCTGTTGGTGAGCAAAGTAACACTTATGAAGGGATTCAGGGAAACTGGCAGGCCGGACTTGAGTCCTGGAGATGGGAAGTACAGTGTCTGCACTCTGAAGGAGGGGTGTTGATGTTGCAGTTTTATAACTGTAGTGTAAAGCACCCCTCTGGCAAGACAGTGATGGAGTGAATGATGATGAAAGTTTCTCTTTTTTTGCACCACTATGCCTTGGTGGGAATCGGCCGATGTGTTAATAAAAACAAAACAACTGGCAGAAAGGTGGGCTAGTGCAAATATGAGTATTGGGGGGGCAGGGGGAGGTTGAAAAGGGTTGGAATAGTTTTAAAAATGCAGTATTAGAATGTGGGGCAGAAGTTTGTGGCTATAGGAGGGTGGGTGCAGGAAGAAAGAGGAGTGATTGGTGGAATGATGAAGTAAAGGATGTGATAAAAGAGAAAAAGGTAGCTTATGAGAGGTTTTTACAAAGCAGAAGTGTTATAAGAAGAGCAGAGTATATGGAGAGTAAAAGAAAGGTGAAGAGAGTGGTGAGCGAGTGCAAAAGTAAAGCAAATGATAGAGTGGGAGAGGCACTGTCAAGAAATTTTGATGAAAATAAGAACAAATTTTGGAGTGAGATAAACAAGTTGAGAAAGCCTAGGGAACGACTGGACTTGTCAGTAAAAAAAACAGAGTAGGGGAGTTAGCTGATGGGGAACTGGAGGTATTGGGTAGATGGTGGAAATATTTTGAGGAACTTTTAAATGTAGATGAAGGGAGGTGGTAATTTCATGCACTGGCCAGGGAGGTATAACATCTGGGATTAAATTATGGGGAATCAAATACAAAATGGGAGTTGACACAGTTACTTTCTGCTGATGATACTGTGCCTATGGAAGATTCGAAAGAAAAGTTACAAAGGTTTGTGGACAAGTTTGGGAGGGTGAGTAATGGCAGAAAGTTGAAAGTGAACATAGATGAGTAAGGTGATCAGAGTATCAAATGATTCAGATAAAGAAAAATTGGATATCAAATTGGAGAGAGGGAGTATATAAGAAGTGAATATTTTCAGATATTTGGGAGTTGACGTGTCAGTGGATGGGTTTACAAAGGATGAGGTCAATGACAGAATTGATGAAGGAAAAAAGGTGAGTGGTGCGTTGAGGTTTATGTGGAGACAAAAACGTTATCTATGGAGGCAAAGAAGGGAATGTATGTAAGTATAGTGGTAGCAACACTCTTACATGGGTGTGAAGCTTGGGTTGCAAATGCTGCAGCAAGGAGGCAGCTGGAGGCAGTGGAGATGTCCTGTCTAAGGGCTGTGGGGTGTAAATATTATACAGAAAATTCAGTGTGGAAATTAGGAGAAGGTGTGGAGTTACTATAAGTATTATTCAGAGGGCTGAAGAGGGGCTGTTGAGGTGGTTTGATCATCTAGAGAGAATGGATCAAAGTAGAATGACTTGGAGAGCGAATAAATCTGTAGGGGAAGGAAGACGGGGTCTGGGTTGTCCTTCAAAAGGTTGGAGGAAGGGGGTAAAGGAGGTTTTGTGGGTGAGGGGCTTGGATTTCCAGCAAGCATGTGTGAGCATGTTAGACAGGAGTGAATGGAGACCAATGGTTTTTGGGACCTGACGAGCTGTTGGAGTTTGAGCAGGTAATATTTTGTGAAGGGATTCAGGGAAACTGGTGATTTTTATATAGCCGGACATGAGTACTGGAAATGGAAAGTACAATGCCTGCACTTTAAAGGAGGGGTTTGGGATACTGGCAGTTTGGAGGGACTTCTAAACTTTTGTATCTGAGCGCCTCTGCAAAGACAGTGATTATGTATGAATGAGGTGAAAGTGTTGAATGATGATGAAAGTACTTTCTTTTTGGGTCACCCTGCCTTGGTGGGAGATGACTGATGTGTTGAAAAAAAAAAAAAATCAACACCTAGGAACCTCTTGGATGAATTATAGAAACACTTTTAAACACTGAGCTAAACTTGTCTTCACATGTTTAGGAGTGCAATTTATTGTAAATACTAAAACATTATGCACACACAACATTAATGTAGTCAATAGGTCTAGGTTATTATTGTGACCTCCCACCATACACTGTACCTGTATAAACCAAATAACTAATATGTGTATATAGTACTTATACAATGGCTGGTGGACGAATGTGTGTGTGTGTGTGGGGGGGGGGGACATTCATACAAAAGAAGGAAATTAACCCTTTGAGGGTTGGTCATGTACAAGTACGTCATTGCAGCCAGGGTCAGTCACGTACTTGTACGCCTAAATTCTAACGCCTTCAAATCTGGTGGAAGAAAGCTGGTAGACCTACATATGAAAGAATGGGTCTGTGTGGTCAGTGTTTACCTGGAGTTTACCTGGAGAGAGTTCCGGGGGTCAACACCCAGGTACCCATTTTACTGATGGGGAACATAGACAACAGGTGGAAAGAAACACGTCCAATGTTTCTACTCTGGCTGGGAATCGAACCCAGGCCCTCGCCGTGTGAAGTGAGAGCGTTAACCACCAGGCCACCAGAGCCTGATATAGATAGATAGGAAGCTATCTCCTGCTATTTTCCAGCTTTCTCCCATAATGGCCAGAGGCACAGTATGGCAGCTGCTGGGAGGGAGCTCCTGTTGGAGACGTGAGGCCTTGGAAGCTTCAATTGTCGCCCAGTGTGCACAGTATAAAAAAAATCCTGAAGCACGCTGTGCATAATGAGAAAAAAAAATCTGACTGTGTTTTTGGTTTAAAACAGCGACTTTCTAGTGTATTTTCATATGGCATTTATGATTTTATTTTCGTTTTCTTGGTCTCATTTGATAAAATGGAAGATATATTACAGAAATAGAGATTATTTTGAATGGTTTACGATGACAAGTACCTTGAAATTGAGCTCAAAGTAGCAAAAATGATCAATTTTTGCCAATGTTCAGGAGTAAACAAATCAAACCACGCATCCAATACACATCAACTGGTGAGTCTAATATTTTTTCAAAAGTGTGCTGATATCACTTATACCATTTTTACATTAATGCAGTAGTATACACAACAGAAAACCTTCTATTTTCTGTGAGAATAAAAATTCAAAATGGAAAGCAAAAGTAATGTAAGAGGGGCCTAGAGACGTGACTAAAGAACATATAAAATGCTATTTTAGTACCATGAATGTCTGTCTTGTTTATTCTGGACCCTATTTCGAAATTGGCATCTTTTGAAATTTGTGTGAAATTGCCCAAATTGCCAATTTCTGACCACTTTATTGGGTGGTTGAAATTGATAAATGGGTGGATTCTTGTACTCAATCGATAGAACAAGTTGAGTTCTAGGGAAATAGCTATGATTTTAGTCAACCGGAACATTGGAACTGACCGAAAATGGGGCTCAAAGTGGGTGAAATCGCCCACTTTGTGACAGCTAACTTCGCGAGAGCATAATTCCGTAAGTTTTCCATCAAATTTCATACTTTTGGTGTCATTATGATCGGAAAAAGATTCTCTATCATTTCGTAAGAAAAATAATTTCTCAACCCTGAGAAAGAGTTTGGGAGAGGGCCTCTCGACACTCAAAGGGTTAAAAGTGATCACAGAAAAAGGCAAGATGATGAGGGTAACAGAAAAGACTAGGCAAGGATAGACTGATATCAGACTGGAGGGAGGGAGTATGGAGGATGTGAAAGTACAGTAGACCACCACCTTTTGCACTTCATGTACCGCATTTCCATCTGTACGTGATTAATTTTATGTACAGTATTTATTTCCACCTTTCACTGCGGCTCTACCCGTTTCCACCATACAGTCCAACATGGCTGGCTTTCACTGTGGCACAGGTAGGCCAGTTCTCCTCCTATGTGCCTTGGGCCTACTTTGTTTCATGGGAGACCTAGCCTTGTTTGTATCCTTCTCCTTGCCTACTGCCCATGCCACCACTTGTTGCCTTATGGACACATACCATATGATTTCTTTTTCATTTGTAATCATTCCATTTCCGATCCTTTTATCTCCCCGTGCAGTATCTGGATATTAACCATGGCATGAAAGGGACAATCTAGCATGGGGGAAGGTGCCAAGACATTTAAGAAACTATGCCTCTAGTGAAGAAAATAAGATGTGATAGATATGCTAAAAGGTGGTGCATGTGTGGGTCTTGCAGTCAAGGCCTATGGGGTGAGGAAATCAACAATTTGTTTGATTTGAGACAATGAGCAAAATATATGAGCTTGTGTGATGAGTAGCCTAAATTGTGATGCACTGAAAAAAATGAGAAGGCAGTCAATACAGCTAAATAAAACTAAAAAAAGAATGGATTCAGGAGAAAATAAAAAAAATGTGCACTACTTAATTTCTTTGTGATCTACTGGAAACTTTATTTTACTATAAAGCTGTGTGTGAGTAGGAAGGAAAACCTGCCAGTGGGTGTATTTTTAACCACATATGTTAAACAGGTTTAGTGTGCAACAAGCTTCATAACATACAGCTTAATGGTGGAAGTGCCTCTGATGGCCACACAGCAGCAGTTAATTCTCCTGGTGAGCTGCAGGAAATGATTTCTGAGGGTCATTGTGCATCTGAACAAGTTCTGAAGATGCTTTTTAGAACTTACTTCAGGAAACAAGAAAAAGGGCTGTTGGTTTCAAGCCAGCAAATGACCATTTCAGTTTGCTGCTGTGTGCTAATGCAACAGGTGACCTAAAGTGCAGGTCCATGCTTATTTATCATACAAAGAATCCCTGTGCCATAAAACATCAAGACAAAACCACTTTGCCTGTTATCTGGAGGTCAAACCAGTTAGCAGAGATGACAGAGGAATTATCTGCCGACTGGTTAAATATCATTTAATTCCTGAAGTCCTGTTTAATCTGCACTGCAAGAACCTCACTTTCAAAATTCTCATGACTCTTGATAATTTCCAAGCTCATCCCGACCTGTTGCAGTATTTGAAAACCAAATGTCGGTCTTTTTTTTTTTTTTACCACCAAATACAACATCGCTGATACAACCACTGGATCGAGGAGTAATACATAAAGTCATTTAAGTGCATCTACACATGCAGAGTGCAGCAGAAACTGCTTACAGCAACTGATGATGACTCAGACCTTGAAGTGCCAAAATTCTGGCATAAATTCAACATTGCAGATGATTACCCCATGTCAAAGGTGAATGAGATAATGTGTTAAAATTAACAGTAAATGCAGGCTGGGGAAAATTATGGCCTAGTATGTGAATAATTTTACAGGATTTCACTCAGTCACGAGTGAAATCGAGGAAATTCTTCAGCTGGCGAGATTTCCAGGTGAAGACAAAAGAAGTTCAGAGGAAATGTTGTCAGAGATGAATTCTCAGATAGGGGGAACTTAGAATTGAAGAGGAAGAAGATGAGCCCATAGATAAACAATTCAATGGTTATGTGAGCAGATCCATGTTGCTGCTAAACTTGCAGACTTTTTTACTGACGAGGACCCTAGACACATCTAGAGGCACTGCTCTCAAACAGATGCTGGACCAAGACATTGTGCCCTACTGTCAGCTAAATAAACAACTGCTGAGTAAAACATAGCAGAGATGTATGACAGAATACTTCAGGACTCCTGTGGGTAACAGCTGTGTCAACCTCAACCCACAAACTCTGTCATCCACTTGAACTAGTGAACCCCAGCCATCCACTTCAACCAGTGAACCCCAGCCAATCACTTCAAACAGTGAACCCTAGCCATCCAATTCAACCAGTAAACTCCAGCCATCAACTTCAGCCCAACAACCTCAGTCCTCTTCTTCACTGACCTCATTTGAGGCCCGGTAGGACCACACATGCCTCTCCACTGACATCTAGCCACTTTAGCAACAACAACTAGAATTAAAGATACAGGAGACCCCATATATACAGCTCCTCTTTTCAGTAATCCACATTTTTGTTGGCTTACAACTAAACCATCGTTCTTGACGCTTGGTGCTTTTGCTGCTTTTCCATCATTTTTGTCAAACAGATGTATGAAGGACGGGCAACCGATGCCATATTTTACGGCAAGTATTGTACGTACAGTAGGACACCTCTTTACAGCGTTCCGCTAATACAGACATTTTAAATTATGACCAAAACTCGCTATATGGCTCCCCGATCTATCTAGCACGGTTACTATGCCCTACCCAGTTTGCTTACATTCTCCGTGAGCACGACTCTCAATTACGTTTGGAAACTTTCCACAATTTCAAGTGTTTTAACCCCTTAAATGTCCTAAAGTAGATCTACGTTCTTATCGCTAGCGCTCCAAATGTAGATCTACATTTTATTTTTCCTGCCTCCAAATTTGTCACGATTGGCCTGAGATGCCTAGTCACCACAGAATGGGTCTTAACACTTGACATGCGCAGCATTAAAAAAATCTGGGACCACTTAGTACCTTGTGGGAGCACCAGTTAAATTGAGCGACAGCTTGAGCATACAGTGCGGCAAACACTAGGGATTCGCTGATGTCATGTTGTATTAACACTCCCCTTTTAAGAGTAAAGTGATGTTGAGCCCGAGTTTAGTGGCTTCAAGATGGACGAGGCCACACGTGGTCACGGAAATATCAAAAAACCCTCGATAACAAACAAGAGCAACATTTGTGCATCATTCTTTCAATTCTGGTACCACTGGTAGTGTCAGCCTGCCAGAATGTCCTATAACCTATGCCCTGAGTAAAAAGAAATAATTCTGGAATGTGTAATACATGTTCGACAGGCTGGATGGCTGGCTGGATGGCTGGCTGGATGGCTGGCCGGCTGGTCGGCGGCTAGGTGGCTGGCTGATTGGCTGCCTCTATCTCTGTATGTCTGTCTGTATCTATCTCTGTCTATCTGTCTCCATCTCACAAGTACACAAACGTAAATAAAATTTTTTTTTTTTCAACAAGTCGGCCGCCTCCCACCGAGGCAGGGTGAGCCAAAAAAGAAAGAAAATCCCCAAAAAGAAAATACTTTCATCATCATTCAACACTTTCACCACACTCGCACATTATCACTGTTTTTGCACAGGTGCTCAGAATACAACAGTTTAGAAGCATACACATATAAAGATACACAACATATCCCTCCAAACTGCCAATATCCAAAACCCCTCCTTTAAAGTGCAGGCATTATACCTCCCATTTCCAGGACTCAAGTCCGACTATATGAAAATAACCGGTTTCCCTGAATCCCTTCACTAAATATTACCCTGCTCACACTCCAACAGATCGTCAGGTCCCAAGTACCATTCGTCTCCATTCACTCCTATCTAACACGCTCACGCACACTTGCTGGAAGTCCAAGCCCCTTGCCCACAAAACCTCCTTTACCCCCTCTCTCCAACCCTTTCGAGGACGACCCCTACCCCGCCTTCCTTCCCCTATAGATTTATATGCTTTCCATGTCATTCTACTTTGATCCATTCTCTCTAAATGACAAAACCACCTCAACAACCCCTCTTCTGCCCTCTGACTAATACTTTTATTAACTCCACACCTTTTCCTAATTTCCACACTCCGAATTTTCTGCATAATATTTGCACCACACATTGCCCTTAAACAGGACATCTCCACTGCCTCCAACCGTCTCCTCGCTGCTGCATTAACCACCCAAGCTTCACACCCATATAAGAGTGTTGGTACTACTATACTTTCATACATTCCCTTCTTTGCCTCCATAGATAACGTTTTTTGACTCCACATATACCTCAACGCACCACTCACCTTTTTTCCCTCATCAATTCTATGATTAACCTCATCCTTCATAAATCCATCCGCCGACACGTCAACTCCCAAGTATCTGAAAACATTCACTTCTTCCAATACTCCTCCTCCCCAATTTGATATCCAATTTTTCTTTATCTAAATCATTTGACACCCTCATCACCTTACTCTTTTCTATGTTCACTTTCAACTTTCTACCTTTACACACATTCCCAAACTCATCCACTAACCTTGCAATTTTTCTTTAGAATCTCCCATAAGCACAGTATCATCAGAAAAAAGTAACTGTGTCAATTCCCATTTTGAATTTGATTCCCCAAAATTTAATCCCACCCCTCTCCTGAACACCCTAGCATTTACTTCCTTTACAACCCCATCTATAAATATATTAAACAACCATGGTGACATTACACATCCCTGTCTAAGACCTACTTTAACCGGGAAGTAGTCTCCCTCTCTTCTACACACCCTAACCTGAGCCTCACTATCCTCAAAAAAATTCTTTACAGCATTTAATAACTTACCACCTATTCCATATACTTGCAACATCTGCCACATTGCTCCTCTATCCACTCTATCATATGCCTTTTCTAAATCCATAAATGCAATAAAAACTTCCCTACCTTTATCTAAATACTGTTCACATATATGCTTCAATGTAAACACTTGATCTACACATCCCCTACCCACTCTGTAACCTCCTTGCTCATCTGCAATCCTACATTCTGTCTTACCTCTAATTCTTTCAATTATAACCCTACAGTACACTTTTCCTGGTATACTCAGTAAACTTATTCCTCTATAATTTTTACAGTCTCTTTTGTTCCCTTTCCCTTTATATAAAGGGACTATACATGCTCTCCGCCAATCCCTAGGTACCTTCCCCTCTTTCATACATTTATTAAACAAAAGTACCAACCACTCCAACACTATATCCCCCCCTGCTTTTAACATTTCTGTCATGATCCCATCAGTTCCAGCTGCTTTACCCCCTTTTATTTTACGTAATGCCTCACGTAAATACAATTATACATAGTAAATTGCCTAGAATAACCCCAAAAATCCACACAAAGTGTTATACTGTGCTTGTAGACATAATGCATAAGCACAACTGGCAAGTAATACGTATTTTCACTTGTTCAGGAATCAGACGTGGCTACTCTGCATCGTGACTATCTCTGTCTCTGTCTATCTCTTTCTCTGTCTCTATCCCACAGGTACACATAAATACACTGGCACCTCGAGTTTCGAACAGCTCACAACTCGAACAATTATGTATGTGCATTTTTGTAAGTGCTTTTGTAAGTGTATTTTTGGGGGTCTGAAACAGATTAATCTACTTTACATTATTCCTCATGGGAACAAATTCGTTTGGTATCGGCACTCAAACAGCCTTCTGGAATGAGTTAAGTTCGTAACTCGAAGTACTACTGTACAATTATACATAATGTAAATTACCTAGGATAACCCAAAATATCCAAAGTGCTATATGTATTGTGTTTGTAGATATAAGGCATAATAAGCATGATTGGCAAGTAATACGCATTTTCACTTGATCAGGAACCAGATGTGACAAATTCTACATCCTGTTGGTTCATGAGCTGCTCTTTTAGACAAGAAAGACAAGCAGACAGAAAGACACACAAAGGCAGACAGAAAGATAGATAAGCAGACATAGCTAGAAAGACATGTTTATGTGTAACTGAAAACAAATAAGGCCAGGGTTCCATGCAGCAGTGCACGATCATCAAGTGTCATTCCACTGCTGCCCTGTCAGCAGGTGAGTGACACTCGTCTTAACACCATGCTTCAAGGAGTTTTGTACATACTACAGCGTGTCTAAAACATTGCTGGGACCTATAAATACTATGTATATATTCCTAGACAATAGTAAATGACCAAGGAAGGTGTAAATGTTCACCTGTCAGTGCGTTTGTGACTATCCGAGTACTATTTCAGTACCTAATATTAGTGTCAGAACAAAGATTGGCTATGAAATCACAAGAACTACTATAATTATTTTTTCAATAAGTCGGCCATCTTCCACCTAGGCAGGGTGACCCAAAATGAAAATACTTTCATCATCATTCAACACTTTCACCTCACTAACACATAATCACTGTCTTAACAGAGGCACCCACATACAACAGTTTAGAAGCATATGCAGTGGACCCCCGACATTCGATGGCATCGACATTTGATAAATCTGACATTCGATGCATTTTAACACAAAAATTTCGCCTTGACATTCGATGGTTGGATGGATGGAGTGGTTGGTGCAATTATTTAATAAATGTATGGAAGAGGGTAAGGTACCTAGGGATTGGCAGAGAGCATGCATAGTTCCTTTGTATAAAGGCAAAGGGGATAAAAGAGAGTGCAAAAATTATAGGGGAGAAGTCTGTTGAGTATACCTGGTAAAGTGTATGGTAGAGTAATTATTGAAAGAATTAAGAGTAAGATGGAGAATAGGATAGCAGATGAACAAGGAGGCTTTAGGAAAGGTAGGGGGTGTGTGGACCAGGTGTTTACAGTGAAACATATAAGTGAACAGTATTTAGATAAGGCTAAAGAGGTCTTTGTGGCATTTATGGATTTGAAAAAGGCATATGACAGGGTGGATAGGGGGGCAATGTGGCAGATGTTGCAAGTGTATGGTGTAGGAGGTAGGTTACTGAAAGCAGTGAAGAGTTTTTACGAGGATAGTGAGGCTCAAGTTAGAGTATGTAGGAAAGAGGGAAATTTTTTCCCAGTAAAAGTAGGCCTTAGACAAGGATGTGTGATGTCACCGAGGTTGTTTAATATATTTATAGATGGGGTTGTAAGAGAAGTAAATACGAGGGTCTTGGCAAGAGGCGTGGAGTTAAAAGATAAAGAATCACACACAAAGTGGGAGTTGTCACAGCTGCTCTTTGCTGATGACACTGTGCTCTTGGGAGATTCTGAAGAGAAGCTGCAGAGATTGGTGGATGAATTTGGTAGGGTGTGCAAAAGAAGAAAATTAAAGGTGAATACAGGAAAGAGTAAGGTTATGAGGATAACAAAAAGATTAGGTGATGAAAGATTGAATATCAGATTGGAGGGAGAGAGTATGGAGGAGGTGAATGTATTCAGATATTTGGGAGTGGACGTGTCAGCGGATGGGTCTATAAAAGATGAGGTGAATCATAGAATTGATGAGGGGAAAAGAGTGAGTGGTGCACTTAGGAGTCTGTGGAGACAAAGAACTTTGTCCTTGGAGGCAAAGAGGGGAATGTATGAGAGTATAGTTTTACCAACGCTCTTATATGGGTGTGAAGCATGGGTGATGAATGTTGCAGCGAGGAGAAGGCTGGAGGCAGTGGAGATGTCATGTCTGAGGGCAATGTGTGGTGTGAATATAATGCAGAGAATTCGTAGTTTGGAAGTTAGGAGGAGGTGTGGGATTACCAAAACTGTTGTCCAGAGGGCTGAGGAAGGGTTGTTGAGGTGGTTCGGACATGTAGAGAGAATGGAGCGAAACAGAATGACTTCAAGAGTGTATCAGTCTATAGTGGAAGGAATGCGGTGTAGGGGTCGGCCTAGGAAAGGTTGGAGAGAGGGGGTAAAGGAGGTTTTGTGTGCGAGGGGCTTGGACTTCCAGCAGGCATGCATGAGCGTGTTTGATAGGAGTGAATGGAGACAAATGGTTTTTAATACTTGACGTGCTGTTGGAGTGTGAGCAAAGTAACATTTATGAAGGGGTTCAGGGAAACCGGCAGGCCGGACTTGAGTCCTGGAGATGGGAAGTACAGTGCCTGCACTCTGAAGGAGGGGTGTTAATGTTGCAGTTTAAAAACTGTAGTGTAAAGCACCCTTCTGGCAAGACAGTGATGGAGTGAATGATGGTGAAAGTTTTTCTTTTTCAGGCCACCCTGCCTTGGTGGGAATCGGCCAGTGTGATAATAAAAAAATAATAATTCGATGGAAAACCCGACATTCGATACGATTCGTACGAGACGTGTCCACATGTGGCCTGAACTGCCCCGTGTGTGCCAGTGTTCACAAGCCAGCCAGGGTGCACGCATCTAAGGATATATTCGGTACATTCCATATTATCACTGTTTTTGGTGCTTGTTTCTGCAAAATAAGTCACCATGGGCCCCAAGAAAGCTTCTAGTGCGAAACCTGTGGTAAAAAGGGTGAGAATTAGTATGGAAATTAAGAAAGATTTTGAAGGGTTTGGGGCTAACCCTGAGAAGCCTATGCCAGTTGTGGACTCCATCGTGCCTACTTCAAAAATTAAGGAAATGTATGCAAAGTGGGTTGAACTGCAAACCTTTAAGGATGAAAATCACCCTAACACAGCTATTGCAAGCTGTGCTGGTGACTATTACAATGACAATGTTATGGCCCATTTTAGACAAATCTTAAAGGAATGGTGACAGAGGTCCAGTGACTTTCAAGTTGGTCCTAGTGGCATTAAAAGAAGAAGGGAAGCAACCCCGGAAAAGGACTTGCTACCTCAAGTCCTAATGGAAGGGGATTCCCCTTCTGAACAGTAACAACTTCGACACTCTCCCCTCCTCCCATCCCATCAATCATCACCAGATCTTCATTAACCCGTAAACGGTCCAAGCAGATCTACGTTCACATGTGTAGTGCTCCAAAAGTAGATCTACGTCTTTTTTACGTTTTCAAATATAACAAAACAAAAAAAAGTAGATCAAAGTTTTTTTACATTTTCAAATGCAAAAAAAAAAAAAAGTCTACTTTTTTACATACTACTTTCAAATGTTGAAAAAACGTATATAAACGTTTGGACCTTTAACGGGTTAAAGGTAAGTGTCAATTATTCTACTGTTATTATTCTATTGTTATTGTAATTATTCTATTGCATTAAACTTAATATTTCATATGGTAAAATTTTTTTTTTTCATACTTTTGGGTGTCTTGCACAGATTAATTTGATTTCCATTATTTATGGGGAAAATTAATTCGACTTTCGATATTTTCGACATTCGATAGCTCTCAGGAGCGGATTAGTATCGAATGTCGAGGGTCCACTGTATAACATACCCTTCCAAACTGCCAATATCCCAAACCCCTCCTTTAAAGTGCAGGCATTGCACTTCCCATTCCAGTACTCAAGTCTGGCTATATAAAAATAACCGGTTTCCCTGAATCCCTTCACTAAATATTACCCTGCTCATACTCCAACAGCTCGTCAGGTCCCAAATACCATTCATCTCTTTCACTCCTATCTAACATGCTCATGCACGCTTCCTGGAAGTCCAAGCTCCTCACCCGCAAAGCCTCCTTTACCCCCTCCCTCCAACCCTTTCGAGGACAACCCCTATCTCGCCTTCATTCCCCTACAGATTTAGAAGCTCTCCATGTCATTCTACTTTGATCCATTCTCTCTAAATGACGAAACCACCTCAATGACCCCTCTTCAGCCCTCTGACTAGCACTTTTATTAACTCCAGACCTTCTCCTAATTTCCACACTCCAAATTTTCTGCATATTTACACCACACATTGCCCTTAGACAGGACATCTCCACTGCCTCCAACCGTCTCTTCGCTACAGCATTTATAACCCAAGCTTCACACTCATACAAGAGTGTTGGTACCAATATACTTTAATACATTCCATCCTTTGCCTCCATAGATAACTTTGTCGTCTCCACATATACCTCAACGCACCAATCACCTTTTTTCCTTCATCAATTCTATGATTAACCTCATCCTTCATAAACCCAACTGCTGGGAAGTCAACTCCCAAATATCTGAAAACATTCACTTCTTATATACTCTTCCTCTCCAATTTGATAACCAATTTTTCTTATCTAAATCATTTGATACCCTCATCACCTTACTCTTATCTATGTTCACTTTCAACTTTCTACCTTTACACACCCTCCCAGACTCATCCACTAACCTTTGCAATTTTTCTTTAGAATCTCCCATAAGCACAGTATCATCAGCATAAAAGTAACTGTGTCAATTCCCATTTTGTATTTGATTCCCCATAATTTAATCCCACCCCTCTCTCCAACACCCTAGCATTTACTTGTTTTACAACCCCATCTATAAATATATTAAACCACCATGGTGACATTACACATCCGTGTCTAAGACCTATTTTACCGGGAAGTAGTCTCCCTCTCTTCTACACACCCTAACCTGAGACTCACTATCCTCATAAAAACTCTTTACAGCATTTAGTAACTTACTACCTATTCCAACCTCTGCCACATTACACCCCTACCCACTCTAAAACCTTCTTGCGCATCCGCAATCCTACATTCTGTTTTACCTCTAATTCTTTCAAAAATAACCCTATCATACACTTTTCCTCGTATACTCAGTAAACTAATTCCTCTATAAGTTTTACAATCTCTTTTGTCCCCCTTCCCTTTATAAAAAGGAACTATACATGCTCTCTGCCAATCCCTAGGTACCTTCCCCTCTTTCATACATTTCTTTTCTTCTTCTTTTAACAAACCGGCCGTATCCCACCGAGGCAGGGTGGCCCAAAAAGAAAAACGAAAGTTTCTCTTTTTTTAAATTTAGTAATTTATACAGGAGAAGGGGTTACTAGCCCCTTGCTCCCGGCATTTTAGTTGCCTCTTACAACACGCAGGCTTACGGAGGAAGAATTCTGTTCCACTTCCCCATGGAAGTAAGAGGAAATAAACAAGAACAAGAACTAGAAAGAAAATAGCAGAAAACCCAGAGGGGTGTGTATATATATGCCTGTACACCTACCATCCGACTTACGACCTGCTCAACTTACGACCACTCGACTTATGACCGTGTTTTTTATGCTAAATTTCTGGGAAATAAACAACTATTTGTGTTGTACACAGTGTTTATCCTAAACCTTACAGTATAAAATACAGTACTAACAGCATAAAAAGTAAAGTAAAACATGAAATACCAAAATAAAACAATAAAATAAAGTCATTACAAAAATGTTTTGTTGATATTCAGTAGTAAATTTCGACTTACGACCATTTCGACTTACGACCGGTTTCTCGGAACCAAACTCGGTCGTAAGTTGGATGGTAGGTGTACATGTATGAGTAGTGTGACCTAAGTGTAAGTAGAAGTAGCAAGACGTACCTTAAATCTTGCATGTGTATGAGACAGAAAAAAGGTCACCAGCAATCCTACCATCACGTAAAACAATTACAGGCTTTTGTTTTACGCTCACTTGGCAGGATGGTAGTACCTCCCTGGGCGGTTGCTGTCTACCAACCTACTACCTACATTTATTAAACAAAAATACCAACCACTCTAACACTATATCCCCCCCCCCTGCTTTTAACGTTTCTGTCATGATCCTGTCAGTTCCAGCTGCTTTACCCCCTTTCATTCTACGTAATGCTTCACACACTTCACCCACACTCACATCCTGCTCTTCTTCACACCTAAAAGATGGTATACCTCCGTGGCCAATGCATGAAATTTCCGCCTCCCTTTCTTCGTTGACATTTGTAAGTTCCTCAAAATATTCCCGCCAACTAAACTGACAAATCCAATCGTTCCCTAGGCTTTCTTAACTTGTTTAACTCACTCCTAAATTTTTTCTTATTTCCATTCAAATTTCTTGACAGTGCCTCTCCCACTCTATCATCTGCTCTCATTTTGCACTCTCTCACCACTCTCTTCACCTTTCTTTTACTCTCCATATACTCTGATCTTCTTATAACACTTCTGCTTTATAAAAACCTCTCATAAGCTAACCTTTTCTATTTTATCACACCCTTTACTTCATCATCCCACCAATCACTCCTCTTTCCTCCTGCCCCCACCCTCCTATAACCACAAACTTCTGTCCCACATTCTAATACTGCATTTTTAAAACTTTTCCAACCCTCTTCAACCCCCCCACTACTCATACTTGAACCAGCCACCTTTCTGCCAATAGTTGCTTATATCTCACCCGAACTTCCTCCTCCCTTAGTTTATACACTTTCATCTCTCTCTTACTTGCTGCCATTTTTCTTTTGTCCCATCTACCTCTTACTCTAATTGTAGCTACAACTAAATAATGATCCGATATATCAGTTGCCCCTCTATAAACATGTACATCCTGAAGCCTACCCATCAACCTTTTATCCACCAATACATAATCTAATAAACTACTTTCATTATGTGCTACATCATACCTTGTATATTTATTTATCCTCTTCTTCATAAAATAAGTACATTTATAGTCCCTCTTTTCCTGCCATAGCTTATACTTCAACAATATTGTTACTCCTTCTTTAGCTCTAACTCTGAAACACCTGACCTAATCCCATTTACTTTTCTCTATTGAAACTCTCCCACCCCCTTTAGCTTTGTTTCACTTAAAGCCAGGACATCCAGCTTCTTCTGATTCATAACATCCACAATCATCTCTTTCTTATCACTCGCACAACATCCACAAACATTCAGACATCTCACTTTGACAATTTTCTTCTTCTTATTTTTAGTAATCTGTACAGGAAAAGGGGTTACTAACTCATTGTTCCTGGCATTTTAGTTGACTTTTACAACATGCATGGCTTACGGAGGAAAGATTCTTTTTCCACTTCCCCATGGATATAAAAGGAAAAGTAATAAGAAACAAGAAGTGTTAAGATAAAATCAAAGAAAACTCAGATGAGTGTGTATAAATAAACGTGTACCTGTATGTGTAGTGTGACCTAAGTGTTGTTATTATAATTAGGCGGAAGCATTAAGCCCATAGAGATATTATACTGCTTGGGAAAAGGGAATCAAGTTTAATCCAAGGAAGGAGAGAATATGTCCCATCCTCTAGATGATGAGCCCCTCACCAGTATCAAAGTACCTTTCCTTGAGAAGTACCCAAGTTATGATGTTTCAAAGAAATTAATGTTCTGTGACCTGATAATGATTTGGGTCATAACTCTCAACCTATAGGTAAAGCCAATCTAAGATTTACAGATGAAAGTTAAGATAACAGGATAAGCTTAAATACCATATTTGACAAGATTTGGAGATGGTCCTGGCACTTTCTTACTGCTAGGTGAAGAGAGGCATCAGGTGTAAAGAAACATGCTCACTGTCTCTCACCTGCCCCAGGACTGAACTGGGTATTCTAGTTGTAAGCTGAAGATGCTACTCATGACCTAAGAACCATCTATTTTTCTAATTCTTTAATTGTTTTAAGAAATTAATATCAAGAGGTATTTGTTAGACTTTTTTCTTATTTGCTAAAGGTTTACTAGAATAAACATGAAAAAAATACTGAAGCACAAACCTGATTGGTTATTTCATCTTCTGGCTTGACTGCATCCTTATGATTCTTCATCTGTTCAATGAGAGCCTTATAAAATCCAAAGCAATAGGCATCATTCTTGGTCATAAGAGGTTCAAGAATATACCAGAGGCAGGAGCGTATTCGTGTCAACTGTGATACATCGTTAGGATCTTTAAAGTCAGGTTGGTGAGCTAAAAGTGGAACAGCAAACACTAGCATGTAATCTGGCATGATGTGTGGCAGCTGACTCGATGCTTTCTCACCTGTTATAAACAATATAATTAGAGAGAAAATTCCAACAATTTATTGCAACAGGAACTGGTGAAACTTAATTTTGCATTTTATGTGAACATTTTTATAATAATTCGTATATTTTACTTACGGATGTATAATTATTATTATATGGGAAATGGGAAACTGGTATAGGGTCAAACACGTATTTCATTTTCAGGAAGATAATTCAGAGATGGCAACTCCTCACTACTTGAAAAATAAGCATCAACTTACTTCCACCTGACATTGTGATTGATCTAATATAATCTCTTCTCTTGGTAATATCTGCTAACATGAACTGTTTAACTGCTACTTTCAACTGCCGGTCAGTTTCCAGACCTGCCAAGGCATAGAAGCCCATGAAATCCAGAGGCAGGCACTTGTGTGGGATCCCTCGAGCCAGACCCTTGTGTAGCTTGATAGCAAACCTCTCACGCACTTGTGGACATTCATCCTAAAAAAAACAATTTAAAATACAATAATTTCCTTCAAAATTCACTAAGGTAATTCACTTCAGAATAAACTACTAAATAAAACATTTACAACGATGAAGATAAATGCTTCCCCAAAAGTTGTTAAACTGCAAAGTGACCGAAGTGAATATCGTTTAGAAAGAAAAAATTGTAAAATGAAGACCCAAAATATGAATATAACATTTATTATACACTAAGAACAATCTTCGGAAATTCCGCTCCTTCCCAACTCAAAAAAAAGGCACACCATGATCTTCCCAGAGAAACATCTGGGCAACATCTGGGGGTGAGATGTTATCAACAAATTTTATTGAAAATGAGAAAAAGTTTTGGAGTGAGATTAATAAGTTCAGGAAGCCTAGGGAACAAATGGATTTGACAATTAAAAGCAGGAGAGGAGAGTTATTAACCCTTTCATTATTGAGACCCCTACTCACAAACTTGCTCTCAGTGTCGAAGAATTTAAAAAAAAAAATTAATTCTTCTCATTAAATGATAGAGAATCTTTTTCCGAAGGTAATGACACCAAGAGTATAAAATTTGATGGCAGACTTGTGGAATTATGCTCTCGTGAACTTAGCGGTCTCGGCGATATTTACACATCGGTGATTTCGCCCACTGTGAGCCCTATTTTTGGCCAATTCTATCGTTCCAGTCAACCATACTCAAAGCTATTTCACTAGAACTCCATTTGTTCTACCAATTGAGCACAAGAAAATGCCCATTTACTGATATCAACTACCCAATAAAGTGATCAGAAATTGGTAATTTCGTACACAATTTAAGGAAGGCCAATTTCAAAATAGGGTCCAGAATTAACCCTTAAACGGTCCAAATAGATTGGCATTCAAATCCATAGTGCTCCAAAAGTAGATTTTTTTTTTTTACATATTTTCAAATATACCAAAAAAAAAAAAATATGTAGATAAAAGTTTTTTTACACATTTTCAAATGTAAAAAAAAAATAAAGATGATGTACATTTTCTTACATACTTTCAAATGTCGAAAAAACGTATATATACATTTGGACTGTTTAAGGGTTAACAATACAAACATTCTTAGCACTAATATAACATTTTTCTCTGTTCATTAGTCACAGCTCCAGGCCCCTCTTATATGATGCTCGCTTTCCATTTTGAATTTTTATTCACACACAAAATAGAAGATTTACTGTTGAACAGATTACTGCATTATTGTAAAAATGGTATAAATAATATCAGAGCATTTGTGAAAGCATATTAGACCCAGCAGTTGACTTGTATTAGATGCGTGATGTGATTTGTTTACTCTTGAACATCGGCAAAAATCGAACACTTCCAGTACTTTGAGCTCAATTTCAAGGTACTTTTATTCTGTAAACCATTCAAAATCGCCTCTATTTCTGTAACATATCTTCCTTTCTATCAAATGAGACCAAGAAAATGAGAATACAACCATAAATACCATATGAAAATACATCGTAAAGTTTGTGGTTTAACCCTTTGACTGTTTTGGTCATAATATACGTCTTACAAGCTACTGTTTTTGACATATACACCTACCATCCGACTTACGACCGAGTTCGGTTCTGAGAAACCGGTCACAAGTCGAAATGGTCGTAAGTCAAACTTTACTACTGAATATCAACAAAACATTTTTGTAATGACTATTTTATTGTTTTATTTTGGTATTTCATGTTTTATTTTACTTTTTATGCTGTTAGTACTGTATTTTATACAGTAAGGTTAAGGATAAACACTGTGTACAACACAAATAGTTGTTTATTTCCCAGAAATTTGGCATAAAAAACACGATCGTAAGTCGAGTGGTCGTAAGTCAAGCAGGTCGTAAGTCAGATGGTAGGTGTATATACACCTACAATCCGACTTACGACCTGCTTGACATACGTCCACTCGACTTACGACCGTGCATCTGGCAGCTGGGCTGGGCTGGCTGATGCATACCTCTGTACAATATTTGATGATACTCGCGGCAGCAATGCACCATGCAGGCAGCATCAGTTTGAGTAACCCTGTCCTAGCAGCAGCATCATACTGTATTAACTGTACTAACTGGACAGTAGATTTTACCATGGCCCCTAAGATGAAGTCTAAATCTTGCACTGGAGATTGTGGCAAGAAAGGCTCTTATTCTCGAACTCTCTATTTGTTTTCACTGTTGCACATAAATCTGTCTGTATCAGTCTGCCTGTATATCTGTGTCTGTCTGTATCTCTGTGTGTCTGTTTATTTGTCTTTCTGTCTACCTGTGTGTCTGTCTTTCTGTCTACCTGTGCATCTGTCTTTGTCTACCTGTGTGTCTGTCTTTCTATCTACCTGTGTCTGTCTTTCCATCTGCTTGTCTGTCTCAGAGCCGCTCACTAAGAGTGTAATTGGTCTTGAAGACGCCATATTAATAATGATAATAACACAATAATAATCACTGAGGCGCATTAAATGTGTATAAAACGTTAATATAGACATTTTACTTAATCCATCTATGATTTTTCTTTTCAAAATTATATAATAAACATGCTACGTAACACATAAACATATAAATTAACAAATGTGAGATGTTTTTCTGGTTGGCTTGACAGAGTGAACAAAAACCATTCGTGTCCGGGCTGGTAACAACAACAACAACTAGTTTGTTTACAAAACTCGCGAACCTTCTACACTCTCATTCTCTCTCTCGTTTATTCATTTAATCTTGTTTACCCACCTCTCACTCTACATTAAGACTACAGATACAGTGGACCCCCGCATACCGTTGGCATCACATAACGTTAAATCTGCATATCGATACATTTTATCACTAAGATTTTGCCTCGCATACCGCTAAAAAACCCGCTCAACGCTATTCGTCTGAGATGCGTCTAATGTGCGGCCTGAGCCAGCCTCACATGTTCCGCCGGTGGCATTGTTTACAAGCCAGCCTCCGCGGTAACATCCAAGCATACAATCGGAAAAAATTTTGTATTTATTACATTTTTTTTGGTGATTTTTTCTGCAAAATAAGTGACCATGGGCCCCAAGAAAGCTTCTAGTGCCCAACCCTACAGAATAAGGGTGAGAAATTACTATAGAGATGAAGAAACAGATCATTGCTAAGTATGAAAGTGGAGTGCGTGTCTCTGAGCTGGCCAGGTTGTATAGTAAAACCCCAATCAACCATCGCTACTATTGTGTCCAACAAAACGGCAATCAAGGAAGCTGTTCTTGCCCAAAAGGGTTTAACTGTGTTTTCGAAACAGAGATCGCAAGTGATGGAAGATGTTGAGGACTCTTATTGGTATGGGATAAATGAAAAACAGATAGCAGGAGATAGCATCTCTCAAGTGATCATAAGTGAAAAGGCTAGGAAGTTGCATGAGGATTTAATTAAAAAAATGCCTGCAACTAGTGATTTATGTGAGTGAATTTAAGGCCAGCAAAGGTTGGTTTGAGAGATTTAAGAAGCGTAGTGGCCCTACATTTGTGTGATAAGGCATGGTGAGGGCTGCCAGTTCGAAAACCCCAAAGCAGCTGAAAAATATGTGCAGGAATTCAAGGAGTACATAGACAGTGAAGGACTGAAACCTGAACAAGTGTTTAATTGGATGAAACAGGCCTGTTTTAGAAGAAAATGCCAAGCAGGACTACACTACTCAGGAGGAAAAGGCACTCCCAGGACATAAGCCTATGGGAAAAACAGGGGTTTCTCTGTTGATGTGTTCCAATGCTAGTGGTGATTGCAAAGTGAAGCCTTTATTAGTGTATCACTCTGAAAAATTCCAGAGCATTCAGGCAAAAGAATATCCTCAAGGCTAATTTGTGTGTGCTGTGGAGGGCAAACAGTAAGGCATGGGTCACTAGGGACTTTTTCTATGACTGGGTTTCACCAAGCATTTGCCCCCAATGTGAAAAATTACCTAACTGAAAGAAATTAGACCTTAAGTGCCTCCTGGTGTTAGACAATGCCCCTGGTCATCCTTTCATACGTGGCAGAGCGACTTATGGGGACATGAGCTTCATTAAGGTGGAAGTTTTTGCCTCCTAATACCACTCCTCTCCTGCAGCCCATGGACCAGCAGGTTATTTCCAACTTCAAAAAACTGTACACAAAAGCTCTGTTTGAAAGGTGCTTTGTAGTGACCTCAGAAACTCAATTGACTCTAAGAGAGTTTTGGAGAGATCACTTTAATATCCTCAATTGTGTAAACCTTATAGGTAAGGCTTGGGAGGGAGTGACTAAGAGGACCTTGAACTCTGCTTGGAAGAAACTGTGGCCAGAATGTGTAGACCAAAGGGATTTTGAAGGGTTTGAGGCTAACCCTGGGAATCCTATGCCAGTTGAGGAATCCACTGTGGCATTGGGAAAGTCCTTGGGGTTGGAGGTTAGTGGGGATGATGTGGAAGAGTTGGTGGAGGAGGACAATGAAGAACTAACCACTGATGAGCTGCTAGATCAACTTCAACAGCAAGAGGCCAGACCTGAGGAAACTGTTCGGAGGAGGGGAGAGAGAAATTGAAGAAGTTGCCTACTTCAAAGATTAAGGAAATGTGTGGAATGTGGCTTAAAGTGCAAACCTTTTTTGATGACAATCACCCTAACACAGCTATTGCAAGCCGTGCTGGTGACTATTACACTGACGCTGTTGTGAAACACTTTAGGAAAGTCATAAAGGAACGAGAGGTACAGGCCACTATGGACAGATATGTTGTGCGACAGAAGTCCAGTGACTCTGAAGCTGGTCCTAGTGGCATTAAAAGAAGAAGGGAAGTAACCCCAGAAAAGGACTTGACACCTCGAGTCTTAATGGAAGGGGATTCCCCTTCTAAACACTAAGACTCTCTCCTCCTCCCATCCCATCAATCATCACCAGATCTTCAATAAAGGTGAGTGTCATGTAACTGTGAATGCCTTTTTCAGTTTGTGTGTATTAAAATTAATATTTCATGTGGTAAATTTTCTTTTTTTCATACTTTGGGGTGTCTTGCACGGATTAATTTGATTTCCATTATTTCTTATGGGGAAAATTCATTCGCCTAACGATAATTTCGCATAACAATGAGCTCTCAGGAACGGATTAATATCGTTATGCGGGGGTCCACTGTATTTTAAGGTAAGTAATGAGTGAACACGATTATTATATTATAGTTTAATGTTAATACTATTATTAAACTATATTACTATTAAACTATAATATTATTATTAAACTATAATAATTGTGTTCACTCATTACTTACCTTAAAACATCTGTAGTCTTAATGTAGTCTTAATGTGAGAGGTGAGTAAACAAGATTAAATGAATAAACGAGAAAGAATGAAAGTGTAGAAGGTACGCGAGTTTTGTAAACAAACTAGTTGTTGTTACTGTTACCAGCCCGGACACGAATGGTTTTTGTTCACTCTGTCAAGCCGACCAGAAAAACATCTCGCATTTGTTAATTTATATGTTTATATGTTACGTAGCATGTTTATTATATAATTTTGAAAAAAAAAATCACAGATGGATTAAGCAAAATGTCTATATTAACGTTTTACACACATTTAATGCGCCTCAGTGATTATTATTATTATTATTAGTAGTAGTAGTAGTAGCACATATGTATTATTGTAATAATAATTATTATTATTATTATTATTTATTTATTTATTAACAATCTGAGCACACATACAGAGGTACAAAAAAATACAGATAAGAGCAGCATGCCAAAGCCACTTATACTATGCATAGCATTACGGGCTGGCTTAAAATTAACTTAAGATTAACTAAGCAATGATGAAATCAGTGATAAAACATTAATGTAAACAGATTACTATAAAGCACAAGTGAGTATTACAAAGACAGGTCATATGGTTTTCATGCATTGTTGTACATTCAGTTTGAATGGAGTTTCTGTTAGGTAGTGTATTTAAAAAATAGTAAAGTTAGATTGGGTTTTAGGTTTAAACATTTATGTGATATAATTGTAGAAACATTTTAAAATATACAATTTATAAAGGGTTTAGTTATTCAGTATTTATTTGATTTTGGGTGAGTAAAATGATCTTTGAGAAGAGACTTGAATTTATAAACAGGTAGTGTTTCTTTTATATTTTACAGGTAATGAATTCCCAGATTTTAGGGACTTTTATGTGCATTGAGTTTTTGCATAGTGTGAGATGGACACGAGGAACATCAAAGAGTGATCTGTGCTTTGTGCTATGGTCATGTGTTCTGTTGAGGTTGGCAAAGGGGATTTTTGAGGGGGGGGTTAATATCAGAGTTAAGTGTTCTAAAGTATGTAATAGGTGCAGTAATAAGTATGGATGTTTTGTATGGTGAAATAGGTTTAGTGTATTGAATATTGGTGGGGTGTGCTGCCTGTAGTGAGAATTTTTTTATCATTCTAACTGCAGCCTTTTGTTGGGTAATTAGTGGTCTGAAATGGTAATTGTTGTTGAGCCCCATGCACAAATTCCATAGGTGAGATAGGGGTAAATAAGAGAGTGATATAGGGCCAGGAGGGCTGACTGTGGAGCATAGTACCCGTATCTTCGATAGTATGCCTACAGTCTTGGAAATTTTTTTAGAAATTTGTTGTATATGTGTATGAAATTTTAGTCTATTATCAAGGTGGATTTTCCCAAG